>CM066034.1:367968431-368569993 GCA_033557465.1 Ichthyophis bannanicus
CGGGCATTGACATTCAGAATGATTGGACCGATTAGGGATGATTTCTCACATCTCTGTCATGAGGTTTACACTGTGCCTTCACAGCATAGATCTGCACTATGATATGACCTTGACACCACACGACTGAAACACTAGCGTTACTGCAGCGGACGAAGCATACAAATGAAGAGAATCAGAGAGGAATCCACACCTTTATGACCACTCCCCGGGGGGGGGGCGGCCCAAATGGGGGTGCAAATGCACATTAATCTGGTATGCCATACCACCATTGTGAGCCCCATTAGCCCCTGGCCCTTTCGCCTATACAAAAATGGTGGCAGGGATTCGACACCAAACCGACGTCCCTGCTGGTCTGTCAGGACAGGCAAACCCTCCAGAACACGTATGTGCCTTATGAGACAAATCAAGTGCACATGCAGACCTCTGACTCGTGCATTCAGACTTCAGATCAGGCAGTCTGTAATTGGGACCACAGAGGATCACTTTTCGCACTACACACCAATGAACTGTTTAATTTGCTTGGATGTACATCATTGCAAAAGATGTACTGAAACAGTCAACTAAACCCCAAGGGCTAAGCAGAGGCTCTTTTATGCTCTGTGTGTAGCTGGTGAACCTAGACTTCTGTAACAAGGACAGTGTGAGAGCCCAATTCAACATGCATATCAAATGGTGGCTACCACACAGTTATTTAGCTTGCTATGTACTTGAGCAGCAATGACAACACCCCCAAGTTGCATCTTTGCCATGTAAACGACCATAAAGAAAGAGACCTATCTAACAATAATATCTGATGGCTCGTGGCCAGCTATACAGATTCCACTTGGGCACACCTTTGGCCTCCTCTGTACAGTGAAGATTTTTTGAGGGTTCAGGGTGTGTGTAGAGGTTGGATTGATAACCTGCATTTACCTATCATGGGTCCGCGTTTTTGGTGCACAACAGAAGTAATTTCGGAAATAAATGTTTATAATATTCCCCCATGTTTTTGTTGTGTGTTCACCTTTTGTTTATGATTACCTGCAACACTAGGGACTTCCCTTATATAACACATGCCTAGTTCTAATCCACTAACCCCACACCAGCGCATCTGTAGATAATGGAAAAAAAAATACCCCAAAGGGAGGGTGTGTATGGGAACCTGTAATAACCCCGAGTGATTGTGGCAAATGGCTGGCAGATACACAGCTGCCACCGGTTACAACGGATTGTTGAGCACGTTGGGTGGGCTCCTGTAACATTAGACCAGCAAATCCTTAGTAGCTGATATTCCAAGTTTGCAATGTTGATCAGAAGACGTGGAGCGAGTTAAGCCATTAGTGTTGTTGGTCTAAAACTGGCTTGGACACCATGCAATTTTTCCGCATGTGTCGTCCCCTCCACTTTTCCCAATTTTGACACTTTATGCCCTCCACTGTCTGTGCCTTGGGCAAACGTCGCAACAGTCCTCCTTCCCTCCCATTTTGTGTTTGTAAGACAGGACCTTGACCAATTCTACTGTCTTCCTCGTTGTGACACGTGTGTCAAGAAAACCCTGGCCCAGTCTCTGGGTCACAAGACGAGTGTGGATCTGTACTCCCCTTCCGCGTCACACATTTGTAATTGCAAGTTTTTCACATGATTAACGTTTGGCCAAGCAGCCTGGCCTGAGACAAATGTATATCAAAAACACATCCACGACACACAGATTTTCTATACTTCGCAGATGCTCTGTACCCTCTTGCAGTAGTGTAACCAGGACTAGAGGCTGCTGGCTTTTTCGACCCGCCACTCATTGGAGTGGAAACACTCCCTCTTTTCGCTATCTAAGTCTCGAACCGGATGCTTTGCTCCTAAGAGGAATTGACAACAGCCGGTTGGTGGTGCCATCCGCCTCTAAACGGAGATAAAAGGCAGTTCATTCTAACTTTTCATCGATTTTCATGCTATCTCACCAAGCAGCGTTCATTGATACGCGTACACCCCACACTAATGCTCAATAACTTGTGAACACACCACAATAGGATATAAAATCCACCAGTAACATAAATGTGTTTCTTCGTCCTACTAAAATGAAGTTAACGACGGAAGTCTAGAAAGCAAAATAGGTTAGCAGCAAAATTGGAAATCACAACTCAACCACTAAACACTCAAGACGCAAGGAATTGGTCTACCACAAGGTTCAGCCTGTCAGCTCTACTTTTATTTATATTTACATCAAACCAGTCTGCAACATTTTCAAAAGTTTTGGAGTACGAATAAATCATCTATACGCAGATGATATTATGATGTACATTCCATTCACAATTCCAACCTACCCGCTTCCAAACTTCTATCGGCTTGCTATACTGAAAATCACAACTTGGCTAAAATCACAAACCTCCATATCAATCACACTAAACAGAAGTTCTAATGGTGACCAGACACAGATCATATTACCAACTCCGTCATATCATAAGAACTTCAAAAACAGCAAACATCACAACTAAACAAAGGAAATACAGATATCTAGGTGTTATACATAGATACTCCACCTCATCTCACGATGGAAACACACTATCAGCAATTACCATAAAGAAAATCTATTCCAAACTCAAAACCCTCCAAACAACTTCGCCAATACTAGTTTCACACTGTATCCACCTCTTTTTTGTGTACACCTAGACTTATTCAACATTAATCCAAGCCAACCAATAACCCCACAGTTTTACTTTGCCATCTATCTTAATACTAATAAGGCATCAACAAAACCAAAGCAGTAACGATTTGCAATTAGCACAAAAAATGCAGCAAAAAAAGAAAAAAGCCAGAATCACTTTTGACAATTAATGACCTCCCTCCAACACATATCACCTATACTAGCCTCCCTTCATTGGCTACCAATTCAAAGTAAAGAATAATCTATAAAACAATAATACATCATTCAGGCCTTATATGACCTGGCCATCTCCATGATATGCAACCTACTACCCAAAGAACCATCTAAGTCTACACACAGAAAAGGGCAATTAAACAGGACTGAAAATCCCCGAAAGAGTTGTTACAAAGCCCATAAATCAACAAACATATAGGCCTTTTCCAATATTGCCCCTACAATCTGGAAAACTCCCTCCCAGAAGGGAGCTACGAAAGCTAACAGAGATAATGGAAACTCCGCAAGAAATTAAAAACCTATCTGTTTGCCAAACATTTATAATACAGATAATTCATTATCTACTGTAGAACAAAGGTTAAAGAGAGATAATCAGATTGCTCCATGGCAAAAGCCCTTAACCCACACAGATAGCACTCACCCTCGATCTATTCATATATAAACTTGTACATAGGTTTTGCACCACGGTTGGTATTACTATTGCAACTAGTGTTACTCCTATATTGAATATGATTGTTCCTCGTAAATAAGTTCTGTTGATATCCTCCAATGTTCCATGTAAAACAAACTTGCTTTGTTAATTGTTGTTAACTGTAAACCGCAACTGAACTTTGGGAAAAAAAGGGGGGAGTGCTGGTATAGAAATATGAAATAAATACAAAAGAATAATAAAAAAATAATAAAATTTTTATTTGGGTGTCATCTTCACAGATTAGTGTAGAGTACCTGCCATCTTCGTAATCAAGGTGAGTGGATCCAAGGTTGAAAGACCGAAAGGTCAACTAGACCGTCTTACAAATGATGGGGCAGGAGGACCTAATGTTGAAGCACTCGCCTTAGGCCCGCAAACCCCACATGCTGACGGCCCGCCTCACAATGTGTTAACTCACATATGAGTGCATGATGAGGGACCAACACACATCCTCCTGATCTGTGCCTAAAAATAATCTATCTGGCAACACAAGAGGCACACAAACTGAAACCAGCCTATGTTGTTGAAACGTTGTAAACTTTAGGAGACCAGTAGATTGAAAATCATGTTACAGCTATCACATAATGCCTGATAAAGGAATCCAGGGTGCAAAACAATGTCCAACCCTCAACAAATCATCAACTGCACAATGAGGATATGCTAACAGGTAGCAGCGGCACATGAAACACAGACAGAATTAAAATGAAAACTACCTGACGCTACATGCAGAGCAGAGATAACACCATGAAGGAGGTCCCCATGCAGCCGGTTGGTTGAGTCGACAGTGTCCGTACACATATATCACGGTACATGGAATGCACCAATTGAAGGAAGACAACGGACACAACAACTGCGACACCCCAAATATAATGTGGGGCAATGTGAGTGTTGTCACCTCAGGTGGATTAATCGGGGACCGTGCAGACATGCCAATGCAAGGTTTGTAAATCAATGCATATCGTCACGTCTGTACAGTAAACAAACACAAGAAACAGCATATAGAGAGGGAAATTAAGGCAAACATGTTACAGTAAACCACACAGAATCCATATTGCCACGTGCTGTGTTTTCCCAACATAGTCAGTCATGCACATGCACCATTGATATTTCAACATGATTCAGTGATGCCACACATGCACGCAAAGACCCTTGCTGATTGAAAACATCAATCCAGGATGCTGGCATGCATTAAAGCGGTGTTGTTGCAAAACCTGTATCATCTCCAGGTGGAGATTAGGTGGACAGACAACAGGACCTCTCCTATCGCTACCCCTATGCCACACGTATGGCTGTATGCTTGTGTTGAAACAAACAGAAGAGCATATCCTGTGTTCCATGTCACACACCTGGCCAAAGAAACAACTGTGGAGGAATGTGCAACATGCAGTGACAATGGCAGTCCCTGATTCACATGTGGGGACCAGTACACAGTGTGCAAAGTCCAAAGCGTATCTGCAATCCAAGACGTCAGTTTAAGACTATCCTTGCAACCCTGGGCATGCATAGTCAAGTGTCACATCCCAAGATGCCACAGTACATGAAAGGTCCTGTGTGTCTCCTGCGATGAGCACGACTCCCAACCAGAGCATGGCAGCAACAGTGTGTTGGACAGGTCTGTCATGGGCAAAGTAGCAATCCAAAATTAATAGTGTCCATCCTAGGCATGTGTCGCACTCGCACAGGTCAAACATCCTATGGCACCATTTTCCAGGGAAAGTTCCATGGTGTTCTGTCCCCCAACAGGTGGGTGATGGCGATGCCACATGCACTGTAATAGATGTGTCTGGTTTGTTCTCTGCCCTGTGTCAGAAGAGGAGAAATATTGTTTGGTATGCGCCTTGGCAACATCAGCACAATTGCAGAGAGTCAATCATTAAGAAGGCACATAATGAGAGGGACACACAGGCAAACATGACATGATCACAACACAATAAACATTGCATGTTGGGGACATTTAGAATTGGAAGCATACACACTTGTGTCACATGGATATGTTTTCTGTCCATGCCTATGTGACACAGGCGTTTCAGAGCTCCATCCTATGTGCATCAGCGTTCGTGAACACAGAGCCAACATGAAATGTATATGACACAAACAGTAAATCATTAACATGTAAAGGTGATGTCATTACCAAAAGAACAAAGGTGCAAACTACCTTGTGCTTGCATCAGGTGTATGTCTTGGATCCTCTGAGCCACTCAAAGGCCATAAAATGTCACAGTGAAGGGACACAATGTCAGCGAAATATGTAGATCTCCATGTCACCATGTCACGCCGATATCTGTGATACAAAAAGCAGGTCAACAGTGGTATTCAGAACACCAACACACAGTTCTGTCCCAACACACAACACATGTCCACAATGGTTACACGGTAAACACCTGTAAGGTAGAGATAGCACCGTCACCACCGCCCCCCCAGGTGTACAGACCCCTCACAACACATGATAATGTAAAAAGCTGAACACTGTATCATCACACAGCCAACACAAAACACACCCACACAGTATGCAAAGGGCAGCGTGCCAGCAGTAGCATATGGCCTGTATGTCCACAAGTGGAGATTTGTACACATAAAGGCCCTGTGAAATGCAATGATACCCTGGTGTTGGCTCATGGTACAATGTCGGGGAAGGGTGCACGTGTAGGCCACCACCCATAAACCTACAACCTCCACACACATGCAGCTCTGTTGGACATGTCCCAGAGACAGTGTTGCTGAAGACATACTGGAATAGGAACACATGGGGATATGTGTGTCAACAGCAAAATATGGTTTAGGCAGGTGCAGAGAAAAGAGGTGAACCACAACATCTGGACAATAGGAAAGATCACCGAGAACATGTGTTCCCCCTGACTGCTGGCACAGACAATATAGCTGTAGTTCCACCTACCCAGCCCACAGCATGTTGGCTGATGTAGAGTCCTCTGCCAATGCACCACAGCACCAGGAGCTTCAACAACTATGTCCGGTGCATTGGGAAACACAAGGGAAACATACATATGTCATGTTCTAGCTGTGCAACACACAATGCACATTCCTGTCCCCAGCTTCCACACCCCCCAACATCCTTTACAGACTCACTGTTCACCATCACACTGTACACATCTCTCCCATGTGAGAAGCATCAAGGACATGTCTTTGCCAAACTACAGGGGTCCGTACTCTGTCTGTCCCCTCCTTCACCTCCCTGTTGTCGCACACACTGGTGAACATGAGTGTTTTTTTCCTACCGTGTTCCGACTCACTCCAAGGCTGCAGTATTATCCTGGGTCCCCCATGTTGCTCCCAATGGCCCTTCACTGTATGTATGGTGTCCCAATGTCGTCCTGCTACCCCGCTGTCAATTGCTGTAACACATGGAAATATGCAGGGGCCACCTCCGGGATCCTCTGTCCAAACACATTTACTGGTGTGTATATCTCATACCTTGACTAACATTAACAGCTGTGTGCTACGGAGTTAAGAACATAAGAACATAAGATATGCCATACTGGGTCAGACCAAGGTCCATCAAGCCCAGTATTCTGTTTCCAACAGTGGCCAATCTAGGTCATATGTACCTAGCAGTTTCCCCAAGAGACACAAGTTCCATAATGCTTGTATTGGGTCAAGCATTGATATCTTCGGTCACTTCTTAATAATGGTTTATGGACCTTTCCTCCAGGAACTTGTCCAAACCTTTTTTAAACCCAGCGACACTAACAGCCTTTACTACATCTTCCGGTAACAAATTCCAGAGTTTGATTACACGTTGAGTGAAAAAATATTTTCTTTTATTAGTCTTAAATAGTTTTACCCTGTAGCTTCATTGCATGTCCCCTAGTCTTTCTATAGTATGATAATGTAAACAATCGATCTACTTTTACCCGTTCCACTCCGTTCATTAATTTATAGACTTCTATCATATCTCCCCTCAGCCGTCTCTTTTCCAGGTTAAAGAGCCCTAACCTTTTTAGCCTTTCTTCATAGGAGTATCCTTCCATCCCCTTTACCATTTTGGTGGCTCTTCTCTGAACCTTTTCTAAAATTGCTATATCCTTTTTAAGATACGGCGACATAATTGCACACAATATTCAAGGTGCGGTCTCACCATGGAACGATGTGTTAACCATTCCATGGAACCATGTTTTATTTTCCATTCCTTTCCTTATCATACCTAGCATTCTATTTGCTCTCTTGCACACTGGGCGAGGGTTTTAAAACATGGTATCCACAATGACGCCTAAATCTTTTTCCGGGGTGGTGGGTTCCTAATGTGGAACCTTGCATCGTGTAACCATAGTTTGGGTTGTTCTTCCCTAGGTGCATAACCTTGCACTTGTCCACATTAAATTTCATATGCCATTTTGATGCCCAGTCTTCCAATTTATCAAGATCCTCTTGCAATTTTTCACAATCCTCTTGGGTTTTAACAACTTTAAATAGTTTTGAGTCATCTGCAATTTGATAACCTCACTCGTTATTCCACTTTCCAGGTCATTTATGAATATGTCAAAAAAGCAGCGGACCCAGCATAGAAACCCGGGGTACACCACTATTCAGCTTTCTCCATTGGGAAAATTGGCCATTTAGCCCTACCCTCTGCTTTCGATCTTTTAACCAGTTCCTGATCCACAATAGTTACACTGCCTCCAATCCCATGACTCTTGTTGTGCCAAATGTCTCTGATGAGGGACCTTGTATAAGGCTTTCTTAAAGTCCAGATAAACAATTTCAACTGACTCACCTTTGTCCACCTGTTTATTCACTCCTACAAAAAAACATAACAGATTAGTAATACAAGATCTTCATTGTCTAAAGCCATGTTGGCTGTCTCCCAATAGCTTGTGACTATCTACATCCTGAGTAATTTTATTCTTTCTGATGGTTTCTACCCTACTGACGTCAGGCTCACTGGTCTGTAGTTTCCCGGATCACCCCTGGAACCCTTTTTAAAAATTGGTGTTACATTGGCGATCCTCCAATCTTCAGGTATTAGAGATGATTTTAATGATAGTTCACAGATTACTGATAGCAGGTCTGCAATCTCATATTTCAGTTCTTTCAACACCCTTGGATGTATACCATCCGGCCCAGGTGATTTGCTACTCTTCAGTTTATCTAATAGTTGTAAGATATCTTCCCGATGTATCGCTATTTCCTTCAATTCTTCCGCACCTTTAAAATACCACTTCAGTCATGGGTAACATCCCTACATCTTCCTCAGTAAAGACCGAAGCAAAGAATTCATTCAGTCTCTCCGCTATCGCCTTGTCGCCTCTTAGTGCTCCTATAACCCCTTTATCATCTAATGGACCAACTGACTCTCTCACAGGTTTTTTGCTACGAATGTACTTGAAAAGGTCTTTATTTCGCGTTTTTGCTTCCGCAGCAAGCTTCTTCTCAAATTCTCTCTTTGCCTGCCTTATCAATGCCTTGCATTTGACTTGCCAGTGCTTGTGCTGTTTCCAGGTTTCGTCGTTTGGCTCTTTTTTCCATTTCCTGAAAGATGCTTTTTTGGCAACAACAGCCTCTTTGACCTCACCTTTAAACCATGCTGGCAGTTTTTTGGACTTCCTTCCACTTTTCTTAAAGCGTGGAATGCAGCTGGTCTGGGCTTCCAAGATAGTATTTTTCAACAACACCCAAGCTTGATTTACGTCTTTAACCTTTGCAACTGCTCCTTTTAGTTTTTTCTTAACTGTTTTCCTCATTTTATCATAGTCTCCTTTCGAAAGTTAAAAGGTAGTACTGTGGATTTCCTTACTATCCCTCCTCCACTAATTAAATCAAAGGCGATCATGCTATGATCACTATTGCCAAGTGGCCCCAACACCCTTATCTCTTGCACTAGATCTGGTGTTCCACTAAGGACTAGGTCTAATATGGCTTCCCCTCTGGTCAGTTCATGAACCAGCTGCTCCAAGAAGCAGTCATTTATTTCATCTAGGAACTTTATCTCCCTAGCATGTCCTGACGTGACACTGACCCAGTCGATACCGGGGTAATTGAAATCACCCATTATTATTACTGCACTGTAACCTTTGTTAGCTTCCTTTATTTCTTTGAGCATTTCATCATCCATTGGTCATTCTGGCCAGGTGCTCGATAGTACACCCCCACTGCCATTGCCTTCCTCCTTTATAGGAATTTCATCCCTATAGATTCTACAGCAGATTTTGTTTCCTGCAAAACTTTAATCCTTTCTGAGGCAATGCCCTCTCTAACATAGAGCGCAACCCCTCCACCAATTTGATCAGCTCTATCATTACGATATAGTTTGTACCCAGGTATCACAGTGTCCCACTGGTTGTCCTCCTTCCACCATGTCTCTGATATTCCAATCATATCTAACCTTTCATTAAGTGCTATATATTCTAACTCTCCCATCTTATTCTTTAGACTTCTAGCATTTGCATACAAGCATTTTAGAGAATGTATTTTATTCATGTTAATTTGGCTATTGTTAGACATGGGTAAATTGGGATCTTAAGCTCTGTCTGCTACATACTTGAGGGCATTTGGGCTACTTTACTCTTTTGTGGAACCTCTCTGCTTTTGGTAGTATCCTTCAAGGATACATTCTTCCGAACCATCCGCTCTTGGCGACTGTCGGCTTTCCCCTAATATCTAGTTTAAAAAGCTGCTCTACATATATCTCAATGTCTGCGTAATGTCCGCTAAACCGCACCCTGATGTCTGCTTTTGACGTGACCCTGATGGCTGCATGTCAGCCCACTGTGTGAAAAGTGATAATGGCAAAGCATGGATAGCCTATATGTGCACCTAATAACCCCCCTCCCAACAGAGCCTCTTTGTGTATGTGGCCATTACGTTCCTTCTCTAGGGTATGCAATGTAGGTGTCTTGGCATGCACTCTCCTCCTCTATGCACTTATACAGCCTTTAGTTGAGTCATGGGTTTATGTTGACATGTCATCAGCTAGATTTTCTTAAAAAAAGGTGTTGAAAAAAATATTTCATTTCCCTGAAAGCAACCTTAAAACCCAATCCACCCCCACATTGATCTCTCAGCTTGCCTACTGTAACCTACACCTTGTTGATCTTGCCTGAATCACTTCTGTTTGTGTGTACATATGCAACACTGCACTGCATGTCTATTCTGCAATGGAAAATTAAAAACAAAAAAACCATGGCTGGACAATGCACACTTTCCCTATCCTTCTCCGCACCCATGTTAGGGCTACGTGATGACTTATACAGTCTGCCACACTGTGTTGTGCCACTAACTCCCCGTAAGGGTTTCAATTACCATTATGACAGATAGTACTGAGCATGTATATAGTACTACATAGCACATGTAGCGCTATACAAAAATTACAGACCAACACATCCAGCTTACAAGAGCATATCACACACACAATCAGCTCAAAATACCAACTGAAAACCACACACAGCTGCACAAGTGACCCAAAACATGGTCCTCTCTCCCAGTGTGAAACCCACACAAAATGCCTCTCACCTTGCTGCACCCAAGGCATAACACAAACTAACAGTGGTTGCACAGCATCCGCTATCACAATCATCCACAAACCACGAATGTCACCCCAAAACCTCCCAGAAGCCTAAAAGCACCCACCCACATCATCCACCTCAGCCCTCAGTTCTGCCCTGCCCACATGGTTTGGTTCACAGTCATGCTGATATTTGACGTTGGGATGGCCAGCCAGTGTCTGTCACATGTCAGTGCAGTGTTGCATCCTACTGATATTGGTCTACAAATGTTAATCTGTATTAGCACTACACACATATAGGAAAAAATGTGGGAACATATGCAGTACGTACATGAGAAGAGCTGTGCAATCACCTGCCGCCTGATTGCTGTGCCCTCACGTGTGTCCTCACGGGCACGTACAGGGGGCACGTCGGATCATCCTCCAGACCCTCATTAATCTCTGCAGGGATATTGTGCCTGAGAGCAATGTTGTGCAGGATGCAACAGGCTATGATGATCTCTGCCACAGTCTGTGGAGTATATTGTAAGGCGCCGCCTGTCCTATCCAGACACCTGAAGCGACTCTTCAAAACGCCAAAGGTGCGCTCTATGACAGAGCGGCTGGTGGCATGGGCCTCATTGTACCTCCGCTCTGCACGTGTCCGTGGTTGACGCACAGTGGTCAGCAACCAGGGGCGACACCCATATCCTGCATCACCTGTAGAAAGACATGAGGTAAGTTAAAACATGAGCTCATGTCGCCTCAAATGGACACAGGTATATATGTGCAAAACAAATGCATTACACATTCTGTAAGAAACATATGACATCACAGCTATGCAGCATTGCAACATTGAAATATGATGACACAAAAGGACCACATGGCCTATCTAGTCTGTCCGTCCATATCAACAGGTACAACAGTCCCCTTTTTATGCTTTATAGATCCTCTGTGTTTGTCCTATGCTGTTTGGAATGCAGTTACTGTCCTCGTCTCTACCACCTACACTGTGAGAGTATTCCATGGATCCACCACCTATTCATTAAAAAAATATGGTGGCATATCACCCCTGAATCTATCTCCCTCCACCCTCATCCCATGTTCCCTCGTTGCTGAACTTGCGTACAATTTGCAGAGGCTCTCTCCCGCAGCATATATGCCACGGAGGTATTTCTACATCTCCATCATATCACCTCTATCCCTCCTTTCCCCAAGGCGTACATCCTAAGATCCTTCGGTCTGTCTTCTTGAAGGTGCAGTCTCCAGAATTGCACACTCTACTCCAAATGAGGTCTCACAAAAGACATATACAGAGGAATTCTCCCTTCCTGTTTTATGCTAGCCATTCATCTCTGTATGCACCCAGCCAGCCTTCTAGCTTTTTCCCTCGCCTATTCAACCTGGTTAGCTACTTTGACATCAGCAGAAACAACCACACCTAGGTCCCGCTCTTCTGTAGTGCAAAAGAGTACTTCACCCCCTATACAATAGTGCTCCCTTGGATTGTTTAAGGCCAACAGCCTGACCTCATATTTCCTACCATCACATCCCAGCTGGCCAATTTAAGACCATTCATCAAGCTTAGCTAGATCACTCCTCATGTTTTTTACAGCTTCCTGGGTGTCTACCCTATTACAGATTGAGTGTGTGAACCTAAGAAACACCAGACAAGGGGTAGCTGTATAATATGTAACAACCACACAAATGCTTGCATCCAATCAACCAGCATCACACAGCAACATAGCAGGGCACATTTGGAGGGCAGACCCCCCCCCTTCCCCCTATATCCCACACAGGCAGATGAGACACACACACAATGAGTGATGTACTGCAAGACACACATTTGCACATACGCCTAGTCACATGAGCACCATGTGCATGTCAGAAGTGGGAAACACCCACCCAGCAATATGCAGTCCTCATACTGTCCTGCCTCAAATTGTTGGAATAGTGCTGAGTGATGCAGGATATAGGCGTCATGGGTGGACCCTGCAAACCTGGGGACCACATTCAGAATATGCATATTTGCATCACATACAACCTGAACATTCAGGGAATGATAGTGTTTGTGGTTGCGGAACACTACCTCCCTGTCTCTAGGCGGGACCAGGGCAACATGTGTGCAATCAATAGCTCCCATCACGTGTGGAATCCCGGCTAACACCTCAAAGGCCTGGTTCAGGGTCCACCACTGTTGCCTAGTGTGTGGAATGGCAATATAATTCCGCACCCGGCTGACCATGGCACACAGTACTTGGTGGAGACAGCATGAGAAGGTGGGGGGCTCATGCCACCCACTGCGGCCACAGATGACTGGAAACAGCCAGAGGCAAAGAAATGTAGGGCAACAAGGAGCTTGACCAAACCTGGTATGGCATGTGACCGATCAGTCAGGGGCTCGAGGTCAGGTCTTAGATCCTCATAGAGCTCCCTAATAGCCCCTGTGCTCTGTCTGTACATGGAGATGACCTGGTCCTCTCGCATGCCCTGGAACTGGGCCCTGGGCCTGTAGAGGCGTGGCTGGTGAGCCTGCACCTCAGCACGCCTCCTGTGCCGTGCGGGCACAGCCCCTGCCTGCCCTGCCCCCACAGCTGCAGGTCTGATTTGCTGCGGGACTACACCCATGCCCTGTGCCTCAGCCCCATAGACACCATCTCCCCTGTCACACAACCGCACCACCTGCCCACCTCGCACTGCAGCTGCAGCAAACACAAAGGCTGCCATAACCTCCACCCGCCCTGCTCCTCTAACCCACTCAAACACAGACAACACTTCCCTAACCAAGACACACACCTTACACACCACACAGCACCACAGCCACACAATACAACCAACAACAATCACAAACCCAGTCATGCTCCACAATACACCTGATTCAGACTCGCTCCTTCCGTCACAGCCAACGCACACCTTCTTTCTCCCTCACCTACAAAAAACCCCTCAACGTGCAACATGTGCTGAGGACAATTTATAGAGTTTTTTTACGTTACGCGTGTTGCGCGTGCGCATTTGCGTGAGCATGACTACTGCACACACGCAGCACTGCGCATGCGCTGCACACACGCAGCACTGCGCATATGCCATGGCTCACGCGCTACTACGCATCACCCACGCTCTGCATCTGCGTGGTGCATGCTGCGCACAGCAACTGTGCATGCACAGTGTGCACGGAATGGGGTTGCATGCATGCTCTGCGTAGTATAATGCGCAATGCGCAAGCACCCATTTTCCGCCTCTGGCCAGCGCATGCGCAATGCGCACAGCCAACTGCGCATGCACACCTACGCAGCCAACGTGCACACGCAACTGCGCACGCGCAACATAAAAAACGCTATAATACACCTCTACACGTGCTGCACGTTGAGGGGTTGTTGGTAGGCGAGGGAGAGAGAAGGTGTTAGTGAGAGAGAGAGAGAAGCAGGGGTCTAGGAGAGCTAAGGTTTTGTGGTGAGGGTCAGAGTGTTAGAGGCTTGGTTGTGGAGGATAGGTGTGAGGTACAGCAGGGGATACAGAGAGGAGGGGAGTCAAGGAGCAGGTGAGTGAGAAAGGAGGTGAGGTAAAGAGCAGATAGCAGAGAGAGGAGGGATGTTTGAGGTGGAGCTGAGAAGGGCAAGAGAAGGAAGGTCTGACAGGGAGGGAGAGGACAGGGAGATGGAGCCACAGGACAGGGCAGGAGTGGAGAGGGAGAGGGAGAGGGAGAGGGAGAGGGAGGTGGGCCCACCTGTTGGGGACGAGACAGATATGGCAGGGAGTGTGGTGGAGGCTGCAGGGCCATCGGCCCAGCCCACACAGGGTCCTCTCACTACAAAACGTAAACGCATACCGGTGCCAGCTCTGCAAAGGAAGAGGGCCCAGAAATTCTCACCACAGGAAAATCACATCCTGCTGGCTTCTGTTCTAGAAAATTATGAGGTCCTATACGGATGCCTAAGCAACACCACCACTGTTGCAACACTCACCCAGGTGTGGGAGGAGGTGCAGGAGGCGGTGGCACAAGGAGGGGGCCCAAGCAGAGACCTCGACAGCCTCACAAAGAGGTTTAATGACATAAAGAGGGGTGTGCGTGCACACATGATGGCAGAGCGGCGACATGCTGTGGGCACTGGAGGGGGAGGCCCCTTTACACCCTCCCTAACACTCCTGGAGCAGGAGTTGGCAGAGCGGCTAGGGCCAATATACCTCTATGGACTGCCAGAGGCACTGGACACTGCCCATCCCCAGGCAGGTAGGTACCCAAATCACACCTTGCTGCTCCCAACCCATTGAGTACCTGCTCTTTGGATATGCATCAGGCTTCTTATTAACACCTCCTCATACCTGCTCCCCTGGATCATCTCCCACCCTCTGCCTTTGGCTCATTAGTGTGCTGTCCCCCATTCCACCCCTTTTACTCTGTGTTTTGCTGCCCTCCAAACACATGTTTCATTTGCATCATCCCTTTTTATATCTGCCCTGCACATGTGGCTACATGTCTGCTACAAGCCCCCTCTCAGACCTGTATGTGTTATGTCTGTGTCTAATCTAAGCACTGCTGAGCAGGGATGGTCCTTCTGTGGGATAATGCACCCCAGGGGCCCTCAAACATTCTAAACAGGAGGCCAGTTCACTGTCCCTCAGACCATTGGAGGTCCGGAATATAGTTTTTAAAAAAATTATGACAAACGCCCAAAGAACACGGCAGAAGTACAAAAAACACCGAACGTTTCAAAACATTTTGTTTTTTTTTCCACTGGCAATTGTTCTTGCCACGTTACTCTGGTTTCTTTGGGTCTTCTGCTAACTCCCCATCATCTGCTTTCCATTTGTCCTTTTGTCACACGTCTAGTATTGTTCCATTCTCTGTCTACATCTGCTTTAACATGGTAATCTCTCTCCTTGTGCACCTTCCGCATTCCTAGGTCATCCACTCAAATGTTAGACCCCCATCTTCAATCCCCACTATCTGTCCAATTGTAGATATCTCTTACCTCCCTCAAAATGTTTTTTTCCCTCACCATTTCATTTGTCCAGCTCCATCCCATTCTGATCCTCGCACAACCTCACCTCCCGTATATTTCCAGCCACACCCAGCATCCGCTCCCCTCTAGTCCGTGCATCAGCCCATTTGCAGTCCTAGTCCCCCATCAGCCCATTTTCAATCCTATCCCTGGCCCAACATCAGACCAGTACCAGTCCTAGCTCCACACCCAGGTCGAGTCCTATCCAAGTTCCTCCAGAAGTGCATTTCCAAACCCCAGCCCCCACAAAAGCTTACTGATAGCCCTCTCCTGGCCCCACTATCAGCCCATTTGCAATATTAGCACCCCCCGCAGCACATTTTGACCCCTATCCTTGGCCCCCCATCATCCCGCTGCCAATCTTACCACCACCCATAGGCCATGACCTGTCCTAAACCCCTCCCCCACATCAGCACACTTCCAGTCTTACCTCTCCCCCCCATAGCCATTTACCACTCCAAACCTCCCCCACCCCCATCAGGCAAGATAGGGTACGAAATAACCCAACCACGCCTGCTGCTGCTGCTTCCACCGTCGCAGCAGGAGATTCAAGCATCCCGTGGGCCCTCCCTGCTCTGCAGCGTCCTCCATGTGGCTTCAGTGTGGGCTTGTCAGAGCCGTGTGAGGGGAGATTATCCCTTTCTCACGGCCATGTCAATGCCACCACGGGCCCTATGTAAAATACCATCAGGCCCATGGCGGGATTAACAGAGCCACGAGAGTAGAGGCTCTTTCTGTTTGTGTGGGTCTGACAGCCAACACTGAGGCTGCATGGAGGACACTGCAGAGCAGGGGGAGGCCAGTGGGATGCTGGATTATTCCGCTAGCACGGCGGCAGAGGCAGCAACAGGTTTGTGAGGTGTTAACTTAGCTGGGCTGCTGCTAAATGAATGCTGCGGTCCTGTGTAGAACTGCCCCTGAGGACTGGCAGCGGCGGCATAAACACCCATCGGGCTGCATACATCTCCTTAGCGGACCACATGTGGCCCTTGTCCCATAGTTTGAGGACCCCTGATGTACACATCAATGTGTCTGCTAGGTACTGGCCTAAATATGCCTAATGTGTTAGCAGGAGCTGTAGTGGTAGCTATTTAGCACATGTACAGGCCACAGCCAAACACACATTGATTGTGGGGTGGATGTGCTAAACAGTTGTATGCAAACCAATCTGTGCTGTGTATGGTTTCCACAACCCAGGTGACTACACAACCATGGCCCCAGCTGAGGAGGAGGAGGTGCAATTGGGCGAGGATGTGGCAGAGCCCCAGCCCACAATGTCTGGGGGCAGCACCAGCAATGGTGATGGGACCCCAACCACACACGTCCAGCCTGAACCAGAGGACCACACCCCAGACGTCACTGACACAGAGGGCTGGGAGGACATAAGAAGACAACACCCCAGTCATGCACCAGCGCCAGATGAGAACCCTCCACCAGAATTGGACCCAATTGTTGAAGAACTGCGCACACACACTGCTGCAGCACGGCGCAATGCAGAAGGTGGGTAACAGCATACCCCACGATCCCGACGGGGTTGTCCTAACATCCACAAAATTATTGTATATTGCCCACATAGCATAGAGTTCTGATTTTGGGAGGTTGTCTTCTGTGCTCTGTGATTCTACCTCCTGTAGCATGTCTTGTCAGGTGTCAGCATTTGTGAGGGCCTCACACACATGCACACTGTGCTTGCCCATATACCCCACATAAGCCCAAAGAGAAGAGCAATGATCGCAGGTCACCCAGACACCCTATGTGACAGAGACCTCGTCATGGGTATTGTCACACAGTATTGTTTAACAACATAATCTGCAGTGTGCGCCAGCATTATAGAAATTGGGGCACCCCAGATATGTGTATGTGTGTCTTAGGCCCCCTCAGATCATCTGACCAATCCCAGACAAGCAGTGTGCAGACCTGGAATAGTCATATTAAACTGTGGCAATGTGCCATGTGTGAGATCTGTGTTTCTCACGACCCCACATCCAGACCCCTTCCAGACATGGGGATGGCTCATGGGAGACACAGATGTAAACGTTGGTAGGTTTGGCAGGCATGACTGTTCTGCAGACTGCTCTTCTGGGATATGCATGACATGTATATGTATGACAGCTGGTAATGGAGAGGAAGCTCACATATCACCCTCTGTCCCACCCACAGGCACTCATCAGGCACTGCAGCGTGTGTTCATGGCAATTGCAGAAAACACAAGGGAGCTGAGGATGATCCGGGAGGAGATGCGGTCAGGGGCGCATTGCTGCATTGCTGATGCAATGGAGGACATTGTGGAGCTAATGCGGCAGCAAGCAGCACCAGCACCAGCACCGGGCACTGGCACCTGAGGCACCAGGACAAGGTGCAGTTCCGTGGGGGTGGTGTGCCATGGGAGGCGTGGGTGGCCATGCAGGAGGTGACTCCAGGACCAATAAAAAGCTGTTAACCAGTACATACATGTGTTTTACAATGTGTGTCCCTGTGCTCCCCTTAGGTAGTGTGCAAATGCATGTTGTGTCATACACACATGCCCCTCAATGGTGGGGTGTCTGTACTGGCAGGTATCACTCCACAGACACCATCACATGCCATGTGTGCCATGCACTGTGTCAGATCTGAGCCCCTGGGCTGCAGTGTGGCGGTTTACATATCCTCCCGGGTTGCAAAAGGGGAATGTCCTTGAGCTACATGTCCAGTGTTGGGAGCCATCACAGTTAAAATCCTGTCATACCCCCTACATTGGAAGCACATGTGTGACCCTTGTCCCTGCCTGCAACACTGCCTATGTGCCTACCCCCCCCCCACAAACGTATACGGTTACTCACCAACCATCCCTGTGACATGTATTGTCCCAGGACACACTCAACAGCTTTACCCCTGAGTAGCTCCTGGGCTCATCATCACATCTTACCCTGCCAGCACAGACGTACTGGTTTGCAAGTTGTACTATTGGCACACAGGCATGTTGCATCAGAAACGGTTCTGACACATTGCACACAGCATGCACGTGCCTCAGTATACTGGGCCGTCATCTAAATTTCTGCATCTCAGGGTCCACGCTGGTCTCACACACCTACACACATGGTCATCCCCCACGACTGCATGTGGAGCCAGTCCACGCATGATATCCATGTCTACCTTACAGCACATACCTGTCTACACACATATTCCATGCTTGTATCCATAGTGTTGCTAAGGAGACACGTGACCATTTTTAATGAACAAACAGTGTGTATATTGTAAAAAAAAAGGGAATATAATACAACGTTTGGAATGGGGATAATACCCATCACCCTCCCCCCCAAACACCCCCCTCCTCCCCCCTGCCACCCCCACCCACCCTATACACCCTCCTCCACCCCTCCCCCCACACCCACATCAGACACACCCTCTCCCTGCATTCTGCATGCCCAGTGATGGAACACAGGACAGCACAGGGCACATGTGTGGAGGTCACAGGAGCCATCAATGACTCCTGTGATGCTCCTCAGGGGATGGCCACCGACATGGCAGCCGCTCCACCTCGGCGGCCACCCGCTGAATGGCTCCCGCCAGCCAATGGTGCGAGTGCACTAGGAGGTGCACTCACCGCTCCAAGGCATCCAGGACCACATACAGGTCCGCCACACACCTGCCACCACACACACATGGTCCCAGGGGTCTGGGTGGTGGCATGTGCATGCGACCTGTGTGTGGCCCTGGATGGTGGAGCAACATGGCATGGCTGGCTGGCGGGAGCCCACAGTGCCCTGTGCTGCACTGTGTTCCCCATCACTCTCCCAACACCACACCCCCCTCCTCCCCCCCTGCCACCTCCCACCCACCCTCCACACCCTCCTCCACCCCTCCCCCCACACCCACATCAGACAAACCCTCTCCCTCCCCTGACACCCCGCCACCCACCCCTTCCATGCCCCCATCAGCCCCTCCTCTGCTGCACTTGCACCGGCTCAGCATCCTCGTCCTCCGCCTCCACCTCAGGTTTCCTCCTCCACCACCACCACCTCCACCTCTGGGGCATGGTGGGTAGGGGGCGCCTCAGGGCATACGCCAATGTGGTGGGCTCTTCATCGTTGTCATCACCCTCTGTGGAAGAGTGTGTCACATAACACATGTACATATGCAGGCACCACACAGGCTGGTGGGTCAATGTGACATTTGTTACTGGGCAGCAAGGTTGTCAATACTCACCATCACACTCTGCCTGTGCCGCCCTCTGGAGGCAGGCAAGGTAGTCTCTGTGGTGGAGGCGCAACTCGCGCCCCTTCTTCCGGAGATCCTCTACCTGTGGATGTGAAAACAATGTGTGGGGGCATCAGTGACTGCTTACCTCTGGTGGGTGGGCAACATAAACAAACATCTGTGTGGCCAGCATCTTGCTGCTCCTGCTCCACTGCTGTGTGTGTCATGTACAGCATAGTTAGTCACGTGTAACAGGTGATCTCCAGGAACACCAGGAATAAGTCTTCACATGTGGGTAGCATCGGTACCAACTGAGCCTGTGTGGGAACGCTCCCAACGTCCTATATTCAAGCTTTTGGGAGCATACCACAGTGCGTGCGTGCTGCCTTCCTGCCTTTCCAAAATGCCTCTCTCCAGTTGAGTTTAAAGCTGACACAAGGAGAGAGAGAGAGAAGAGAGAGAGAGACACACACAACCCGCTAGGGGAGATGCGTGGGTTGTGATTACCTCATCCTGCTGTTCCCGGAGATCACCTGTTACAGGTGATTAACTATGCTATCACCAGGAACAAGCAGGACGTGGTCGTCACATGTGAGGAAACCCTAGTTGTAGAGGCCAGGGAAGGATCCCCAGAGTGGTGAGGGCCTGTGGAGGGCTTCCACTTCCTCCCAGGGATCTCTGGCATCCTGTAAGAGAGGCAGCTAGGAGTGGATTACGTATGGAAGAGGTTTTAGACAGCAGCCTGACCAACCATAGCATGCCTGCAGGAGCCTGTATCCTAGCCTTAGTGGGCCATGAACAGAGGCCCAGGTAGCTGCTCCACATCGGTCGTTAATATAGACGGAATGGAGGTGAGCCCGTGAGGCTGCCATGACTCTCACCTTGTGAGCGGGAACATGGGCCACCAGTGAATGGTGTTAGCTATGATAGATAAAAGGCAATACATTGAGCAATCCAGTTGGATAGAGATCTTTTTGAAACTGCTGTACCCAAATGCGAGGGATCAGCGACTCAGAATAGCTGAGGGGACCTTCTGTGTTGCTGGGTCCACTGCAGATGAAAAGCCACAGCTCTTTCACAGTCCAAGGTATGAAGATTCTTCTCTGCATTTGAAGCATTCGGCTGTTGAAAGACTACAGGTAACTACACCTCTTGTTTCAAATGATAGGAGGAATCCACCTCAGGCATGAAGTGTGGATGTGTCCTTAGGATTACCTTATCATGGTGAAACGGTGTGTAAGGTGGAATCAGCCACTGGAGCTTGAAATTCACTGATACGACTTGCTGATGTGATTGCAAGAAGGTATTTTACTTTCCAGGTCAGAGACTTTAACGAAGTAGTGTCTAAGGGCTCAGAAGGCGGCAGCATACGCTGCCCTAGAAGCAGATTGGGATCCCATGCCTCTGAAGGTGGTCTAAGGCCAGGTTTTGGTAGATACAGGCCTCTCATGATTCCAGATATGAGAAGATGGGATGAAATGGGTTGTCCATTGATGGGTTCAGAAGGTGCAGCAATGGCACTTAAATGGACTCTGATTGACTCAATTTGGAGACCATTGTTTGATAAGTAATGGAGTTTGTCAAAAACATGTTTATATACGGATGACAAGAGGGTTGCAGGCCTTTTGTTATCACCAAATGAACTGTCACGTCCACCTGATGGCATAGGACTGCCTTGTGGAAGGTTTCCTGGAAGCATAACGGACATCATGCACTTCCTGAATGAGGGGAGGGCCAAAGCAGTTACAGCCGTCAGTAGCCAGGCTCTGAGCTGCAGAGACGGGGGGTTTGTATGCCATACATTCCCCTCCTCCTGAAACAGTAAGTATGGAGATGACCCTACGTACAGGGGTGGAACCTGGGACAGATGTAGAAGCAGAGGGTATCACACCTGTTGTTGCCAGCGTGGGGCTATGAGGATCATGTTGCCTCTATCCCTCATGAGTTGCAATAGCGTCTTGGCAATCAAGGGAATGGGAGGAAAGGCATATAGGCATTCCTGCCCCCAGTTGAGGAGGACAGCATCCCTCGCTTGGTAGCTCTGAGCTGGGATTTGTGAACAGAACCGGGTAGGTTTGGGATATGATGGACTTGCGAAGAGGTATGAATCTTGAGTTCCCCAGAGTTGCAATACTCTACAGAGTTGGTCCATGTGTAGAGACCATTTGTGCGGAAGCAGAACACGGCTGAGTTTGTATGGCTAACAGTTCTGATTGCCAGGGAGATAGACTGGCAGGAGATGGATCTGCTGCTGTCTGACAAATGACCACAGTTGAAGAGCTTCGTTGCAAAGGGACAGAGAGCCTGTTCCTCCTTGTTTGTTCACATAGACCATGGCTACCTGATTGTCTGCGTAAAGTAGTATTCCATTGGCCTGTAGAAGGGAATGGAAGACATGAAGAGCCAGGCAAATTGCTCAGAGCTCAAACAGATTGATGTGGAAATGACTCTCCAGACAATTCCAGGTGGCTTGGGTGAAGGTGTCCAGTACATGTGCAGCCCACCCCACTTTGGAGGTATCTGTTGTTAATGGGGTGGAGGAGTGGCCTAGTGGTTGGGGCAAGGTACTTCAGGCCGGAAGGTCGGGGGTTCAAATCCCACTAGAGGACAGCAACCTTGGGCCGGAAGGGCTGGGGTTTCTAGTCCCACAGGTGCTCCTTGTAGTCTTGGGCAAGCCACTTAACCCTCCATAGCCCATGTTCCCTGTAAAATAGTTATCTCCAAGTTATAATGCCCTGTTCAATGTAATTTCAGTTTGTTTGATGTAAACCGCACTGATGCAGAATAGCGCGGTATATAAGAGAATGTAATAAATAAATAAATAAATGGGATCTGAGGAGGGGTTTGCAGGAAAGGTGACCCCTCCAACAGGTTTTGTGCTGACCGCCACCAGTCCAGGGACAGGGTATGGCGCTTTGAGTTTACTATCACATCTGAGAGACAGCCTGTTGCTTGTGTCCACTGGGAAGAGAGGGACCACTGGGCTGGTCTCATGTGGAAACAAGCATAGGGGACCACATGCACCGTAGATGCCATGTGACCCAGCAGCTGATGCATCTCTCAAGGCGAGAGGTTAGTTTTTTGTAGTGCTGTCCAAACACGTTGAACAATGCGAGGACAGCGAGGCTGAGTCAGGTAGGTCTTTGGCAGTCTGGTATCTAGCCTTGCTCCTATGAGCTCCAGCGTTTACGTGGGAGTCAGAAAGGATTCCACGAGATCTCTGACAAGGCCTAGATATTGTAGTCCACGCATTGTGTAAGAGAGAGAGGCCTGGGCATGTGTTTGTGACTGTGCCTGGATGAGGCAGTCGTCCAAGTAGGGGCACAAAAATATTCCCCTGGTACGGGCCAAACCAGCTACCACAGACATGCACTTTGTGAATACTCTGGGTGCTGTGGCACGGCTGAAGGGAAAACATTTTTTGTATAGTGGTTTCCTTAATGGGGGGACCAAAGGAACTTTTGCTGTGCTTGTTGGCAGAGAAGATGGGTGTACGCATCCTTGTGATCTAGAGAACAAAGGCATTTCTGCCTGTGTAGGTCAGGAAGTACGTTTCCTAGAGAAATCCTTTTGAATGTCTTTTGGAACAGGAACTTGTTCAGTTCTCTGAAATGTCAGATGTGTCTGTGACCTCCTTTTTCCATTGGTATGAGGAAATTGGGGGGGGGGGAGAACCCAGAACCCTGTTGGAGATGAGGTACCTCTTTCATTGCTCCTTGAGGTAGAAGATGTTTTACCTCTGGATTCAGTTGGGGGGACGTTTGCAAACTCAATGTCCTTACTATTGTAGGAGGCTGCAGGCTATGTGAATGACGCCTGTACCCTCTTCTATGTTGGACACAGTCCAGGGTTCTGATGTTATTTGCCTCCATCTGTGGATGAGGTGACCTAATCTTCCTGGTATTGTTGACGGTTGCTTTCCCTGGAGGGCCAGGAAGGGCAGGTACTCCATCACAGAGTCAAAGGCACTGTGGGGGCTGAGGATGCTGGATCTGCTGAGGCAGAGTAGCTCTCAGCTTTCTCTGCTTAGTAGTTTGTTGACCCTTTCTAGCAGCTTGTACTGCAGGTTGTCCTTGCTGAGCATAGGACTGATAGTATCCTTTCTTTTTGGAGAGGAAGCGCTTTTCTAAGGCTCTCATCTTTGCAGGATCTACAATATTTGAAAGCCTTGTCAAGGTATAATTGTCCTGCCAGTTTTTAAAAACCAGTTTTCACCACTACAGGGGGTGTTGGCCAGTTTATCCTGTACCCATTGTTCCAGGTGAGAGGCTTGCAGCCAGCCAAGTTTGCTTGCCCCAATAGCAATGGCAGAGACTCTGTCTTTGCATGAAAAACAGTCAAAAGCTGCCCTGTTCACAACTTTTGAAATGTTCTGGGCATGCTTGACCGGTGCTACATAGTAGTGACCTCTGTGATCTGCGAGATGTGGACTTACCAGTTGTAGATCTTGTGCGACCTCCATCAGGAACATTCCCATGTACATGATATAGGAACCTGTCCTGTCTGAAAGCTTGAATGTATGGACAACACAGCGACCAAAGGCATCTAATGTCTTACACTCCCTACCAGGAGGGTTGGTGGCATGTTGTTTGTAACGTTTAATTCTCCTCCTAGCACACTCCACCATGATGGAGTGATCAGGGAGGTGTCCTTTCTGCAAACCAGGCGACAGAGGCACACGATACATAGAGGTGGAGAGGTGGTAAGAGGAATCTTCCACATTCTCAAAAGAGGATTCCTTAAGATCTGATGTATTGGCAGGATGTCTGCCTCCTATGGAGTTTGGTGATATTGGTGAATCTCTGTCTCCCGTGGCCTGTGCTCACATTGAGTTACTAATGAAATGGAGAGGCCCTTGACGACATGTGTGTGGAGATCCAGGAAGGACATATCCTGAGGAGGGGACATTCTCCTCTTGGGAGAGGCAGGCTTGTCCTGGAGAGGTACATCATTACCCTCTGAGCTGTCAGAGTCATCAGACCCCTCAGGAGATTGGATGTATCTTCTCTACGGAGGCTCCGGTAAAATGAGGTATCAGTACCAATTGGTCTCAGTATCGGAGTGACACGGTACCGGTGTGTGGATACTGGTACTCATCAGCACCAATGGTGCATTTGCCAATGCCGGTCCTGCAATTGCTGCACATACCGGTGCTGCACTTTGCAGGGTCTGGGGTGGAACCAAGGTCTTTGATGCCACAAGGAGAGCTGCCAGACTGCGTTCGATGGCCACCATCCTCTGGTCAATCAACACTGACGATGTCTGTGTATGAGTACTGGCCAAAGCCAGGACCCCAGAGCATAGCACCAGGTGGTCGGACCAGGTTGAGGCCTCCAGAACTTCATGGAGTCCCAAAGTGACTTTGGAGGCCAGGGACTCCCACTGGGGCTGTTTGCCTGGAGCGTGCTCCTCAAGGGCAATGTCAGTGGCAGTCCAATATTTTGAGGGGGATGTACCCTTTCAGGAACGGACAGATTTGTGTTTGGTTACCTGAGATCCACGGGAAGAAGAGGAAGCCCTTGACGACATGGCTGCTACCGAGGCCACGTTGGAGGGAAAAAAGGTACCGAGCTTGGCTGCTCTGTTCTGCCAAACACTCTTGGATAACATCCCACAGGCCAAACATTCAGACATGCATTGATCTGGCCATTAGCATTTGCGACACCAATCATGGTTGTCAGTGACTAAGAAGGTACCGGCACATTATCAGCATATGTTCTGCAGCCGAGGAGTGCTTTTCCATGATGGAGGAGGGATTAGGGCCTAATGCCAAACCGGGGGGAGACCTACAAAGGGGATTGTTGCTCTTTTGTTAAAAACGTTTCATTGTGTAGGGGAATCTGACCTTTTAGAAAATAAAATTAGAAGACCAGTGGTACCAGTAAAGAAAAACAGGCAGACACTGCCACAGGAGTGGCACTACAATAGCTGTTTTTCAGCAATGACAGGAACAATGACCTGCTGGCTCTGTGGAAAACAATGAACTGAAGAGAGCCATTTGGGAAAGGCAAGATGGCAGCACACAGGCGCTGTGGGGTTGCTTCCAATAGCTTTCCTATTGGACACTGGAGACCGTTCCCACGCAGGCTCCGTCGGTATCGATGATACCCAGATGTAAGGACTACTTCCTGCTTGTTCCAGGCGATTACCTGTTCCCAGTGCCACCTGCATGCGTAGCTGTGTCTCTGGACATGTGTGCAGTGACACCTATGTGCAGTGTGCCTGGCACCCTGAACACATCAGTCCAGTCCCCTGTGGCCTCCTTGCATGACATTGCATGACCATGCCACATTTTGATTGCCAATGATGGTGTCCATGGTAACCCCCCTAACCCCGTATGTGGTCTGTTGAACACATTTGTGTTGTCATGATCTACGCACATCCTCGGACCCAACCCCACTGGCAACATGATATCCTAACAATCATGGATGCTGTGTCCATACATGGAACATTGTGTGGGTGGCCCTATTCACCTTACCAGGGGCCACTACCATGACATTTGGGTTTCTACAAGGCCCAGGATAGCAATGCTTGACCCACTACAAGCATTGTGTGACGTGTCTCTCTTGGGGATACTGCTAGGTACGTATAACCTAGTTTGGACACTGTTGCAAACAGCATACTGAGCGTGAAGGACGAGGGAATGACCCAGTATGGGCTATCTTATGTTGTTATGTTCCTATGACCTGGGCCTTGTATGCTTACGGCAGGTGTGGTTGCCAACACCAGGGGCAGGGGCCATTGCACCAGAATAGGCTATTGCCACCTGTGCTCATATCAGGGTTTCTGTCTGTGCTGTGCAACCACAACAGGTGCATGTATCCTTCCAACACCATAAGTAATGTTCATCTGCAAAAAGGTTTGGGATTCGTAGCAAGTGGGCAGATGTGTGACCTGACTCAGCATACATTTATGGGGACATAGCTCTGTTAAAGGCCTTTGTAATCAGATCTCATAGCTCATGGGGGTGGGGTGCTGTTACACACATCCACATCTGCACCTAGCATACCATCTGGATACATCAAAGACGTGTGTGATGAGGTGCTGACCTCACAGACTACGGGAGATGTGCAACCTACCTGCCATAACCTAACACAATATCTGAATGACATACCCACCATTGCAATCAGGTCTCTGGCCCCCTGGGGGTTGGGTGTCCTAGCACACATCATCAGCTGCATACACCATAGCAACAGGGTGACTGACAGTACACCTTATGCAGGTCTCAGGACTCCTGTGGATAGGGAGAATGTATTGAACTGTTTAGGCACACAGAACCATATCACCAGGGTGCCTGACAGCCCACTTTGATGGGCTCTCAGGACCCCTGGGGATAGGGAGAATGTATTCAACTGTTTAGGCACACAGAACCATATCACCAGGGTGAGTGATAGCCCACTTTGATGGGCTCTCAGGACTCCTGGGGATAGGGAGAATGTATTCAACTGTCTAGGCACACAGAACCATATCACCAGGGTGCCTGACAGCCCACTTTGATGGGCTCTCAGGACCCCTGGGGATAGGGAGAATGTATTCAACTGTTTAGGCACACAGAACCATATCACCAGGGTGCCTGACAGCCCACTTTGATGGGCTCTCAGGACTCCTGGGGATAGGGAGAATGTATAGAACTGTCTTTGAACACACAACCATATCACCAGGGTGAGTGATAGCCCACTTTGATGGGCTCTGAGGACTCCTGGGGATTTATTTATTTATTTATTTAGTGTACACTTGTATCCCGCCACTTCCAGCGATCAGTGGCGGTTTTCTATACAAAAGGGTGCGGTTGTATAGGCCAGAATTTAAGCATACAGTAGGATTGCAGGGGAGGGTAATAGTCACAGCAAACGGTTACAGATTTACATTTGATTGCTTGAGAGGAAGCTTTACATATATACATAAATTACATAATTTCCCTGGGGATAGGGTGAATGTATTCAACTGTCTTTGAACACACAACCATATCACCAGGGTGCCTGACAGCCCACTTTGATGGCCTCTCACAACTCCTGGGGATAGGGAGAATGTATTAAACTGTCTAGGCACACACAACCATATCACCAGGGTGAGTGATAGCCCACTTTGATGGGCTCTGAGGACTCCTGGAGATAGGGTGAATGTATTCAACTGTCTAGGCACACACAACCATATCACCAGGGTGCCTGACAGCCCACTTTGTGGGCTCTCAGGACTCCTGGGGATAGGGAGAATGTATTCAACTGTCTAGGCACACAGAACCATATCACCAGGGTGACTGACAGCCCACTTTGATGGGCTTTCAGGACTCCTGGGGGTAGGGTGGATTGGAAAACAGCAACAGCAGCATATTCCATACCAGCAGGGGTGCTGTGGACCCACCTTTTTGGACTTTCTGGCCATGTGGGGGTAGGGCAGATGTTTTGAACTGCTGGGCCACACACACGTATATCACCATTGGGACTAACATACCATTTTGGGCACGTTTCACAGCCCCTGGGGGTAGGGCAGATGTTTTACCCTGCAACTGCAGACCCCATCATACCAGCAGGATAATTAGAAACCCTCCTTAGTCTGATCTATGGGGGGGCGGGGGGGCTGGGGGGGCCGGGGGACGGGGGGCCCGGGGGCGGGGGGCTGGGCCAGCTCTTTGGACCCATGGGCGGATTCTGTAGTACCACCCAAACTGCCCTCTGGAGCTCAGGATCTCCCACCAACAGATCCACATTCAACATCATTGCAATGGTGCTGGTAGAGGGGACCGTAAACCTCAGTTGAGCTGGGGGACAGACAACATACAGGGCAGTCTATGCATTTTTGTACGCATCCATACGGTGATAACAGACAGACAAGAGACCTGGAAATGTTCAGCTGCCCACCACCACTATCTGACATTCTCCAGCAGCAAGCACTGTGAATCTGCAGACGCTGCACCCTGCAAGGTGTTCCAGCCTCACACATACTAACTGCAAACAGTCTGCTAGCTAATCCATAGTGCATATTACTGGAAAAAATGTGTGCACCCAAAACCGGGATGTCAGCACACCCACCAAGCAGATAGGTTAGTGATTGGGCCCCAAAAAAGGCAGACCATAGATATCACTTGAAAGAGATGCTATTAGCACTATGGGGGACCTAGCCATGCCATGGTGACTGCTCAGTCAGGGTGAGAGTGACCTCCCAGCAGGACATGCAGGGGCCCCCCTGTCCATGCAGGTGATGGCCGGCCACTACAATGTCCCAGCCATTGCCCTATGCCCTGTGCTCATGCATCCTGCCCAGGCCACCCTGTCCGAGCTATACCCACAGTACCTTGCTCCTCATTATGCACATTGGCAAACTAACACTGGACACAGTGCAAACAGTGTGGGATGAGTAAGCAACCACCACACACTGGATGGACAAACAGACACTCCCACACCTATGCCAGCATTGTGCTCCTATAGAGAGCTTTTGCAGTCCAGGCCACCTCACCAGTCCTGCACACAGTGCAGGCATGGCTATGGTATGCAATACTGTTGTGGTCACTCCCCAGGGTGGTGAACACTGTCAGAAACCAGACATGAAACACACTCCACAGACATCAGAGATATTGGTATGATACAGCTCAATGAGCATATTGTGCTTAACTTAGGATTTGCTATCTGCCAGTAATCATAGAAACCTTTTGATATATGTGTACCATATTCCCAGGTTTATGGTGGCATTGGTAAGGTATACACGTACTAATATTGTGAGATGTACGCAAGGCCCAATATCCTGCCTCTCCGTGGGCTTTCCATAAAGGAGCCTGTGGGTGCGGTTCTTTCTGCTCCTGTTGGCCGCTGCTCTAGGGCAGAGTTCCACAACTCCAGTCCTTGTGGCCCAAACACTGTTCATGTTTCCCTGCTGTCCCTAATGAATATGCATGATACATCTGCATACCATGGAGGCGGCGCATGGAAATGAAGCACACACATCTTTATTAGATACAGCATATACGTGAATGATTTGTTGCCCTCCAGGACTGCATTTGGGGGACTGTGCTCTAGGTAATGTGCATGTTTCTGGTGTCTGTGCTCTGTAGGGTAAAATGTAGATGTTTTGGGCATGTTTACGTTATATGCACTAAAGGTTCTGTCTGTATTATCACATTTTTGTGGTGGGTAAAAAGTGGGGACTGGGATGGCAGGAGCCCCAGCTGGGACTTGAACCTGTGATCTTCTGCTCCTGAAGGCACTGGCTGTGTGTGCTGCACCACTGTCTTGGCACAGAAACAGTGTATTCCCTGGGGAGTCCATGGCTGTTCGTCAGACAGGGCCTGTCTAGTGCAGTGCACGGCACCCACGTGAAGAGGGCTAGGCCATGGTGTGCTGTGGGCAGCAGACACTGCCCCCTCCACCACCGGTACCCCTCTGCCACCATGCTGACATGGCCTTATATTGGAGACAGCATCAAACCTGAATGATTTGTGGCCCTCCAGGGCTGCATTTGGGGGAATGTGCTCTAGGTAATGTCCATGTTTCTGGTGTCTGTGCTCTGTAGGGTAAAATACAGGCATTTGAACCATGCTTATGTTCTCTGCAATAAAGGTTTGTCTGTACTTTCACGGTTTAGTAGTGATTAAAATATGGGGACTGCATTGGCAGGAGCCCCAGCTGGGACTTGAACTGGTGATCTTCTCCTCCTGAATACACTGACTGTGTTCACTGCACCACACTGTGGCCACAGAGACAGTACAGTCCCTGAAGATAGGAAACCTGGCCAATGGGGTCAGAAACCCTGCTCTGGACAATTTCACTGTGGGCTCATTCACCTTGTATGGGGACAGAGTGTAGACCCTTCCAAAATTCTTTTCTTTTTTTGGAGTTTTTTTGGGAGTTTTTTTTTTATGTTGCCCATTGATATCACTATTGGCCAGCTTGGTTATGGGTTTTTTCCATTTTTTTGAGGTCATTTTCACTGTTTCTTTGCCCTTTTGTTCCGTGCACATGTATCACACTTATCACTTTTTGTAGGTTTCCCTGGTTTTGCTGTACATTGCAGACGGAAATGGTTTCTTTTCCCTTTAAATTGGCTCTAACGCGAGGGTTTCTCTGGCGATATTTTTTTGCCTCGGATTTCACAGCGTTAGTGTGCGGAGAGCCTCTCCCCTCCCACTCTCTACCCATTGACCCCTTCTCTCCACCCCTGGGGAGCCTTCCTCCGCCCTCCGGGAGCCTTTGCCCGCCTTCATCGCTCGTTTTCACCACGGCGCGCATTATCGCGCGATAATGTAGCTGTGCGCCGCAAGATGCGACATTATCGCGCGATAAGGTACCTTATCACATGATAACGTCATAGAGCGCACTTTAAGACGGTTTAGTAAACATACCCCTTAGTTTTCCTAAAGTCTAAGACCCTCGCTTTTGAATGGATTTTATTAGCCCTAGTCCTAATACTGAAACACACCATCTGGTGATCACTGGATGCAAAATGATCTCCCACTATAACATCAGAAACACTTTCACCATTGGTAAGCCCCAAGTCCAGCATGACCTCTTCACATGTGGGTTCTGATACCAGTTGCTTGAATAGTTCTCCCTGTAGAGAATCCAGGATCTTCTTACTTCCAGATGATACTGCAGCAGAGATGTGCCAATCAACATCTGGCATATTGAAATCCCCTATCAGTAGCACTTCCCCTTTCCTGGCAATGTTGCGTATGTCTCCAATTAACTCTCCATCCACCTCTTCTCCCTGGGATGGAGGTCTGTATATGATACCAATGCAAATAGATTTCTCTTTCCCTCTTTCTAGTTTAACCCACAGTGCCTCTTCTCTCCCTTTTAAGCCCTGAATTTCCATAGTTTTAATATTATTTTTTACATATAGTACCACTCCTCCCCTTCTTCCTACCCTGTCCTTTCTGAATAAAGTATAACCTGATATAGTTACATCCCAGTCATGGTTCTCTGTGAACCATGTCTCTTTTATTGTCACTAAATACAAGTCAGCCTCTTCTACTAAAGCTTCAATATCTGGGATCTTATTTCCCATGCTATGTGCATTCATTCACACTGCTTTCCACATGTTGCCCCTTTTACCCCTTTCCATAAAGGTATTTAATGTTTCACTTGCCTGGGGGCTCGCACTTACCTGGGGGATTTCTTTACCCATCCCCAACACATCTAGTTTAAAGTCCTCTTCAGTAGTTAGCCAGTCTGTTACTGAAGATATGTTGATCCTTCTTGGACAAATGGATGCCATCTCTGCAACCCTTGGAACAGCATCCAATGGTCCAGCATTGCATTGCAGCCATGCATTTATCTGCAGGATGCGAGCTTCTCTGCCTTGGCCTTTACTCTCAACAGGGTACTTCTGTCTTCTTTCCCTCCATTTTCTGTCCTTTTAATGTTACTTTCCAAAATTATCACTTTATTCCATTTAGAAATGAATATAAAGTTACTATAGTTGGAGTAAAAGAGGAATTCAACATAAAACTCAGCAGGAAGACCGATGAATTGCTGTGTATCTCTGAGAGGGAGCAAATTATTTTTTCCCCAAGTTTTGCCAAGTGATCCCATTGTATGAAATCTATACTAATCTCAAGAAGGCACAGCTGCTGGACTAAAAGTATGCTAAGAATAGAAAAATGATGCATACTGGCCACACACTGCCCTGGATAAAAAAGATTGCCACCTATAGCTTCTCCACTAGGGCTAAAGATGATAGCAGTTATATTGTAAAACTTTCAAGAAAAGATAACATCCTGATGGAGCAATAGGTCATAGACCCACTGCAACAGCACAGAAACTAATGGAAATGTTAAGAGGACTCAAATCTGTTAGGTGGACTCCTGAAGAGAAAAAGGAGATAATGTACTGCTACTCTTTTGGCATGATGCAAGAACTACAGCAAGTGTTAGCAGTACATTTGAGAGACTTAGATATTACTCCACATACTCTGGCTTAGGAGTGAAGTTCATAACTGTAAAGGTATGCATATAACTAAGACATTTGCAGAAACTTCAGCCAAGATAAACCACACCTCCTTAGTATTATAGATTTATTTTCATGTTTAAGAACTAAGATAAAAAATGGAGAACAAATAATTTTATACTTTAGGGAGATTAAGACAACTGGCATTTGCAATCACTGTTCAGACACTTTAATCACTATTTCAGAATCTTTAATTCAGTGCATGATGTATGAAGACAGACTTTCTCAGTGCCCATTGCAACTGCTAAATTACTGTACTGTCTTGAAAGGTTGTTAAGCTTAAGGCAGGCTATGTTAAATTTAATGCACCTAACACAATCCACATAGCTTGCAAAATGGTTTGCCTTAAATAGCACGTTTCCAACCACATGTAAATGTGATGTAAATGAGAGCACGGAGGCAGTCACTAGGAAACATGAAATCATAATCAAAGTGTTTTTATCTGCTCAAATGTCTGTCTTGCTGTAATTTTATCTACACATGTGGAGGTGACATGATAGTACTTTGTCTTTTTTTTTTAGTGCATTAAAGCCACATTAAATAATGTGGCCTGCATTAAAATATGCATTAACATCCAGATTGCATCCAAATTAATCACAAGTCACTCCTGACCAGTTTTTTCTTTATACCATGATGTTTATGGAGAGGATGCTGGTCATTTAGAAGACCAGAAAGGTTTAAGGAACTACAAAGCACCACCACCAATGAAAGCATGAGGGCAACAACTTTTGAGTTTTTACTACACATGGACCGCATTGCTGGACCTCACAGAGCTGGAGGTGGTAAGGTGGCGCAGACTGAACTCTGAGGCTTTAGAACCAGAGAATCATGCTGGCAGAAAAACACCATATGGCTTATCCATACCAACTACTATAGTTCCTTTTATTCCTTTAGAGATCTTCTGTGTTGGTCCCATGCTTTCTTGAATTCAGATACTTTACTACCTCCACTGAGAGACTGTTCCACACATCTATCACGCTTTCCATAAAGAAATATTTCCACATGTTACTCCTAAGTCTATCCATTTTCACATTCATCCTATGCCTCCTAATTGCAGAGCTTTCTTTCAGTTGAAAGAGGCTCTCCTCCTATGCATTTATGCCGCAGAGGTATTTAAATGTCTCTATCATATCTCCTCTCTCCCGGCTTTTCTCCAAAGTATACATATTGAGATCTTTAAGTCTGTCATATGTCTTATGATGAAGTCCATGATTATTTTGGTAGCCACCCTCTGCACAGATTCTATCATGTTTATATCCCTTTGAATGTGTGGTCTCCAGAATTGCACACAATATTCCAAATGAGGTCTCACCAAAGACTTAGGGGCATGTTTACTAAACACCGTTGCTGTGCGGGTTCCCATTAGTGTGCTGGTGCCATATAAGGAGTGGGCGGGCCAGGCAGAAAAAAGAAAAAAAAACGGACCGTACGTGTGTGCGTCGCGCTAATGTGCGGGGCCCACATTAGCGCGTGGGAAGGCTAAGTGGGGCGCTGCTGCATACCCAAACAACAGAGCAGTAGTACAATGGTGAAGACACTGACCTATGGTGCAGGGGCCAGGGGTTCAAACCCCCATTGCGCTCAATGAAAAAGACCAGCTGAGGCATCAACTTTTATGGGCAAAAGTGGTGTAGGAGGTATATTGATTAAGGGCGGCAGAAGGCGGCGCACTCTTTTTTTATACGGCATGAGGCGGCGCACTGTTCATTGTGGGCGGCAGATGGCGGCGCACTGATAAAATGGGGCAACAGAAGGCGGCGAGCCTGTGGGCAGAAGGCGTCGCGCTGATGTGTGAGGGGGCAGCCCAATAGTGGGAGGGATAAGTGGCGCGCTGATGTGCAAATAGCAGGAATGGAGCCATAGCACAATGGTTAAGACACTGACCACTTGTGCAGGCATCATGGGTTTAATTCCCCACAGTGCCCATTGAAAAAGACTAGCAGAGGCACAGTATGTTTTATGTTGTGGAGTGCTGTAGGAGGCCCACTAATTTTATTTTGTGATAACAACTAGAAAACGCACGCTCACAGCATGTTAACATAAGGCAGCCCATAAGGCACATGTGACAGTGCACCGTCCGCCAAGGCACCCTAGAATGTCCCCTATAGGGCAGCATGTATGTTGTAACACAGGATAATGTATAGTGCACCCTATATGGATGGCAACCATAAAGTGCCGTATACGGCGCCCCATAAAGCGCCCTCAGAGGCACCTTATGGGTACAGTACGCTCAGGGTGTTATTGCTGGCAGCAACATATGTACAGTAAATTAAAAAGATGCTGTGGACACCCCTATCACAGAACCCCACTGTGGGTTTGAACCCATGACCTCTGGCTGCACAGGGAGTGATGTAACCATTGGGCTATAACTCCATAACTGTAAGCAAGCCCCTGGCTGGCTGCAGATAGCCTGCACGTCACCTCACAGACAGTCTGCCGGTGTAAACAGGATAGGGTTAGGCCACACGTACCCATGATGCACTGCACATGCAAATTAGCTGTCCACAGATGGACACAAGATGGGTAATGCACCCGCTCAGCACCTCGGCCCTGTTGGGGGGAGTGACCAGGTGCACCCACACAGCACCTCGGCCTGGTAGGGGGCACTGACCGGGTGTTTTACTGGCACAGAGTAGCTACACACCGTTACATCGTGCGGGTTCTGTGCTCACCCTGAGTGTGCAATGAGGCGCCCAGGACCAGGTCCACAACACCTGCCATTGCTGATGGAGGCCAAGCGGGAGTTCCAAAGCAGTGTTAATGTGTAAGATAGCTAGTTTCTGCACAAACACCATGGATATCCCAATCATAGCTCAGCACCCCCTGGGCTCCCCCCCCAGCAGCAAACATGGTCCCTCATCGAGAGATCCACACTGCACCTCCCTGCAAAGGTGGCAGTAGAGGGCAACATCAACCCCAGTCCTGCTGAGGATTGAACACCACCCCCACAACACAATAGCAGACAGACATAGGACCAGGATAAGGTAAGCTGCACCCCACCACCAGATATTCCCCTGCAGCAAGCCAACAGCCACTGCACCCATTCCAGCAAGATACATACCAGCTACAAACAGTCTGCTAGCTAGTCCATAGTGCATGTTCCCAATGGAGACACATGCACCCAGAACTGGTCTGCCAGCATACACAGCAAGCAAATAAATCAGTGATTGGGCCCCAAATAGAAACCCATATCTATCACATGAGAGAAATACTGCATAGCACTATGGGGGTGCCTAGCCATGCTGTGGTCACTGCACAGTCAGGGTGAGCATGATCTCCCAGAAGGACATGCTTTGGCCATCCTGTCTGTGTAGGTGGTGGCCGGACACTACAATGTCCCTGCCAGTGCCCTATGCCCGGTGCAGATGCATCCTGGCCAGGCTACCCTGTCCTGGCTATACCCATGGTACCTTGCACCTCATTATGCACATTGGCAGGCCAATACTGGCAACAGTGCTGGCAGTGTGGGCTGTGGAAGGGGCTTGCAGCCAACACCCACTGTATAGCCAGACACACACTTCCACACCTATGCCATCATGGTGCTACTATTGAGGAAGTAATTAGCCTTGCCCACCAAACCGGTCCTGAGCACGGCAAGGCATGGATATGGTATGCAGTACAGCTGGGGGTCACTCCCCAGGGTGGTAAACACCGTCAGAGGCCAGGCCTGGAGCACGCACCGCAAACACCTAACAGATTGTTCGGATGGGGTCAACTAGCAGTATGTGCGTAACGTATGGATATCTAGCTGCCTGTGCTCCTAGCAAACGTCTCAGAGCTGTGTACCGTATACCTCAGGTGTAGGGTGACATTGGTAAGTTATGCAAGTGCTAGTTTTGGGAGATGCATGCAGGGTCCAATGGTCTGCCTCTCCAGGAGACATTGGCCAATGAGGCCTGTGGGTGTGGGTGTGTCTGCCCTTGATGGCTGCTGCTTTACGGCACAGATTCCCAACTCCAGTCCAGGTTTGCATCACACTGTTCTGGTTTTCCTGCTGTCCCTCATGGATATGCATGAGCTACATCTACATACCATGGGTGTGGTGCATAGATATACAGCACAGGCATTTGTATGAGTGGCATCATGGAACCTGACTGGTGTGTGCCCCACCAGGACTGCATTTGGGTGATTCTGCTCTGGGTACTGGCCCTGTTCATGGTGTCTTTGCTCAGTGGGGTAAAAGATAGACGTATTGCCATTGCATATGTCCTCGCCAGGAAAGGTGTACCCTTACTATCACTGTTTACTTGGGGGAAAAACATGTGGGCAAGATTGGCAGTTGCCCCAGTTGGGCTTTGAACCTGTGACCTTCTGCTCTTACATGCAGTGTCTGCGTGCACTGCACCACTGTGTAGCCACAGATTGGGTTGATTCCCTGGCATGTCCATGACTGTGGATCCAGCAGGGCCTGTCTGTTGCAGTCTGTTGCAGTGGACGGTGGCAGCCTGCACATGGCTAGGCCTCTGTCTTCTGTCGCTAGCAGCCACTGCCCCCTGCACCACATGTACTCGTCCGCCAACATGCTGGCATGAGCTCCTCCCATAAAAAGCAGGTGACCTGATTGGAATGTGGCAGTACGGGACTGAATTTGGGGTACTTGGCTGTGGGTAATGCCCATTGTTGTTGTGTGTGTGCGTTGTTGGGTAAAATATGGGTGTTTTCCCCATGCTTATGTCCCCTGCAATACAGGGGTGTCTGCGCTATCTGTGTTTAGTGGTGGGTAAAATATAGGGACTGGGCTGGCAAGTGCCCCAGCTGGGCTTTGAACCTCTGACCCTCCAGGTACTGACTCTGTCCGCTGCACCACACTATGGCCACAGAGACAGTGCAGCCCCTGGAGGTAGTAAGCCTGGCAGGATGGAGTCACAAACCCTGCTCTACGCAATTTTACTGTGGGCATATGCGCCCTGTCTGGTGACAAATGTGCACATAAACCACGGAAATGACCACGGGAACTGGGGGAAACAATATCACCACGCTGGGCAACAGTGATATTAATGGGCAACCATAGCAAACACTCCCAGGACAGCTCCACAACAGGAAATGTTGTTTGGAAGAGTCTCCGCTCCGTAAACCCTTCCAAAATTCATTTCTTTTTTCTGGAGCTTTGTTGGGTGTGTTTTCTGTATTTGCCCATCACTATAACTGTTCCCCAGCTGAATTACTATTTTTAATAGTTCTGTTGTGGTCATTTCCTATTTTTATGTGCACTTTTGTGCTGTGCACATGTATCACACTGCTCACGTTTTGCAGGTTTCCCCGGTTTTCCTGTACATTGCTGACGGAAATGGTTTCTCTTCCCTTTAAATGCTTTTTTTTAGTTTTTACATGCAAATTCGGGCCCGATACTGTGCGGGGACCCTCTCCCCTCCCACTCTCCACCCATTGACCCCGTCCCTCCGCCCCTCCGGAGCCTTCCTCCGCCCTCCTTTAGCCGTTCCACGCCTCTATCGGACATTTGCGGGCCCGCACTTGTACGGGGCCCGTTGGTGTGCCGCGTACCTGTGCGGGGGTGACACGCACATGTGCGGGGCGTTTAAACGCGTTTATGCGCGTTTCAGTGGTGCGTTGCTGTGCGCTATTTTGCAGCGCGCAAATTTGCAGACTTTAGTAAACATGCCCCTTACAGAAAGTCACTATCATCTGCTAGCCATTCCTCTCCATAAGCACCCAAGCATCCTTCTAGCTTTCACCATTGCCTTTTCTACCTGTTTAGCCACCTTAAGATCATCAGAAACAATCACCCCTAGGTCTCAATTTTCTTTTGTGAACAGAAATACTTCCCCTATACTGTACTGTTCCCTTGGATTTTTGCACCCCTATTGCATGACACTACAGTTTTTTAGCATTAAATCTCAGCTACAAAATTATTCAGCATTCTTCAAGTCTAGCAAGATCCCTTCTCATGTTATCTATTTCTTCCTGGGTGTCTGTTCAATTGCAGAGTTTGGTATAATTTTCAAAGAGGAAAATATTACCTGATAACCTTTCAGCAATATCATTAACAAAAATGTTAAAAAGAATCAGACCAAGGACAGATCCCTATGGATCACAACTTGTTTCATCTTTATTCTCATTGTAAGCTCCATTTACCTTTATCTTTTGTCACTTACCACTCAACAAATTTCTAACCCAGTCAATCACTTTAGGGTCTATTCCTAGAACACTCAATTTATTTATAAGTTGTCTGTGTGGAACAGTGTCAAAGGCGTTACTGAAATCTAAGTATACCACATCTAAGGCTCATCCTCAGTCCAATTCTGATCGCCCAGTCAAAGAAATTAATGAGATTTGTCTGACAAGCCTCTAGTAAAAACATGCTGCCTCAGATCCTGCAAGTCACTGGACTCCAGAAACCTCACTATCCTATGTTTTAGCAGCATTTCCATTAATTTATTCACCACAGAGTTCAGACTAACTGGCCTGTAATTCTCAACTTTCTTCTTACTTCCACTTTGGTGTTAAGGGATCATATGAGGCTTTCTCCAGTCCTCTGAGACCACTATGACTAACTCTAAAGAAGCATTGAAAAGGTTAGACAGTTGAGCCACAATAACGTCCCCAAGTTCATTCAATACTCTGGGATGTATCACTTCTAGACCCATTGCTTTGTCTACATTTAGTTTAGCTAGTTCCTCACAAACTCAGTCTTCTGAAAATCCTTCAGAATCCCCTTCACTACTGTACCCATTTGTGAATGTTTTCTGAGATCTTGCTCCTGGCCTTTCATCTGTGAATACAGAACAAAAATATTTGTTAAGCATTTCTGCTTTATCCTCATCAGCTTCTACATATTCCTCCTCTTCACCTTTGAGTCTGGCAATATGACTTTTGCACTTCCTCCTTTCACTAACATATCTAAAAAATGTCTTGTCCCCCATTTTATTGCATTGGCTATTGTTTCTTCTGTTTGTATCTTTGCTTTCCTGATTACTTTCTTAGCTTCTCTGTTTTTCCAGATAATGATGCTTGTCTTCCACTTTCTGTGATCTCTTCTTTTATGAAGGCCACCTACTTTTTCTTCACCTTTTTAGCTATTTCTTTTGAGAATCATATAGGTCTCTTTTTCCTTTCACATTTATTTACTTTACTAACAAAAGGATTTGTTGCCCTTAAAATATCTCCTTTGAGTTTTGCCCATTCCTTTCTACATCCCCCAGCTTTTCCCATCTTGCTAATGGCTCTTGGAGGTATTTTCCCAACTTGGCAAAGTTAGTTTTCCTAAAGTCTATGACCCTCACTTTTTATGGACTTTACCAACCCTAGTGCTAATACTGAACCATACCATAAACGGGCAGGTCTCATATCTGGCTGGTCAAGAAGAGCCGTTGAGCATGTTGTATTTCTTTGGCTCTGGATCATTTTATACCACTGTATCTGTACTTGGTGGAATGTCACAATCCACATTTAGCAGATGTTTATGTCAAGTACTATGAATCACGCAAGTGAGGCTTTATAATCATATCAAACTCTCACATCAGAGGAGATACTTGTAGGACTTCAGTTAATCATTCTATGAAATTGCAGGCATTCCAAATGTTATTGATGTGTAGGGACTATGGATGCAAACTGCACAAGTTAGCTACACAAGATGGAGTCTGAAAAAGCTTGGCCTACTAAGGTGAAGTCTTTCCCATCATCATGCTGACTGCTTGTGCACTGCTTTAGTGACGAAAGACAGAGACACTGCAACAATTGTCTTAGCTGTGAACATTAATATAAAACAAATCCATGAATTCTTATACTCTTCTGAGCTATGCCAGGCCGGTCATAAATTTCAGAGTATCTCTGATCAGTAACAGAGGGATCTCATGTAAATAACTGTTATCTAAAGGACATCTTCAGAGTCACCAATTTCAGCCTCATATCCAAGACCAGGATTATTCACCTGAAAGCATCCAGGCAAACAAAGCAGTATTGATAACAAGGGACTAAGAACAATAGACGGGGTTCTTACATCTTCTGTCTGCCAAAATGCTGCCTGATGAACATCTGCTGTAACAGCTTTCTCCCTGCATGACTCCTTGCATAAGTACCTTACTAAGCCTTGCTCTCTAGAAAATCCCTTCAGCTAGAAGCCTGGCATATATCTTTTTCTCTCTGCCTTTTCCTGCTTTCCATTACAGACCCACTGCAAAGGAAATCTTGCTCCATGAGCAATTTGACTCCAAAGTGCAGTATAAATTACCACTTGTTTTCTTAGAGGGACAGATAGGCAAATAAATCTGCATCAGCTAGCTATCTTATTTGAATTAGGATGAAATAATAATTGCATTACTTTCAGCTCTGATTGAACTAAGTATTAAATCTAGGCTGTGCACTATTTCCCTATATGACTTACCTGAAAACCAATCTAAATAAATTCAGATTTACAGAAATTCATGTAATGAGTCAGGATCCTAGTTTATGTTGATTATGTAGGTTGAGGTGGCTGGTGACCAGACTGCATATTTATATAAGTTAGTTACATACAAGTCATTACCCCCTTCTGGTACATAAGTCTCACTGACTCTACCTGCTAAGAGGCACATGGCTTTGTAGAAATTGTAAGCACGAGAATGCCCTAGGTGTGCATTAGTATCTTAAATGTGGCATCAAATTGTTTTATTTCTGAGAGTTTGGGAGGAGGGGGAGGCAAATTTGGCAGCAGGTATCTACTTGGCAAATTCTATTTTGAACTCATCTTTCTGTCTAGTTCTTCCTTGTTAGGCATCCTTTTTTTCAGTTTTACTGGATGTTATGCACAAATACCTTGCTAGGGCCACCTAGTGGTTCAAGCAGTAGACTGATACCAGAGAAGTAAGGGTTCAAATATCACTGCCAATCCTTGTGATTTTAGGCATGTCACTTAATCCTCAATTGCTTCTGATACAAAATTAGATTTTAAGCCCTCTGGGGACTTGGACATATCTAGTGTACCTGAATGTAACTCACCTTGAGTTGCTACTAAAAAGGCGTGATCTAAATCCAAGTAAGAAAGGCCTAATGCACTACTGTAGCAACGTGTTGCTTTGTATTTTTGACAGTTCTATTGGAACAGTCTAACTATGTGGCCATGCAAGAAATGGGATAAAACCTGGATAGGAGTATGCTGTCCAGACTAGTTGTATCCAATTGACAACCCTACAAAACACAGCCTCCAGCCCTATTTCAACTTTTTCCTGAAATTCATATACTTTATGTTGACAAGTGAATTTAGGTTACTCATTTTCAGTAGTAGGTCAAGGTGAGTTACAGTCACGTACACTAGATATTTCACTGCCCTCAGAGGGCTTCTAATCTATTTTTTTGTTTTTGTTACTGAAGGCAATGAAGAATTAAGTGACATGCCCAAGGTCATAAGGAGTAGCAACAAGGTTTTAACCCTGGCTTCCCTGGTTCTCAGCCCATTGCTCTAATCACTCTACCTTTTAGGCCTAGTATTAGTTTCAGCACTTTACTGGAGCTTACAATGAGAAGAAAGATGAATCAAGTGGTGTTCCATAGGGATCTGTCCTTGGTCAGATTCTTTTTAACATTTTTGTTAATGATATTGCTGAAAGGTTGTCAGGTAAGGTTTGCCTCTTTGCAAATGATGCCAAACTCTGCAATAGATACAGAGAATGATGCTGTGCTGGCTTTGGGCTTTTTGACTTTCTGCCATAGAGTTATGATATATGATTATTTCCAGTATGAGATCATTCTCCTCCTGGGTGAAGCAGATACCCCTAATGCTCTCTTGTGGCAATTTGTTTCCTGCCTGTCTCTTTCCCAATCCCTTCCTTCTCTCTCTTTCCCAATCCCTTTCTTCTCTCTTCCTCCTGTCTCCTATGTTTCCTCTCTCTGACCCAATCCCTTTCTTCTCTCTTTCTACTGTCTCCTATGTTCTCTCTCTCTGTCCCAATCCCTTTATTCTCTCTTTCTCCTGTCTCCTATGTTCCCTCTCTCTGTCCCAATCCCTTTCTTCTCTCTTCCTCCTGTTTCCTATGTTCTCTCTCTCTGTCCCAATCCCTTTCTTCTCTCTTCCTCCTGTTTCCTATGTTCTCTCTCTCTGTCCCAATCCCTTTCTTCTCTCTTCCTCCTGTCTCTTATGTTCCCTCTCTCTGTTCCAATCCCTTTTTTCTCTCTTCCTCCTGTCTCCTATGTTCCCTCTCTCTGCCCCAATCCCTTTCTTCTCTCTTCCTCCTGTTTCCTATGTTTCCTCTCTCTGTTCCAATCCCTTTCTTCTCTCTTCCTCCTGTTTCCTATGTTCTCTCTCTCTGTCCCAATCCCTTTCTTCTCTCTTCCTCCTGTCTCTTATGTTCCCTCTCTCTGTTCCAATCCCTTTCTTCTCTCTTCCTCCTGTCTCTTATGTTCCCTCTCTCTGTTCCAATCCCTTCCTTCTCTCTTCCTCCTGTCTCTTATGTTCCCTCTCTCTGTCCCAAACCTTTTCTTCTCTCTTCCTCCTGTCTCTTATGTTCCCTCTCTCTGTCCCAATCCCTTTCTTCTCTCTTCCTCCTGTCTCTTATGTTCCCTCTCTCTGTCCCAATCCCTTTCTTCTCTCTTCCTCCTGTCTCCTATGTTCCCTCTCTCTGTCCCAATCCCTTTCTTCTCTCTTCCTCCTGTCTCTTATGTTCCCTCTCTCTGTTCCAATCCCTTTCTTCTCTCTTCCTCCTGTCTCCTATGTTCCCTCTCTCTGTCCCAATCCCTTTCTTCTCTCTTCCTCCTGTCTCCTATGTTTCCTCTCTCTGTTCCAATCCCTTTCTTCTCTCTTCATCCTGTTTCCTATGTTCTCTCTCTGTCCCAATCCCTTTCTTCTCTCTTCCTCCTGTCTCCTATGTTCCCTCTCTCTGTTCCAATCCCTTTCTTCTCTCTTCCTCCTGTCTCCTATGTTCCCTATCTCTGTTCCAATCCCTTTCTTCTCTCTTCCTCCTGTCTCCTATGTTCCCTCTCTCTGTTCCAATCCCTTTCTTCTCTCTTCCTCCTGTCTCTTATGTTCCCTCTCTCTGTTCCAATCCCTTTCTTCTCTCTTCCTCCTGTCTCCTATGTTTCCTCTCTCTGTTCCAATCCCTTTCTTCTCTCTTCCTCCTGTTTCCTATGTTCTCTCTCTCTGTCCCAATCCCTTTCTTCTCTCTTCCTCCTGTCTCTTATGTTCCCTCTCTCTGTTCCAATCCCTTTCTTCTCTCTTCCTCCTGTCTCTTATGTACCCTCTCTCTGTCCCAATCCCTTTCTTCTCTCTTCCTCCTGTCTCTTATGTTCCCTCTCTCTGTCCCAATCCCTTTCTTCTCTCTTCCTCCTGTCTCTTATGTTCCCTCTCTCTGTCCCAATCCCTTTCTTCTCTCTTCCTCCTGTTTCCTATGTTCCCTCTCTCTGTTCCAATCCCTTTCTTCTCTCTTCCTCCTGTTTCCTATGTTCTCTCTCTCTGTCCCAATCCCTTTCTTCTCTCTTCCTCCTGTCTCTTATGTTCCCTCTCTCTGTCCCAATCCCTTTCTTCTCTCTTTCTCCTGTCCCTTATGTTCCCTCTCTCTGTCCCAATCCCTTTCTTCTCTCTTCCTCCTGTCACTTATGTTTCATCTCTCTGTCCCAATCCCTTTCTTCTCTCTTCCTCCTGTCTCTTATGTTCCCTCTCTCTGTCCCAATCCCTTTCTTCTCTCTTCCTCCTGTCTCTTATGTTCCCTCTCTCTGTCCCAATCCCTTTCTTCTCTCTTCCTCCTGTCTCCTATGTTCCCTCTCTCTGTCCCAATCCCTTTCTTCTCTCTTCCTCCTGTCTCTTATGTTCCCTCTCTCTGTTCCAATCCCTTTCTTCTCTCTTCCTCCTGTCTCCTATGTTCACTCTCTCTGTCCCAATCCCTTTCTTCTCTCTTCCTCCTGTCTCCTATGTTTCCTCTCTCTGTTCCAATCCCTTTCTTCTCTCTTCCTCCTGTCTCTTATGTTCCCTCTCTCTGTCCCAATCCCTTTCTTCTCTCTTCCTCCTGTCTCCTATGTTCCCTCTCTCTGTTCCAATCCCTTTCTTCTCTCTTCCTCCTGTATCCTATGTTCACTCTCTCTGTCCCAATCCCTTTCTTCTCTCTTCCTCCTGTCTCTTATGTTCCCTCTCTCTGTTCCAATCCCTTTCTTCTCTCTTCCTCCTGTCTCTTATGTTCCCTCTCTCTGTCCCAATCCCTTTCTTCTCTCTTCCTCCTGTCTCTTATGTTCCCTCTCTCTGTCCCAATCCCTTTCTTCTCTCTTCCTCCTGTCTCCTATGTTCCCTCTCTCTGTCCCAATCCCTTTCTTCTCTCTTCCTCCTGTCTCCTATGTTCCCTCTCTCTGTCCCAATCCCTTTCTTCTCTCTTCCTCCTGTCTCATATGTTCCCTCTCTCTGTCCCAATCCCTTTCTTCTCTCTTCCTCCTGTCTCCTATGTTCCCTCTCTCTGTCCCAATCCCTTTCTTCTCTCTTCCTCCTGTCTCCTATGTTCCCTCTCTCTGTCCCAATCCCTTTCTTCTCTCTTCCTCCTGTCTCTTATGTTCCCTCTCTCTGTTCCAATCCCTTTCTTCTCTCTTCCTCCTGTCTCTTATGTTCCCTCTCTCTGTCCCAATCCCTTTCTTCTCTCTTCCTCCTGTCTCTTATGTTCCCTCTCTCTGTCCCAATCCCTTTCTTCTCTCTTCCTCCTGTCTCTTATGTTCCCTCTCTCTGTCCCAATCCCTTTCTTCTCTCTCTTCCTCCTGTCTCCTATGTTCCCTCTCTCTGTCCCAATCCCTTTCTTCTCTCTTCCTCCTGTTTCCTATGTTCTCTCTCTCTGTCCCAATCCCTTTCTTCTCTCTTCCTCCTGTCTCTTATGTTCCCTCTCTCTGTTCCAATCCCTTTCTTCTCTCTTCCTCCTGTCTCCTATGTTCCCTCTCTCTGTCCCAATCCCTTTCCTCTCTTCCTCCTGTCTCTTATGTTCCCTCTCTCTGTCCCAATCCCTTTCTTCTCTCTTCCTCCTGTCTCTTATGTTCCCTCTCTCTGTCCCAATCCCTTTCTTCTCTCTTCCTCCTGTCTCTTATGTTCCCTCTCTCTGTCCCAATCCCTTTCTTCTCTCTTCCTCCTGTCTCTTATGTTCCCTCTCTCTGTCCCAATCCCTATCTTCTCTCTTACTCCTGACTCTTATGTTCCCTCTCTGTCCCAATCCCTTTCTTCTCTCTTCCTCCTGTCTCTTATGTTCCCTCTCTCTGTCCCAATCCCTTTCTTCTCTCTTCCTCCTGTCTCTTATGTTCCCTCTCTCTGTCCCAATCCCTTTCTTCTCTCTTCCTCCTGTCTCTTATGTTTCATCTCTCTGTCCCAATCCCTTTCTTCTCTCTTCCTCCTGTCTCCTATGTTCCCTCTCTCTGTCCCAATCCCTTTCTTCTCTCTTCCTCCTGTCTCTTATGTTCCCTCTCTCTGTCCCAATCCCTTTCTTCTCTCTTCCTCCTGTCTCTATGTTCCTCTCTCTGTCCCCAATCCCTTTCTTCTCTCTTCCTCCTGTCTCTTATGTTCCCTCTCTCTGTCCCAATCCCTTTTCTTCTCTCTTCCTCCTGTCTCTTATGTTCCCTCTCTCTGTCCCAATCCCTTTCTTCTCTCTTCCTCCTGTCTCCTATGTTCCCTCTCTCTGTCCCAATCCCTTTCTTCTCTCTTCCTCCTGTCTCTTATGTTCCCTCTCTGTCCCAATCCTTTCTTCTCTCTTCCTCCTGTCTCCTATGTTCCCTCTCTCTGTTCCAATCCCTTTCTTCTCTCTTCCTCCTGTCTCCTATGTTCCCTCTCTCTGTCCCAATCCCTTTCTTCTCTCTTCCTCCTGTTTCCTATGTTCCCTCTCTCTGTCCCAATCCCTTTCTTCTCTCTTCCTCCTGTCTCTTATGTTCCCTCTCTCTGTTCCAATCCCTTTCTTCTCTCTCTTCCTCCTGTCTCCTATGTTCCCTCTCTCTGTCCCAATCCCTTTCTTCTCTCTTCCTCCTGTTTCCTATTTTCTCTCTCTCTCTGTCCCAATCCCTTTCTTCTCTCTTCCTCCTGTCTCCTATGTTCCCTCTCTGTCCCAATCCCTTTCTTCTCTCTTCCTCCTGTCTCCTATGTTCCCTCTCTCTGTCCCAATCCCTTTCTTCTCTCTCTTCCTCCTGTCTCTTATGTTCCCTCTCTCTGGTCCAATCCCTTTCTTCTCTCTTCCTCCTGTCTCCTATGTTCCTCTCTCTGTCCCAATCCCTTTCTTCTCTCTCTTCCTCCTGTCTCTTATGTTCCCTCTCTCTGTCCCAATCCCTTTCTTCTCTCTTCCTCCTGTCTCCTATGTTCCCTCTCTCTGTCCCAATCCCTTTCTTCTCTCTTCCTCCTGTTTCCTATGTTTCCTCTCTCTGTCCCAATCCCTTTCTTCTCTCTTCCTCCTGTCTCTTATGTTCCCTCTCTCTGTTCCAATCCCTTTCTTCTCTCTTCCTCCTGTCTCCTATGTTCCCTCTCTCTGTCCCAATCCCTTTCTTCTCTCTTCCTCCTGTTTCCTATGTTCTCTCTCTCTGTCCCAATCCCTTTCTTCTCTCTTCCTCCTGTCTCTTATGTTCCCTCTCTCTCTGTTCCAATCCCTTTCTTCTCTCTTCCTCCTGTCTCCTATGTTCCCTCTCTCTGTCCCAATCCCTTTCTTCTCTCTTCCTCCTGTCTCCTATGTTCCCTCTCTCTGTCCCAATCCCTTTCTTCTCTCTTCCTCCTGTCTCTTATGTTCGCTCGCTCTGTTCCCAATCCCTTTCTTCTCTCTTCCTCCTGTCTCCTATGTTCCCTCTCTCTGTCCCAATCCCTTTCTTCTCTCTTCCTCCTGTCTCTTATGTTCCCTCTCTCTGTCCCAATCCCTTTTCTTCTCTCTTCCTCCTGTCTCTTATGTTCCCTCTCTCTGTCCCAATCCCTTTCTTCTCTCTTCCTCCTGTCTCTTATGTTCCCTCTCTCTGTCCCAATCCCTTTCTTCTCTCTTCCTCCTGTCTCTTATGTTCCCTCTCTCTGTTCCAATCCCTTTCTTCTCTCTTCCTCCTGTCTCTTATGTTCCCTCTCTCTGTCCCAATCCCTTTCTTCTCTCTTCCTCCTGTTTCCTATGTTCTCTCTCTCTGTCCCAATCCCTTTCTTCTCTCTTCCTCCTGTCTCTTATGTTCCCTCTCTCTGTCCCAATCCCTTTCTTCTCTCTCTTCCTCCTGTCTCTTATGTTCCCTCTCTCTCTGTCCCAATCCCTTTCTTCTCTCTTCCTCCTGTCTCTTATGTTCCCTCTCTCTGTCCCAATCCCTTTCTTCTCTCTTCCTCCTGTCTCTTATGTTCCCTCTCTCTGTCCCAATCCCTTTCTTCTCTCTTCCTCCTGTCTCTTATGTTCCCTCTCTCTGTCCCAATCCCTTTCTTCTCTCTTCCTCCTGTCTCTTATGTTCCCTCTCTCTGTTCCAATCCCTTTCTTCTCTCTTCCTCCTGTCTTCTATGTTCCCTCTCTCTGTCCCAATCCCTTTATTCTCTCTTCCTCCTGTCTCCAATGTTTCCTCTCTATGTTCCAATCCCTTTCCTCTCTCTTCCTCCTGTTTCCTATGTTCTCTCTCTCTGTCCCAATCCCTTTCTTCTCTCTTCCTCCTGTCTCCTATGTTCCCTCTCTCTGTCCCAATCCCTTTCTTCTCTCTTCCTCCTGTCTCCTATGTTCCCTCTCTCTGTCCCAATCCCTTTCTTCTCTCTTCCTCCTGTCTCCTATGTTTCCTCTCTCTGTTCCAATCCCTTTCTTCTCTCTTCCTCCTGTTTCCTATGTTCTCTCTCTCTCTGTCCCAATCCCTTTCTTCTCTCTTCCTCCTGTCTCTTATGTTCCCTCTCTCTGTTCCAATCCCTTTCTTCTCTCTTCCTCCTGTCTCCTATGTTCCCTCTCTCTGTCCCAATCCCTTTCTTCTCTCTTCCTCCTGTCTGCTATGTTCCCTCTCTCTGTCCTAATCCCTTTCTTCTCTCTTCCTCCTGTCTCCTATGTTCCCTCTCTCTGTCCCAATCCCTTTCTTCTCTCTTCCTCCTGTCTCTTATGTTCCCTCTCTCTGTTCCAATCCCTTTCTTCTCTCTTCCTCCTGTTTCCTATGTTCTCTCTCTCTCTGTTCCAATCCCTTTCTTCTCTCTTCCTCCTGTCTCCTATGTTCCCTCTCTCTGTCCCAATCCCTTTCTTCTCTCTCCCTCCTGACTCCTATGTTTCCTCTCTCTGTTCCAATCCCTTTCTTCTCTCTTCCTCCTGTTTCCTATGTTCTCTCTCTCTGTCCCAATCCCTTTCTTCTCTCTTTCTCCTGTCTCCTATGTTCCCTCTCTCTGTCCCAATCCCTTTCTTCTCTCTTCCTCCTGTCTCCTATGTTTCCTCTCTCTGTTCCAATCCCTTTCTTCTCTCTTCCTCCTGTTTCCTATGTTCTCTCTCTCTGTCCCAATCCCTTTCTTCTCTCTTCCTCCTGTCTCTTATGTTCCCTCTCTCTGTCCCAATCCCTTTCTTCTCTCTTCCTCCTGTCTGCTATGTTCCCTCTCTCTCTGTCCCAATCCCTTTCTTCTCTCTTCCTCCTGTCTCCTATGTTCCCTCTCTCTGTCCCAATCCCTTTCTTCTCTCTTCCTCCTGTCTCTTATGTTCCCTCTCTCTGTTCCAATCCCTTTCTTCTCTCTTCCTCCTGTCTCCTATGTTCCCTCTCTCTGTCCCAATCCCTTTCTTCTCTCTTCCTCCTGTCTCCTATGTTTCCTCTCTCTGTTCCAATCCCTTTCTTCTCTCTTCCTCCTGTCTCCTATGTTCTCTCTCTCTGTCCCAATCCCTTTCTTCTCTCTTCCTCCTGTCTCCTATGTTCCCTCTCTCTGTTCCAATCCCTTTCTTCTCTCTTCCTCCTGTCTCCTATGTTCCCTCTCTCTGTTCCAATCCCTTTCTTCTTTCCTCCTCCTGACCCCCACATTCCATCCTCTTTATTTTGGACCTAGATGCCTTTTGAGGCTCTGAACTCACATCCCCTTATAAGAGACATGCTCCCCTCTCTATCTCTTCCCACTGCCTCTTTTCCAATCTTATGGTTCTGTCCCCATTGGCCAGGCATCTTCAACAGTTTCTCGCCTTAAATATTCCTTGCTTGCTCACTCAGCTCCTGTGAAACACTCTCCTTTCAAACAACTGTCACACACAGACACGCTTCTCATACACACATAAAATGAATAAAAAGGGCACACAGATAAGAATCCACTACAAACAATAGCACCCAACATTTTGCATACCAAAGGACTTCAGACAAAAAGGAAGAGAGGAACAGTAAGTGGAAATAGTTAAGAGAAAAGAAGACTAGCCAAAACTCTCTTCTCTCTTTTAACTCCTACCACCAAATTGCAGATTTCATCTTCCACTTTAAAACACTGTAAGAGGATTATCAGTGCTCAGAAATTAGAATGGGTGAAACGAAGCTTCTGAGCATGTGTGAAGTTAACACTGACTGCCTTAATTTAACATGATTATAATTATTTTAGAAGAGGCTTTCTTATTTTACTCTGGCCCATGTTAAAGTATCCAGAAAATCATAAATCTATCAGAATCGCATAATAATCCATATACCAGAGATTCCGACACCTATTTGTCCCTATTGATTTTTATTTTTTGTCGGAGCTAGTCGTCAAAGTGAGTAGAACTCATCCATGCACCACTGCGACTTCTCCCTTTTATTTTTTAATAGAAATTCAAAATAAAAATTTGCACTTAGCTTTGTTGATTGTTTGAAGACAAGTATCGCAAACTTGAATAGACATCGCCAGAAAACCAGAAATGACCAGAGCTAGTCGTCAAAGTGAATAGAACTCATCCATGCACCACTGCAACTTCTCCCTTTTATTTTTTAATAGAAATTCAAAATGAAAATTCACACTTAGCTTTGTTGATTGTTTGAAGACAAGTATCGCAAACTTGAATAGACATCGCCAGAAAAACAGAAATGACGACGTGCCACACATTTCGGGTTTGTTTCAAAAGTTTTTTCAACCCTGCTTCAGGTCCATCTAATACTGGCTAATCCAAAGCTTCTTGATGAAACAAAATCAGGGGCATATCTTGCCTTATTTGCTTCGGCGTCTGACGTCAATCTTATCAGATGACTGCTAGCTACAAATCAAATTTAAAATCATTGCATCCAATAGGGAGATCCCACTGACAAGGGAAACTCCCTTTAGGAAAGCAATGTAGATGTTAAAAACTTTACTTAGATGATGGCATACCAATCAATTTGTGCATTTAAACCTTTAGGGGTGACTGTGTTCAACAGATAGATCCATCTCTGCTCACTTAACTGCAATCATTGCTCACGATCCCCTCCTCTCGGGTCCACAGGCTCGAAGTCCAAAACACGCCAACGCAGCGAATTGAAATCATGAAAATATTGTAAGCAGTGCTCAACCATAGGAGCTGAAAGGGTTTTTGTCCGCAATCTCGAAGCATGTTCTAAAAGCCGTGTTTTAACTGATCGCTTAGTGCGTCCCACATAGTACAGCAAACATGGGCATACTATAAGGTAGACCACATAAGTAGAAGAACAATCCGTATACCATGTGGATGAATATGTCTTAGATGTGTTAACGTCAATCCATTCCATGCCTGGTATCACCAAAGTACAGTAAGCACAATTTTCACAGGGAAAGTGTCCCCTGACCTCATGATTGTGAATAGGACGATCTAGCCTGTGAGTTGTCTTCATTATTAAATCTCTAAGATTTGCTTTACGTGAATATGCTATTTGCAAAGGTTTATCACAAAAACAGGGGTGAAGCCCCAGTATGGGCCAAAATTGATGTAATAATTTTACCACTTTCGGCATATCTCTAGTATGTGGAAAAACTCCTGTAATGGTGTCCTCAACTGTCCGAGATCCCGCAGGAATAAGGAGCCATTCTCGATGCACATATCTGTCCCTTTTATAAGCCTTCTTAACCATTGGAAGAGGATAGCCCCTCTGAACTAACCGTGACTTCAAATCCTCAGCATTCAAACAAAACTCATGCAGCGTTGAGCACTTACGGCAAAGCCGTAAAAATTGTCCAAACGGTAGCCCCCGTTTTAACGCCTTTGGATGAAAGCTGTTGAACACAGTCACCCCTAGAGGTTTAAACACACAAATTGATTGGTATACCATCATCTAAGTAAAGTTTTTAACATCTACATTGCTTTCCTAAAGGGAGTTTCCCTTGTCAATGGGATCTCCCTATTGGATGCAGTGATTTTGAATTTGATTGGTAGCTAGCAGTCATCTGATAAGATTGACGTCAGACGCCGAAGCAAATAAGGCAAGATATGCCCCTGATTTTGTTTCATCAAGAAGCTTTGGATTAGCCAGTATTAGATGGACCTGAAGCAGGGTTGAAAGAATTTTTGAAACAAACCCGAAACGTGTGGCACGTCGTCATTTCTGTTTTTCTGGTGATGTCTATTCATGTTTGCGATACTTGTCTTCAAACAATCAACAAAGCTAAGTGTGAATTTTCATTTTGAATTTCTATTAAAAAATAAAAGGGAGAAGTCACAGTGGTGCATGGATGAGTTCTATTCACTTTGACGACTAGCTCCTGTCATTTCTGTTTTTCTGGCGATGTCTATTCAAGTTTGCGATACTTGTCTTCAAACAATCAACAAAGCTAAGTGCAAATTTTTTATTTTGAATTTCTATTAAAAAATAAAAAGGAGAAGTTGCAGTGGTGCATGGATGAGTTCTGTTCACTTTGACGACTAGCTCCGACAAAAAATAAAAATCAATAGGGGCAAATAGGTGTCGGAATCGATGTTAAAGTATAACATTGTTTGTCAATATTTTTTTTGTGTGTGTTAGCAAGTCTGTGAGTAGAGGAGTAACCAAGTTTTTAGAGCAACAGTCTATTACCCAAGAGATCTAGTTTCAGTTCCCACTGGTACATCTTGGGCAAGTCATTTTACTCTCCATGTCCTTGGAAGAAAAGGCCTTATAATCTACTTCTAGTCATACTTTGCCAAGAAGACCCAGGGGCTGCTGGGTTGCCAGGAGTCAGCATTGTCTTGAAAGTACAATAAAAAAATAATCCAGTTTAACATACCCCTTAAAAGGGTAACTTTATTGTCATTCTCATAATGTTATTTCGATAATTTCCAACCTTATGCAGATGGTGGTGCTGGGGAAGGAGGGATTCCTAGCTACTTCTGCCCCTGCTGGCAAAAGGTTCAAAATCACTCTTGCAAACAAATGTGTTAGCCTTGCATTACACAAGATCCTTATATGGCAGCCTGCCCCAATACCATTTTACCATTCAGGGTAAGCACAAGGGGGTCTGGGGAGCTTTTATGGTGATCTGTAGAAAGGGATATGTGTGGGATGAGGGGTCCTTGTAAGGGATGGCATTATCTTTGGAGGGAGGGAGTCTTTGCTGGGTGGGAAGGGGAGGGGGAAGAGAGAATCATAGACTGAATTTTTTTCTTACAGTTCCAGACTCTTCAATAATATGCCTGTTCAATGCAAATTTGATTTGAACAATAATGACAAGTTTTGCATGCATTTGATACTTTGCATCTCATTATAAATAGTGAGGTTTCTGGAGTCCAGTGGATTACAGGATCTGAGGCAGCATAGATTCACCAGAGGCAGGTCTTCAGACACATCTGATTGATTTCTTTGACAGGGTTACCAGGGAATTGGACCGAGGGAGAGCCCTAGATGTGGTGTATTTAGATTTCAGTAAAGCCTTTGACACCATTCCTCACAGGTGACTTATACAAAAACTGAGCACCCTAGGGATGGACCCTAAAGTTACTGCTTGGGTTGGAAATTGGTTGAGTGGGAGGCGACAAAGGGTACAGGTAAATGGAGCTCACTCTGAGGAGAAGGAGGTTACCAGTGGTGTGCCCCATGGATATGTCCTTGGTCCGATTTTTTTTAACGTCTTTGTTATTAATATAACAGAAGGGCTGTTGGGTAAGGTTTCCTCTTTGCAGATGATACCAAAATCTGAAATAGAGTAGACACCCAGGAAGGTGTAGATACCATGAGGAGGGATCTAGCTAAGTTTGAAGAATGGTCTAGAATTTGTCAGCTGAGATTTAATGTTAAAAAATGCAAGGTTATGCATTTGGACTGCAGCAATCCATAGGAGCGATATAGTATAGGGGGGTGAAGTACTGTTGTCCACTAAAGAAGAGCGGGACCTAGGCCTGATTGTGTCTGTTGATCTTAAAGTAGCTAAACATGTAGAAAAGGCGAGAGCAAAAGCTAGAAGGATGCTTGGGTGCATAGGGAGAGGAATGGCCAGCAGAAGGAAAAGAGGTGATAGTACCTCTGTATAAGTCTTTGGTGCGACCTCATTTGGAGTATTGTGTGCAATTCTGGAGACCGCACCTTCAAAAGGATATAAACAGGCTGGAGTCAGTACAGAGATTGGCTACTAAAATGGTTAGTGTTCTTTATTATAAAGCATATGAGGATGGACTTAAGGATCTTAATATGTACACCTTAGAGGAAAGGCACGATAGAGATATGATTGAGATGTTTAAATATCTCCATGGCATAAATGTTCAGGAGGAGAGCCTCTTTCAATTGAAAGCAAACTCTACTATGAGGGGACATGGGATGAGGATGAAAGGGGATAGATTCAGGAGTGATATGCAGAAATATTTCTTTACAGAAAGAGTGGTGGATCCGTGAAATAGTCTCCCAGTGAAGCTGGTAGAGATGAGGACAGTACCTGAATTCAAAGAAGTATGGGACAAACACAGAGGATCTCTAAAAGATAAAAGGGGACTGTTGTAGTGGTTGATATGGAAGGACAGACTAGATAGGCCATGTGGTCTTTTTCTGTCTTCATGTTTGTATGGTTTTATTATTAAGCAACATGTGTTGGGGTAAATTAATGTGCATTACAATAAAATAATGCACAATTTTATCTTTTAATACTCGTTAAGAGGCACAAATCTTGTGCTATTCCCTTAATACATAATCATAACTACCCCCATGAATCTTTCTGCAGCCAATAACGGGGCCACAAAAGTTATAAGAAGCCAGGGCTTACATTTATAACTTGCATTTCCTAGAAAGATGTTATATCAGTGGCTAAACTTGACATCACACATGACTTGAACAATGAAAAAGTGAAAATGCTTCTGCTTCCATTCAGTATTTTTGTATGACAGTTTCTCTTGCTCTATTATTTACTAGAAGAATTTCCTCTGATGCAGATAAGCGTATTGTTACTCATCGAAACACAATATTGTGTTGGGTGTTTGGTAACTGTATGGGGAACATGCAAAGTTAACTTATGGGCTGTTTCATTTGCTTTGAGAAGATTGATGGTGAGATGGGAGCACTCTAGTACAGGCCTGATCCGCTATACTGGAAGGTCGATATTTGATCTTATGTAGCTCTGGTTGTTATTTTGAGATCTTGTCAAGCTTATGTTTTTGATGATTATTACTGTTCATTTGTTCACCTCTGATAATTGTGTATTTGATTCAAAGTGTTAATATTATCTGTTGTGGAGATTAAGGGTTTGTATTTGGTTATTTATGAGACCTCTATTGTTGGCCTTGTATTATTTCATCTGTGTCCTATATGCCATCTCACACCTTGCTGATGGCACAAGAGCTGCATGGGTGTAGTCAATCATCCTATCATTTTAGATTCGCCAGCTATACCACAGAAAGCCCAAAGTATCCTCTCCTGAGGGTACTGTACATAGAGGATATTTTATAGTGAGTCACCCAGATTTAGGCAGCAAGAACGTGAAAAAATGGGAGGTTGTTAGTCATTTACATTTGTAAGTATACACACAACATTGTACACTTTCACTGTAGGCATGCACAGAACAGAGTTAGGGTGGGCCATGGGTGAAGTGCAAAACTACATGCATAAATCGTAAAATACTATAATTTATGTGCATTTACACCAGGCAAAGGCATTAACACCAGCTCTAGGACTGGTGTAAATGATCATACCTGAAATTAATGAGCGTTTATGACCACTTAAAGAAGAATTTTATAAAAAAAAGTAGGCATCAACGTTTTTTTATAAAATAGTGCCTAAGTAGGTGCTCCCTTTCAGGCATGAAGTTGGCAATACCTTATAAAATTTCCCTCCACATATACTAATGAAGCTTCTTTTTCGTCACCAGTAGCACTTGCCTGATGTGATGGGAGAAAGTCTACTGATCCATCCTGCCCACAACAACCACATTCAGGAGCTTTACCAGACCTAGTACAGCATGCCCCCGAGTCATCATAAGATCAATGTTGTTCTTTAGCACCTTATTCAAGATTACCCTGGGGCCCTGCTTGTATCGACGTACTATATCTGATTCTGAAAGACCCAACAGCACGCTGCAAGGATGAAAGATAAACATTCTATGTAGGCTTCTCTGAACAAGAACACAGGGTGACTAAAACTCCTGCAGCAAACCTTTGCACCTTTCCTCTCTTTCTTGCCTCTGCAGACAGCATAGAATGATAAGGAGCAGAATAAAAATTAATGCATTCCCTCTTTTCTGAAAGTAAAAAAAAAAGAAGGAGCAGTAGCATGTCTCCCTGAACAGCAAAAGTAATGTCTGTCTCCCAAGCAGCAGCAATGGCAGTTTCTGTATTTCCTGTCAATCAAACCTGTACAGGGCTGTTCTTCACCTCTTACCTCTGAAATTGAACTTCCAAATTAAAGATTTACTTCACCTCCAGGGCCGAATAAATGTTCACAGCTAAAAAGGTAGGTAGAAAGATATGCTCAAATATAATGCACTTTGCTGCACTGGAAGTAATTACATACACAGATCATTAGTGGGCATTTGCATGAGATTTCATCGATATTACATCCAGGTTAGCACACATTTTTGAGTGCTAAAACCATTACAGCATTGGAAGTAATAGTAGTGCACAAGAAATGAGACCAATATAATAAATGACAATAAGCCTTGTGCAGAGCACAGCACATGACTGTGCGCACATTTCCCTGCACAAAACTTAGCAGAAAAATTGCTTATATCTTAATGCCTCTCCATTTATATTTTATTCAAATGACGACATTATCCATTTTGCCCCTAAGGCTTAACACATGTATATTTAATGCTGGGAATTTAACTCCTGATTTGAGATGATGTAAAAAGTTAGTTAACCAGTCTAACAAAGTGTTGTAAAAGACCAGTGTGTTGAATCATCAAACATATGAAGGCACATTTTAGAAATGATGTCCAGGTGTAATCTGGTGTGTACAGGTCACAACGTATAAAATAAGGCCGGCCACCTGCAAGTGTTGGCCCGATTTCAGAAACGTGCATGAGTCCAAAATGGATGGTGATGGCCATACCCACATAGAGGTCCCTGCAACAAAATTTTAGGACAGGGACACCTATCCCATGCTGCATACATATCCCTGCCTGCTGTTTTGCAAGCGCTGTGCATCAGCATTCCAATCAGCAAACAAGTGTTCTTGTTTCCTTTCAGTTTTCTTTATGGTTATGAAAAGTACTGGGGATATCAGAATACCTTCTTCTCTACTCCCTCCAGGTGTTTTGGTGGCAGAACGATAGATTTTCTGATACCTATTCATGCCCTGAAGCAGGAATAGACATGGACATTCCCACTAGTGGGTTTAGACATGCTCGCCATTTCTAAAATTGGGCGTGCATGTGTATTTTCCAGAATGGCCCCAGACAAGCCTCCACCATGGCGCCATTTGATATGGACATGCTCAGCCCAGAGAGGTTCATATATCCAGCTTTCTAAAATGGTTCTAGATATGTCTTTGTGATGTGCACGTCTACATGCCCATATTCAGACATCCAACTCATGAATTGGCTTTCTGAAATTGACCCCCTTATCTTCTGAAAAAAAAAAAAATTGTGTGTGGGGGGGAAGACTTCAGATATGTTCTATAAAGGTTTTTCTCATATAATTCAAGAATCTCTATGACAATCTGGACAAATTTTCTGAGGTCGTAAAATGTACAAATGTATTTTAAAAAATGTGAATCTAACTTGTCTTTGAAAATCGGAACCCACAATTCAAACACCCAATGGTGGCCAACATTTTGCTTTACATTTCATCAGGTGCTTATGACTGTCATCTAAAACAATCAAAAATGGTTTTATTATCATCAATATCATACCACTATATTTTCTGTTAAAACCACAATTGTTATTACTTATCCCCTTTAAATCTCAACCTTCTATGAGCACCTGCATCAATCACTAATGCAATTCATCTTATTGAAAATACATATATGCTTTGCTCTAATATAAAACTCCTAAACAACATTTACTATTCAGCAATGAGTTCTTCACTTTATTACCTTCGGACTATCAGCAGCAAGGATTTTATTTCAAAACACACCCAATAAAAATAAGAAAAAAATCTGAAACATCTTATGTGAAGTTTAGAGGATCTATAACCAGTTTGTGTGATGGTGACAGAAGCAGGCTTACTCTTTACTTTTTTCTTCTCCTTAAGATTGTATGAACGACTTTGATGGGTCTTTGTCCTCAAAAGGAGGCCTATAGAATTAGGATTAAAATAGAATAGAATTGGGTGGGAGGAAGCCATGATAACTCTCAGGAATTAGTATAGGCTCTCCAGACCTCCATACCTATACATAAAGACTGAAGGATTGCAATGGAGGAAAGGGCACTTCTTGCCTTAAACATCTGGAAAGACAGGGCTCGATATTCAGTGGCTGTGACTAGCACTATTAAAGTGACTAGCCGATGCTGCTGAATATTAGATTGCCTGGATTGTCATGGGCAGCAGTGATGTTCAAAGTTGTCTTAGTTTCAATGGCGAACGTTAGGCCAGCCTTTACTGCACCTGACTTTCGCTACATTACAATATCCGGGCAGCGGCTCAATATCATTGCTGCCTAATTATTGCCTGGTGCTGGCCCCAGAATGCCGGATGTTATCTGGTTAGCATTGAGGCATGCAGTGGCAGCACTCATGGATATTCAGTGGCACTAACCATGTTAGTGCCACAGAATACCCATTAGCATGGTTAGCAGGTCTGCTAACCACATTAATCTCTTTCAGTACTGAGCTCATAGATTCCAACTCTACCTGTGAGAACCACTGTGCTCTAATTGAATGGGCTCATCAGTCCTCAAGGAATTGCCAACTCTTATTGTTATAGTTTGAATGAATCATCTCTTTGCCTTCTCCAAAAATTGATGCTTTAAAGACCATCAATAGGCCAAAGACATATCAAAATTTCAGAAGAAGCTGGACACCTAAAAACTTCTCAAAGGTGATCGACAATTGACTTGAGAATGATAGCCTCTGACTTGGCCTACATCACCTGAATTACTTAATGCCAGAAGAAAGAGACACTGATTCCACCAGAAGCAAAACATCACCCTCCGAAAGGGAAGAGTATTGGGCAAAAAAATATGAGATAAACCTCTGCTTCAAGATCTCATTATAAGCTATACATTTCTACTGCTTTGTCATCTTCTGAGAATCCATCCATCTCTGTTTGCTCCCCACTATCTTTTCCCATTTATTTGGACTGCTTTTATGATTTGATTGGAATAGTCAGAATATAAGTTGATTAAATTAATGCATTATTGTATTTTTGATCATACTATTCTAAACTGAGGAAGGAGGTTTGAACCTCTTAAAGCTAGTTAAAAAGATGTATTCAGTTAGTTCAATAAAAACATGTCACATTATTTTTGTTTGCTTTCTTTGTTTAAATGTATTAATCAAGAATTAAAGAGACATTACTCTGCAATGCATGAAAGAAAGAGATGACTGAGCCCTCGGGCCTAATTTCATATTCAAAATAGTATCCCATCTGGAAGAATAATCAGGAAACTTCATGGCTTTGTCCTAGAATGAGTCTCTGTCCTCTTCAAGAATTGAGCATGTCTTTACCCAATCTTTTGCAGAGGAAGAAGACTGAAGAAATGGATCATTCAAGGGAAGTTGTGTCTTTCCAAAAAATAAACTTGGAGATGCTTCAAATTCTAACACGAGTCCAGTATGTGATCCTCTTTTGCATCATGAAAGACTGTATCACCTAATACTAATGAGTATGTCTACTAGGCCAGGCTAACGGTTAACCCGGGCTATCTGTTCCTAGGTCCAATTGAATAACATGGGACTTAGATGCAGATAGTCCAGGTTAACCAACCAATAAGACCTTTTCCCACACTGCTCCTATCCTCTGGAACGCTCTCCCTGATCACCTAAGAGAATTAAGGGACCTACAATCATTTAGAAAGAACCTCAAAACACATCTATTTATCATACATTTTGGCACACATGACCAACCCTATACCTCAGTACCAACACAATCTTTTGCCCAAGCTATAAACTCAACATAATCTAGGATACCGCAATCCAACACACCTTGATTTGTACATAGTACCTTTTGTTATTATTATGTTCAAAAATTCAGATTGATTGAATAATACCTCTATGTACATAGTTATTTGTTCTATGTAACCGAGCATGTACCTGTTTGTACTACTCATACTTGTTCCTTGTAAACCGCAGTTGATCTTTGGAAATCACGGTATAGAAATTTTTGATAAATAAATAAATACCTCTAACTAACCTCTGCCTGCCTTTCTGACATTGCTGCTTGGATGTCTCACTGCTGCTTGAAATTGAACATGACCAAAACTGAGCTTCTTATTTTAATCCCTATGCCCTCCTGTCCCCTTCCTCCTTTCTCAGTCTCTGTGGATAACTCTCTACTCCTTCCTGTCTCCTCAGCTCTCCCTCCTTCTCCACACACATCCAACTGATAACTAAGACCTGACGTTTCTTTCTCTATAACATCAACAAAATCTGCCCATTCCTTTCTGAACACACTTCTAAGACACTCCACTCCTTAATCACCTCCCGTCTTGACTATTCTAACCTAGTCCTTGCTGGACTTACTCTGAATCATCTCTGTCCCCTTCAATCTGTTCAACACTGCTGCGCGACTAATCTTCAACCAGCCTCTTTATGCTCAACTTACCCCTCAAGTCACTTTGTTGACACCCTATCCGTTTCCACATCCAGTTCAAACTTCTCCTGCTGACCTATAAGTGTATTCACTCTGTAGCTCCTCACTACCTTTCCTCTCTTACATCTCCATACGCCCAAATGCCCTCGGGTATGGAGCAGACAGAGCTTAAAGATCCCAAATTACCCATGTCTACCAATAGCCAAATTAATATGAATAAAATACAGTCTCTAAAATGCTTGTATGCAAATGCTAGAAGTCTCAAAAAATGAGATGGGAGAGTTAGAATATATAGCACTAAATGAGAGGTTAGATATGATTGGAATATCAGAGACATGGTGGAAGGAAGACAACCAGTGGGACACTGTGATACCTGGGTACAAACTATATTGTAATGATAGAGCTGATCAAATTGGTGGAGGGGTTGCACTCTATGTTAGAGAGGGCATTGAGTCAGAAAGGATTAAAGTTTTGCAGGAAACAAAATTTGCTGTGGAATCTCTATGGATTGAAATTCCATGTAAAAAGGGGAAGGCAATGGCAGTGGGGGTGTACTATCGACCGCCTGGCCAGAATGAACAAATGGATGATGAAATGCTCAGAGAAATCAAGGAAGCTAACAAAAGTTACAGTGCAGTAATAATAATGGATGATTTCAATTATCCTGGTATCGACTGGGTCAGTGTCATGGCAGGACATACTAGGGAGATAAAGTTCCTAGATGACATAAATGACTGCTTCTTGGAGCAGTTGGTTCATGAACCGACCAGAGGGGAAGCCATATTAGAACTAGTCCTTAGTGGAACACCAGATCTAGTGCAAGGGATAAGGGTGTTGGGGCCACTTGGCAATAGTGATCATAGCATGATTGCCTTTATTTTTATTTATTTAACAATTCTTATATACCGCGCTATTTGTTATCAGTGCAGTTTACATTCAACAACGAGAGCTCAGTGCAGCCAAGACTGTTTGAGTTTACATTATAACATGAGTTAGAACTTGGACCATACAGGGTAACTATTTACATGTTGCGATATCTTTAAATGATACAAATACAGAGTAACTATATACACGCTGAGTTTGGTAAGGCTAGATAGAGAATACATGGTAAGTATAAACAGGTCGACAAGGAGTAATAAAATATTACATGGTGTGAATAGATGTGAAGTGTTTACGGGCATGAGTGTGATTGCTTAAAGCATCAGTGCTATGTTGTGAGTGAGGTGTTTGTGGGGGATGGGGGGAGATTTCTCTGGGGTGGGGTAGCTGATTGAGCAAAATGTTGCAGAAAGAGATGGTGCTTTATTGCCTTCCGAAACTGTAGGAGGTCTTTGATTGTTCTTATTTCTGGTGGGAGGTCATTCCAGCATTTTGATTTAATTAAATCCTTTGATTTAATTAGTGGAGGAGGGATAGTAAGGAAATCCACAGTACTACCTTTTAACTTTCGAAAGGGAGACTATGATAAAATGAGGAAAATAGTTAAGAAAAAAACTAAAAGGAGAAGTTGCAAAGGTTAAAGACTTACATCAAGCTTGGGTGTTGTTGAAAAATACTATCTTGGAAGCCCAGACCAGCTGTATTCCACGCTTTAAGAAAAGTGGAAGAAAATCCAAAAAACTGCCAGCATGGTTTAAAGGTGAGGTCAGAGAGGCTGTTGTTGCCAAAAAAGCATCTTTCAGGAATGGAAAAAAGAGCCAAACGACGAAACAGCACAAGCACTGGCAAGTCAAATGCAAGACATTGATAAAGCAGGCAAAGGAAGAATTTGAGAAGAAGCTTGCTGCGGAAGCAAAAACATGAAATAAAGATTTTTTCAAGTACATTCGTAGCAAAAAACCTGTGAGAGAGTCAGTTGGTCCATTAGATGATAGAGGAGTTAAAGGGGCACTAAGAGGCGACAAGGCGATAGCGGAGAGACTGAATGAATTCTTTGCTTCGGTCTTTACTAAGGAAGATGTAGGGATGTTACCCATGACTGAAGTGGTATTTAAAGGTGCAGAAGAATTGAAGGAAATATCCATACATCGGGAAGATGTATTACAACTATTAGATAAACTGAAGAGTAGCAAATCACCTGGGCCGGATGGCATACATCCAAGGGTGTTGAAAGAACTGAAATATGAGATTGCAGACCTGCTATTAGTAATCTGTGAACTATCATTAAAATCATCTCTAATACCTGAAGATTGTGGATCGCCAATGTAACACCAATTTTTAAAAAGGGTTCCAGGGGTGATCCGGGAAACTACAGACCGGTGAGCCTCATGTCAGTACTGGGAAAAATGGTAGAAACCATCATAAAGAATAACATTATTCAGCATGTAGATAGTCATGGCCTAATGGGACAAAAAACTGTGTCAGGTCTAACAAAAAAGTGAACTACAATCACACTAACATATATCTAAATGCACTCCTATCAATGTTTAAGTTCAACACATGTTTAGTTAGCCAGCGGTCTCAGATAAACAGTAACTTATGACACTTATTATGTGTACTTAAACTCTCCCAATATCGTGTCCGTTTACATCAATGACCATAGGCATATTTAATGTCTTAAATAGTATATATTTGCATTGCTTTTTTGTTTTTTACTGATTTTTTAACTTATTTCTTTAAAAAAATCAGCACCACTCCACTTATCTTAGTTAGAATGGTGTGAACCAACGTCCTTTCCAGCTTGATGAAAAAGGGAAGAGATATTTAAATGGAGCATGGAATGCATGCGCGGCGTCTTTTGGTTAATGTGCAACAATAATAGACTACGTTGAAGATCGGTGGAAGGTAGAGAACTGAGAGATTTCATAAAATAGTGGTGTGTATATAAGAGAATGATTTTCAATGTTATTCAACCAACTAGTAACATCGTTTTTGTTTGTATTGCTTCAGAAAAAATTATTAAGAATTAGAGGAAAGCGAGTATTCACGTAGTCCTCTGAAGAAGCTGTGTGATGATCCCCTTGATAAACCCATTTGGAGAAACGCCGGAGCGCTTAGAATATTGAGGCGTTGGGGTTCTTCTTCTTTTTCATCAAGCTGGAAAGGACGTTGGTTCACACCATTCTAACTAAGATAAGTGGAGTGGTGCTGATTTTTTTTAAAGAAATAAGTTTAAAAAATCAGTAAAAAACAAAAAAGCAATGCAAATATATACTATTTAAGACCTTAAATATGCCTATGGTCATTGATGTAAACGGACACGGTACTGGGAGAGTTTAAGTACCCATAATAAGTGTCATAAGTTACCGTTTATCTGAGACCGCTGGCTAACTAAACATGTGTTGAACTTAAACATTGATAGGAGTGAATTTAGATATATGTTAATGGCCTAATGGGAGACAACCAACATGGCTTTAGACAAGGAAGATCTTGTCTTACTAATCTGTTGTGTTTTTTTGAAAGTGTGAATAAACAGGTGGACAAAGGTGAGTTGGTTGATATAATGTATCTGGACTTTCAGAAAGCCTTTGACAAGGTCCCTAATCAGAGACTTTTGGCAAAACTAAAGAGTCATGGGATAGAAGGCAGTGTACTACTGTGGATCAAGAACTGGTTAAAAGATAGAAAGCAGAGGGTTGGGCTAAATGGCCAATTTTCCCAATGGAGAAAGGTGAATAGTGGTGTACCCCAGGGATCTGTGCTGCTTTTTGACATATTCATAAATGACCTGGAAAGTGGAATGACGAGTGAGGTTATCAAATTTGCAGATGGCACAAAACTATTTAAAGTTGTTAAAACCCAAGAGGATTGTGGAAAATTGCAAGAGGATCTTGATAAATTGGAAGACTGGGCATCAAAATGGCAGATGAAATTTAATGTGGACAAGTGCAAAGTTATGCACCTAGGGAAGAACAACACAAACTATGGTTACACGATGCAAGGTTCCACATTAGGAACCACCACCCAGGAAAAAGATTTAGCGTCATTGTGGATAGCATGTTAAAATCCTCTGCCCAGTGTGCAGCGGCGGCCAAGAGAGCAAATAGAATGCTAGGTATCATAAGGAAAGGAATGGAAAATAAAACAAAAGATATTATAATGCCTCTATATCGTTCCATGGTGAGACCGCACTTTGAATATTGTGTGCAATTCTGGTCGCCGTATCTTAAAAAGGATATAGCCTTATTAGAAAGGGTTCCGAGAAGAGCCACCAAAATGGTAAAGGGGATGGAAGGATACTCCTATGAAGAAAGGCTAAAAAGGTTAGGGCTCTTTAACCTGGAAAAGAGACGGCTGAGGGGAGATATGATAGAAGTCTATAAATTAATGAATGGAATGGAACGGGTAAATGTAGATCGATTGTTTACGTTATCAGAATATAGAAAGACTAGGGGACATGCAATGAAGTGACAGGGTAAACTATTTAAGACTAATAAAAGAAAATATTTTTTCACTCGACGTGTAATCAAACTCTAGAATTTGTTACCAGAGGATGTAGTAAAGGCTGTTAGTATAGCTGGGTTTAAAAAAGGTTTGGACATGTTCCTGGAGGAAAGGCCCATAAACCATTATTAAGAAGGGACCCAGGATATCAATGCTTAACCCAGTACAAGCATTGCGGAACCTGTGTCTTTTGGGGAAACTGCTAGGTACGTATGACCTAGATTGGCCACTGTTGGAAACAGGATACTGGGCTTGGTGGACCTTGGTCTGACCCAGTATGGCATATCTTATGTTCTTATGTTCTTATGTACCCCTCCCAAGAGATTCCGCTTTTCTGGCAAATTGCTTCTATCTGTGCCCTTCTCTTCTACTGCTAACTCCAAACTTCGCTCCTTTCACCTTGCTGCTCCTTATGCCTGGAACAACTTTTCTGAGTTTGTACATCAGGCACCTTCTCTGGCCCCTTTAAAATCCAGGCTGAAAACTCACCTCTTTGCTGCCACTTTCAGATCTTGACTCACCTGATCTCCTTTGCGTTTCCTTACCATTCCCCCTAGCTGTATCCCATATCTACAGCTACTGTATTGTCTGTCTTGACTAGATTGTAAGCTCTGATGAGCAGGGACTGTCTTTTACATGTATCTGTGCAGTGCTGCGTATGTCTTGTAGTGCTATACAAATGCTCAATAGTAGTAGTAGTAGTACTAATTAACTGCCAGCTTTCAGCTACTAAAATTTGAATATAATTGCCTTTCTTTGTCTACTTATGCAGTAATCTGAAATATTGGTTTCTAAACTGCCAAGAAGTCAGGTTATCTGCTCCACTGACAGTATAACAAATTCACATAAATAAATGCATTTTTAAAAACTTTTTTTTGCAACTTTACTGCCTCCCTGTTGCTCTCCAAGGATAGAAGGACAATGGCCAAATCTGCTGATAATACACCAAATATGAAGAAAAATAAATCACAAAACAGAAAAACTGCTACTACTTGGAGATTCCATCATCAGAGGCACCAATTTGGGAACACGGTTCAAAGGAGAGAAAATGGTCAAATGCCTCCCAGGTTCTTCAGCCAGCAGGAATATGAACCAAATTGTTGGTATAGTTAGTGTAGAAAGTGAAAACTCCAAAATTGAAGTTGTCATCAACTTGGGTACAAATGACCTGGCTAGAAACAGTGCCTCTACAGTTCAAAGGGACTTCAAGACTCTGGGAAAGAAACTCAAGCCCAATGTTTACACTGTAGCATTCTGAGAAGTTCTACCTATTCTTAGTAAAGGGGCAGAAAGGCTGCATCACATAAACAACTTTAATACATGGCTCCAAACCTGGTGCAAACAAGAAGGATTTAGATATATAGGCGACTGGGGAAACAGATGGATCAAGAAGAGACTATACTCTGCTGATGGACTACATCTCTCTGTCGCAGGGAAAAGGATCCTAAGTGAAAAGTTCAGGCAGTGTGTGGATAGGCACGTAAACTAGTGAAAGGTGGTGATAGATGGATAAGGACAAGTTCAGATGTCACTCCCAGCCAAAGCATAATAACATTAGAAATAGTCACACTTTTAAACCACACATCAATGGCAAGTGGGAAGAGGCGTGTAGAACAAAATCCATGCAAAATACAGGCAAGTCAGTCAACAAATGCTGGAAAGTAATGAGCACAAATGCTAAAAGTCTAGCCAACAAAGTTCGTGACCTGGAAGCCCTAATGTTGGAAATGGACTTGGAAATTGTGGTCATTATGGAAACATGGTTTAATGAGTCACAGGAACAGGATATAGCCATAGTTGTCTATAATTTATTTAGGCGAGAGAGAGAAGGCAGGAGAGTAGAAGGAGTAGTCCTATATGTCAAAAGCAATATTAAAGCTGCTGAAATGCAGGGGAGGTGGGGAAAAGAAGAAGTGGATTGTGTTGGAAAAGAAACAGATTGTGTGGGGAAAAGAAGAAGTGGATTGTGTTGAAAAGAGGAGATGGCACTATCATCCATGCTGTTGTAGTCTACAGGCCTCCAAGTCAAACTGAAGAAATGGATAGAGACTTGATTATTGATATTACAAAGGTAGCCACGAAGGGGGGAGTGATCATATTGGGTGACTTTTATCTACTCGATGTGGATTGGAGTATTCCTTCTGCAAATATGGAAAGAAGTAAACAAACTGTGGATGCCTTCCAAGATGCATTGCTTAGATAAATGGTGATGGAACCGACTAGGGAAAGTTCAATGCAGGATTTAGTATTCACCAACAGAGAAAGTGAGTTGAATGTCCGGGTGGGTACCCAAGTGAGCAGCAATGATCATCACATGGTGTGGTTTGAGGTAAAAGCCAAGGCAACAAGCTCAAAGTCCTACACTTCAGGAAGATGGCCAAGTACGTGAAAGATGAGTTGGCAGGGTGGGAGGAGGTAAGGGAAGTGGAATTGCAGTGGACTAAACTAAAGGAAGCAATAAAAGGGGCAACAGATACATATGTAAGGAAAGTAAATAAAAATAAGAGGAAAAGGAAACCTATTTGGTTTTCTAAAGGAGTGACTGCACAAATAAAGGCAAAAACTACAGCTTTCACAAAATTCAGAAGTTCGCAAACAGAGGAACACCAAACAAAGAAATACAGGATAAAGCTAAAAGAGACAAAAAGAGAAATAAGGATAGCAAAATCAAAGACAGAAATAGTATGGTTAAAGATCTAAAGTGTGGTGATAAAACTTTTTTCAGGTATATTTGGGAGAAGAGGAAGATCAGAGATGACATTGCAAGACTCAAAAGTGCTGAGAACAGATTCATGGAAAGTGACATTGAAAAGGTGAAAATGCTAAACAAATACTTCTGTTCTGTTTTTACTAAAGAAAATCCTGGAGAAGGATCACCTATGATTGACACATATACAAATGGAAATGGAATAGATACTTCACCATTCACAGAAGATGATTTGTTTGAACAGCTTGCAAAACTGAAAGTGGACAAAGCCATGGGACCGGATGGGATACATCCCAGGATACTGAAAGAGCTCATAGAGGTTCTTGCAGGCCTTTGAAGGATGTTTTTAACAGATCCTTGGAGTCGGGAGAAGTTCCGCAGGACTGGAAAATGGCCAGTGTGGTACCTCTTCACAAAAGTGGTAATAGGGAAGAAGTGGCAAACTACAGGCCAGTAAGCCTTACATCGGTGGTGGGAAAAGTAATGGAGGCACTCCTGTAAGAGAGAATAGTGGACTTTCTCGAAACCAATAGATTGCATGATCTGAGGCAACATGGTTTTACCAAAGGATGATCATGCCAATCAAATCTAGTTGAGTTTTTTTGACTGGCTGACTAGAGAACTAGATCAAGGGCAAGCAATGAAGGTAATCTACCTAGATTTCAGCAAAGTCTTTGATACTGTTCCTCATAGGAGGCTTATCAATAAACTGAGGAACCTAGGGATGGGTCCTAAGGTGGTGAATTGGATCAGAAATGGATTGACTAACAGACGACAGAAGGTGATGGTAAATGGAACTCATTTGGATGAAAGGAAGGTGATTAGTGGCATGCCCCAGGGATTGGTCCTGGGACTGAAACTGTTCAATGTATTTGTGAGTGATATTGCTGAAGGACTGAATGGAAAAGTCTGTCTTTTTGCAGATAACATGAAAATTTGCAACAATGTGGACACCCTTAAAGAAGTGGATAATATGAGGAAAGATCTGCAAAAGCTGGAAGAATGGCTTAATGCTTGGCAGTTAAGATTTAATATGAAGAAGTGTAGTGTCATGTACTGGGGATTCAGAAATCCAAGGAAACTGTATGCAATAGGGGCAATAGGTTAGCGTGCATGGACCAGGAGAAGGACCTCGGGGTGATTGTTTCTGAGTATCTCAAAGTGGCGAAACAGTGTGACAAGGCGGTGGCCAAAGCCAGAAGGATACTGGGTTGCATAGAAAGAAGAATTACCAGCAGAAAGGAGGAGGCACTAATGCTACTGTACAAGTCACTGTTGAGGCCTCACTTGGAATATTGTATTCAGTTTTGGAGACCATAACTCACAAAGGATATAAAAAGACTGGAAATTCTTCAGAGGAAGGCATCCAAAGATGTTTTGGAGCCTGCAGCAGAAGACGTATGAAAAGAGACTCCAATTCCTAAATATTTATACTCTAGAGGAGAGGAGGTACAGGGGAGGTATGATACAGACCTTTAAATACTTAAGGAGTATTAATTTATTATTTATTTATTTATTTATTTATTTATTTAACAACTTTTATATACCGCACTATTTACAGTCAGCGCGGTTTACATAGAACAATGAAACATCAGATAAGATACATATTATCCGTATTATTTTTTACATAGAACAGGAACAAAAAACTTGGGTAACCAGGGTAATTATTTACAAAGAAAACTAAACACTGACTAATTACATATGAACAGAATATAGCCTGAAAAGAATCTTGTTAGTATGAGAGAGGGGTATGAAGAATTACTGAGTTAGCAGAGGTTACGTGTTAAGAGCGTGATTGGTGCTGTTTGAGAGAGCTTGTGTAATTATGTTTTCTGGGAAATATTTGATGAAAAGGTGATGCTTCAAGGCCTTTTTAAACTGGGATAATGAACAAAGAAACCTTTTTCAAAGACAGGGAAGCTGTAATACTAGAAGGCATAACACGAAGCTGCAAGGGCGTAAACTGAAAGGCAATATCAGGAAATACTTTTTCACTGAAAGGGTGGTGGATGCTTGGAATGCCCCCTCGATGAAAATGATGGGGTCAAATACAATGAGAGAATTCAAAATGGCATGGGACAAACACAATGGATTCCTTTATAGAAATAAGATAAAATCAAAATAAACTTAACTGTCTCTGATATCTTAACAAGTCAAGATGACCTGCACAGAGCGGTGGGTACACCCCTAAACAAAGGCATGGGGAAGTGTGACCTGCATGGAGTAGCAGGCACACCTACTCTTGCCACCTTGCTGGGCAGACTAGACGGACCATGCTGGTCTTTATATGCCATCATATACTATGTTACAATGGATCAGTAGCTCCTGCCATTGGACCCACTGAGGGTGAAAGGTCACAGATTATCGGGCCCATTGTTGTGGAAACTCAGATCCCAACTAAATCTGTTCCCAAGAGAGGACAGAAATTATTCTCAAAGGACTCTTGACAAGCATATTCCACAGACTCATTCTAAGCACTACCAGGGATCAGGGCCTACAGCCTCCCCAGCAGCAGCAGCCTACTCATAACTGCTGCACCAGGCCAAATGTCTGCACCATCTGCTAGAACCAGGGAAATAAGTCAGTACCAGCCCCCGATAAGGGAAGTCATCTCAAAGCTTTTTTTGTTTTTTTTCAGTGCCTCCGTCTGTTTATAACCTACTTACCTGGACTGGACTGGCATTGATGATAAGAGATAGATACTCCTGAAAATCTGAATGTTGGCTTCTTTCTCACAGAGGTCAAAACCATTAAGATCTAACGAGTTCTGTGTGGAACAAGCAAGTAGTAACTCTGATACAACAGACAGGGGCTTGTTTACAAAGCCGCGGTAGCGGTTCGCGATCGTTATCGGAGCCGCGGCCCCATTGATTTCAATGGGACCGCGGCTCCGATAACAATCGCGAATCGCTACCGCAGCTTTGTAAACAAGCCCCACAGTGTCAGCATGCCTATTCTATTCTAGTATTTCTCTGCTTTCCTGAAATTAGTTTGTCTCAATAAATCCTCTAGGACACTGATGGTGATTCCAAAGTAGTAAGTCTGGTTAAAGTGGCCAAATTCATTACCTATAAAGAATCATCAGTTTAAATGACAGCACCAAGAGGCCTTTGTATTTAAAATTTACAAAAAAAATAGACTGCTGTCATTTTTTATAATGGTCTTATCTGGGAATGATATAGGCTGGAGATTGACTCCTACTTTGTACGCACTGTTATTAATTGTTATCTTTCTCTCCAGCTACATAATTGTGAGCATGTGAGCTGGAGAATAATAAGTGCTCTTCCTCCTTTCCACAAGCACACTTATTTTGCCGAGTAGCATTCTTAGCTGGAATATTTGCTATTCCTGAAGTATGAAATAAGTGAGAATTGCAAGAAAGAATGGAAAAATAACACCCAAAGACTGAAATGACTTGTTACATTGTTACTGTACTGCATGTGAACTGTGTGACTGTATTTCTGATACATGGACTATTAGGTAAGGCTTTTGACACTCCTCAGGGAAGAATTAAGTCAACCACATAATAGGATGGAGGAAGGGTAATATGGATTACTTAGACTATCTGATCGTATAACCAGTGAGATTCCATAGGGCAGCAAAAAGGCATTTATAGCATCCATCTTCAAAACATGAAAAATGAGGATTCTGAAAAGCACTGGTACAAATCAATTTGAATGAATTTAGAAGGTAACATGCACCTTAGAGTATAATTTTATAAGAAGGCGCCTAGTTTTAGGCACCAACAATGCACGTAAAATTTGGGATTTTAGTCATTCATGCACATAGCGGTAAATGACCTCTTATGAAATACCTACTAGGGTAAAAGTACACTTGTTTTCATCGTGCATACTCTTACTGTGGGTGTGCACATGGGTGGAGTTTGGGCAAAGCCAGCAAATGCATACATTAAATATAGAATACTATAATTTACAAGTGTACTCGCAAAACGTAGACGTAGAGCCTGATTAAGAAAGGAGCCCATTAGGACCCAATTCTGTAACGCAGGAGCAAAACATTCCCAGGGCATACAGAATCGGGCCCTGAAACAGCCCAGCGTGCCCCTGCATGCCTGCGGGGATGTCCTCACTGCAGGTTCCCCTGTCACCCACGGTGTCATCCCTCTTCTTCCCCATCACCCGATCCATGGCTGAGCTGCCGGGGTCTGGATTGGGTGGCGGGGACCTACCTGTCCACGGCCATGGCCCTGGGGGCGAATCCCGGCCCCAATCGTCCAGTAGATGCTGCTTATTACACCTCTGAGGTGGAATAAGCAGCACATTACCCCACAGGACATACAGGGCCATGACCCAAATCAACCCTGTATTTTCTGCCGCCTTGGACTGGCCCCACTCTGCCCAGACTCTACCCCCTTTCGCCCCTCGTCAGCTCTCCCCATACTGCTGTTCTATCCATGGGGCAGGATGGCTTGCAGGGCTGCACGTCCCTGGAGGGACATGCAGCCCTGTGAATCGTCTCTCTGAATCGGGCCAATAATCATTTCCACCAGCTTTAGGGCTGGCATAAGCGATCACACCTTAATTTAATGCACATTTTCTGCCACTTATGCTAGCATTTTGTAAAGTCAAGCACACTTATACTTGACTTTGTAAAATGGGTATGAAATAGGCACATGAAAATGCACGTTAACTAGGAACAACTTTACAATATTATTCTCTTAGAGGGTAATTTTATGATAACTGCATAATGTTAGTGATTTATACATGTTAACGGGTATTTACACTCATATTGTAACCAGTAATTGCAATTAGCATAAGACAACTTACTGCCACTTGCTCAAATGGTTTAGCATGGGGCAGGGCCAAACCCCCACTAACTGCATAGGAACATGCCTAATCAGCTAGCATGGGGCACAATGCTAAAAAATGGGCCTTAACACATGCTGACTTAGCTGTTTTAGTATACCTATCACTAGGAAGTGCCTAGTTTTAGGCACAAAAAACATGTGCAAAACATTTGTAGGGAAAGTGGAGAGTATTGATTAATCATATATGGGGGTTGGGGGGAGGCTTTGCCTCTTGCACACGCCAAGTATCTGAGTATTGCTGAATAGCTTCATTTATTTTATTTATTTCCAGAATTTGCTATCCTGCTAAGTGGCCAAAAGGTCATCATAGAGGTTTACAAAAAAAACAAAATGAGGGGTGAAAAAGAGAGGGAAGAGAGAAGAATAGAAGAAGGGAAACAAAGGAAATACAATATTATGGAAGGATAGAGGGGGATAGAAGCAAGAGCAGTCTGGATCCATGAATGGGAGGTAGGGGAAGAGAATTAGGGAAAAGAGGCTGCTTTGCTGGTTTGAAAATGTGGTATATCAAATTTTAATAAACTAAACTGACCTAGACATTCGAAAAGCCACATCTGCGGAGTTCTTAGCGAAGGGAGAGAGAGAGGGAATTCTAGAGGTAAGGGCCAAGATAGGCACAAGAAAGGTTCATGGGAATGACAGGGTGGAGGGAAGAGGCAGGAGGGAGAGACAGATGTGAAGCCTGGGAGGAGCATAGGACATGAGAAGGTCTGTAAGGGGAAATCTAGGTGGCAAGATATATTGGACGGTGAAACCAGGGTTTGAGGGCATCTGAATATCTCAGAAATATCCTTCTTTATGAGAGGTGTTGCTTATAAAAATCTAAGGGCCCGATTTTCAAAGGCATTTACATGGGTATCTGCCCTAGTTATCCATGTGAATGCCATATCTGGGATTTTTGAAGGGCACCTACACGGGTAGTGCCCTTCGAAAATCCCAGAAAAGTCCCTAATGCTCCCAGATCCTATGTGGTTAGCATCAGGGTGTGTTAGGGGCATTACGGGGTGGAGCGGGAGCAGAGGAAAAGGCTAACTGATTTTCAATGCCACCCACTTAGTCCTCTGCACCTTAAAGATAAGCAAGTTTTTTCCTCCATTGAAAATCGCTGCTACCCGGCTAGCTCCTGCGGCTTCCAGGTTGGGTGGTAAGACCCGGATTTTCAATGCCGGGCCATATATGATGACCCCAGCATTGAATATCCGGGTTAGGCAGAAGGGAGGAGGGCTATGTGCCGGGGCAGTGAATAGCACTGCCCAGCTGAAAATCGGGCCCTAAATAACCCAAGTTATTCCCTGGCTGAAGAATAAAAAGACAGGCTGAATTGAGAACCATGATGATGACCACTGATTTAAAATTATACCTGTGGTTCTCAATCAAGTCTTCAGAACTGTTTTCAGACTATCCACTATGTATATGCATGAGGCTGCTTTGCCTCCGTTGTATGCAAAACAATCTCATGCATGGTTCCCTTGATCCCATTCCGTCGTCCTGGAAAGGAAACCTCTCTCTTGCCCTATTGCCATGTGCACTCAGTCATTTTGTCCAGTTTATCTGCAGGTGAATTCCTCCCTCCTGGAAGTGGGCAATTCTTAGGCCCCTCCTAAGAACAGTTCTCTAGATCCTTCAGTGCCTGCTAGCTGTCATCTGATTTCTAACCTCCCATTTCTCTCCAAGGTGACTGAGCAGCTGGTTTTCTCTCAACTTTTGAACTACTTTGAATAAACTAATTCACTTCACCCTAGAAAGTTGGGTTTTAGATCCGGTCACAGTATAGAAACAATGATGACTTCCCTTCTTAATGAAATGTATTCATCTCTTGACAATGGAAATATCACTTTTGCAATATCCCTAGATCTCACAGCTGCATTTGGCATAGTTGACTATTTGATTCTTTTGGCTCATCTAGCAGATATTGGCATTACCAGTTTGGTTCTCAGTTGGTTCACTTCCTTCATCTCCAGTTGCTTCCTTCAGGTAGTCACCACCTCCTCCACTGCTCCTTCCCTGCCGTGCTCCACAGGCATCTATTCTGTCTCCTATGCTTTTTAATATCTTTCTTGGTCCTCTTGTCACTCTGATTCAGGATCTCAATATTAGTGCTTACTACTACGCAGATGATATTTTCCTCTTTTATTATTTGGATTCCTTAACTCCTGACCTTCCCCATGTTAGTCACTCTCAATCTTATTGCCTCTTGCTTCTGCTAATAGATCTAAACTTAATCCAAAAAACATGTCTGCTATCTGGTTCACAGATAGTCTCACTCAGGGCCGTACGAGTCAAAATCACACAATGTGCAACTTGCACAGTGGGCGTGCCCCCACCCTATATGTCTGTCCAGCCACTGCCTGTTCTTGCCATGCTGCTGCCACCCTCTGTTTTCTCCATGGCGGTGCCAGCAGCAGGGCAAGAACAGCCAGAGGCTGGATGGAGATATGGGTAAGGTGGGGGTGGGGGTGGGTGCTCCCGATGTGCAAGTCGCTGGCAGCAGCAGAGCAGACCTAACTTTAAGCAGATCTAATCCCTCCCTGCTCTGACGTCGCATCAGAGGAGGAAGGGACCAGACCTGCAGAAATACCCACTTGGTTTGAGGCTCTTCTGCTGCTGGTGCCACCACTGCTGCTGAGAGAACAAAAAGCGGCAGTGGCAGGGCAACAGCAGGCAGCCAAAATGCGCCCCCTAAGCCTTTGCGCCCTGTGAGGCCGCACCGCTCGCATAGGGCTAGGTATGGCACTGGTCTCACTCCCCCAGCCTTTTCACCCTCCATCAAATGTTCCCCAAAACAAGTTGTCACTACTTTGCCTTATCTTGCTGTCAAGCTAGACTCTAATTTCGCTTTCATGCAACATGTTCATTCTTTTGTGAAAAATACTTTCTTCGCTTTGCATCAGTGTTGCACTGTTTGTCCTTTCCTTGAATCCTCTTTCTTGACCTGTCTCTTATGCTGCTGTGTCATTATGGGCCTAATTCTGGGAAGCAGATTGCAGGGCTACATGTCTCGGTAGGATGTGTAACCCTGCAAGCTGTCTGGGCCCAATTCCTCCTCCTGCTCTCACCGTATGTCCTGAGCAGCAGGATGGGGAGAACCTGTGGGGTGCAGGAGGAGGCAAGATCTGGGCAGAGTGCGTGGGGCCAGCCCGGCAGGATATATAGTGCTGATTCAGATCACAGGCCTGTACATCATGCCAGGTCAAAGGGTCATGCTGCTTATTCCACCTCGAAGGTGAAATAAGCAGCACAAAGCCAGCGATTGGGCCCAGGGATCCTTCCCTGGGGCCAGGGCTGGGGCTGGATGCAGGGGGGGGGGGTGTCCCCATCACCTGATGCAGGCACCAACAGGCCAGCCATGGTTGGGCAGTGGGGATGAGAGGGACCAAAGCCGCAGAAGTCGGGGATGCCTGCAGGGAGGATCCCCGCAGGTGGCAGGGGTACGCCAGGCCATCCACAGGCCCGATTTTATGCACCGTGCGAACATTTTGTTCTCCACGGTCCAGAATTGGGTCCTAACTGGTGTGTTTTCTTTGGGGATGTCCAGATTGCCCAGACATCCTGCTCCATGAATCAGGCTCCACGTGTTTGGATTACTATAACACTATTTACGCCGGCCTTCCTCTTCTCATCCTGATGGAACATTAAGTAGTCCAAAATACAGTTATCCATATCATATCTGCTGCAGGTAAATATGATCAAGTCACCCCACTTCTGAAACATTATCACTGGTTGCCTGTCTCAACTCTCATTCAATTCAACTTCTAACTCTTGCTCATAAAGTTCTCTTTACCGGCTGTCTGGTATTTGTCTTCCTATCTTATTTTCACACCCCACCTTAGACATTACGTTCTCTGCATGCCTCCCCCCTCTAAGATTAGAATTTACCTATCAATTGGCAATTTCTTCTATATCCACTCCATTTGGAATTCCTTGCCATTCTTCCTCCATCTTGAATTATCTTATCCTATCTTTAAAGCCCATCTCAAAACCAATTTATTCACACATTCTTCTGGGTGCCTAGGTTGACAATTGGAGACCTTCTGAACCCACTCTCTACTGCTGAACCATTTTTCTCTGTTTTTCTTTTGTTTCTGTCATTATCTGGCACTTTTATTGGTTTTTAGTTTTGTAAACCACCTTGTCTTTATTAGAAAGGCAGTATATGAAGTTTTTAATAAATATAATTGCAATGCCTGTCAACCCATGGGTTTCCTTGGCAAGATGCTCTAACCACTAGGCTACTCCTCCACTCCTAGTTATCATTAATATGCTAAAAATCGGAATACTTTCATGTGTCCAAATGATTGGGCTGAGAACCACCAAATTAGACAATCATCTAACACACCAATGACCCATCAGTCTTCCAGATTTTCCAAAGATTGGTGCAAAGATCAATGGTCCCATAGAGGTATTTTTTACTATGTTAAGCATTTTACTGTATGGTAAAATTGTGCTAACAAGAAAATTGCCCAAAAGGTAAGATCTGACTACTATTTAGTTATCTCATATATCACCTTTCATTGTATTTATCTATTTATTATATTTTTAAACTGCACATCCAAAAATGTTCACAGCGGTTTACAATAAAAGCAACAACAATATTGGTTAACATAAAATAGAAGAAGAAAAAGGAATTTTAAGAAATAAAAGGCTACCAAATGACTCAAAGTATTCAGGACGCATTGAGCCATAAGTTGTTTGCTGCACTGCATGCCCCCTTACAAAGTAAAACCAGAATGGAGTAAAAAGAATGCTATTAATACAATCCAAGACTATTAAGGTTGTCCTAATAACTATGAGTCACCCTGTAGTCCTAAAAATGTTGATTATTTGTTTTGCTAGCCAGATACCAGTTATTTATTTATTTATTTTATTTAGACAGTTTGTATACCACCTTATCCTTCAATCAAAGTGCTCACAACACACATGCACACAACAGTTATATAGAGACATTACTAGTTGTGCCCTCCTACTTTCTGTTTCTGGATTATTACTTTTTAAAAAATGAACATAGGAACATAATGAGCCCCATTCCGGGAGGGGGATGTCCAGATGTCCCCACTGAAGATGGGGTTGTTAGGACCTGATTCTGGTCCACGGGAACAAAATGTTCCCACAGGAGCCAGAATCGGACCCAAGGATGGCCCGACGTGGGAATCCGCGGCTGCAACCCCCCAAATCCATGCTGCCCAAACCACGGCTGGCCTCCCACAGCCTGGATCAGGCAACGGGGACCCATGCCCCGATCCTGCAAATTGTGCTGCTTATATCACATAAGCAGCACTTTGCAGCAGACCCGGCAGCATGTATAGGGCCATGACCTGAATCGGTCCTTTATGTGCTGCTGGGCGTACCGCTCCCCACTGGCTCTCCCTGCCCTGAAGCATGGTGGGGGAAGCGGCCATGGGGGAATAGGATCTAGGCAGATTGTGGTGCTGCACGTCCTGGTGGGACGTGCAGCCCTGCAACCCACGTTCAAGAATGAGGACCAATATATGCCATACTGGATCACACCTAAGGTCCATCAAGCTCAGTATCATGTTTCCAACAGTAGCCAAACCAGGTCACAAGTAGTTGTCAAGTTTCTAAAAGGTAATCAGATTCCATGCCGCTTATCCCAGGGGTAAGTAGTGGATTTCCACACTCCATTTCAAAGTTTGTATTTTGTTCATATCAATACTCTGGTAATTGATAATTTGGAATCCTTCAACTCTGTCTACTGTCTGCCTAAAGCCATCTGAGTTACTTTTACCTTTGTTGGAACCTCTCTATTGGGATGCACTAACTTCCCTTTTTTGCTAATGTCCTTCAAAGATACATCATTCCAAACAATGTTCTCTTGAGCGACTGTTGGCTTTCCCCCATTTTCTAGTTTAAAAACTGTTCAATCTCCTTTTTAAAGGTTAATACTAACTTCATCACAAGTAATCTTAACTAATATGCATTGTGGCTCATATAAAATTGTATGTAAAAAATAATATATAAAATCATAGCCCACAAACTTTACCAAGTATAGAAAAAGTGTAACTTGTGACATTGTCAATTTTTGATTGCTTTCTATTTGATGATGCCTAAACTTAGAGATCGTTTTACTAGAGCCAATAAGGGTGTTTCACGTAATGTATGTTGTGTGCAAAGCCTCTGTTAATTGTCGGAGGTGCCATCGGCATGTTACCAGCAGTTGCCACATACCCTAACATGTGGCACAAATAATGCCGGCGCACCTAATGCCACCCATAGAGGTATCATTATGTGCATCCATGCTTATTGCCACATTGACAGTGCATGATATATACCCTCAAGATAACTGCAATGTGCTCCCTACATTCTGCCCTTTGGCCATTCCCTGCCCCTTCATGCGATAAGTAATTAATGCATGTTTTAGCAGCCGGTAACTGTTTTGCCCACGCGTTAACTGTCATCGTGGATCATAACCACCTGCTAACTGCTTAGCAGGCTTTAGTAAAAGGGCCCCTTACTATGGAATAAGTTAAACATCTGATGCAATTATATATTGGCGATCATTTTCAATTGGTAAAGCAGCATTTGCACATGTAAATACTGGATTTATGTAAATGGCCCTAAATGTTTAAGCAGCAATTTGAGAAAAACTTCAACTTACATGTGTATGTCTATAACACACACAGTTTTGAAGAGGTGCATTCTGGGTATAGTTTAATTGGACCTGTGATGTGTGCATACATTTCCTATTTGGAGTTTCATAAGATCCAGATGTCAGCAATTCTACATATTCCAAAGCAAGCATGTAAGTCTTGGGTAAATACTCCTTAAATCTGGACTATGGAGGAATGATTGAAGGAGCAATCAAGTTAAATTTTATGGCATATAAAATCTCCTCCAAAACAAAACTTTGAGTTTTGCAGCTTGGTTCCCTCATTGGCTCTTCTTAGACATGCATTTTTGTAAGATCCTGCACTTACGTGGGTAATGACTAGCATTTACACATACAGAAGCCTAACATGACGCCACTCTTTTCTTTAGTATATTTCTTTATAAAATAGCTGCTCTCACTGTATGTGGCAATAAAAACATATGTATTCCCAAGGGCCTTATCAGTATTTTACAAAAGGTTCCTCATGCAATATGTCTTTTATAAAATTATCTGCAAAGTCTTAGGGGTATGTTTACTAAACCTCGGTAAAGTCACTGGTGGTAAGGCCAGCGTTAAAGTGCCTGAAGCCATATAAGGCAGTGGGCGGGTAGGGGGCGTGCTGGCATTAGGGTGCCTTGGCCCTTTTAATGTGAGCTAACAGGACCAAGTGCGTTAAGTTGACAAGACATCCTAAGGAGAGACAAGGTGTCTTAGGATGTCTTAAGGTGCCGTAACAGGAAATAAGACACCTCAAGGCACCACATCTCAAGGCGCCTTGAGATGCCTTATCTCCGGTTACGGTGCCCTAACACATCTTAATCCAATAACAAAAAAACTAAACCCACAAAGTGAAACCCCTATTCAAACTCAATTTTTGTCAGAAGAGACTGGAGGAGACTGGAATGGACATCCAATCACACCAGACAGCCTTTTCTATTTTTCTTTTTTTGTAAACGCTAAAACATTTTTACTTAGCTCATCAGTATATTCCAGTGAAGTTTCCATGTGCCAGACTTTTCTCTCGAATAGCGGTCGGATAGTTCAAGCACGACGTACGTTTCGGGCCATTAAGCCCTGTTTCAAGTGGTTACTTTCTTCCAAATACACCGCTTATGGAAAGCTTCTTCTTACCGGAAGTTGCTCCGGAAAGATAAAGGCTGTCTGGTGTGATTGGATGTCCATTCCAGTCTCCTCCAGTCTCTTCTGACAAAAATTGAGTTTGAATAGGGGTTTCACTTTGTGGGTTTAGTTTTTTTGTTATTGGATTTCAATTTTACTAACCTAAGGACTTAGTTTATATTGACTAACACATCTTAAGGCATCTTGAGGTGCCTTATCTCCTGTTAAGGCACTAAGGCAGCTTAACAGGAGACAAAGTGCCTCAAGGCGCCTTAAGATGTGGTAAGGTGCCCTAACAGGAGATAAGGCATCCTAAGGAGAGACAAGGTGCCCTAAGGTGGAAAGCATGCACCTTTTAGCAAGACCACAACTGTAAGCCAAACGCTGGACAGAGCACTAAGGAATGCCAATGTAAAGGTGATGGAAGGAAGGACAGGTGGGAGTTCATGGACATTCCATATTGGTGGACACCCTATTTGACAGAAAGTAAAGGGGACGAGCATGTGGGAGGCAGCTGAACCGATGCACAGTGCGGTGCCGATGTAAAGTGCTGCAGTGACAGTGTGTGGCATAGGATGGGGAAGACATGTCCCCCAGCAATGGCATAAGTGGCAGGATGTTTTCAGCAACAGAAGGATAGAGTAGAAGTGGGTACATGCAGATCAGGCACAGGAGAGGCAAGCGAAAAAAGCCATAATGTAGAAACATGTACCAGTGTAGGTCATGAGGTAGAAGCCTGCACAAGAGAACAGGACTGTACACAGCTGACAGAGGCAGATAGCTGGGCTGAAGAACAGATGGTGACTGAGGAGAGGATGGTATGGGCTGGCAGCACAGATCTGCAGAGCCTTGACTATTATAGGCATGAAAATGATTTGAGTAGCACAGACACAAAAAGAACAGGTTGGAATCAAACCTCTATCCCCTGCTTACAGGGATCTTGAACTAACCAATAGGCTATAACTCCACACCTCTCTGCATAGCAATGGCTGGATACAAAGACTGCAGGTCAAAACCTGAATGTCTACTGTGTGTGTTGGTATAGGGTAGCCCCACCAGTACCCATGATGCAGTGCTACAGCTGATCACTGAATGGAGAATGCAAGTATCCACCACCTCAGCTCAGTAAGAGGAACTGACAGTGTGTGATACAAGCACAGAGCAGCTATAAACTGTGCTACTGAGCAGCTTCTGCAATCACCCTGAAAGTAAGGACAGGCACCCAGCATCAGGTCCCCTGTACCTGCAGTGCTATAGAAGGTCCCTGCTACAGATCCCCATCACTGCCAGCGTGTGGTAGGTACTGTCTGCAGTGTTAGATGCTAGGCATCTTGCATCCTGCTGTATGCACCAGTAATATCTGGCCCTGTTGGACTCTGACCCACCTAGAACAGTGCATTGCAATACGCAGTGTTACAATGCTGAAGCCATGGCTACCAATTACTAGAGGGAAGAAGCCTCTAGCCATTGATGGGGTTGTTACTAGGGTCCTGCTGGCCCTACCAGTAATACTGGGAGTAGTTCTGGAACACCTCACTTTTCAACTGCCTAGGTCTAACACTCACCCACAGCAAGTACCTGCTGCCCACCACAGGGTGTCCCAGCCATGCACATACCAACTACAGACAGTCCACTGGCCACTATGCACTACATTTGCACAGAGCAGCTATGTGCACCTAGGCTTGGGATACACAACATGGACACCCAACAGTTTGGTCAGTGATCAGGCCCCAAGGACAGGAAACACACCCATATCACTAGAACCAGACACTATAGAGCACTATGTGGATACATAGCCATGCCGTGGTCACTGCTTGGTCAGAATGAGAGTGCCCTCCCAGTATGATATGATGTGGCCACCAACTCCATGCAGGTGGCAGTCGGGCACTACAATGTCCCAGCCATTGCCCTACTCCCGATGCAGGTGCATCCTGGCCAATCCTCCCTGTTCAGGCCATGCCCACGATACTTTGCTCCTTATCATGCACATTTGTAGGCTAATTCTGAAAACAGCTTAGGCACTGCGAGGCTCAGTGAGGAGTAGAAAGCCACAAAACAATGGATAGACATACACACACACACACACACACACACACACTCTCTCTCTCTCTCTCATATTGATGCACTGTACAAAATGGGGATAGTTGGCATTTCTGCCTGCCACTCTGGTCCCAATCTCAGCTCAGGCATTGTTAAGGTGTGCTCATTGTGCAGGAGCTAATAGTAGCACACTGATGTTAATAGCTGTTCAGTGTGCTGGGGCCATCAGCAGGACTTTCCCTCCAGCTGAGGATAGTGAAGCCTGTCTGTGTGGGTGTTTGTACCTTTGCTGGCTGATTCATTGAGGGTTGCACATGCTGGTGTTGTACCTGCACTGTATGATAAAATGCAGGAACCAAGTCCAGGTGTGGTAATGGGAAAGACAGACCTTTATTATCCGTATACCAGGGACTACCCAACACAGGCCGTGTTTCGTTGCCTTCGCCACGGGTTTTAAACTGGCACACTAAAATCATAAATACATAAATTATCAATAAAAACATATCATAATACATAAATGAAAAGAGATAAAAATGAATAAATAAATAAATAATTAAAACAATAAGAAACCCAACAATAATTAATGATCACACACAAGAAATAAAATGTTACTAATTAAAATTGTAAACACAACTTATAAAAACTTTGTGTGACAAACATTTATAGTGTATATCAACCATATTAGTGAAATCATCATAAACATATGTTAAAAAACAACAAACACATTAAGAGGGTGTGACAACAGTAATAATGATTCAATAAATCGGTACCTTATTGAGAATCATATCTCTTGCATATCTTTGTTGTACTTATGTACAAAGATTAACCCTAAACTGGTAATTAACAACTGAAAGGAACAATGAGAGTGTAAAAAAAAAAAAAATATATATATATATAATCTTGCATATAAATCAAGAGAGAATGAGACGGCTGTGCTATAATTGAAAATGTAATATATTACACCAGAGCAGGAGCAAAAAACCAGAGTGTACTTAGCAGAAAGGGACAATAAAAGTATATATAAATATAAAATATATAAAAAAGAAAAACTAATAGCCATATTAAACATAAAAATTTGTTGAACGTCATGTACTAGGTTCTTTAGAACTGTGGTGAAAAAGACAAAATGAACTTAACCATAAAGGGATGAAACTCTATTGAAAACTCACATTGCCAATTTAGTAATTCTTTAAATAGGATTTGTAACTACTGATAAAGATTACTTTGTAGCGTTACATATGAGCTTGGAAAGGGAGCGCAATCACTATATGTCAAAAGTTATACAACTAACCATTGGACCACCTACACATGTGCTTTAGGAAAAATGAAGAGCAAAAAAATGTCATTACATACTGAATGCTGTATCTAACTATAACATATGTAAATAATTAGATTATAAAAAATGGCATAAAAACTATATTGCTTAAATTATCGCAGCAGCTCTGACAGGAATCTTTTCTAACTGAATTATATTTATGCGTGATCTAAAAGTCATAGAATATCATATACTTATTCTGCAGAGTCGTAACGTAAAAGGAGGAGTACTCAAATAAAAGGGATATTCCTTTGAAAAAATTCATTGCCAATGTAATAATTCTTTTAAAAAGTGTTGAAACTAATTAAACAAAATAAACAAACTTTGTAGCTTACATGTCAACTGAAAGGATAGCGTGATCCGCTGTGTATCAAAATGCTAATAAACCTTAGAACGCCTGCACATGGGCATTTAAAGAAAGGGGAGGGGGAGGAGGGGGAGGGGGGGAGGAGGGGGAGGGGAAGGAGGGGGAGGGGGCGGGCACGGGAAACCGCCATTACACACTGAATGTAATTATAACATATATAAATAAAAAGATGACATAAGATGGCATAAAACTATAATGCTGAATTAATACAGCGGCTCTGACAGGGCTCTTCTTAAAATGAATTATATTTAAGATGAATTGTATTATAATTGCTTCTTGGAGTGTTGCCTGATAAAATGCAGGGACATGCACTGCAGAATCTACAGCCAGGACCTGAAACTGTGATCCTCTGCTTCTCTACACTCCAACTGTGTGTGGTGTGCTATGGTGCTGCAACATTGATATTACGGTCCATAGGGAGTACATGCTTCCCATCAGACAGACCTTGGCAGATGTTGTAATGTGCATGGCACACTGGATCTGGCCATGGCTTTTGTCTGCTGCAGGTGGGTGCCGCTCCCCCGCCCTTACCCTCCACACCATGCTGACATGCCCATGTGTCATCAGTGTTGGTGGTACCCAGTCCCAGGCCAGCCCAACATGTGGATAGGTGGGTGCCTAAGGCACAGTCTCTGTGAGGGGCAGAGGCATACATGGACAGACACACATCCCCCCCACAACAACCTGCCTCTCCGGGATCCCCATCACCACATGGCAATGTTATGTCTCTTTGACCTGGGGAAGGGATGGCTGTGTTGTTAGGTTAGAGGTCTGGGGAATATTGTCTGCAGTGGAAGAGGTACTCGTTGATCAATTGTCTATACCATTTGAATGTTGTAGGACTAGGGGATATACAATGCGGCTGCGGTGTAGGCCATTCCGGACCACTATGTGAAAATATGTTGTCCTTCCACACATCATCACACCCTGCACTCCATTACCAGAGAATGTAGTAAAGGCTATTCATGTAGCTGTGTTTAATAAATGTTTGGAAAGGTTCCTGGCAAAGATTCATCAACCATTGTTTGGAGGACCCAGGATATGGATGGCTTGACCCCTTAAAGGCATAGTGGGTCCTGTGGGTCTTTTGGGGACACTGATGGATACTTGTGCCCAGGATTGGACACTGCTGAACACAGGATACTTGTCATGCTGTGCCTTGCTCAGAGGCGGGCTTGCATATTTTCCATTTCTATGTTCTTCTGTGCCACCTAGGCAACTGCCTGTTCTGTCTTGTGCCCCAGCAGCCCCCACTGCGTGATCCACATGCACCCTCCTATGCCCCATTTGCACCATCAACATAGTGCCCTTTCATACCTGGGCACTATGCTGTTGCTACAAATAGAGCACTACTATCACTTTCTTGGGTTCACCTGTCTGTGCAGCACATTGCAGATGTTTAAATAGGCTCTCTCTCCTCAAACTGCACCCTTACTGACAGGTTTTCACTCGTGGTAATGTTCCTGGTGTTAAGGTGACAGCGTTAATGTAGCAGGGCCTTGTTCCAGCCCACTCCCCACCCATTGACCCCTCCTCTCCACCTTCTCTCCACCCACCAGGACATTTACCATTGCTGGTAATGTTAATGTGTGTTAATATCACATTAGCACATGTTAATGGTGCAGATGCTACATTAGCGTCGTTTAGTAAAAATCCCCGTCAATTTTCAGACTTGGAGGTCTCTTTTTCTACCTAGATGATCTATAGAAAAAGTGGCTTGTAAGTTGATATATTCTGTAAAAAGAATCAATATATAGAAAGAACTATAATCTGTTGGGTCAGAGATTTGCATTAATGATTGTTTACAACTTGCTATTCAAATCTGTGTGTGTGGCTAATGTCATATGGCCAGCAGATTTTACAATAGAGTAAATGACAATACTTTTAAATTTACCTCACTGATAGACAGGACGTCTAGTTTAGCTCAGTGGTGGGGCAGTGCATAAATAATACAAAAAAGGAGAGAAAATTGAATAAAGAGACTCATATCTGGCACAAAGAGAATGGCACTGTGGGATACAAATAAGTAAAACATGGGTATGTAATGAATTGGAACGGAATCTATTTGCATTAGAGAATGAGCACAATGTGCTCTGTAGGAAGGCACAAAACACTTTGCTGAACAATGTAAAAATAAGTTGAATAGCTCAGCAAAATGCTTTAGTCTTCAGGACTGATTTTTGTAAGTCTTTACCATGTTTCTCCTCTCTTTGAAAGAGGCAGTACCTGTATTGTCGCCATTATGCGGTTAACATTCAAGCAAGTATTTTGAATGTTGCTGCTAGTTTATCATTATATTCTAATGATAAACTATGTCTAGACTATTTTATAGATGCATTCCTCCCATGCGGAAAATAAACAATTCTTTATAGATCATGGTACCTGTTATTGAATACAAGATGCAGAATATGAGTTTTCAAGACACTTAAGCCCCTTCTTCAGATTATGAATCCCAGTAGGTGATCTGGAAGATTCATGAATAAAAACATTACTATATTTGTGAAATAAAATTGATCACAGTTTACAAAAAATGCTATGTTTTCTAGAATTATTATAGCTACTGGAACTCTGTACTACTTGAGAAATATGTGAAGACATTTGTATAAAAATAGGATTTAAAGAAGAGATTGAAATTTTAAGGGCTGATGTTCGAAAGGTCTTACCTGGTTAGCAAGACCTGCTAGATGGATAAGTCCCAGTGAGCCCAATATTTAGCAATGCTGCATGCAGGGACGGCCCAAGGGGGGTGCGGGGCCATGTGCGGAGACTCGATGCGGGGCCTCATTTGCATAAGTGGCCTTTTTTGCATAAATATTTGCATAATGTTACCATACACTAACTTTTAGTAAACATGTCTCTTAATGAGTGTATGGATAAAGAAAGACTAAAAGATTTCTACATTACTATAATCCAGTGCCAACCGCCAGGCACATTAGGAACTACTACAAACGCTGCCCATTTAGAACCCATAGCAAACCCGCCGTATCCTGACAGCATTACCAGGACTCAGAAAGCACCATACCCTACCTATCAAAAGGTAGCACTGCAAATATTAAACTAATACATTTCAGAGAATACTGGGGAAAGAGAACAAGTGGCAATATCAAATAGGAATTACATAAACAGAATACCTCAGCTCAGTTACACATACAGAACATAGACCATCACCAAACAAGGAATCACAATTTAGAAACAGGAAGGAAATAATTAAACTGGGAACCCCAAAAGCCAAACTTGGAATGTACAACAACACTGTAGAAATAAAACTATAAATTAATTTCCTCTTGTACCAAACAAAGTGCAGACGTTAATGATGCACATTTCCCAGAGCTTTCATATTCCAGTTAATAAATTCAAAATAAAGAGATATCTTTCTACCTTTTGTGCATTTTTTTTCCGTTGCAATTGCTCCAGCCACTTTCTTCTGGTTTCTTCATGTTTTCTGCTAACTCTCCATCGTCTGCTGTCCATTTGTCCTTTCTTCTCTCTTCTAGTTTTTTTTTCCATTCTCTCTCTCTACATTTGCTTTAACATACTAATCTTTCTCCTTTTGCTCTTTCCTCATTCCTATTTCATCCACTCAAATTGTACCCCTCCATCCTCAATCCCCACTTACTCTCCCAATACCCGGCCAATTGTAGATTTTTCATCCCTCCCACACAAAATATTTTCCCCCTCTCCATTTTACTCTCGCAGCCCCATCCCATTCTAATCCTCCCCCAACATCAGCTCCCTTCTAGTTCCAGCCTCACCTAGCATCCATTCCCTTCTAGTCCCTGCATCAGCCCATTTCCAGTCCTAGCCCCCCATCAGCCCATTTCCAGTCCTAGCTCTCCCATCCATTTCCAGTCCGAGTCCCTTCATCAGCTCATTTCCAATCCTATCCCCCCATCAGCCCATTTCTAGTCATTTCCTAGCCCCACCATCAGCCCATGTCAAATCCTAGCTCCCCTCCACTCAGCCCAATTCCAGTCCAAGCCCCCCCATGAGTCCATTTCAATCCAAGCCCCCACCACAGTCCATTTCCAATTTTAGCTCCCCCCAACAGCCCATTTCCAGTCCTATCCTAGCTGCTCCATCAGCCCATTTCCAGTCCTAGCTCCCTTCCCTCACAGCCCATTTCCATTCCAAGTCCCCTCCCCATCAGCTATTTGCAGTTCAAGCCCCCCTTCCACTCAGCCCATTTCCATTCCAAGTCCCCGTCCCCATCAGCTATTTGCAGTTCAAGCCTCCCCTTCCACTCAGCCCATTTCCAGTCCTAGCAACCCCCCAACCCATTACCAGTCCTAGCCCCCATCAACCCACTTCCAGTCCTAACCCCACATTACCCCATTTTCAGTTTAAGCCCCCCCTATAACCCGTTACCAGTCCTAACCCCCCATCAGCCCACTTCCAGTCCTAAACCCATCAGCCCATTTCCAGTCAGCCCCCCATAGCCCATTGCCAGTCCTAACCCCCCCATCAGCCCACAGCCCATTACCAGTCCTAACCCCATCAGCCCACCTCAAGTCCTAACCCCATCAGCCCATTTCCTGTCCTAGACGCCCCCTTAGCCCATTACCAGTCCTAACCCCCCATAGCCCATTACCAGTCCTAACCCCCCCAACAGCCCACAGCCCATTACCAGTCCTAACCCCATCAGCCCACCTCAAGTCCTAACCCCTCCCCATCAGCCCATTTCCTGTCCTAGCCCCCCCCCCATAGCCCTTTACCAGTCCTAACCCCCCATCACCCCATTTCCAGGCAGGCCCCATCAGCCCACAGCCCATTACCAGTCTTAACCCCCCCATAGCCCATTACCAGTCCTAACCCTCCCCCCCCCATCAACCCACAGCCCACCTCAAGTCAGGTCCTAACCCCCTCCATAGTCCATTACCAGTCCTAACCCCCCCACATCGGCTCAGGAAAATTAAAAAAAAAAAAAAAAAGCTGGCTGCTGCCGCTGCCGCCATGGCAGCAGAAGAATGGAGTGTCCCGTGCGGCCCCCTCTGCCCGGCTGAGCCCCTCTTCCCGGCTTTCAGATTCACGAAGGGAGAGTGTCTCCCTCGCGTCTCTGTTAAGCCTGCAGGGGCTTTAATTTTTTAAAAAGCAGAATGTTCTTTGCGCGGGGCCCCCTGAAACGCGGGGCCCTGTGCAAAAAACATTCTTGCTCTATGGACGGGCCGGCCCTGGCTGCATGGATAGTGCCACCAAACATTTCCTCTGATTGTCACAGCACTATCTGTGCCAGAGATGTCTGTGGGCCAAACTGGGGAGGAGCCAGCTCTTATTTGGATTACAGCAATTTTCAGCACTGCCATCCGGATAAGCATCTGCATAACTTAGGATAGGAAAATAGCTGTATGTGTAAGATAGCCGTTAAGTATGACCATTATCTAAATAACCATAGTACTGATTGTGAAATCCAGATATTCTTAGGCAGCCACTATCCTTATACTGCCATTGTCCTACATTTTAAAAATTACTGACTGCCAAAGACTCACTATTACCCCTTCGGTATCCAGATTCTTAAATTACACTACAGATTTTTAAAGCAGAGTGACATAGCATAGATTACAAGGAATTTTAGAATAACTTCAGTTATTCCTTGAGGTGCAAAGGCTGTGATGTGACCTAGTACAAGGTACTGTATAATATTTTGTGAAAAACTGAATTAAGATTTTATATACTGTATCTATTATAAATGTAGGTGGGATTATTCAAAGGCATTTACAGTTTAAAGACCTGCAAACTGTGTAAATCCCGCTCAGTGGGATATTTACTGCAGAATATACGTGGGTGCCACTGTTGCATGCCCTGGATAACTAGTTAGCATCAGGATGTGCCGGGGGTGATCCAGGTCGGCATCCATCGATAACCAGACAGCAGAAATATTGAGCTGCTGCCTGGTTGCCGACATGTGGCAAAAGTCAGATGCAGTAAAGGTTGGTCTAACTTTCACCACAAAAGCTAACCGGGCCCTGGCATTGAATATCCAGGTTTAGATTTCAGCGGCGATGGCTAGGCAAGTTAGATCAGTTAGTTGCTGCCACTGAATATCAGACATGTATTGCATTTAGCCCCTCACTTAGTTTGCAGTTTGTCATTCTGTGAGGGCTTGTGTGCATCAGTGATGCTGAGAACTAAGCTATCAGTAACTTAACTACTGGCAGGGTCTCCCAAGATGGATGGTCTCAGCTGAAATGCCAGACAAAGACAAACAACCCATCTGGGCGGCAGCAGAATGGGATATTATTGGCAGCAGAGGATCACATTTCTTTGACAACACCAACACTAGAACTACCTGCACAGAAGAAAGGCCTGGCAATCTACTTCCGTATTTTGCAATGAAAACCCAATGGATAGTCACAACAAAGCAAATTGCACTCTAGTGCAGGAAGATGAGAACCCCAGGTCGGAAGGCATTCAACTGGCTGTTGGGGAGGATCTGAAGACTTTTCAGAGTAAAGTCAGCATTTATCATGTAATTGGATCAAAGCCCTTGGGACATCTGACTGCTCATGTAGCTGTGTATGAAAAGAGAGTCAGAAGCTGCAAAGTTGACTCATGTATTGGGACATGGAGCATACAAAGCCTGAACCAAGGGAAGCTGGAGGTGGTCAAGAATGAAATGGAATGTGTACAACTTGATATGTTGGGTGTTAGCGAACTGAAATGGACTGGCATTGGGCACTTTGTCTCTGATGATCACATAGTCTACTATTCTGTAAATGAAAGACAAAGAAGAAATTGTATTACTTTTATAATCAAGAAGAAACTTGCAAGAACTGTAATGAAATGCAATGCAATCAGTGAACGCTTAATTTCTATTCGTCTATGAGGAATGCCCATCAACACAACTATAATTCAGGTATATGCCATAATAACAGCTGCAGAAGAAGATGAAGTTGATGAGTTTTATGAACAAATACAAGGTGAAATTGACAGAATATGCAAACAGGATATCCTGACTAAAATGCAAAAGTTGGCAACAAAGAAGAAGGCAAAGTGGTTGGAAAATATGGACTTGGCAAAAGAATGAAACTGGAGAAAGTCTAATAGAATTCTGCAAGACAAACAATCTACTCAACTCAAATACCTTCTCCCAGGAACAGAACTGGTGATTGTAACATGGACTTCACACAATGGATTGTACAAAAATCCAATTGACTACATCTATGGAAGTCTGTAACATCAACAAAGATAAAACCTGGAGCCGACTGTGGTACAGATCACCAACTACTAATATGCAAACTCAAGCTAAAGTTGAAAAAGAGCAAGCTACTCATGAATGTAGCAGAATATAACACCAGAATTTAAAGACTGCCAGCAAAATTGATTTGCTGCTTTAGAGCTCCAGAAGAGTTATGGGATGACATCAAGAAGGTTGTGCTGGAAGAATGAGAAATCTCTACAAAAGGTGAAAAAGCAAAAATGGTCAAAATGTATGACCGAAGAAACTGAAAATTCCCAGAAGTGCAGAGAAGCTAAAGCCAGAGGAGAAAGAGTGGCAATCACAGAACTTAAGAGATTTTCAACATGCAGAAAGACAAGACAAGGAGAAGTACTGCAATGATACTTACAAGGAAATAGAATCAGAAACTATTAGAGGAAGAACAAGATCAGCTTTCCTAAAGCTACAAGAGTTAAAACAAAAATTCTAGCCTCAAATTGGAATGCTACAAGATGCTCATGGATCTATGTTGAATGATGCTAAGAAGTTCAAGAAAAGGTGTAAAGAATATACAGAGTCATTATACCATAAAGATCACGTGGACCGACAGTCATTTCAAACTGAACCTCATGATCAGGACCATTGTTGATGAAAGAAGAAGTTGAAGCAGTATTGAAAGCTTTATCAAAGAAAAAAGCACCGGGCATTGATGGCATTCCCATTGAAATATTACAGCAATCAGATGCAGCTGTAATCATACTTACAAAGCTCTGGCAGGAAATTTGGAAGACAATATTATAGCCAACTGACTGGAAAAGATCTGTGTTTATACCAATACTAAAGAAAGGTGATTCAACTGACTGTGGAAATTATGGCATAATCACTCTAATCCCACATGCCAGCAAAATTCTGCTCAAGATTATTCAGCAGAGACTACAACCATACCTGGAACAAGAACTGCCTGAAGTGCAAGCAGAGTTCAGGAAAGGGCGAGGAACGAGAGACATCATTGCAGATGTGAGATGGATGCTTGAAAAACTAAAATACCAAAAGGATATCTATATGTATTTTATTGAATACAACCAGGCTTTTCACAGTGTAAAACAGAGAAACTCTGAGCCACATTAAGAAGCATGGGTATACCAGAAGACCGGAAAGTTCTCTTGCACAACCTTTACATTGATCAACAAACAACATTTCGAATGGAATAAGGAGAAACAGAATGGTTTAAAATTAGCAAAGATATGTGACAAGACTTCATACTTTCCCCATACCTGTTTAATTTATATGCAGAACAGATCATCAGAGTAGCAGGACTGTATGAAGACAACCAAGGTGTGAAGATTCATCAACAATCTTCACTATGCTGATGATACCACATTACTGGTTTATTTATTTATTTAGCTGTATTTATATCCTGCTTTTCACTGGGTCAAAGTGGTCAATTGGGAGATACATTTAACATGAGGGGATATGACACACATATGCTAATACTTACAGGGAACATGGGCAATGGAGGGTTAAGTGGCTTGCCCAAGACCACAGGGAGTACCTATAGGGCTAGAAATCCCAGTCCCTCTGGCCTGAGATTGCTGTCCCCAGGTGGGACTTGAACCCCTGGCCCTCTGCCTGAAGTACCTTGTCCTAACCACTAGGCCACTCCTCCCCCCTAGAAAGTGAAGATGATCTGAAACATTTGCTTCTCAAGATCAAGGATCATATTATTATAATGTGCCTGCACCTTAATGTAAAGAAGACAAAGATCCTGACAACTGGCAAAATCAATAAATTCATCATTGATAGAGAGGAAATTGAAATAGTTGACAATTTTAACCTACTTGGATCAAGTATGAGTAAAGAAACGACAGATAGTCAAGAAATTTGATGCTCTTAGCATAATGCCTTTGAATTATGGTGCTGACTGCCCGAAGAACAAACCAGTCAGTACTAGAGGAGATCAAACCTAAGCTTTCTTTAGAAGTTCATATGGCAAGACTTTGACTTTCATACTTTGGACACATCATGCAAAGAGAGAGATCATTAGAGTAAGACATTGTGCTTGGCAAGGTAGAAGATCAATGCAAAAGAGGAACGCCAGCAATGAGATGGATAGAAACAATAACAGCAACTATAGGTGTCACTCTATCAACAATGAGGTGCTTGACTGAAGACCAAACATAGTTTAGGACAACTATCGATACAGACTCGACAGCACTTAACAACAACAACAACATTGTATTAAGCACCTTTTATACAAAAGAATCTCAAAATATTCTATGAATATGTTCAGTATGGATCAAAAATATGTTACAGTATACAACTGAAATCACTTTAACAATTAAGACTAAAACATTCAGAAAAAGTAGGGTGTGTGCAAAGTTTGTATATGTTCCATTTTATTTTGTTACAGTTGTTAATTTTTTATACTATTTAGTTTTAGTGCTTCCTAAATTGATTTAGCATTCACTATTTTGACTTAATATGTGTTAATTATTTTTTTGGGGACTATTTATCACAGTGTGGTAACAGTTAACACACATTTTAGCATATGCTAATGGCCTGTGATAGTGGTTCTCATGCACTAAAAGCAGCCAGGGCAGTAAAAATCCAGTGTTAACTGCTTAGCACATGATGGGGTGGAGACTGGGTGGATTATGGGCAGAGAATGGACATGGACTGCACCTCATGGTTAGTGTGCAGTAATTATTGTGTGTTAACTGTTAAGTTTGCAGTAAACATGAGTGCACTTAGTGCATTCTCAGGAGGACGCATTAGGTGCACCTTCATTAATTACAAATGAAGCTAATGCATTAGGGTGTGTCAATTTTAAGGGTAGATTTTTATTTTTCCAAACTTTACAAACTACGAGTGACCAAATTATGCAGTTTTGCATGCTGATTCTAAAGCTATCTTCAGAAACTGCTAAAGTGAGTCTTACCTACATCAAATCACAGTTGAGATATGTGCAAATTAAGTAATATTTATTTGAACATACAAATAGCCTGAACAACACCTGTAGCCACAAAATTGTCTTTAAAATGTCATTTATGCAGTTAATTTAATATTATTTAACAAAATCCAGCAAAAAAGCCATATCTTGTTTGCTTCTGTTTCGGCTTATGAGCTCCCTGCTGACCATCTGACCCCTACTATAATGTTACCTCCTCTTCTGATTGTACATATAACTAGCAACCTCCGTTGCCATTTTTATGTACCTTCCTATGGACTGAGTGTGTGATGGCCAGTCTGGAACCACCATGGGCTTGCTCAGAATGCCTTGATCTCTACTGTTGTCATGGTACAGGTAAGAGGAGGCTAGGAGACTCCGGAGTTCCAATCAAGTAATTGGCTGAGTGTAGTTGCCTCAGTATCGATAGATGGTATTTTCCTGGGTCTCACACTGCTGTCTCCAAGCTGAGACTTCTCATCTCTTTCACCTCTGATCTTCAATATCTTCTCCACTGCATCTCCTCTCTCCTGCTCCTCTTCACTGCACAACATAGCTTACAGAACAGACTCGCTGTAACCATACCAAGCTGACATTCTCACTGAAGGCATGACTATCTTTCTTACCTCTTCACACTGTTCTTTCAGTTGCAATTGGAAAAGGAGATGCCTGGGACCTTGTCCAATTGCTATTTATTTTTATGTAGAACCAGTTCACCATGTAAACCCCAACACAGAAATAAGTAAGATAAATTGATAATTGAGGCACAAAAAGCTAATTAATATGCAATGCAAACACATAAAAACTATTATCAGAGCACTTAAACATATTTCAGTAATTTGTGTATTTATGCGTAACTTCCTAGAAATTACAGGTAGGTAAATAACATATTACACAAACTTTAAACCTACTTGTTGATTTACCACATGAAATTGTACCATTTTTCCACTAGCGCTTTTTAAAATTGTGACATCTCCAAAACTGACACACCGTACTAATGAATACTAAGAGATATTTCAGTGCAGTTAACTGTAGAGTCCATACTGGCATGTCCTCCACAACACATGGCATTGCACTTTAGTTTGCTAAATGAAATTTCTAGTACATCCCTAGAAAATTGGTGAGTTTGTAATAGGATTTGAGGTTGAGTAAGAAAATAAACATTTGTTCCAGACAAAAGTAGAGTACTATGAAGCAGAGGAACAAGATGGCACCATGAGCGGATGTATGCATCAACACTCTATGTTTTGATTCACTTACTGCAGTTTCCTATGGCGTTTTGTCCCTCTCAATTGTTGTGATGAGTAAGAGGAAAGCAAAGTTGCAATCTCTTACTGGAGCAAAGTCTCCAGTTGCTAAGAGGCCTATGGATGACCATCTGTTGAATTTAGGGATGCCCAGACTTCAAGTTGTGGATAGGGAAGGAAGAGAGCAGGCCTCAGTAGAGCTAGGTGCTACTCTTAGGTCATGTGGCCATTCTTCTTTTCTGCAGTCTGTGATGAGGTATGACTTCAGCTGTATATCACTAGTGTAAGATAATGATGTAGTGCGCCCGAGGAGGCTGAACTCAAATAAAATGACATCTGAAGCTGCCCCTGTGGAACCTCTGGGGGTGGGGTGATACAGCATTTCAGCTGGAAGTTAAGAGGTGTTTGATGACAGTTGAAGGCAGTTGAAAGGGACAGAGGTCTATGGGAGGGTGAGAGACAAAAAAAAGGGGGTAGTCTTTGAAAGATGTGAGTGAGGGTGGAAATGAGGGAGGCAAAATTGGGAATGGGAGCCTGAATAAGGGGTAAGACATACAAAATGGACTGGAGGCAGAGACAGGCTCAGGGACAGAGGAAGATAGATGAAGCTAGAGAGGGGTAAAAAGAAATGAAAAAAAATGAAATAGAAGGATCAATGTCAGAGATAAATGTAGGGGAGGAAGGGAAGAAGACAGGGAGTTTGAAGAAAAAGAAGATAAAAATGAGATCCTAGAAAAAGTCTTAGGATAAAATCAACAAGAGGGAGTGGTAAAGAGAATCAGAAACCTAACTGGAAAAATAAAGTGATTAGACAACTGTACTAAAAATGTATTTTCAGTTTTCAGAGAATGAAATATGTCAGCTTTGAACATGTGCATTTTGTTTCTATTTTGTTCAGTACAGAAGGAAATGTGCCACAGTTTCTCTTTTTTCAGTGTTTCAATGCTTACAGGGTTTGAGTTCTTGGGTTTTCGGCTTCATTTTTAGTCTGTGTTAAGTGTTTCTAATTTTAAGTCTTCACTAAATAATGGTCTATGTTTTTCCTATGTAACCAAAGCTGGGGATTGTGTTAACATGTAGTTTCAGCATAGGAATCTATAGAAGTCTGACTTGCTTTCTTTTCACTAGTATCAGTGTACTACTGTTCTAAAATATTTGCAGTATTAACTTTCCATAACTAGGGTTAGTACAGTTTGTGTTCTTGTACGTTGTGCCAGTATTACATGGTAAGATTCTGAGCATCTGTTAGCAAGGTTTTGTGTTACTTCTCAGTGTCTGGCAGTGGAGTTTCTGGTGATATTGATGATGTGAAACACAAATTTGAATAGGTTTTTTTTTTTATATGATGAGTTGTAAAGTGAAACATTCTACTGCTGCTATGTAATCATTGTTGGGGGAGTTTTATTGGTTGCCCTGGAAATGCTCCATGTGAATAAATGATTCAACTCTAAATGATTTATGTTAATATATATATTAGAATAACATTAAGTTAAATTAAAATTGTAATGGTAGTTTTAGTGGGTGGCTGAAACTGGCTGGGGCTGGAATATAATAAAGATTGGGCAATTAAAACAGAGATCAATGGATAATCAGACCTAGGTTTCCATTTCCATTTCAGGAGCCCTGAGCTGCTTGTTCTCTTCCAATTGGATGCAGCAGGAGCTTGTTGGGTGCTGCTGTTCGACCAGGAAGAAGTACAGGGAGTCTGAGAGGGAGGGAGCAGAGTAAGCACTTACACAGACAGGGAAACAAAAGATAGCAATAGTACCAGAAACTATGAAAGTGCTCATTTTCAGAGGGAGAGGAGCTCTGGGATCTAAATGTTCCAAGACAGTAAATAGCACTCCACAGTCCTTTGCACGCCATTCAAATTGGCTCTCAGTCTATAATCAGACTGCATGTTGGAGGGCTTGAGCAGCTATTGGGGAAACAGCTCCTCTTCACCCAGATCCCCCTGTACAGCCATCATCAGTGATCGGAGCTCATTTCTCCCTCAATCGAAACTCTGCACAGACTGCAAGCAACCTCCACAAAAAGCACCAGCTGGTAAGCTCCACCTCAGACTGAGGTATCCTCACTCACTGACGGGGTCTATATAAGCACAAGGTCCACACTGGTGGGCCCTCACCTAACAGCCATACCAAAGGGCCCTTAGACGTAGACTTGGAGTGAACCTATCAAATCCACTTACCAAATTCCTTCCCAGCCAATGGTGAGTGACCACACAACACACAAGCACAGAGATCACCCTACAGAATCCAGCAGCAAACATTGCAGTAGTAAGAAATGATTAGCTACCTACAAATCATAAGATCTACTACTCGCAGTACCAGCCACCTACCTTATCGATATCCATCGGCTGGGAAATAAAAGCTAAAACATTCATAGGAACATCTTCTACATTAATATTATGATGTTCCCAAATGTATTTATTTATTTTATTTATTTAGCTGTATTTATATCCCGCTTTTCACCGGGTCAAAGCGGTGTAACATAAAGGGGAGGGTAGACAATAATCAACTTCTGGGGTTGGGGCCATCACCAGGTGGCTAACATTAATGATTATAACAGATATTTGGGACACAGACATAGGCAGTGTGATACAGTCTCTTTAGAACATATGTTTACGGGGATGAAATGGGGGGGGGGGTCGGGGTTAGTTAGTGGTGGTTTCTGATCCAAGGTATTCTTGGAATAGGTTGGTTTTAGTTGTTTCCTGAATGATAAGGGGTCTGTGTTGTTTCTGATGTGACTTGGTAGAGAGTTCCAGAGGGTTGGTGCATATAGTTCGAAGGCTCTGTTGCAGGTCCTTTGATTGCATTTGATTCATTTGTGGGGGATGGTGAGGGAGTTGCTGGTGGTTTGTCTGGTTGTTCTGTTGTGGGCTGGCCGGGGCAGCAGTGTGCGGAGCTGGGAAGTCTGAGTTTGGTAGAGAGCTTTGTGGGTAAGTAGGGCGGCTTTGTATTTGATTCTTGCATCTAGGGGGAGTATGTGTAGCTCCCTCAGGACTGGGGTGATTCTGTCTCGTTTTCTTGCTTTCTGGATAATCCTTGCTGTGGTATTTAAGGCAGTTCGAAGTGGGTTGGTGTGGGTGGCTGGAAGTCCATGGTAGATTATATTGCAGTAGTCCAGGTGGGGGAGTGTCATGGCTTGCATCACTGTTCGGAAGTCCTGTGGTTCAAGGAGAGGTCTGAGTCGCTGTACTGTTTTAGCCTTGTGGACTATTGTTCCGGTGTTTTTTTTGATTTGTTGCTGGAGTGTGAGTGCTTGGTCTAGGATGATTCCTAGATATCTTATGTGTGATTGTATTTGTATTTGCGTGGTTCCAATGTTGAAGTGTGAAGGTGGTGTGAAATCTGGGTCCTTTGTTACTATGAGGGCTTCAGTTTTCTTTATGTTGATGGATAGGTTGTTCTTTTGTAGCCAGCTGGATACTTCTGTGAAGCATTCTGATAAGTGTTTGTTTGTTGGGTTTGGGGTTGTGATTGGGGCATAGAGCATTATGTCATCTGCATAAATGTGATAGTTAATGTTGTGGGCACGTATGATTGAGCAGAGTGGTTGCAGGTATATGTTGAAGAGCATGGCAGATAGTGTGGATCCTTGGGGTACTCCCTGGTGTTGTTGGAAGGGGGGTGAGGTTGATATGTTTGTGCGGATCAGTTGTTGTCTGTTGGTTAGGTAGGAGTGGGACCACTGGAGTATGGTATCTTTGATGCCAATTTCTTGTAGTCTGTGTATGAGGATGTTGTGGGAGATGGTGTCGAAGGCTGCTGATATGTCTAGGAAGATCATGGTGTATCCAGAGTGTTTGGCTTCAGTTCCTATGATGAGGGTGTTCATTAGTGATGTCATGAGGGTCTCGACTCCGTGGAGCGGATGGAAGCCATGTTGTTGTGGGTCCAGTATGTTGTTGGTATCTAAATGTTCTTGGAGCTGTTGCTGGACTATCTTTTCAATGATTTTGGCGGTAAACGGGAGGCTTGCTATAGGTCTGTAGGAGGCGGGGTCAAGGGGATCCAGGTTGTGTTTTTTAGGGTTGGTCGGATGATTGAAGTTTTGAGGAGGTCTGGCATGCGTCCTTGGCTGAGGGATTCATTAAAGATGTGGGTTAATGGTGTGCTCAGGTCTTCTTTGGTTTTCTTTATCCATTCTGTAGGGCAGGGGTCTAGTGGAGAAGTGGTGGTATTCAGGCGGGAGATGATGGATGATATTTCCTCTTTTGTGATTGGTTCAAATATGCTCCAGTCTCTGTCTGTAGTGGTGGGGTGGTTTGTTATTGTCTCTGGGTTCACTTGTGGATTTTGTGGTTGTTGAAGCTGCTTGTATTGTTGCGCTAGTAATTCTGGTGGGATGTTTGGTAGTTGGTCAGAGTTGTTGGGCGTTTTTGTCAGTTTTTTGACAATCTCGAAGAGTTCTTGTTGTTTGTTTATTGATGTGTTTATGATCTTCGAATGGAAGGCTTTTTTTGCTTTGTCTGTTTCTGCGTGGTATGCATCTAGTTCACACATGTAGTTTGCTTTGTCGTTTTCTTTCTTGGTTTTTCTCCATTTTCTTTCGGCTCTTCTGAGTTTGGTCTTTAGTTTCCGGAGGTTGGGGGTGAACCATCGGGCTTTTGTGTAGGTGTGTCTGGTTTTGGTCTTATTTGTTGTTGCGCTGGATGCAGAGGAGATTGTGGTATTCCAGTTGTGGATTAGGTCATCAATATTGTTGGAGTTTGTTTGAAGTTTAGATAGAGTTTGTGCTAAAAAATCTTCTTTGTTGAAGGTTTTAAATCTTCTTGTATGTTGTTTGTTCTCCTTGCTGTTCGTCTGGTGGTAGGAGTGGGATATGCTGATGAGGTGGTGGTCTGGCCATGGCACATGTGTGATTTCTGGCTTCTTGTATGAGCTGGAGGTTAGGGAATTTAGGAATATATGACATCCAATGTATTTCCTTTTTCGTGCGTTGGTTCGTGTATGATTTGTGTTAGGTTCATTGCTTCCATGGTGTTGATGAAGGTTTCTGCTTGCTTGTCCTGGAGTGATGGGAGGTTGAAGTCTCCTAGGATTATTTGTTCTTTTGTGGAGATGGTGCTCTCAGATATGTGCTGTAGTATCCTTGGTAGGTCGGTGCTTGGGGTGGGTGTTCGGTAGACAAGGCATAATGAGAGGTGTTTATTGGTGAGAGTGAGTATGTCTGCTTCATTGGTCATTTCTGATGCATGGTTCCTGAGGTGGAGGTTGGTTTTTGCTACGATGGCTACTCCTCCTCCTCTGGTGTGTGTTCGGGAGCAGTGTTGGAGGCTGTATCCTTTTGGTGTTAGTTGGTTCATGAGCACCGTGTCAGTCTCTGTTAGCCAGGTTTCTGTTATGCACAGGATGTCTATTTTTTGTGTTGTTATTAGGTCTTGGAGCATGTGGTATTTGTTCCTGACTGAGCGAGCATTTATTAATGAAATGGAGAGTGGGCTGCTGTTTGGGGGGGTATTAATATTACTCCTGTTACAATTACTACTGCTCTATATAAGGGCTACCCCACTTCAAGCCACCACATTACTACTACTACTACTACTAGTACTGAACATTTGCATAGTGCTACAAGATGCATGCAGCGCTGCACAGATGCATGTAAAAAATGATCCCTACTCATAAGAGCTTACAATCTAGTCAAGGCAGACAACATAGTAATGACTCCCATACTAACAGAAATGCACCAACGTTTACCATGGCATAACTTTCACAAACATTCAAACAAAAGGCAACAAAGACTCATACAGATTAAACTACCACACAACCATACACCAACAACAGAAACCCACTGCTGTACGTACCCGTAAATATTGTTCTAATGAATGCTCGCTCAGTGAGGAACAAAGTAAATGCCATTATTGACTACATTTTTGATCATCAAACGGACATTTTTTGCATAACAGAATCATGGCTAGAAGACACAGACAACATTATCCTGAACTAAATCACTACACCAACATACAGTGCATATAACTCCCCTCATACATAAAGAAGAGGAGGGGGGGGGGGGTAGTGATATTGTCAAGAAACTGCTTCAAGTTCAAAACTATATCCACAGTCAACACAACGGACAGCAACACCATCCTCATAGCAAATTTATTACAATCTGCTTGACATACAGAGCCCCTAACTCCAAAACCCAAGAACTTTCTACATTGCTTGATTTGGCATGCTCTTATACCACTGAACAAAAAACATTAATTATACGTGGAGATTTTAACCTAGAATAAACAACAAAAAAAGAAGGAACCTCTTTTATCAAAGCAATGAATTCAGTAAAATTCACACAAATCATCAACACACCGACAAGTGACAACCCCCAACCTAATTTTTGTCCCCAAACAAGTCCATGAACATAATACCCTGTCTCAACCCACAAGGACTCCACTGCCATGGTCTGACCACCATATGATAACATTCAAATTAAATATCAAACCAATTGCTCACAGACAAGAACAACCTAAATTCAGAAGATTCAAACAATTCAACAAACAGTTATTCCTACAAGATGTCCTTCTAAAACTAGACCAGAGCAAAATGGACCTGGATAGCTTACTCAGCGAATGGAAAGACACCATCTCATTTGCTGCTGCTGTATCATCATCAACCAAAAGGAAGACAACATACTGTACAGAAACCACTCTGCACCCTGGTGCTCAAACAAATTGAAAGAAGAGAAGAGAGAATTAAGGAAGATTGTAAGAAAATGGAGACAACAGAAAACTGACAACACCCTCCAACTATACAGAGAAAAACAAGAAGAATATAATGACCAGATCAACAAAAACAAAAATGAGTACCATACAAACCTTGTCATGAAATCAGTAAATAAACCAAAAAGGCTCCTCCAGATAGCACAAACACTCATAAAAGACCAAGAACAAAGGACCGAGGATAAAATACATCCACAACAGATGGCTAACTTTCTTATAACAAAACACCTATGCAGGTGCCCCGACACCTAGGATCAGATGCCAATACCCAATTCACCTCAAAACAAGTGGAATATGGAACAACTTGTACATCCAATTCATAAAGCAAATCAAAAATACCATCTCCAAACTGAACATCACTCCGTTACCAACAGATCCATGCCCTGTTTCAAGATAAAGATGACTAAAAAGGAATTGAGCCAATACATTCAGGAGACAGCACAAATATCTCTTACACAAGGATACATGCCAACAAACTTAAAACAAGCCTCTATAAGGCCAATGCTCAAAAAATCCTCACTAGAGCTAAATGAATCTGCTGCATATAGACCAATCTCCAACCTACCTTTCATAGCCAAAATCACAGAAAAAAAAGTCCATCAGTTACAAACCATGTGAATCTTCCTAGACATCTCTACAGCCTTCAACCCCATCACCCATCATATACTAGTGCAATGGTTAAAGAAATAGGACTGTATAACAACACTCTCAAATGGTTCCAATCATACCTACACAACTGACAGATACAAGTCAAGCATGGTCAAAGGAAATCCACACCATTCACAGTACACCAGGGCATCCCACAAGGCTCTGCTCTCTCCTCACTACTCTTTAACCTCTGTATTCAACCCATATGTAGCATCATAACAAAATACAATATCTAGTATAGAATTTATGCACATGATATTTATTTTATTTATTTAGCTGTATTTATATCCTGCTTTTCACCAGGTCAAAGCGGTCAATTGGGGGATACATTTAACACGAGGGGATATGAGATGCATATGCTAATACTTACAGGGAACATGGGCAATGGAGGGTTAAGTGACTTGCCCAAGACCACAAGGAGTGCCTACAGGACTAGAAATCCCAGTCCCTCTGGCCTGAGATTGCTGTCCCCAGGTGGGACTTGAACCCCCAACCCTCTGGCCTAAAGTACCTTGTCCTAACCACTAGACCACTCCTCCCTCAATGTTATATCATGTTATACACCCCATTCTGCATAGATAATCCAGATTATTAAGCCATAACTAAATGCACATGGTTCAATGCAAACAACCTCCCTTCAATTCTCCAATTTAATTATCCTTGGTGATTTCAATATACATTTTCAAACCCCCTCCTCAATCTGTGACCGGGCTTTCATTGCCCTTCTCCAGGATCTGAACCTCACACAGCATGTTACCTTCCCCACACTCTCAGCTCAACATACTCTGGATCTTCTTATCACATCATCTGACTGTCTGTATGCTCCCACTTCCATTCTTACTTCACCACTGCCTTGGACCGAAAACTCCTTCATCACCTTCACAATACTATCTGTGCCCTCTCATGGTGCCTTAGGCCCAAGAGATCAGCCCTCCCCTTCTGCCCTTGCCCCTCCCTCCTCCTGTCTCCCTCGGTGTCTCCACCTTTCTTCCCTTTCACTCTTCCCTCCTGACGCCCAGCTCTTCCCTGCAGATCTTTCCACCATTGAGGTTGAGGCCCAGGTTGAGGCCCTTTGGCACTCACATCTCTCCACTGCCTCCGATCTTCTTGCCCCTCCCTGTCCTGGCCGATCTCGACGTGTTTCCTGTAACACATGGTATCATCTTGGCCTGCAATTACAGCGTCAACAGCTTTGTTGTGCGGAGAGACAGTGGAGGAAAGACAGAACTCCAGACTCCCTTCAGTATTTCAACCATTGCCACCAGTATTATCATTCTCTTATTACCAAGGCCAAACGCTCTTACTTTTCTGATATGATCTCCTCCTCATCAAACTCTGTCCACCAGCTTTACTCTTCTTTTAAGTTCCTAAACTCCCTCTGTGCTGCTTCTCCTAATAACACTCAGCCCTCTGCTCCTAGCACCTCAGTCTTGGCCTCATTCTTCACTACCAAGGTTCAACGTTTAAATGCACAGGAGGAGAGCCTCTTTAGATTGAAAGCAAGCTCTGCTATGAGGGGACATGGGAAGAGGGTGAAAGGGGATAGATTCAGGAATGATATGCGTAAATATTTCTTTATGGATAGAGTGGTGGATCCATGGAATATGTTTATGTTTAGGTTTATTTAACTTGATATACCGCTCTTCATTATACCAGAGCGGTTTACAAAATATTACAGTGGTGGGCACAAGCCCTCATTGCAAGAAAAGAAATACATAACTGGACAGGAAAGAGGAAAGAAAAAGAGAATACATAGGAAGGCCGAAACAGAGGGGGAGACACAGGAAAACATGTATAAACCAGGTCAGCTGGCTGCGGCTGGGAGATTAAAAGCAGAGACAAAGAAATGTGTTTTTAGCAGGGACCGAAAAGTAAGATAATTTTCTTCCAAGACGAAGAGGAGTAGGTAGCAAATTCCACAGAGCTGGACCATAGAAAAAGAAGGCAGAATGGCGGGTGGATTGTAAATGTGCACGAGACGGTGAAGGGAGATGAAGCCAGTTAATATGGAGGGAGCGAAGACTACGTGTGGGAGTGGTAAAATGGAGAAGATCGGTAAGATATTGGGGTGTACGTGTGTATAGGGCGCGGTGAACGAGAGTCAATATCTTAAATTTGATACAAATGGTCAATGGGGAGCCAATGAAGATGAAGCAATAGGGGGTAACGTGATCAAAGCGAGAGGAATGGCAAATAAGTCTGGCTGCAGTGTTTTATTTATTTATTTATTTATTTATTTATTTATTTTAGTTTCTTATATACCGCACTATTTAGTATCAGCGCGGTTTACATGGAACAGTGAAACATAATGAACAAACGTTAGTTTTACAGAGAACAAGGAAATACAACTTGGATAACTTAGGGAAACATGCACATCAACTATTTACATATGTATTTACATATTTACAACTCATACATTTTGTATGAGTTGTAATCGATGGAGTTGAACCTTAGTGATACCAGCAAAGACTGAGTTGCAATAATCTATCCGTGATAAGACTGTAGCCAGTGTAAGAGTAGTCAGGGCTGAAGGGGAGAGAAAGGGACGAATAGATCAAATTTGCCGAAGAAAAAAATAAGATGTCTTAGCCAGGTGTGATATGTGTTCTTTGAAAGTGAGGTTTGAGTCAAGGAAAACCCCAAGGTATTTGAAAGAAGAAGCGATAGGAATGGTAGAGTGGTCCAGGACTGGGGCGAGAGAGGGACAAGGGCTTCCAAATGTGAACCAGATAGCTGAAGTCTTAGTGACATTGAGATGAAGACAGTTGGAGGACAACCAATTAGAGACAAGGGTAAGACAGGCGTTCAGGGGTGAAAGATCTGGAGAAAGTGGATTAGTGTGATGAATGATAATTATGTCATCAGCATAATAAAAAGCAGACAGGCCAGTCTGCTGAATACAAAGTGCCAGTGGTGTGAGGAAAAGATTAAACAGGAGAGGGGCAAGAACTGAGCCTTGGGGAACACCACAGGGAAGAGGAAAGGCAGTTGTTGGAGGATGTGAAGCTGTAGCAGAAACTATAGAGAAGGAACGAGAAGAAAGATAGGAGTGAAACCAGCGAAGTACAGCACCGCAGAGGCCTGCATCCCGCAGCCGAGAAAGGAGAAGAGAGTGATCAACAAGATCAAAAGCAGAGGAAAGATCGAGGGAGACCACCACCGAGATATCACTCCGATCATGTGAAGTGTGAAGTTCATTGAGAAGAGCAGTCAAAGTTGTTTCTACACTGTGCCCTTGACAGAAACCAGATTGCCTAGGGTGCAGATAATTGACAGAGTGAAGGTGCTGTGAAAGTTGATCGAAAACAAATTTTTCTAAGATTTTGGAAAGAAAGGAGAGATTGGAAACGGGGCGGTAATGGGCAGGAACCAGGGGATCAAGGAGAGGTTTTTTGAGGAGGGGACGTACCAGGGCGTGCTTCCAGGGGGAGGGGAAAGAACCACTAGATAGACTGGAGTTAATCAATGTACAGATATAGGGAATTAAAGATAGAGAGGGTTCCAGGAACCTGCTGGAGGGGATAGGATCTAGTGGGCAGGTAGTTTTCTGAACAGAGGAAAGAGAGGGGATTAATTCAGAGGTAGTGATGGGATAAAAAGTGGACCATGTATGAGTGAGAGAGGGAGGAGAGGTAGGGGTGGAGAGAAGGGAAAGTGGCGGTGGGGAAGACAAAGGGGGTGGGCAGGAAGGAAGACAAGCACAGAGATCTTGAATCTTAGTAGTGAAGTGAAGGGCAAGTCGAGTAGGGGAAGGCATGGGAGGAGGAGGAGCAGGAGCAGGACCGGAATGAGTAGAAGAGAGTGAACGAAGGATGGAAAAAAGGTGTCGAGATGGGTTAGTGGCGGAGGTAATGGAGTCAGAAAAAAAGGAAAGCTTGGCTTGGCGTACAGAAGAGCGATAGAATTGATGAAGTTCACGAAATTGGGTAAGAGCAGGTACTGAGCGGCTCTTCCGCCAGACACGCTCGGGTCTGCGGAGCTGAGTACGCAACAGACGAAGACCTGTGTGGAACCAAGGGTGACAGGCAGAGGATACATTGGGCACATGGGCTGAAGTGGGGCCAGATTGTCGAGGGTTGCTGAAAGTGCAGAATTGAAGACAGATACCTGGGTACTGGGAGAAAGAGTAGACAAGTCAGCAGGAAGAAGCTGAGTAGCTGGGGGAAAGAGTTGAAGAGTCCGAGAAGAGATCCGACGGCAGAGGGAAGTAGAGGATGAAGGAGCAGATGAGGAACCAGAAAGTGAAGGAGAAAATTCCAGTGAAAAAGTCACACAAAAGAGATCAGTCCAAGGGAGCGGTTGAACCTTGGGTTGTGAAATGAGGAAGGAAGGTGACAGGGGGATAATGACAGGATCAAGAATGTGACCAGCAGAATGAGTTGGAAGAAGAACAAGTTGCTGAAGAGAGAGATCCTGAAGGAGAGTGATAAAGGAAAGGTCCTTGCTTGAGGAAGGGGAATCAAAGTGGACATTTAAGTCACCAACAATGATTAAATGTGAAAACTGCAAAGAGATGTCAGCTATGGTAGAAGTAAGTGCTTCCCAGAGGTGGGTTGGAAGAGAAGGAGAAGCATAGAGGAGAAGAATGTGTGTAGGGGGGAAAGATTGAAGACAAAAAAGAAGGGCCTCTGGATATTGTAGGAGAGGAGAGAAAACCTGAGCAATGGGGAGAGAGGAGCGGTAGAGCAACGCAAACCCACCGCCATTACGGGCAATCCGGGGAACAGAAATGGAAGAGAAATTAGGCGGAAGACTACTGGAAACAAGAGACTGCTCTCCATCCTTGATCCAGGTTTCAGTGAGGCATAGCAGATCAAGTGACTCTAGGATGATAAGGTCCTGGATCAAGAGTGTTTTGGAACGCAGTGACCGACAGTTTAGCGTACCTATTTGTAGTAAACAGAGCAATGGTGGCAGAGAAGAGCCCGAGACCTCCGATGCAGACAAAGAAGTGCAGTAGCGGAGATTGGAGGGATTGCGGGAGGAGAGTACGAGGGTAGGGGAGACCCGGTGAGAACAGGGAGGCCGGTTCCCCCAGACAACCGAGATAGCGGACATGGGGCAGAGAGAGAAGTTCACAGCTTCAGATGTCAGAGAGGAGGAATATATAAGAGGAGCGAAGTGGGGCAGAGAAAACCAAAGAAGATATGGACTTATCAGTGGAGGTGGTAGAGACGAGGACAGTTTCTGAATTCAAAAAAGCATGGGACAAACACAGAGGATCTCTAAAGGAAAAAAGGGGACTGTTGTAGTTGTTGATATGGAAGGACAGACTAGATAGGCCATGTGGACTTTTTCTGTTGTCATGTTTCTATGTTTCTATGCTTAATGACTGTTTGGTCCGCCCTTTCCTCAAGAACCCCTCTCTTGATCCCACTGACCCTGCCCATTACCATCCCGTCTCTAATCTCCCCTTTGCATCTAAAATTCTGGAGAAAGCAGTTTTCTCCCAACTATCCATACACCTTGAATCCATTCACTCTCTATACCCCTGCCAATCTGGTTTTCATCCCAGTCACAGTACGGAATCTATTCTCCATTCCTTTCTCAATGAGATTCACATTGTACATGATCGAGTTGACATCTCCTTGGCTGTCTCCCTGGATCTATCTGCTGCTTTTGACTTGGGTGACCACACTCTCCTTCTCTCGTGTCTTTGGGATGCGGATCAGCGTGGCATGGTCTTTCACTGGTTTCACTCCTTTCTTCACTCCCACACCTTCACTCTAGTCTCCTCATCTGACATTTCTACCCCCTTGCTTTGCCCTGTGCTGTCCCCCAAGGCTCATTCTTAGCAGCTTTACTCTTCAATATTTTTCTTACTCCCCTTGTACTCTTGATACAGCAGTCTGGAATTTCAGCCTGTTACTATGCTGATGATGTTTTCCTTCTCCATCATATCTCTCCAGTGTCCCTGGATCTCTCACTACTTAACACCTGTTTAACCCTTGTTGCAAATTGGCTTTCTTCCAATCTTCTCCATCTTGACCCCTTAAAGACATCAGCGATGTGGTTTGCTTTCGGCTCTTCCCCCTCCTTCTTTGGCTCCTTTACTTCTTGATAACCCAATACCACTGGTATTATACTTAGGAGAAGTCCTTGACCCAGAACTGTACTTCCACGATCATATTTCTGCTATTACATGCCATTCTTTCTTCTCCCTCTGTCAGATCAGAGAAGTTAGTGATGTCCTGTCCCCCTCCGCACTCACCACACTTCTTCTAGCATTGATAATTTCACGTATTGACTACTGTACTGCTATCTTTGCTTGTCTTCCCCATTACCAGATACATCGCCTGCAACTGATCCAGAACACCGCTGCCTGGATCATTTCTCATGCCTCCTGTTACAGTCATATCACACTTCATTTAATTCAGCTTCACTGGTTACCAGTTCTCCAAGGTATTTTCTTTAAATTCCTAATTATGACTCATAGAGCTCGTTATACCCACACACTGCAATACCTAGCTGACTCTTTGCAGTTTTGTTCATTCACATTAACCATCTTGAGCTTCCCTCCCTTGTACGTGCCCATTTGGAACGCACCCACAAGTCTGCCTTTTTCTTCCTAGCACCATCCTTATGGAACTCCCTCCCTCTTCCCCGCCATCTGGAACCATCCTATCCCAAGTTTAAAGTACTCCTTAAACACATCGTTGCTGTCTTGCTTATGATCTCTCACCCAGTTTTCCCAGCTAGTTCCTTCTCTCCTCTTTCTTGCCGTCTCTCCCTTCTTTTGCTTCTTCTTTCTGTCTAGTGTGCTTGCTGCTTTCCTATCCAGAATTGTAGCTATTTTCTGTTTCCTGGCCAGGCCTGGCCTTTTTGTATTTTGAACACATTGTAAACTGCCCTTCTGGTTTCCGAAGGTGCGGTATATTAAGAAAGTTAATAATGATAAAGAACCTAAAAATAAACTACAGAAAAATGGAGTCACTCCATGTCACCAAAAACAAATCATTCCCTCCCCCCCCCCATAACTATAAAAATGCCAAATGGGGACATAACTGTCAAGACTGAAGTCAATTACTTGGGAGTTACATTAGATCAGAACCTCAACTTACAGACACAAATAAACAAAACCACAAAAAATGCGTACTACAAGATGAAAATAATATAGAAGCTCAAACCACTACTAAGCCAAACCGACTTCCAAACTCTATTTCAAACTACTATAAAACGTATTCTCAACTACTGAAATCTTATATACCAAGGTCTCCCAAAACATACCATACATTCACTACAAATGGCATAAACAAAGCAGCAGCACACATCATCACAGGGTCAGCCAAAAACAATTACATAACGCCCTTACTCCAAATACTCTTGCTCCCAATACTCTCATGCACCAAATTCTAAACAATACTCACCACTTTCAAAATACTACAGCACATGTTAGTAGATTGCCTACAAACGCTTATTACAAGAGACCCGGAAAATTGCCCAAACAGATCAGTAAGTACATGACCATCATACCTTACTCCCACACAAAAGCAAATCAAGCCAACTGCAAGAGAACCTTCTCCTTCTCTGCACCTACCCTTTCGAAGTCCATACCCAAAAACATTAGAGCCACCAAGAACACTAAAGAATTCAGACAAAAGCTGAAAACTCACCTATTCACAGAAGATTTTAAATCAATTACATAGCACTTACCAACCTCCATTTAACCATTCTTCCACCCTGTCCATGGACTCCAACCTTATTACAGATGTTAAGTTCAGACCTCCCACCACAAATCATAACCATTGTTAACCCTCACCTGAATACCAGCCCATAAATGCAATCATGATACCATGCTATGTAAATAGATCTACGTTTACACTTTAGTGTTAACAGTTAAATTCTTACACCACAATATTATAATGAAACTCATTTATGTGACTTGTTTCACTGTAAACCACTTTGATTGAAGGAGAAATCAGTATAGAAAACCAGTTAAATAAAAATAAATGTGTGCAATACTTGTAAGGAAAGGGAAGTGCTACTGATAGGGAATTTCAGTATGCCAAATGTTGATTGGAACATTCCTGCTGCATTTTCATCTAGAAGTAAAGAGATCCTGGATTCTTTCCAGGAAGAACTAGTCAGGCAACTGGTAACAGAACCACACATGAAGAGGCTATACTGTACTTGGTGCTTACCAGTGGTGAAAATGCTTCTGATGTTACAGTGGGAGATCATCTTGCATGCAGTGATTACCAGATGGTGTGGTTCAGTATTAGGATTAGGGCTGATAAAAACCATTCAAAAGTGAGGATCTTAGATTTTAGGAAAACAAACTTTGCCAAGATGGGCTAACACCTCAAGGAGTTGTTAGTGGGATGGGAACAGCTGGGAGATGTAGGAAAACAGTAGGCAAACTGAAAGGGAATATTTTAAGGACAACCAACCTTTTTGTTAGAATGGTAAATAAAGATAACAGGAAAAGGAGACCACTATGGTTCTCAAAAGAAGGGGAGGAATATGTAGAAGCTGATGAGGATAAAGCGGAATTGCTTAACGAATATTTCTGTTCTGTGTTTACAGATGAAGAGCCAGAAGCCAGACCTCAGAAAACACCCACAAATAAGAACAGAAGTGATGGGAATCTTGAACGATTGTCAGAAGACTGTGTTTATGAAGAACTAGCTAAACTAAAAGTAGACAAAGCGATGGGACCAGATGGGATATATCTGAGAATACTAAAGGAACTTGGAGACGTTCTAGCAGCTCCACTGACTGACTTTTCTATGCCTTTTTGGAGTCAGGAGTAGTGTCAGAAGACTGGAGAGAAGCACTTGTGGTCAATTTACACAAAAGTGGAAGTAAGGATGTGGTCGAAAACTACAAGCTCGGTGATGAGTAAATTATTAGAAACGCTGCTGAAAGAGAAAATAGTGAGGATTCTAGAGTCCAACAGATTACTGGATCTAAAGCAGCATGGATTCACCAGAAGCAGGTCTTGTCAGACAAATCTGATTGATTTTTTTTGACTGGGTGACTAGGGAGTTGGACTGAGGGAGATTCCTACCTGTGGTGTGTTTAGATTTCAGTAAAGCCTTTGAACCGTTCCGCATCGGCAACTTAAAAACAAACTGAGCACACTAGGGATGGATCCTAAAGTTATGGCTTGGTTTAGAAATTGAGTGGGAGGCGACAAAGGGTACAGGTAAATGGAGTTCACTCTGTGGAGAAGGAGGCTACCTGTGGTGTGCCATAGGGAACTGTCCTTGGTCCGATTTAACATCTTTATTAGTGATATATTTTGGAAGGGGTTTCGGGTAAGGTTTGCCTTTTTGCAGATGATACCAAAACCTGCAATAGAGTAGACACCCAGGAAGGAATAGATAACATGAGGAGATATCTAACTAAGCTTCAAGAATGGTCGAGAATTTGGCAGCTGAGATTTAATGCTAAAAAATGCATTTGGGCTACAAAATTCCAAGGGAGTGGTACAGTCTAGGAGGTGAAGGACACAAAAGAAGAGCAGGACCTGGACCTGATTGTGTCTGATTATCTTAAAATAGCTAAACAGGTAGAGAAGATGATGGTGAAAGCTAGAATGATGCTTGGGTGCATAGGGAAAGGAATGGCCAGCAGCAGAAAGGAGTTGATAGTGCCTCTGTATAAGTCTTTGGTGTAACCTCATTTGGAGTATTCTGGAGACCACACCTTCAAAAGGATATAAGCAGGTTGGAGCCGTTGCAGAGGGTGGCTACTAAAATGGTTAGGGATCTTCATTATAAAACATATGAGGACAGACTTAAGGATCTTAATATATATACTTTAGAGGAAAGATGGAATAGAGGAGATATGATTGAGATGTTTAAATAGCTCTGTGGCATAAATGCACAGTAGGAGAGCCTCTTTCGAATGAAAGTAAGCTCTGCTACAAGAGTACATGGGATGAGGGTGAAAGAGGATAGACTCATGAGTGATATGTGGAAATATTTCTTTACGGAAAGAGCTAAACAGGTAGAAAAGATGATGTGTGGAATAGTTTTCCAGTGCAGGTGGTAGAGATGAGGACAGTATCTGAATTCAAAGAAGTATGGGACAAACACAGAGGATCTCTAAAAGATAAAAGGGGACTGTTGTAGTGGTTGATATGGAAGGACAGACTAGATAGGCCATGTGGTCTTTTTCTGTCGTCATGTTTGTATGTTTCTATAATTAAGCAACATGTGTTGGGGTAAATTAATGTGCATTACAATAAAATAATGCAAAATTTGATCTTTTAATACTCGTTAAGAGGCACAAATCTTGTGCTATTCCCTTAACACACAATCGTAACTACCCCCATGAATCTTTCTGCAGCCAATAATGGGGCTACAATAGTTATAAGAAGCCAGGGCTTACATTTATAACTTGCATCTCCTAGAAAGATGTGATATCAGTGGCTAAACTTGACATCACACATGACTTGAACTTTTTTGATTGTTTATTGATTCTTTCATATGTATTATTTATGCCATTTGTTATTTTAATGTTTTTAATCAGTTTATTTATGTTTTTAGTGTAAACATTTACCTAGACATTCTTATAACAGCATCAAGTAAGACTTTTTTTACTTCCTTCAACAGAGGTTGGTATTCATGTGCTTTTATTTATAAATATCTATATATTTACATGTTTTTATATTGGTTTTTGGTCCAGAGCATACTAGTTTTATTTAATTTTATATTTTATTACTATTTGTTTATTGTTCTATGATATTATTAATTGTATTTATTTGTACTTATTTATTGGTTGTTTGTCTGTTCTTTTACAATTTTAAATATTTGTACATTTATGTTTTTAGTTTTTGCCTGGCTAGCCCCTGACGAAGGGTGACGAAACACGGCCTGTGTCAGGCAGTCAAAGGCTCAATAAAGGACTCTGTCTTTCCATTTTATCATGCCTTGGACTGCTTTTTTTTCTACTTTGCGTGATTTGGTGCTTCCCTATTGTTGTATGGTGGTAGAGATGAGGACAGTATCTGAATTCAAAAAAGTATGGGACAAACACAGAGGATCCCTAAAGGAAAAAAGAGAACTATTGTAGTAGTTGATATAGAAGGGCAGACTAGATAGGCCATGTGATCTTTATCTGCCATCATGTTTCTATCTTTTTAAGTTTAAATACTGGATAAGCAATAACATTTAAGCTACAACACCACCTACTTTCTGGTGTGGAGCCATTCTCGTGGTATAAGACCTGACATCTATTTGCTTCATAACACAAGATTCACCCTAAGATAGAGACAGAAAAGCAAAAGTTCACTCAGAGAGCCACAGCTCTTTGAGTCAGTCCTGGCTCTCTCCGAATTGGGCTATATGGCTCTGCTTCTTAAAGCAAGTGAGGAGACAAGCTCCAATCCTGTGTTTAAAGGGGACGATGAGAGATAAAGTATATGAAAAGTCAGCCATACTAAGCATTTTTTTTCTTAGACATGTAGGTGTCACTGAACAACAGCACATCTGGGTTAAGCTGACAGGAAGGCTCCTATTTTACGCTCATTTTATGAAGATGCAGAGGTGTCTGTGTGATTTACAAAACACTAACTCAAATATAGCAGCAACATTTAAGGCGAGAACATCACCACTGCTCGAGATCAGGTGTAAATTTCAGGATGTACTTTACATGTGTTTGCACATATTTTATAACATAAGTGCAAAACACGTTACTTTGCCCATACTCTGCACAAGCTCCTTGCCCTGCATGCACTTTTAGGCATGATCTTATTTTATGAGCCCCTTGATATGTAAAAATTGTTTATAAAATTACTCTCAAAAGAGATAATTTGATAACAAGGTTCCTAGATTAAGGTATGTAAAAGATCACTATTTTAAGCCTATATTATAAAAACACTTAGTACCTGATTCTAGCAGGGGCACGTCCAGGCTGTCTGAACAGCCCCGAGCAGGATGGGCCCGTTAGGACCCGATTCTGTACCATAGGAAAAAAATGTTCCTACAGCATACAGAATTGGGCCGAGGATGGTCCAACATTCCCCTGCATGCCTGCGGGAAGAACATCCCCGCAGGCTCCTCTGGCTCTTGTGGCTCAGACCCCCCTCTTCTCTGCCACACGACACACAACTGGCCAGCCGGGGCCTGGATCAGGTGGTGGGGACCCTCTGCACCCGGCCCTGGCCCTGTGGTGGGCGGGATCCCCAGCCCTGATAGCACCATTTGTGCTAATTATTCCACCTTTGAGGTGGAATAATCAGCATGTCCCCCTGACCTTGCAGGATGTACAGGGCCGTGACCAGAATCAACCCTGTACATCCTGCCACCTCAGCATGCCCCCACTCTGCCAAGACCCTGCCCCCTCCCACCCCCCCACCGGCTCTCCCCATCCTGTTGCTTTAGCCGTGCAGGGAGAGCTGGAGGGGGAATAGGGACAGGACGTGCAGTCCCACAGGACCCATCTCAGGATTGGACCCATATCACCAATGTGTGTTTATAAAATAAGAGTACAAATCTAGGAGAAACAGTGTCTAAATCAAAGGAGGACATTACACCTGCTCGAGAACAGGTACAAATGTTAGCATGTACTTAACATATATATGCATATATTTTATAATCATCATGCACAAATAAAGACTCATCCCGCACTTGGCCCAAGCTGCTTCCCAGAGCATATGTGCCAGTTTGGACACGGCATACATTTAGGCATTCCTTAATTTTAAGAGAGACTTTTTACACACATTAAATAGCATTTTACATGTGAAATAAGTTTGTAAATTTATCCTCAAAGGTGCTCAGTCAAGCTTAGGCAAGCCAATGTATGCAAGTCATGGAATATCATACTGTAAGCAGAGATTAGCAAGCTTTTGAACATTCCCACTCTCCAAGCTGTTTAGGAAGTGTTTGCTGTATAGATGCCAAAATCTGCTAGCACCTCATATTAACTTACTAATGTCAGGAACTCACTTGCTGTGGGTAAAATCAATAACTCAAAATGCTGCATTAAGCACATTCTACAGACAGCTCATCTTAATAGAAACAGAAAACTTGGAGACATAAAGGTCCTGAATAGGAAAGTACAAAATGTGAAACTTTCCCCATAAACTGCTGAACATTAAGTCATATCTTCTAACAAAATTGCAGAAAACGCACACTTTTGTTTAGAAAATTCTTACAGTTGCATGTATATTTACACTGCAGACTAGCCTTGTACTCTTCTTATGCTCTTCAAACACAGCTCAATAACTCACAGTCTAAAAGATACCATGATTTTAGTGTCTTCTGTAACTGGCCAGTTTATAATGTGTTGGTGTGATTCTCTGGATAATTGCTTACACTGTGGGCATTCTGGGGCTTAATCATGAATGATTTGCTTTTCTACTGTCATGCTAGCTATCATCATTGTGTTTTGTCTAGCCAGAGTGCTATAGGTATTTCAAAGTTCGATCCTTAGCTGCTTTGTTTGGGAGATCCATCCCTACAAGGGTGAGTTAATTTAATGAGAGGATCTTTCTCAGTCCTCCTCCCTCTAGAACTGCATAGCAGACAAAGCAGGAGAAAGGCATCTTTGCCCCATCAGTACAGGGGATACATGTGAGTCAAACAATGCCATCCAGAGAGGAAGAGATAGTGTTGGCAAAGAGGGTGCACACATTTCTGCACATTTTCTGCACTTTCAAAAAAAAGTCTAAAATATTTCCAACAAAATGTAATGCTATTTTTTTAAAAAGGGTTCCAGAGGTGATCTGGGAAACCACAGACTGGTGAGCCTGACATCAGTACCGGGAAAAATAGTAGAAACCATTATAAAGAACAAAATTACTGTATATAAAGATAGTCATGGTTTAATGGGAGAAAGCCAATATGGATATTAGCTAAGGAAAGTCTTGTATCACTAATTTGTTATATTTTTTGAAGGTGTGAATAAACAGGTAGATAAAGGTGAACCAGTTGATGTGGAGCCCGATTCAGTAAGGGGCACGTCCAGCCTATCTGGATAGCCAATAAATGAATGGCCCCAAAATCTACCTGATTCTGCAACTGCATGAGCCAGATATTCCTGCGGCTGCAGAATCGGCACTTAGATGGTCTGGCACTGCCATGATTCCCCGGTGCAAGATGTCTACCCAACACCCCATCCAGCCTGCCCTATGACACTGCTGGTGTGCTGGTGCCATGGCGTCCCATCGTCATAGCATTGCAATGCTCAGCAGGAGCGCCAAAAGCCTGCCAAAGAGGGAAATACATTTTTCCCACTGCCCGACCCTTGGCGAGGACAGCCATGGCTAGGATCAGGCAGTGGGGACTCACTTGCAATTCCCCTGGCTGTTTGGTAGGGCTGCCTAACCCATCCGCTGTCTCACTCAGGGCTTATACTACCTCTGAGGTAGTATAAGCTCTATATCTACCCTGCCGCCGGTGGACATAGAGGGCCGTGACCTGAATCGGCTCTGTACTTCCAGGTGCCTCAGCCCGCCACCATTCCACCCACTCTCTGCCTCCGTCCCACCCCCACCCAGCACTCCCCAAACAGCCGCTCTGTGCATGCGGGGAGCACTTGAGGCAGCATAGGGTCCCGGCATTTAGTGGGGCTGGATGTCAATCCAGGACGTACAGCCCAACTAATCGCCAGTCAGAATCGGGCCCATAGTGTATCTGGATTTTCAGAAAGCCTTTAACAAGGTCCCTCATGAGAGACTCTTGGGGGAAATTAAAACATCATGGTATAGGAGACAGTGCACTGTTGTGGATTAGGAACTGGTTAAAAGATAGAAAGCAGAGGGTGGGGCTAAATGGCCAATTTTCTCAATGGAGAAAGGTGAATAGTGGCGTACCCCAGGGATCTGTGCTGGGCCCGCTGCTGTTTAACATATTCATAAATGACCTGGAAATGGATACAAGTGAGGTGATCAATTTTTCAGATGACACAAAATTATTCAACGTTCTTAAAACAAGAAGACTGTAAAAATTTGCAAGAGGACCTTGAGAAACTGGGAGACTTGGCTTTCAAATGGCAGATTAAATTTAATGTGGAGAAGTGCAAAGTTATGCATTTAGGAAAGAACAGCCCTAACTATGGTTAACAATGTAAGGTTCCACATTAGGATTCACCACCAAGGATAACAGTTCCCCAAAAGAAGGCAGATTCCTTGCTGCATATCCCAGGGGTCAGCTGTATATTTCCCAGTCCAGTTTAGTAATAGTTTATGGACTTTTCCTCTAGAAACCAGTTACACTAACATCTTTTACCACTGTACCTCCTCCAGCAATGAATTCCAAAGTTTGATTACATGTTGAATGAAAAAATATTTTCTCTGATTAGTCGAAAATGTGCTACATTGTAGTTCCATTGTGTGTCGCCTAGTCTTGTTCTGCTTTTTGAAGGAGTAAACCACTGATTTACATTTACTTGTTCCTCTCCACTCTTTATTTTATAGACTTTTATCATATGTCTCTTCAGCCATCTATTTTTCAAGCTGAAGAGCCCTAATCTTTTAAGCCTTTCCTCATAGCGATATCCTTCCATGACCTATATCACTTTGGTCACTCTTGTCTGCACCTTTTTTAATTCCATTATATATATTTATTTAGATATGGCATTCAGAACTACAAAATATTCAAGTACAGTCATACCATGAAGTGATACAGAGGCATTATTGTTGAGAGTTTGTCGGTTTATACAGCAGAAGTTCAGAAGAGAAAACAGTTTAATGAATAACTGCATATATGCACAGGATACATATATTAAGAAGTGAAGAGTTATACAGACAGAGCTGCATACTAGTGGCTACAAGCACATGGCTATCTAATAGAACTAGACAATAATGGCTATAGAAAGAGTAACTGGAAACTTGTTCTCAGATTGCTTCCTCATAGCCTTCTGGGAAGGAGAGTTCTTCTGTAAGGTAACTTGTACTCTTACCTATATAACAGCACCATCTACAGTAGTTTACTGGTATATTCCTAGGACAGAAACCATTATGCTTTAAACTGTCAGAGTATTAGCCTGGATCTATCGTATGCTTTTCAACACCTCTTATCAATAGTAAAGGCTGATTATACTGTATGAGTTCCATGCTCTCAGATAACCTGTGGTGCTTTTCATCTGGTAGTGGCTTAGTGAAAACATCTGCTACCATGTCCTCTGTTGAGCAGTATTTCAGGTCAGCAAGCTCCTGCAGGTCCCTCAAAAAGTGATACTTTATGTCAATGTGCTTTGTTCTGGGATTAACCAGTTCAGTCTGTGCTAGAGCCAGACACCCTTGATTGTCCTCGGAAATCTGTGTAGGATCTGTTTGTTGCTGTCCCAGATCCGCCAGCAACTGCCTTTGCCAAATCACTTCTTTACTCACTTGTACTGCTGCAACATATTCCGCCTCTATGGATGAGGGCACTACAGACAGCTGCTTCTGGCTAGACCAATTTATGGGTCTTCCACCATTCAGAAATACATAGCCATTTGTGGACTAATGATTACAGGAGTCTCCTGCTCTATCTGCATCCATGTATCCAGTTAGTTTGACTTCACTTACTGCTGGTAATCTCAGCTTAAGGTTCATGGTCCCCTTTAGGTAATGCATGACTCTCTTTACTGCCTTCCAGTTTGCTCGATTTAGCCTTGAGACTTTCCTGCATAGTATTCCTATTGAAGCTGCAATGTCAGGTCTCCCAACAGTGGCAATAATCAGCAGTTTTCCTATAGCCTTACTGTACTGATCATTTGTCGCTAATAAGGTATCTGGACTGTTCATTTCCTTTACATAGTGAGTTTCCATGGACTACTTTACTGGCTTTATATCTTTCATATTGAAAGTTTCCACCATTTTCAGTATCTTGTGCCTTTGACTTAGAAGAAAGCTGCCATCATCTTCTTTTTCAATCTGAATCCCCAAGTAATTTCTTACATTCCAAAGATCTTTTGTTTCAAAGCCCTTATTCAGAGCTTGTAGTATCCCAATTTCATCCCCTTCTTGATCGAAGCAGAGTAACAGGTCATCCACATAGACGAGCACAAACATCCCTCTATCTGTTTGCTTCTTTGTGAATAAGCAAGGGTCTGCTTTGCCTCTTTATGTCCTCCATGAGCTCCCCATGTAAGAAAGCTTAACGTGCATTTTCTGTGTGGCTGCTACAGAAAGCAATGTTCTGATAGGTAGCATGCTTGACTACTGGAGCAAATGTCTCATTGCAGTCCTCTCGGTACTTCTAGAAATACCCTTTGGTAACAAATCTTATCTTACCTTGTATCGTTTAACTTGACCATCTATATTGCAGTTAACTTTAAAGGTTCATATGCGACCTACAACGTTTCTTCCTCCAGCAGTTCCATGAATGTCCATGTCTGGTTTTCCTGCAGGGACTTAATTTCCTCTTCTGCTTTCATCAATTTCTTGGCTTTCCCTTCTGTCCTCCCATGACATCAACTTGCATGCACTCACTTTATGAAAGGCATACTGGTGGTTCACCTTTGTTGTCTCTTGTTGAGCCCTTTGGCTGAGTTGATTACTTGCATCTATCTGTTCTTGCTTGAGTCTGTTCACTGTCAGTGCTTGGCCCCAAGCCAACTTCAACCGTCTATTCTGATGTCTGGGTAGTCATTTCCTTCTCAACTCTCCTATTCTCTGTTCAGGTGAGGACATCACACCTTCTCTTAGTTCCTCAGCAAATTCCACATTGTTCTTGATGGTCACTTTCTTGTAAGAACATAAAATATGCCATACTGGGTTAGACCAAGGGTCCATCAAACCCAGTATCCTGTTTCCAACAGTGATCATTCCAAGTCTCAAGTACCTGTTGAATTCCCAAAAGTATACATATTCCATGCTGCTTGTCCTCTTTAAAAATGGTTTATGGACCTTTTCTCTAGGATTCCATAAATCTTCATCATTTCACCATACCCCATGAGAATCCCTTCCCCAGCTCCGTTTTACAGCTGGCTGTGCTTCTCCTCTGTGATGTAAACAAATGCTTTGGATCCAAATACTCTGAGGCATCTTTCCCACTGTCCTGGAAAACAATCTGTTTTGCAAATAAGTGGCTGTCATTGCTACTTCGCCTGGTCGAGATGGGGGCATTCCCATTTCAGCACTGCTAGCACAGACATTTGAAGCCCCTACTTCCTGCACTCACTGCAGGTAGCAGGGGTGCAAATAATATCACTTCAATGGGTGGTGCTAGTTGCTCCCTTGGTGGTTTTACCATGGTGATCCAAAGTAACTGCAGGCAGTCAGCTCATACCCTTGTTACCAGTGCAGTCAGCTCATACCTGTGTTACCCCCTTATTGACTTTCTTTGAAATATTTGGACATTTTTCAGCTCATTTCACACAATCATGTTAATTTAAAATTTTTAACATGTTAGAAACTTTTAAGTGCATTAGTCATCTTAAAGTTTTATTAATATTTTGCATTTATGTGTATTAAATCAATTTTGCACATGCCAGGCAAGAATATTGACAGGGATTAACACAGCTAGCAGACCATGTTAATCCCCTTGGCTGGGATATTCAGTGGTAGTAACACAGGTGCTGCTGCTGCATGCCCCGATGCTAATTGGTTAGCAAGAGGGTGTTCCGAGGGTGGCACCTGGCCGTAATTGGGCAGAGGCTCAATATCATCACTACTCGGTTATTACAACATAGCAAAAGTCAGGCACAGTAAAAGCTGGCCTAACGTTTGCTGCAGAAGCTAACTGAGCAGTTAGCTTCATAGTAATCTGGAAAACCCAGCTATTCAAAGCTGGGACCTAGATATGGCCCTGGCATTGAATATACAGGTTTAAAATTCAGCAGCAGAGGCAAATCACTTTAGCAGCATTAGCCACCACTGCTGAATATCGGTTCTTTTATTTTTTAAGCCACACTATCAAAAAAGATGGTATGTTTACTAAAGTGCACATTTCTACCATGGCAGAGGTGGAGTGTCTGCAGTAAGAGTAGGGTTGGGGCCACAGCAGGGAAGTATTGCCATGCTAGGCACATCAATTGTATGGTAGCAACGACTACATGTCAAATGCTCATGCATGCTCATATCTATGCTGTGAGAAGAATTGAAAGCACACTGCAGATGCCTTCAGGATAAAAGAAGACAGATCCAGGTAGCTGCAACATGCCATAGAACCAAAGGTGTCTGATAGCAGATAGGCTGTCCATGGGATTCCAAGGGATAGCTTCAGTACAAGGGTGTGTCAACTCTAACAGAAACTGTGCCATAGAATTAAGAGGAGCAAGAGCAGTGTAATGGGTAGATGCAGTCCACCAAACTACAGCAGAGAGAATAGAAAACAATGCATGGCCCCCAATCCCACCAAAGGAGCACAGTGGAAGTGGCCAGTGAAGGATGGAGAAGGTAGACTGAGGTATATGTACACTTTACTGCACAGCTCAGAGATTTGGGCCAAAGTACAAGCAGCAACTCAGTGAAGTAAACCTATGGCTAGAGACTGTGCTGCAGCCACATCTATAAGAGTTAGGGCACAAATGCTGCATCTGTATGTGGAGAGGGACTCATTTTGGTAAAAGAAGGACATCAGTATTGCTGAGCATGGGGACTCCTGAATAAGGTACTCTCTCACCCTGAGTCAGCCAGGGTACCTGGCAGCCTAGGATGTAATAGACTGGTGGTCAGGCCTCTGGGGTTGTGGGATTCAAACCCTTCCCTGTCACTCCCCTCATACACATGCCACTGAGCCCTTGCAAGGGAGGACTGTGGACTACCTTAATGTGGGAGAAGGGCACAATGGCCTGGTGTTCAGATCTGGAAACCCATCATAGAGACCACACAGATATGGGGTGCATTTGGCAGGAGTTCTCTGCCATACACGTCTGCCACTAATGTGTCCAGGTTGTTCAGGCAAAGCCCCTAGGTTAGGCATATAGAACACCCATTTCACAAACAACTGGCATTCCAGGATATGGAAACCTATCTCTGTGAGTAAACAACTTCCAGGGGATGGAGGCTATCCACAGAAGCAGTCTATGCTCCTAACATGGTGAGAGCTCTAGTAGCACACTACAGTACACCTCACCCACCACCATGGAGAAAGCACCCGCAATCCATACCCAGTTTTTACACACCTGCTTTTGGGAAACTGAGGGTGCTCTAAACCCTAGGAAGCCCACAAATGCTCCACAGATTGGGAGAACACCTCATCTGCTAAATAATAAGCTATTGTAGGACTGATATATATTTGTGCTATTCGACCACCATCTCCTCTGCATATGTGCATCTGAGGAGTCGTGCCGGTACCAGGGCTTTGTTTTTGGGAGGGCACATGATCCATCACTCTGACCATAGAAATGCATGTCTGTGGCCCAATTGACTCAGACTGCTTGCTTACATTTAAACCACTGAAGGAGAGCTAGCTCAGTTGTAGCTTCCTGGTCAGTGCCACCTTCCCCACTAGCATGTTACTGAGGGTATAAAGTGATAAGGTATTCTTTCTACCTGGGGAGCATTTACTGAAAGTTGATGTGCTTGAACTGGGGACTGATTGGAATGCCCCTCTCCATGGTGATGTATAGGGTGTACTGGGCTATGCCCACAAATCTTTCAATATGTGGGGAGCGTGGGGAGCCACTGTGGATTGCTGTCCACTCCCCAGCAATTGTTTGGCCAGATGGATGGGTGTCTACATCCTGCTAGACCACTTATAGGCTGTATGTGATATTGATGTCCTATATGCCTGACCTAGGGGCTGAGTCTGCCCTGGACCCCACTCCAATTAGCAGGAAGGGTTGATAAAAGGGGGCATCAGCCATATCTCTCCCATTTAGAAACAAAGACACATGATGGCAGAAAAAGACCACATGGCCTATCCACACTGCTCTTTAATATCAATTACTACAATAGTCCACTTTTTTCCTTTAGTGATCTGTGCTTGTCCCCTGCTTTTTTGAATTCACATACTGTCCTCATCTCTACCACCTCCACTGGGAGAATATTCTATGCATATACCACTCTTATTTATTTATTTATTTATTTAACATCTTTATATACCGCTCTATTTATAATCAGCGCGGTTTACATAGAACAAGAAAACATCAGATAAGGTACATGTTATCTGTTTTTTACATAGAACAAGGAACAAAAACTTGGATAACCGGGGCAATTATTTACAATGAATACAACACATTGGCTATTTACATATGAAGAAATATTTCTATATATATTTACATATAAAGAAATATTTCCGCATATTGCACTTGACTTTATCCTCTTTCAACCTTGAACTATGTCCCCTTGTAGCAGAGCTTGTTTTCAATCAAATGAGGGTCTCCTCCAGTGCATTTATGCCATGGAGGTATTTAACATTTCTATCATATCTCCACTATCATGCCTTTCCTCTAAAGTATACATATAAAGATCCTTAAGTCTATCCTCATATGCTTAATAACAAAGACCTCTAACCATTCTAGTAGCAACCCTCTGCACTAACTCCAACCTGTTTATATCCTTTTGAAGGTGAAGTCTCCAGAATTGCATACAATACTCCAAATGAGGTCGCACCAAAGACTTTTACAGAGGCACTATCACCTCCTTTTTTCTGCTGGTCATTCCTCTCCCTATGCACCCGAGCATCCTTCTAGCGTTCACCATCATCTTCTCTACCTGTTTAGCTACTTTAAGATCGTAAGACACAATCATGCCCAGATCCTGCTCTTCTTCTGTGGACAGAAGTACTTCACCTCCTACTCTGTACCACTCCCTTGGATTTTTGTAGCCCAAATTCATGGCCCTGCATTTTTTAGGATTAAATCTTAGCTTCCAAATTCTTCACCATTCTTCAAGCTTAGCTAGATCCCTCCTCATTTTATCTACTCCTTCCTGGGTGTCTACTCTATTGCAGATTTTGGTATCAACTGCAAAGAGGCAAACCTTACCCAACAGCCCTTTCACAATATCACTAACATGTAAAAGAATTGGACCAAAGACACTTCCCTACAGCACACCACTGGTAACTTCCTTCTCCTCAGAGTGAGCTCCATGTACCCTTTATTGCCTCCCACTCCACCCATTTGTAGCCCAATCAATAACTTCAGGGTGCATCGTTAGGGTTCTCAGTTTGTTTATAAGTCGCCTGTGTGGAACGGTGTCAAAGGCTTTACTGAAATCCAAGTATACCACATCTAGGGCTCTCCCTCAGTCCAACTGCCTGGTCACCCAGTCAAATCAATCAGATTTGCCTGACAAGACCTGCTTCTGGTAAATTCATGCTGCCTCCAATTCTGTAATCCATTGGACTCCAGAAATCTCACTATTTTCTCTTTCAGCAGCGTTTCTAATAATTTACTCAACACAGAGGTTAGACTAACTGATCTGTAGTTTTCAACCACATCCTTACTTCCGCATTTGTGTAAAGGGCCACGTGCCTCTCTCCAGTCCTCTGGCGCCACTCCCGACTCCAAAGAGGCATTGAAAAGGTCAGTCAGTAGAGCTGCTAGAATGTTCCCAAGTTCCTTCAGTATTCTCGGATGTATCCCATCTGGTCCCATCACTTTATCTACTTTTAGTTTAGCTAGTTCCTCACGAACACAGTCTTCTGAAAATCTTTGAAATCCCCGTCACTTTTGTTCCTATTTGTGGGTGTTTTCTGAGGCCTGCTCCTGGTCCTTCATCTGTAAACATAGAATATAAATATTTGTTAAACAATTCCGCTTTATCCTGATCAGCTTCTACATATTCCTCCCCTTCATTTCTGTGTGATTGCTATGTTGGACCATCAGATCTATGCACCAGGCCTTTTCACCTTCTCCTTCACCCACACAAAGGGTTCCACATTCCTCACTAGCAAGGGTAAGGGGGGGGGGAGGAGATCATGGTGCCTCACCTGGCTCACACATGTCAAGCACCCTGGGTGATTCAGGGTGAGAGAGTTTATATATTAGTTTATATATTAGTGCCCACATGCCTTCACTAGATAGGGGCCCCCTGCTCATTCAAATGCAGTGTTTCTGCTCTGACACTGGTGCAACACAGCATCTATACATGTGTTGCTTCACTTAATTGCATGCCTGCCCACTTGCACTTTAGCCCATATATCTGAGCTGTACAGCAAGATGCACCTTTCCTCCAGTCAACCTTCTCTAGCCTTCTTTGGCCAATGGCACTATGGACTGTTGGTGTGGTATTAGCAAGTATTGTTGCCTGTTCCCTCCACTGACATGTGGTGGGATGCTTCCCCACATGTTGACAGGTGGCACTTCAAGTGTCTCTGACCCTGGACTCCTCACAGCCTTTCTTCAAATGGAAAATGGGTGCTGTACATGCAAGTCCTTTTCCACTTATTATGTGCCCTTCCTTTGTATAGCAGTTATCTCCTGGGGCCACATATATGACATATCTGCTGTCAGAACACTCAGGTTCCGTGGCATGTGGCAGCTACCTGGATGTGTCTACTCTCATCCTGCATTGCCAAGTGCTCCCAACCCCCCCCCCCCCCAAACACAATGGAGAGAAGTGGCCCCAGTGTATGGAAAGTGGGTCACATTGGTGTTAGCATGCAAGTGTGTGGGGCACATAGTGTGTGCCTTCACAACAGGCATGCACACCTGATGTGTATTCATGCCCCTGTCTTTTTTCTTCAAAAATTGACTAATTTTGTCTAAAATGTATCCTGTTCATTTTTAAATGGTACAATAAGGTTTTAAGTTCTGAAGGTAGGAATGTTTATTTCCTAGGGAGATTTTTATTAGCATGAAAATAATTCATCCTCTATTGCCTGCTAGCACTTAGTTAATGCATTTTACATTCTGGCTCCCACTTCTTGATTGCACATTACTTTGAACATTTTTCCAGATCATTTCTCTTTTTTTTTCTTTGTAAAGTTCTTGAAGAAAAATAAATATAGGCCTTTTTATTTTCTGAAATACAAGGATATATGCTATTTTATGCATCCATATGAAAATTCTAAGGTCCTTATCTTTAAATGAGAATACAATACATTCATTTCTCAGACATGTTAGAGAGAGAGGGGGTTGACTTAAAAGCCTTATGGGGTATGTTTACTAAACTGCGCACACGTGGCGTCGCACAAGAGCGGACGCTAATGATGCATTTAAGAGCTTTTAAGCGCCGCGCACGCGTGCGCGCAACATTAACGGGGCGCCGCACATGTGCGGGGCGCTCATATGCGATAGAGGCGGGGAAACGCTTACGGAGGGTGGAGGAAGGCTCCCGAGGGGCGGGGGGACGGGGTCAATGGATGGAGTGTGGGAGGGGAGAGGCTCCCCGCACAGGAGCGGGGCGCAATTTTGGCATGTAAAATACCGCGAGTGAAACCCTCGCGTTAGAGGCGATTTAAAGAGAAGAGAAACCATTTCTGTCAGCAATGTACAGCAAAACCGAGGAAACCTGCAAAACATGAGCAGTGTGATACATGTGCACAGAACAAAATACCAAATATACATTGAAAATGGCCACAAAAAATCTCAAATAAATAAGAATTCAGCTGGGCAACAGTGATATTAATGGGCAACCATAAAAAACACTCCCTGGAAAGCTCCAAAAAGAAAACATGTTTTTTGTAAGGGTCTACGCTCCGTAGACTTGTTCAAAAATCACTGCAGTGTAATGGAGCTGTGTTGGGAGTGTTTGTCATGTTGCCCATTGATGTCACTGTTCCTCAGCGAGGTTTTGGTTGTTTCCCCTTTTAGTGGAGGTCATTTTTGAGGTGTAATTACACCCCTGTCCCCATACAAGTTAAACGAGCCCACAGTAGATTTGTGCAGAGCAGGGTTTCTGACATGTGCAGCCAGGTTTTCTATCTCCAGAGATTGCACTGTCTCTGTGGCCACAGTGTGGTGCAGAGGACACAGCCAGTGCCTGTAGGACCAGAGAATCACAGGTTCAAATCCCATTTGGGGCACCTGCCAACCCAATCCCCATAGTTTTACCCACCACTAAATAGTGAGAGTACAGACACTCCTTTATTGCAGAGAACATTAGCATGGTCCCAACACCTACATTTGACCCCACACTGCATTCAAAGCATAACAATGGCCATTTCCTACAGCCGAGTCCTCCAAAGTCAGTCCTGGAATGCTACAACTCACTCGGGTCATATGTTTTTCCCAGATAGGGACATGTCTGCATGTTGGCGGAAGGGTACAGGTGGGGGAGGGTGCAGTGGCTGCAAACCACAGCAGACAGTGGCCTAGGCCTGTGCAGGCTGGCAACGTCCACTGCAACAGACAGGCCCTGTTGGATGTACAGTCATGGACTCCCCAAGGAACACAGCATATCTGTGGCAACACAGTGGTGCAGTGCACCCAGACAGTGGGTGCAGAAACAGAAGGGCACAGGTTCAAAGCCCAGCTGGGGCTACTGCTAATCCAGTCCATATATTTTTCCTACATCTAAACCATGATAGTAAGGACAAACCTGTATTGCGGAAAACATAAGCATGGTTGATACGCCTATATTTTATCAATCCAAACACAGACACCATAAAAAGCTGCATTACCCAGAGCAGAGTCTCCCAAATGCAGTCCTGGAGGTCCAAACACCAGTCAGGATCCATGCTGCCTCAATAAAGATGTCTGTGCTGCATATCTATGCACCAACCCCCATGGTATGCTGATGTAGCTCATGAGGGACAGCATGAAAAGCCGAACATTGTTTGGAACACCAGGACTGGAGTTGGGACACTGTGCCGTAAAGCAGCAGCCAACAGGGCCAGACACACCCACACACACCCCCACAGGCCCCATTGACCAATGCCTCATGGAGAGGCAGAACAAAAACACAACCCGGAAAAACAAAAGCACCGGTGAAGAAAGCAAAAATTATTTTTGTTGGAATAGCCAACCCAGTAAAGAGGAAGACATCCTCATACCGCCGTGGCAGTTTCCATTTTAATAAAGTATTTTTAATATTTCATTTAAAAATCAGTGAACACTTAACTGAAAGTATTAGCAGTCCATCTTTATCCAGTCAGCAATGTAGCAGATACGACGTGGCACGTTTCGGGGTAAAAACAGTGTGTACCCCTGCTTCAGGTCAAAGACATTGCTCGATGAACTTATGTAATGTGACAATGCTCATAAAAGCCGGTTTATATCATGGCGGTAGCAACGTAAATTCAGCTGTTCAGCGTCAAGCCGTGAGGAACGCCGGACCAAAAGCCAATCAGAACCAAAAGGGGAGAGGTCACTGTGCAAAGACCAATCCCTAAGTCTGAAAAAAGGCTGTCAAATTGGATCTAAATTAAATGATAGTATACCAGTCCTGTTGTAAGTTGAGACCATAAGGTGAAACAGAATTTAGTCGGAAAATCCATCGTTGCTCTCGATACTGTAAAGTTTGTAAACGATTGCCTCCACGTGGATTCTGAGGTATGAAATCCAAAATCCTCCAGGTTAGTGAATCAAAAGTATGAGAATTGGTAATGCAATGCTCTACTATTGGTGCTGATAATGTCTTGGTACGCAATCTTGATGCATGCTCACTCAAACGAACCTTAAAAGATCGAGAGGTACGTCCTATATAATATAAACCACATGGGCAAATAATAAGGTAAACCACAAAAGATGTGGTACAGCAAGTGTGCCATCGAGCATGGTGTACAAAGTGAGTATGGGCATCCTGCCAAGATGGACCCAAAATGGTGTTAGGGCAATAGACACAATTGCCACAAGGGAAATGTCCCGCATTTTCATGAGACGACTGCGGACGATCCTGGACCACCGTCGTGTGTACTATCATGTCCCGCAAATTGGACTGCCTTGAATATGCTATCCGCAAACGTTTACGAAAACAGGAATGCAGCCCTAAAATAGGCCAGTATTGATGTAAAATTGCTACTACCTTAGAGGAACCCCTCATATAGGGGAATACTGCCGTGACATCATCGGACGGATGAGAAGGGAAAGAACCCTGCAAGAGCCATTCCCTATGAATGTGACATGTTCGCTTATAAGCCCTATGCACTAAATACGAAGGGTAACCCCTCGCTATTAGGCAAGAACAGAAATCAGCAGTATGATGCTTAAAATCCACTAGATGAGTGCAGTTTCTTCGAAGACGGAGAAATTGACCAAACGGTAATCCTCGTTTCAAGGAAGGTGGATGAAAGCTGTCGAAACATAGAAGAGTATTCCGTTGAACCTTTTTACGATAAAGAGATGTCTCAAAACCATGTTCCGTGAGCGTCACAGTGATGTCAAGAAATTGAATGCTCTGAGTCTCAATCTGTGCGGTAAATTGTATATTGGTTTTGAAGGAATTCAAGGTTAGAAGAAACTCATCCAGTGCTGATTTCGTGCCAGTCCAAAGAAAAAAGATATCATCCAGGAAGCGTCGCCAAAAAGGTATAAACTTGAACAGGGGATGGGGATAGATGTATTGCTCCTCAAACCACCCCATGTAAAGAGTAGCGATAGAAGCCGCTACTGTGGCCCCCATCGCGATGCCATAAACCTGGAGATAATACTGTTGTCGATATATGAAATAATTATTGTTTAATATCAGATCCAAAAGTTCCAGTAAGAAATGTTGAGGAATCCGTTCAGGTAAAGGTAAAGTGCAAGAAGACAATCCTGTTAATACCTCCCGTTGATCGATGTTCGTATAAAGAGACTGGACGTCCAAAGTGATCAAGTAAGTGTAAACAGAGGCCTCAGTGCAGGAAGCCAAATGAGTCAAAAAATCTCCCTTATCTCTTAGGTAGGATGTTACTGTACACGCCACAGGTTGCAAAAACAAATCGCAAAATTGTGAAAGCGGCTCAAGAAGAGAGCCTCGGCAGGACACAATTGGGCGGCCTGGAGGATGGAGTAGCGACTTATGCACCTTGGGAACTAGATAAAAGGTAGGAGTCTTAGGAAAACGGTTAATCAAAAATTCTGCTTCCCGTTTCATTAGCCAGTTGTTTAAAAAGGCCTGAGAAACTAAAGTGCTCACTTTATGTAACAAATCCGCCGTCGGGTCCAAAATAGGCAGATAGTATTTGCGATTATTAAGATGTGAGAGCATTTCGGTCTCATATTGATGTGGAGATAATATGACCGTGGCTCCTCCCTTGTCGGCCCTCCGTACTACTAAAGGAGAGTCCGAAAGTTGTTGGATGGCCTGAAACTGCTCACGGGAAAGATTACTGTATGAACAAGCTTGTGTAGATTCCAAATGAGAAAGACCATCAAGAACAAGCTTTTGGAAAGTGGAGATCGTCGCTTCAGTGGGGCCCGATGGCAGCCAACGGGAAGGATTCTTTACTAAAGCTGATTGAGTGGTAACAGCTGATCCAGAAAAATGATGGATCACCCGTAATTTTCGGAAAAACCGATGAGGTGCCACTCTAACTGTAAAGCCATCATATCGAGAAGAGGGCACATAAGATAATCGCAATTCTAAAACAGATTGTTGTGCCTCCGTGAGAGTTTCTCCTGAAAGATTTATAACTGACAACTCTTAGTCTTGGAGCGAGTGTCCGGACCCTCCAGAAAATCCTGATGACTAGAGCCCCGAGGGGGGCGACCACGAAATGAGCCACCCCTATTAGCAGCAGTATACGATCGTGGCCTGGAACGACTAGAGCCCGATCGAGCCAAATCCGACCCTGTCGAATCAGTATCGGAGGCGGTATCTGAGCCATCAAAAAAAGAGACCTTCTTATTACGAGGGCCAGTATTGCGGGATGGCCATTTAAAGACACAGTTGTTATCGTAATCACTTTTATCTCGTTTAAACTTGTTAATCTTCAAGCTTTTAACATGATCCCGAAAGGAAACCAATTGTTTGTCAATTTCTGCCCATTGAGTTTGAAAACTAAGTGGTTCTAAAGTGGTCAATAATTTCAATCTAAATTCAGCCACTTGAGAAGTCAAACGTTCCTGTTCTACCAGAGATCTTTCAAGTAGTAAGGCAATGAGATCAATGCTACATTTGGTAAGAATAGCGTCTCATTTAGTCAGAAACTCTGAATCATCAGTGAATTGTTTTGGAGGTTTAATGACTCGCAGTCCCCGAGGGACTATTGATGATTTTAAGTATTGAGCCATAGCCGAGCCATGTAAATTGGCCCTAATTAATTTCTTGTGAATGTCTTTTAATTCCAAAATTGTTGGCGGCAAATCCACCGCAAGAGTTTCAATAACATCCTCATCAAAAAGCGACTGATATTTTTTAAGCTGAGCAAACGTGGCAGTCGCCATGATTAAAGGTATACAAAAAGATTCCACTCAATACAAAAATACAAAAATACCCAATTTCCGGTATATCAATAAGAACAAAAACACAACCCGGAAAAACAAAAGCACCGGTGAAGAAAGTAAAAATTATTTTTGTTGGAATAGCCAACCCAGTAAAGAGGAAGACATCCTCATACCGCCGTGGCAGTTTCCATTTTAATAAAGTATTTTTAATATTTCATTTAAAAATCAGTGAACACTTAACTGAAAGTATTAGCAGTCCATCTTTATCCAGTCAGCAATGTAGCAGATACGACGTGGCACGTTTCGGGGTAAAAACAGTGTGTACCCCTGCTTCAGGTCAAAGACATTGCTCGATGAACTTATGTAATGTGACAATGCTCATAAAAGCCGGTTTATATCATGGCAGTAGCAACGTAAATTCAGCTGTTCAGCGTCAAGCCGTGAGGAACGCCGGACCAAAAGCCAATCAGAACCAAAAGGGGAGAGGTCACTGTGCAAAGACCAATCCCTAAGTCTGAAAAAAGGCTGTCAAATTGGATCTAAATTAAATGATTGTATACCAGTCATGGAGAGGCAGGACATTGGGCCCTGCTTGTATCTCCCAATACTAGCAGTTTCAGACCTTAGCACTGCCACCCTACACCTGCGTATATGGTACGCAGCTATCAAACGTTGCCCATGATAACTGGCAGATATCAATTCCTACTTTAAGCACATTTTGCTCAGTGAACTCCAATGACAACACAGTGGTGCAGTGCACAAAGACAGTGTGTGCAAAAACAGAAGGTTACAGGTTCAAATCCCAGTTGTGTCAGCTTCCAACACAATCCCCTTATATCCCAGTTGTGTCAGCTTCCAACACAATCCCCTTATTTTACACATGAAGAAAACATGGTAGTAAAGACTGCCAGGTATTCCTGGGAACAGAAACATGCCTCAAATGTATATATTCAACAGCAATGAACACAAACACCATAAAAATGTGGTACCTAGAGCAGAGTATCCCAAAGGCAGCCCTGGAGGGCCAAACACCAGTCAGATTCCATGCTGCCCCTAATGAAGATGCCTGTGTAATGTAAACAGCAATGGTGCAGAATAGCATGTTGCCAGAGGGTTACCGGTGGTGGAGGGGGCAGTGTGTGTTGTTCACAGCAGGTGGTGGCCCAGCCCCCTCACGTGGGTTTAGTGCACCCCAAAAGACAGTCCCTGTCTGACAAACAGCCATGGACACCCCAGGGAACACACTGTTTCTGTGCTAAGACGGTGGTGCAGCAGATACCGCCATTGCCTTATGAACCAGCAGGTCACCGTTCCGAAACCCAGCTGGGGCACCTGCCATACCAGTACCCACATTTTACACTTTGAAGAAAACATGATAGTAAAGACTGAACCCTTAATGCAGAGGACATAAGCGTGGGTGAAACACCCATATCTTTCCTTAAATAATACACACCACATAAACATATGCATTGCCTACAGCAGAGTCCCCCAAATGCAGTCATGGAGGCTAAAAAATCCCTCAGGTTGGATGCAGTCTCCAATAAAGATGCTTGTGCTGCAATTGCAGGTCCCGGCCCCATGGTATGCAGAGGTATCATAGGCATATTCATCATGGACATCCTGAAAACCTGAACAGTGTTTGGGCCACCAGGACTGTATTTGGAAACCTCTGCCCTAAAGCAGCGGCCAACAGTGGTGTAAACACCTGCACCTGCAGGCTCCATCATCCAAAGTCAAATGCAGAGGCCAGATTTTGGGCCCTGTTTGCATCTCCCAATACTAGCATGTGCATACATTAGCAATGCCACAGTAAGCATGGGTATACGGTACACAGATATCAAAAGGCTGCTATGATTCCTGGCACATAGAAATGGCAAAGTTAAGCACAATTATCTCAATGAGTTGTATCACACCAACCTCTCTGATATCTGTGGAATGTGCGAAAGGTCATGTGTCTGACAGAGTCCACCACCCTGGAGCATGACACCAACGTTTCCGCCTAACATAGCCATGCCTGCACTGTGCCCAGTAATGGCGCGTTTGCCAGGGCTGCCAAATACCTCTACAGCTGCTCAATGCTGCCATAGGTGTGGGGCGTGTGTGTTTGTCTATCCAGTGTATGGTGGTTGACAAAACCCTTGGCAGCCCAAGCTGATAGCACTGTTCCATTATTGGCCTGCCAATGTGCATAATGAGGAGCAAGGCACTGTGGGTATAGCCCAGACAGGGTGGCATGAGCAGGATGCAACTGCACAGGGCATAGGGCAATGGCTGGAACATTGTAGTGCTTGGCCACCACCTGCACAGACATGGTGTCCACAGCATGTCCTGCTGGGAGGTCACTCTCTCCCTGACCGAGCAGTGACCATGGCATGGTTAGGTTCTCCCATTGTAGCATATAGTTGGTCTCTCATGTGATGTATATGGCTTCTGTATTTCTGGGGTCCAGTCACTGAGTTAACTGCCTGGTGGGTGTGCTGTCATCCCAGTTATGGGTGCACACATGTCCTGTGGTAGCATGCACAATGGACTGGCTAGCGGACTGTCTGCAGTTAGTGTGTGTATGTCTGGGATACCTTGCAGGGTTCAACAGCTGGGGACCCACTGTGCTCGCTGCTGGAAAATGTCAGATGGGGGTGTGGTGTGGGGCGTTTCAAGGCCTAGCATCTGTCTGCGCTTGAAGTATGGATGCGTACAGAACTGTAGAAGGTGCTCTGTTGTTTCCTCCAACCGCAGCTGGACTGAGGTTGATGGCCCTGTCTGCCGCGGCCACCATTGCAGGGATATAGAATGTGGATATGTTTTTGGGGGATCCTGAGTTCCAGAGGGCATGTTTGGTGGGCTGACACACTCTGCCTAGGTGTCCATACAGCTCCTTCCCTCGCACATACAACGCACATATATCATGTGGGCATGGCACACACACACAGGATATGCACTATTCCATGGACATCGAAGTCCACAAGGCCCAGATGTGGCTGGGATATATGGAAGACGAGTCTTGATTAACTTGAAATAGAAGACGTGTGACATTTCAAGACACGTCTTCTATTTCAAGTTAATCAAGACTCGTCTTCCATTTCAAGCTAAGTTTTTATAATATTCACTAAAGAACTGTGTGATTAAAATTGACCTCATTTGACGGGTGTGATTTTGCAATCCATCTTAACCTCCCTCACTGGGGTCTGACAAAAAGAAAAAATTTTGGTTCACAGGGGGTTTCTTAAGCAGTGGTCCCCAACCCAGTCCTATGGGGCCCACCGGCCAGTCAGGTTTTTGGGATATCCCTAATGACTATGCATGAGATATATATGCATTAGAGATAGCCTGACAACCTGACTGGTTTGTGGCCCTCCAGGGCTGGATTTGGAGACCCCTGCCTTACACCTCTGTCATTTAAGATTGTGAGTGGGCATGGTGCAGATGTCCTAGACATCGAAAGGGTATATAGAATGTGACACATTCCTCCTTGATTCTCACCACCACCAACAAGTTGTCTAATAGACAATATTTTGGTGGTGGTGAGAAGTGAGGAGGAATGTGACACATTCTATATACCTTTTTGATGTCTTGGACATCTGCACCTTGCCCACTCACAATCTTAGATGACAGAGGTGTTAGGCAGGGGTCTCCAAATCCAGCCCTGGAGGGCCACAAACGAGTCAGGTTGGCAGGATATCTCAAATGCATATATATCTCATGCATAGTCATTAGGGATATCCCGAAAACCTGACTGGCCGGTGGGCCCCATAGGACTGGGTTGGGGACCACTGTCTTAGGGGATCTATTATAGGGTTTCATGAGGAACATGGCATATGTAGGTGATGCTATCTCAACATATGCCACATGGCTATGGTACATGCTGTGTATGTGTGTAGGGCAGGAGACCACAGTCAACATAAACTAATACTTTGGGCACCCTAGCGAGGGATGTTAGGTCCACATACACACAGAGATTTAGATGTGAGTTTTTTGATTCAGGTGCACATATAGGCTATCCATGGTTGGACATTCTCACTGTCACACAGTGGGATGACATGCAGCCATCATGGTCATGTCACAAACAGACATGGGGGTGTGGTTTTGCAGACGTGTCACTGACATTGCCATGTATTGTAGCACATCATCAGCACACAGCTGTCACTATTATTTGGGATATGAGATGTACAGTGCGGAATATGTATTTGGTCAGGGGATACAGGAGGTGTTAAAAGCATAATTCCATGTGTTGCAGCAATTTAATGTGGGGCAACAAGCAACATTGGGAGAGCACTACACACGGAGAGGGGGTATTGGTGGCAACATGGGGGACACAGACTAATAGTGTAACCTTGGTATGGTGCAAAAACATGGTGTCAGCAGACACCTCTATTGACCAGTGTGGACAACAACAGAGAGGTAAGGGAGGCGACAGAGCGATTAGTGAGACCTTTCTTTAACATCTGACACCTCCGTGCTGCCTCTCCCATGTGAGAGATAAGTACAGTGTGATAGTGAACATTTAGTCCGTATGTTCTGGGTTATGTTCTGGGTTCTGACAGCTGGGGACAGGGAGGTGCAGTGTGTGTTTCACAGTTCAAACTTGACATATGTTTGTTTCTCTTGTGTTTTCCAATGCACAGGACATACTTCATGAGGATGCTGTTGGTGTGGAGCATTGGCACGTGACTGTACATCAGCCAAGATGCTGTGGTCAGGGGTAGTTGGATCTACCACTACATTGTCTGTGCCTGCAGTCACGGGGAGAACATGTCGTCTGTGATGTTTCATATTGGGTAGATGTTGTGGTTCAATTGTTTTCCTTAAGCCCCCCTTACCCATATCTTGCTGTTGTCACACATATCCCCATGTGTTTGTGTCCAGTCTGTCCTCTACAACACTGTTTCTGACATATTTGCAGCATAGCTACATGTGTGTGTGTTTCTTTCTTGTTTGGGTGAACCTACACTTGCTGCCTCCCCCAAGATTTTTCTATCAGCCATCAACAGGGTATCACTGCATGTCACTGGGCCTTTATGTCCAAAAATTGGCACTTGTGCACATACAGGCCATGTATTATAGCTGTCCCGCTGACCTACACATACTGTGTGGGTGCATGTTTATGGCTTGACTGTGTGGTGATGCAGTGTTGAGGCATGGTGCATTATCATGTGCTGTGAGGGCTCTAAGTACCTGGGGGGCAGTGTTGACTGTGTTACCTCTACCGTAGTGCTATTTACCTTGTCAACATTGACAACATGTGTTGTGAGCTGTGAGCAGAATTGTGTCTTGTGTTTTGAGGAATCACTGTTGAGCAACTGTTCTTTCTCTCAGATATCGGCATCATGTGGACATGCATCATCAGTGAATTTACATGGTGATTCAACATGTTTGCCTGACATTGTCTCCCTTCATTGTGACCTGATGTGGCTGTTGAGTAGCTCAACGAATTGATGACGTACACATGATGCACACACAGGGTATGTTGGACGTTTGTTATTTGGGGATTACATCTGGCTGTACCTGTTGATGAGTTACTGTTTCACTCATGTACATGTCATGTTGCCTCTCTGTTCACACAAACAGATGCATATAGTGTGTAGCAGTGAGATGCCTGTGTGACATGAAAATGGACATGACCATATCCATGTGACACCCGTGTCTGCATAAACATTTACTAATATCTACAATATGGGTTTTATTTAATGTTCCAATCATGTAATTTTTGCCTTTGCATCCCTTTCTTCAGTATTTGCTATTGTGTGACTCTATGCAATTTCTGATGTTTTTGCAAGGTTTCTAACAAGACCATACTTATTTTCTCATGACACAGGGCAGAAGACATACCGGACCCATTTCTTACAGTGCATCTGCCGGTCCCATCAAAGACCTGTTGGGGGACAGAACACCATGGAATTGTTTCAGGAGAATTGTGCCATTGGATGTTTGACTTATGAAAGTGTAACACATGCCTGTGGTGGACAGTATTGCTATTGGACTGCTGCTTTGCCCATGACAGACCTGTACAACACACTGTTTCTGCCATGCTGTGTCTGGGAGTCCTGCTCTTTGCAGGGACACAGATGAACTTTCAAGGACTGTGGCATATTGGAATGTGACACTTGACTATGCATGCCCAGGGTTGCATGGGGACTTTTGAAATGACCTGTTGGATTGTAGGTACACTTTGCTCTTTGGACGCTGTGTGCAGCAGAGACTGACATTGTCACTGTATGTTGTACATTCCTTGCCAGTTGTGTAGTTGTTGTGTTTTGGCCATGTGTGTGACATGTCACACAGGATACGCTTATATGTTTGTTTCCACATGAGAATACAGCCATGTTTGTGGCATAGGAGCAAAGATGGAGGGTTCCTATTATCTATGTCCACCTACCCTCCACCTGGTCATGATACAGGTTTTGCCACAACAACGCTTTCATGACCACCACCATCCTTGACTGATGTTTGCAATGGGCAAGGGTGTTTACATACATGTGTGGCCTCACTGTATCATGTTGGTATGCGGGGGTTGTTTGTGCTTATGACTGACTATGTTTGTAACCCACAGCATGTGGACCTATGGCTTCTGTGTGGCTCACTGTAAGATGTTTGCCCATCATTTCCATATTTACATGCTGGTTATTGTGTTTGTTTACTGTACTGACGTGACACTATGCATGTATGTACACACCTTGCATTGCAACCCTACACGGTCCTGTTTATCCCCTGCGTTAAGGACACTCTCATTGCCCCATTATATTTGGTGTGTGGCACTGTGGGTGTCCATTGTCCTCCTTCAATTCTGCATCCCATGTAACGTGCTATATGTGTCCAAACACTGTCTACCCAACAAACACTGTAAGGGGACCTCATTCATGGTGTTATCTCTGCAAGTTGTTTGGTTTGTATTCTCTCTGTGTTCATGTGCCTCTGCTACCTGTTAGCATATGCTCCTTGTGCTTTGGATGATTTTTTGGGTCGACATTGTAGCATTTCTGATTCTTCGATCAGGCATTATGTGGGAGGTGTAACATTACTTTGTGAAAGTGTTTTTCACATTAAAACATTGTGACAACATATGTTGTTTTAATTTGTGTGCCTCGTGTGTTGCCTGATGGCTATGTTTGGGGGAACAGGTGATGTGTTTTGGGTCCTCATCATGCAATGCCTACGGTCTACATGCACTCATATGTGTGTCACACATTTGAGCCATGCAGCAGCAGGTGGGGGGTGGGGGCGTGCTGCCCAGTGCATAACATGCACCTGATGCACATTATATCTCATGCTCTTCATTTGTGGTCAAGGCAGTGACCTTTCTGTAGCATGTGGGTTGTGCCCTGCTAAATGTGTTTCCATCTTTCACGAGGGATGCACTCACCTTGATATTATGATTGCACTGTCTACAGTATCTGTGAGGGTTAACCAAAATAAATATATGTCTTTGACACACATTTATCTCTTTTGATGCTTAATCATGGTGTCAAACATGCAATGCAATGTGTGCCTTTGAATCAGTCCTACATCCTTGAAACCTGTCACTCCAGGGTTTTTTTAGCAATGTCACTGGGGTGTCTTGCCCAAGGCCACATTGTGTCCTAGTGTGAATTGAGCCCAGGTTGCTTGGTGTCCAAGACAGTTTTCTGACCACTAGGCTACTCCTCCACTCTTTTAGCAAATTTACACTTGTGTCTAATGATTTGCTGGTCATGTCCATGGCCCACTTGTGCTCACATCCTTGTACGATGGCAACTGTGTATGTGTCAGCCATTTGGCACATCACTGGGTATTTCAGGTTCCCATATAGACCTTCCCTTTGGACTATTAGTTCTGCCTTGTGCTCAGTGTGCTGTTTGTGGGAGTGGTTGGAGACATGTGTTTTAACTCAGTAGTTTGCAGGTTTGATCCACACATGTGTTTTTTTTAATGTTTTTCTGTTGTGGTAACTTGACCATTAGTTACCAGCAGATTCATCACCTCTACACACTCCCTTGACTCTCTTCAGTGTACAGCAAGGTGTGCACTCTGTGCTGCCTAGCCATCAAATATTATCTGTTACATAGGTCTCTTTCTTTATGGTGTTTACAGGGCAGTGCACCTGGGGGTTTGATAGTGCTGCGGTTCAGCTGGTGTGTGGTACACCTCTTTTCATGTTGAGTTCCCTCCTGTCCTGTCCCAGATTGCTACCCATCTCCACCGAGCATCCTCTGCTGCCCTTGGGGTTTATTTTCTTTCCTCTTTTGCATGCTGTATCCACTGCAAAACATTGCATTGTGTGTGTGTGCATGTGTCCCTGGTACCAAATACAGCCTGGGATCTGATCTGTACACAGCATATCTGCATGTGCATTTCTTCATGATTACTGTTGTGGGTTTGCCTGTCCTTACAACCAGCATGCGTCTTGTGTGATGGCCTGCACTATTTTTGGATGCAGCCTTTGCTCATGAGCACACGTTGGTGGTGTGGCCTACCGGTTGGTGCATTGGCATTTGTGGTAGTTGTCGTAGGTGTGATTCCTCTCTGTTCTCTTGGATGTGTATGCTTGTCCTGCAGAGGTGGCTTCCATTTGTATGATGGTCATATGTGGCCAGATTTAAGCTGTAAGCACATTGTACCCTAATCTGAGTCGTGAACCACACTTCTGTCCATCTTCTGTCTGGCAGCTGTTGTGCCATCCTACCCTGATGTGCATGCTGCTACACCACGTCCTACACTCCTACACATTCCTGCATTTCATATCTCCATGGTTGCCTCTCGTGTGTGTGCTCTGCATAGCACTCCTACTCCACTGTCATCCTGATATTTCACCTATCCTGCCATTACAGCCTCCTGTGTTGCACACATCTTCCCATCCTCTGTCACACACTGTCATTATAGCATGGTACCTTACCATCACTCTGTGCATAGCTACAGCTAAACCCAATATGTTTGTCCATTTCTGTAGCTTCCACATGGCCTGGGGCTGATTAGTGTAGTCCAGCAGCTGTAATGTACATCCTTCTACTTATGCATTGTCTTTCCTTTCAGCTCTGTGCAGTGTTTGGCTTACATGTGTGTTTGCCACATACCTCTGTTGCCCTTCAGATTGTGGGATTTTACTGCTCTTGCCAAACATTTTTTAATTCACCTGGACATCCTTGGGCCATCTTATGTCACACTGTCGATTCAGGCAGCTTATGGGCTACCTACTATGGTGCCCTGGAAGTTGCCAACCTTTCAACATGGCCTCTGGGGAACATTATAAGTCGCCTTTGCTGACGTGGTTGTTTATGATGTGCGTTCTGGTGCACCCTAAAAGGTGCATTCATTTAGGGCACTAGGGTGGGGTTATTTTTAGATGGCAGCACAGATTGCTGTACATTTGCATGCAGAAAGCAGACATACCTATGCCAGCCTTATTCACTGCTGGTTTAAACCCATGACCCCTGCACCGTCAGTCAACGTCTTGACCATTGTGCTACACTGCTGTTCCTTCTTGCATGTGTGCACACCTACTTAACATTTCCATGCGTTACTATGCACATTGCTGCCAGCAGAAACACTGCTTGGACCTTGCCCTGCCTCATATGACACCCTCTGAAGCGCCCTATCAGCAACATTGTAGGGTGCCTTGGTGGACAGTGCACTTTAAAAGGTAACCTCTAGGGTACCTTATGCAGCACCTTATATTACAGTGCTTTGAGAGTGCATTTGCTAGCAGTAGTAATTACAATAAAAGAGAAAAAGGCCTCCTAGAGTTATTTTGCTCACAATAGGTAAAGACTCAACCAGCCTTATTCATGGGGCACAGCAGGGGATTGAACCCCTGATATCTGCACCATTGGCCAGTGTTTTACACATAGTGCTGTGGTTCTGTTAGTGTGCTTGCACATCAGCGAGCCAACTTATGACTCACAACATTAACAGCACCCCCGCCTTGTGCCGTCCACACCTGACAGCACACCGCCTTATGCCGCCCAAACCGCAGAAACCTCAACACACAGCCTTATGCCCAAAATGTACAGCGCACCACCTTATGAGGCCACAACTTAACAACGCACCACCTTATGACACAAAGGATTAAAAGTGTGCCGCCTTAGGCCTTACAAAATTAATATGCTACCTATGGCACTTTTAGGAAAACATCAGTACCTCAGCCAGGCTTTTTTTTGGTGTACAGTGGGGATTGAACCCCTGATCCCTGCACCATTGGGCTATGTTTTGGTTCCTGTGTTTGCACATCAGCAAGCTGCCATATGCCACACAATATTAAATTGCCCCCAAAACCATTAATGTGCTGCCCATTATATCAATGCCTCCTAAATTAATGCCACAGCCAGCTGTCTTTAATGGGCTCTGTGGGGATTGAACCCCTGATCCCTGCACCGTTGGTCAATGACTTAACCATTGTGCTATGGCTCTGTTCTTCTTCCTACACATCAGCACGCCACTTATACCTCCCAGTATTATACTGCCTCCATAGACATCAGCGCGCTGCCTTAGGCCGCCCAGCATTACTATGCCGCCAAAAACATCAGCGCAATGCCTTAGGCCGCCCAGTATTAATATGCCGCCAGAAAATTCAGCACGCTGCCTTAGGCCGCACAGTATTAATATGCTGCCAAAAACATCAGTGCTCCACACAGTATTTCTGTGACTCATAAATTACTGCCTCAGCCAGTTGTCTTCATTGGGCACTTTGGGGAATTGAACCCCTGCACCGTTGGTCAGTGTCTTAACCATTGTGCTGTGACTCTGCTCTTCTGCTTGCCCATCAGCGTAACACATATGCCTCCCGCGCAGCCATCTGATGCACTAAGGTGCCGGGCATACAAGGGCGCCACGCACCTTAGCGCATATTTAAATTCCGACTTTTCTTTTTTTCACGACGGAACGCCCACTCCTTATATGGCATCCGCACTCTACCGCAGCCCGCACTTTAACGGGGTTTTAGTAAACATGCCCCTATGAATCTAGGAAATAGGAATTCAAGTTTGGTTTCTGTTACTCATTTTTGGTGTACCTTTGGGCAAATCACTTTGTTTTTCTTGCCTCAGCCACCCATTTAGAATATGAGCTCTCTGGGACAAGGGGAGGGAGGAGTAGCCTAGTGGTTGGGACACGGTACTTCAGGCCAGAAGGTCGGGGGTTCAAATCCCACTAGAGGACAGCAACCTTGGGCCGGAAGGACTGGGGTTTCTAGTCCCACAGATGCTCCTTGTGGTCTTGGGCAAGCCACTTAACCCTCCATTGCCCATGTTCCCTGTAAGTATTAGTGTATGTGTCTCATATCCCCACATGTTAAATGTATCCCCCAATTGTGTTGTGACTGCTTTGATTGAAGGATAAGGCAGTATACAAAACTGTCTAAATAAATAAATAGCATCTATTTATAATGGTTATGTACAGAAATTTAATTTAGGTCAATATGAGGACTATTTTCAAAGCCCACCCATCTACAAGCTAATATTCAAAGGCAAATTCCCTCATTCAAAATTCAAGGCTGGCATTGAACATGAGAACTTCTGTATCCATGAAACGTGCATCTGCATTACATGGGATAAAGTCTGCTGAAGATTTCAAATTGAAATCCTTGCATGTTCCCTATGTTTCTCACCTTAGCAGTAGACATAGCTCAACTTTGTTTCCAATGGTAAATATTATACCCACAATTTTGATTATTGAGAATGAGGCAATTTTCAGCCCTAGAAATTTGCTTTGCTATCTGTTTATTTATCCATAAAAAAAATTCATTTGAAGACTGTCATCCCCTATAAATATAAATAATGCACACGTTTTTAAGATTTTTCCTGTCAAAATGCTCTGCTGCATTGTCACTATAGAGAATGGCATGTGGCTTTAGAAAGAAATTTCATCCATGAATTACTTTGCAGGGTACCTGTTTTGTTTTGCAACTGGAAAACAAACTGGATATGTAATTAATATCTACTTTAGCAAATGCGAGAATACTGGAATAGATGTTGCCAGTTGTCTTTTTCATTTGCTTTCTGCAGACATGCAAATCCTGTAACCTGCAGACATTGCTTCCATCTCTTTCTGATGACCTGGTGCCAAATGTCAGATGACATAAAAAGAGCAAACCATCAAAACCATTACTGGAAAAGTGTCTGAAACAACTCAATCTATCACATTAATTTATCGTCATAGTTGATCAACTGAAGCCAAAACTCAGCTGTTTGTGTGACACATTACACACTGGAGGGTGGTGGAAGGAGAAGGGCCCATCAGTGATGCAACAGTCCAGTCCCCTCTCATGTACAGTTCCATTTTCTCAAAAACACATTCAGGCTCAATCCTCTCTACCCCTTCAGACTCACCCTTTCTTCACTCTCTCACATCTCACCTGTTTATTCTTTTAAAAATGCTTTGTGTTCTGGGGCCATCAGTGGCAGTTGATGGGGCCATGTTGGAGGGAGAAGAACCCAACATTGCATTTTCAAATTGGTTGGAGAGCGATTCTGAGAAGTGGACTTTACAATATAATTGTGTACATTTAATTGATTTTATGTTTTTATTGTGATTCTATTAAAGTGTTTTTCTGTTGGGTTGTGGGACCTCTACTGTTTTCTGTTTTTTTTTTTGTTCCTTTTGTCAGGGTTGCTTCTATATATGCTCTCAGAAACATTATACATATGCATGTAGGGGCATATTTACTAAACCGGGGGTGGTTATCATGCATTCTGCTCTAAATATGAGCATGGGGCTGGTGCTCAACTCAAGCTACAAAATGGGGGCATGTCCAGCATGGCTCTGTGTAGCTAGCATGAGTTTCATGCCACCCCCGTGATCATTCTGTTTGGAATGATCAGCATAGGTGCATATGTAATATGCATGTATGTTATATGTAAACTCACGACAGCCTGTTGCTATCGGTGAGTATTTTATGTTTACTGTAAACCGCGCTGATGATAAAAGTGCGGTATATAAGAACGTTAAATAAATAAAAATAAAATAAATAAATTTAACACTATCCACTGAGGTAGTGGTAAGTGAAACCAAGGCTAAATGCTACATTGCTGATGGGTGTATGCCAAAAATGCCCATACTACCCATGATGTGCTCACTCTGCCTCTGAACTGCGTAGTCTCTGCTCCGGGATTTTTAGCATGACCACATTTCCATACACAATTGTTTTGTTTTTGTAGTGTGTTGTCTTTAAAACAATTTATAGGCACTTCCCCCTACAGGATGAATTTGTGATGCACAGACTAGATGGGCATTTCGGTCTTTTGTTGCCATCATTTGCTATGATATTATTAGGGGTGTGCAGGCCAACAATTTTGTTTTATTTCATTTCTTATGTCATTTAAGGGATTTTTCTTTTTATTTGAGATTTTTTATGGTTTTTCTTTTTCATTCTGGGGGCAATGTCTTCAATAGTGCACTCTGTTGCAAAATAATGGGCCCTATTGCTCAAGCAGTGCAACCTACTGCTCAATAGAGTGTCCTGTTGGTCAAATGGAGTGCACTGTTGATAAATAGGCACCTTATAGAGCAATAGGGCACTCTATTTAACAATAGTACACACTTCAGGGGTTATTTTAGAAGCCCTATTTGTGATTAGGGCCTCTGAAAATGAGCATGGAGGCATCCAAAGCGCTGAGATGTCCCCAGGGCTATTTTAGAAGCTGGAATCATGGATGTCATCGGGGAGGATGTCTAAGTCTGAACAGGGCAAGAGACGTGTGATGGTCACAGGAGTATTTTTATTAAATGAACCCCTGTGACCATCACACGTCTCTTGCCCTTTGTGTTCTCTGGACTGTATTGCAAGAGCGTCCTGCTCTTATTTGTGTCCATAAGTCTGAACAGGGGCATGGAATAGGCGTATTTCAGGGTTTTCCAAGAACTTGGACATCCTCTCCTTATTTCAGAAATGCCCTAGATGTCCCAAGCCACGTCCAAGCTTACTGTGAACCTGCTCAAGGCATGAATAAGCATCAGAAATATGCTCATTTTATCAGACATATGCCAAAAATAATCTAATCCCTCAAAAAATTCCTTAGGCTATGACTGATGATAGTATATATCTGTTTTATCAATATTATTACAACGTCCTCATAAAGGTCTGTTTGTTGAATGACCACTCAAATTCTATTTATTGAATATGAACACAAAGGTCTCAGACTGGAATAGGCAGTATAACACAGGCTGTAGCCTGAAATCGTGCCTTTTATGCATCAACGACCTTGATTTCAACGAGTTTTTATGTGTTCAATCCAATGTCACACTATTTTGCAGTTTACAACCCAATGAGATACTACATCTATTTTACTACCTTGATGCAGCAAATAACTCGCAAAATAGTAAAACTTATCTTTCGTGGTCTTCTCGATTGATATCTCAAAAATTGATCAGCATTGTTTATTACTAATAAGAGATCGGGTGGTAAATATCTCAGGTAATCTCTTCTTTCCCCAAGTTATGTCTTCATTCCCCGATGCCTTCAGTTGGTACCGTGTCGCATTTCACAGCCAGTGGGTTTCATCAGGGGGATGTTTGTAAATTCAACTTTCCTCTCGGTATTTTTAATAACTGAATGAGACAAATTCTGCCAAAAAACAGATTCATTAAGGTACAAAACGTCATGCCTACAATATTTTTATATTCATTATTTCTTCATATGTATAATATCTAATGGAGGTTCTTAAACTTCTCTATCACACGATCAAAAAATGTACATACCGGTTAAGAAATTCTCAGCAATACTTGTGTTCGTTGCTTAGCGTGTTACAAAGAGCCTGCTGGCTTCAAAAAAACGCCGCGCATGCGTCCACTGTGCATTTTACTGACATTTAACTAATCAAACATTCAACGTGTTCTATGTCATCCCGTTGGGCTTATAATGATCTCACTTGTAAAGTCCTCTCCAATGATTCCACATTCTACCTTGCATTTTGGAGTCCAATTAGATAATCAATCGAACCTCCGCCGACTATAAATGTGATAATAATGCTGTGGTTAAGCCAATTAAATATTCAACGTATTCTATGTCATACCGTTGGATTTATCATGATCTCATCATTAAAGTCCTCTCCAATGATTCCATGTTCTACCTTGTGTCTTTAATTCCAGGTAGATAACCAATCAAACCTCAGCCGGTTATTAAGGTGACTGTGATAATAGTGCAGTGGTTGAATGATTTCTTTCAAAACCTAACGTTTTAAATGCATGCTGCCCACTCAATCATATTGTTCAGACCCTTCGGACTGACAGATTGCAATTTGTAAATCCAACGCTGTTCTTGTATTATCAATGTCTGTTCCCGAGATCTTCCATCTCGGCCATATTCCACTGCATCTATACAGAAACAGCGCAATTCGTCAAATCGATGATTGCGGTTCAGGCAATGTGGCAATATAGGGGCTTCAATGACTTTACATTTCAATCTGCTGCAGTGCTCATTCATTCTGGTTTTGAAAGATCTTATGGTTTTACCTATATAGATAAGACCACAGGGGCATCTGATGCAGTAAACCACGTACTGTGAATCACAAAATGTTGTATGTTTTAGCGGATATGTTATACCATTATGTTGAAAATCTACTCTGTCTTCAGTGATCAAGCAGATGTTACAGTCGCCGCATTTTCTATGGCCCTTTCGTTCTCCGTGGTTTATTGCTGATGGTGATCTCAACACTGTCAGACTGAGTCGTTCTTTGAGATTCTTATGTCTCGTCCATACACACCTAATGTTCTTTTGTTGTAGCCCTGGAAGAATATTAAGGACATTCACATGTTTAGCTATTATGCGTTTTATTAATCCACTGCATGGGGAAAATGTTGTTATTAAATTTATATTCCTATCATCTATCTCTTTATGAGCACCAATTTGTAAGAGTAATTGTCGGTTATTATTCAGCGCTCTTTTATATGCCAATTTGATGGTATTTTCAGGGTAGACTCGTCTAAAATCTTGCATTAACCTTTTAGATTTATTTTTAAAATCTCTTTGATCAGAACAGTTTCTCCGATAACGGAGAAATTGTGATAATGGGAGACTATCTCGTAGCTGTTTTGGGTGGGCACTGCTGTAATGGAGAAATGTATTACGGTTTTCATGGTAAGCATGTGTAAACTGGATGTTGGGATCACAGGTATTCAACCATCTCACAAAATTTTGTAGCGAAAAGATGGATCCTTGTGTGATGGCGCAGCCGAGAGAGAGCATAATAAAAGAGGGAAAAATCAGTCATTTTCCCCAGAGAAAGGAACCAAATCCAGGAAAGCTTACCCAGGGGAAACTGCAAGCCATGTGAGTAGCAGAAAGCATTCTCCTGAAATTTATATGGAAACAGAGCTTACAGCAGAAAAGCCTGCCAGAAGCTTACTTCCACAATCTAAGGTGAGCCGTTTAAAATCCTCTACTAATTTCCTGAAAGTTAAGAAACTTCCTAATTGTAAAAGCACTCCTCAGAAGAGAGAAGAGTCTGCGTTAAGTAGAGTGTTGAAAATCCTAGAGAGGTTAAAGCACTATAGGTCTAAGATTGAAGCCAATGCTTCTCTAACAGAGTCAGATGTGGAAAGCATGGATTTAGGAGCCCCTGTGATAAATGAAGCAAGCTCAGACATAGAAATGGATTGCTCTCTAGTTTATAAGAAATAACTGAAAGCTAGAAGGTTTCTAGATACTCTGAAAACCTAGCAGCTGATTTCAAGAAGAGCAAGGCTGAGCAGAATATGCAAATGAGGTTGCTAAGATTCTAAGCTCTGACTGTGTGTTTAAAGGACTGTTGGCTAAGAAGTATAGAGTTGCAATACAGCAAATAGAGAAACTAATTGAATGTGAGAAGAAGGAAACAGTCTGCAATAGAGTTTGTACAATACTGGAGAATCGTAAACTGTACCTGTTTTAAAGCCACATTGGAAGTTGGTTTTTTTTGTCTGCACAAGAGTTTCACTGCTGTTTTTGTATGAAGAAATACTTTCTGTTGATTTGATTGGCAAGCTGAATATATAAGCACTTTACTTTATTGATTACTCTGGGAAAGACTCCCGCAACTTATGTTCTGATATTTTGAACTATAAATAAGAAGTTCATTTGGCTGAAGAAAAAAATAATAAAAATCCTGCGAGCCTATAAACCTTCTCGGCTGAGTCATTTCAACCGCACAACTACAATTATAGGCAATCATCGAGGGAAACATATAAAAGTTCATGTCTCCAGCCACTAGGCGACAGCCTAGCCTAAGAGGCGCGACATTGGCGTAGTTATTGGATTTTTTTTTCAAGCCTATATCCGGATGTAAGGAGGGTGTGGAAGGAGTCCAGAGAGTCCAACGAGGAACTACAGCAACCCTGGTACCAGACCTCCAGCGGAAGGAAGGACCGGAGCAGTGTTTCCAGAGGGTGCCTACCTCGATGAGCCTGAGTCAACCCCTTCTTCAGGTAACCCGTAGATAAACTGGGTTATTTTAGGATTGCCTGCTGGGGTGGGATACTGTAGTCCTCATAACTATTGGGGAAACAACCTGTGTGTGGAAGAGCCGCACTTGGTGTGTGTTTGTGTTTGTTTTCTCTACAGCATCACCGGGAAGATGGAGCAGCCCAATCTGTTCGGCTGGGTGGCAGACAGCTTCAGGGAGCAGCAGGAAGAGGCCGCTAGAGCCCAGGAGCATATAGCCAGCATGATGAGAGCCCAGCAGCAACCGCTCCTATCCATGATGGCGGACTGGTTAGGAGAGCAAAAGAAGACCTCTGACGCCCTGAGGAATGTGACTGGTTCCTTAGGAGCCTCACAGGGACTGGGACTACCTGGGAAGGGTATTTTTTCTTTTAGCCCTCTAACCAAGGATGATAATGTGGATGATTACTTGGAAGTGTTTGAGAGAGTGGCTCAACTAAGCGGTTGGCCCGAAGAGCAATGGGCAGTCCGCATCGCAGCCTCACTCACGGGTGAAGCTTTGGCTGCCTATCGTGCGATGCCCAATGATCTAGCCGCCTCTTATGTTGAAGTTAAGAAGGCCATTAGGGATAGAATGGGGCTTATCCCAATGGTTTACAGACGCCATTTGAGAGCGTGTAAGTTAAAGGCGGGAGAAACGCCACGAGGTTTATGCCAACGCATACAAAACCTAGTTTGGAAGTGGTTAGAACCACAAGGTAAATCCATTAATGCTCTCTTGGATTGCATAATGTTGGAGCAATTTGTAGAAGCTGTTCCTAATGAATTAAAATCTTTCCTGATCCTCCAGGACTGTAAGACCACCAGAGAAGCAACCTCGATGGCGGAGCATTTTCTTGAGGCCAGGGTGGTCAGCCAGGTGAAGGTGGGTGTTGGAAAAAGTCCTGAGCATGGAGGTTCAGAAAAGATAGGGAACTCTTTATCAGGGGAAATCCTAGGAGTAAAGCTCGGGAAAACATTTATGTATGCTCAGAGTAAATGTTTTACTTGTGGGGAAGGGGGATACTTTAGTCGGAATTGCAAGGCCAGGACAGCGCTGGTATCCACCCGTTGCAATGACGATGGGGAGGGATCCCTGCTGACTGTGGAGGTCGAAGGCATTCCCACAGAAGCTCTTTTAGACTCTGGTGTGGAGCAGTCCATGATATCAGCTAAGCTGTGGACTGATATACAGGCATGTAGTGGTCAGGCCCCAACCCAAGCTGAGCATTCTATTAAGATAAGATGCGTGCATGGTGCCACATCAGCATACCCCTTGACCAAGGTAAAAGTGAAGGGCTTAGGTTTAGAGTGAGAAATGGTAGTCGCTATAGTCCCTAAGCTCCCTCACTCCATAGTACTTGGGAAAGATTGGCCCCAATTCAGGCGAGGCCTATTGAAGAGCATTCAGCCGAAGACAGGTCTGGTGTCCACCAGGGCCAGTGCCAACCCAGAAATAGACGTCCCGGACCCAGAGGAAGAACCCCTACAGGACTTGCCATCTCATGAGGAGTTAATCACTGCCCCTCCTAGCAGGCCTAAAAAGGGGAAGGCAGATAAGAAAAGGGATAAGCAGGTTAGGAAGCAGAATAGAGCAGAGCTGTTAGCAGGGCAGGAATTGCCTTGGGCACCTGCAGATTTAGTAGAAAAGTTTCCTACGTTGCCCGAAGAACAGAGAGCTGACCCAGCCCTATCAAGAACCTTTACTATGCTAATATAGAGATGGGAACCTTACCCCGGTTCTTTCTGGATGAAGGCCTATTATATCGGGAGAGCATAGACCCCCAATTAGGACAGTCTCGAAAACAGTTGGTGGTTCCCACCACCTTTAAGAATTTGGTTTTGAAACTAGCCCATGACCACCCGGTAGGGGGGCATAAAGGCGTCCACAATACACTAGACCAAATTTTAACTCGTTTTTATTGGCCGGGAGTTTTTAAGGAAACTTCAAGGTTCTGTGAGTCCTGTCCGCAATGTCAAAGGGTTACCTCTTCCCATCCACAGAAAGTGCCGTTAGTTTCGGTACCTCTTATATCCAAACCCATGTATAAGTTGGCTATGGATATCGTAGGCCCTTTGAAGAGGACGCCCCCGGGATTTCAGTACATCCTGGTCATAATTGATCAAGCTATACGTTTCCCGTGGGCAATCCCCTTACAAAATACATCCGCTAGAACCATTGCAGGGGAAATAGTAAAGCTATTTTGTGAAATTGGTTTTCCCAGGGAGATATTGACAGATAGAGGCAGTAATTTCCTCTCTAAATATCTCGCTCAGGTATGGGATGCCTTTGGCATTTGCCATGTGAAAACAGCCGCCTACCACCCTCAATCCAATGGATTAGTGGAGAGGCTCAATCAAACACTAAAAAGAATGTTGAGGAGGAGCCTAGGGGGTGATATGTCGGACTGGGACATAATGCTCCCGTTCGTATTGTACGCGTGCCGCGAACGAAAGCAGTCTTCTACAGGGGTTTCACCCTATGAGTTGATGTATGGGAGACCTCCCAGGGGGGTGCTGGACATTCTGCGGGAACAATGGGTGGAGCCAGCCCTTGAAGAAGTAGAAGTCCCAAACCTTTTAAAGGATCTGAGAGGACGCTTGCAGCGTACCACTCAGCTGGCAGAAGAGAATATTACAACCAGTCAGAATCGCCAGAAAGAACGTTATGACCTGAGGCCCCGACCCCGTCAATTGGAAATCGGGGAAAAAGTGGTCGTAATGATAGAGGGGTCCAGCCCAAAGTTTGAGGCCAAATGGAAAGGTCCTTTTAGGGTTGTCAAACGGGTGGGACCAGTCTCCTATGTAGTAGAGACGAGGAAAGGAAGGCAGCAGACTTTCCATATAAATGTATTGCGCCCATGGCATGACCGGGTAGTTTTAGCTCGATTGGCTGAAATCAAACCCGATCAGAATAGCTGTCAGTCAGACCAAGACGCCTTTTTGAGGATTCCGTGCTGGGCCGACAGTTGTCTGCCAGCCCGGAATATCTTAAGGGGGGGGGGGGATCTGTGATGGCGCAGCCGAGAGAGAGCATAATAAAAGAGGGAAAAATCAGTCATTTTCCCCAGAGAAAGGAACCAAATCCAGGAGTTTAGGAGTTAAAACTCCTGGTTCAGAGAAAAACTCCCTGCAGAAAGTTTGTAGTGAAGAGACACGCCCTAGCTCCATAGTTACCAGCCCTGCTCACGAGGGACAGCTGGGGGAGTGGCTAGGAGGCAGAAAGGGAAATCACAGATATAAACAGCAGGAACTTGGAGAAAGGCATGAGGGAGGCTTTGAAAGGCATGGAGGCTTTGAAAGGCTAAAGAAACTAGAGGGCCTAGAGAGCCTTGGAGAGAACCGAGGAGGGTTAGAGAACCCAGGAAGGCTAAAGAGGCTAGAGGGCCTAGAGAGCCTGAAGAGGAAGTGCTTTGGAAGATGGACTGCCAGAGAAGGTGAAACTTTCATTGAGAGAGGAAGGACAAGGAGGAGTCCTAGCTCTGATTCTAGAACCGGTTGGAATAGGGCAGAAGGTCCCAGAAGGGGAGGAGGCCTTAGGAGCTCCAGAGCACTAACCAAGGAAGGAACACGAAGAGTCAGGAAAACTTCACCAGAGACCTCTTGGAGGAAGGCAAGGCCAGCCAGAGGTATTGAAGTTAGCACAATGACCTGTAAGAGAGACAGGAGAACTCCGTTTAGAGGGAAAGCTTACCAAGGGGAAATTGCAAGCCATGTGAGTAGCAGAAAGCATTCTCCTGAAATTTATATGGAAACAGAGCTTACAGCAGAAAAGCCTGCCAGAAGCTTACTTCCACAAACTAAGGTGAGCCGTTTAAAATCCTCTACTAATTTCCTGAAAGTTAAGAAACTTCCTAATTGTAAAAGCACTCCTCAGAAGAGAGAAGAGTCTGCGTTAAGCAGAGTGTTGAAAATCCTAGAGAGGTTGAAGCACTATAGGTCTGAGATTGAATCCAATGCTTCTCTAACAGAGTCAGATGTGGAAAGCATGGATTTAGGAGCCCCTGTGATAAATGAAGCAAGCTCAGACATAGAAATGGATTGCTCTCTAGTTTATAAGAAATAACTGAAAGCTAGAAGGTTTCTAGATACTCTGAAAACCTAGCAGCTGCTTTCAAGAAGAGCACGGCTGAGCAGAATATGCAAATGAGGTTGCTGAGATTCTAAGCTCTGACTGTGCGTTTAAAGGACTGTTGGCTAAGAAGTATAGAGTTGCAATACAGCAAATAGAGAAACTAATTGAATGTGAGAAGAAGGAAACAGTCTGCAATAGAGTTTGTACAATACTGGAGAATCGTAAACTGTACCTGTTTTAAAGCCACGTTGGAAGTTGGTTTTTTTTTGTCTGCATAAGAGTTTCACTGCTGTTTTTGTATGAAGAAATACTTTCTGTTGATTTGATTGGCAAGCTGAATATATAAGCACTTTACTTTATTGATTACTCTGGGAAAGACTCCCGCAACTTATGTTCTGATATTTTGAACTATAAATAAGAAGTTCATTTGGCTGAAGAAAAAAATAATAAAAATCCTGCGAGCCTATAAACCTTCTCGGCTGAGTCATTTCAACCGCACATCTACAATTATAGGCAGTCATCGAGGGAAACATATAAAAGTTCACGTCTCCAGCCCCTAGGTGACAGCCTAGCCTAAGAGGCGCGACACTTGCCATAACATGAAAACATCGTCTATATATCTCCACCAAATCAGACAGACATCTGGAGGATGTGGAAGAAGAAATCCACTCATGTGCCTTATATTTTACATGCTGATAACGAACACTGACAGGGAATATATTGTTAGGTAATGCACATTATTGACAATACAGGAAAACACATACATTTATTTTTCCTCTTGTTTTGAGATTAAAATGCCATGAAATGACATAGGACATATTGTTGGCATTTCTCATGTCATGTCAAATATATGCACAGATAGAAAAGAACTCACCAAGGAAGTTGATGTACTAGTCAAAAAATGTTTTTTTTTTTCAGAGAAAACCCTACATGCATTAAAGTAGTCAAAACAGTCCAAATTGTGCAAACATTCTGACGTTTCATGCTGACATATACTTTTATAACTACAAGCAAAACAAAAATTCCCACCGACTCTTACTCATTAACTACTCAAGCCAAAACAAGAGCCTTTGAGAGAAAACTTAGAGAACAAATAGGAGTCATCTACAACATATGCATAATATCAAAATCAATACTTAATATTAGACCCTCACAACAGAGACAAAACAAGAATGTGTAATGAAAGACTGAGAAGCCTACATCCCAGCCTGAGAAATGGAAACATGCATAAAGGATGCCTCAGACAAGGAGAGTGGGATTACACTAAGGCGAACAAAACGCCTATAGCAAAGCTATCTCCGCTTGATCTCCCGCAATGTCAATTATAGGCAATAATGTACAGTATTTTACTTTTTTTAATGTATTTTAAATGCATAGAATACTTAGCTGTAGGTAGAGGTCCCTCAGTCAAGACGAACACACTCTGTCATGCTGGAAATGTCACCAAATGAATGTCAATGTTGACTCAAGTTTCACCTAAACAGTTTCAAAAGGTTGCATCACGACAGGACAGATACTAGATTTTTTCAAAGATAATAGAGTAACTAAGTGTTTACTAGACCCTTGCCCCTCATCTGTGGTCTGGATTGCAGGAGAGGGATTGAAAGAGCTATTAACACAGGTAGTAAATAGTTCCCTACAGATGGTGTTTTTCCATTATCACTATGGTGAGCTGTGATAAAACCTATTTTAAAGAGAATGGGAGGATCGAGAGCAGGGGAATTGGCCGTCTGCACGTTGCTAGTGAGACCTACCTGGATTGGTGTGCCACTGGAGTTCCTCCCCGCCTTCACCATCATCATGGGGAGACACTGCAATGGTACTTAAATCATAGCTGCCGCTCGGCAGCCAAGGATGCAGCCTGTGGTCATGAGCCCGAAGGGGCACGTGACCAAAGGGGCATAAGAACATAAGAACATAAGAACATAAGAAATGCCATACTGGGTCAGACCGAGGTCCATCAAGCCCAGTATCCTGTTTCCAACAGTGGCCAATCTAGGTCATACGTACCTAGCAGTTTCCCCAAAAGACACAGGTTCTGCAGTGCTTGTACTAGGCCAAGCATTGATATCCTGGGTCCCTTTTTAATAGTGGTTTATGGACCTTTCCTCCAGGAACTTGTCCAAACCTTTTTTAAACCCAGCTATACTAACAGCCCTTACTACATCCTCCGGTAACAGATTCCAGAGTTTGATTACACGTTGAGAGAAGAAATATTTTCTCCTATTTGTCTTAAATAGTTTACCCTGTAGCTTCATTACATGCCCCCTAGTCCTTCTATATTCTGATAGCGTAAACAATTTATCCACGTTTATCCGTTCCACTCCATTCATTAATTTATACACCTCTATCATATCTCCCCTCAGCCGCCTCTTTTCTAGGTTAAAGAGCCCTAACCTTTTTAGCCTCTCTTCATAGGAGTAGCCTTCCATCCCCTTCACCAATTTGGTGGCTCTTCTCTGTACTTTTTCTAATAACTCTATGTCCTTTTTAAGATACGGTGACCGTCTGCCCCTTTGGCCCACCTTCGGAGCCATTTCAGGGCCTTTCGGGCTCTGGAGTTAGCCGCTGGAGATGCCCAAGGGTCATGGAAAGAGGAAAATCAAGCTTTCAGGAGTAAGATCTGAGACTATAATGTCCACACCAAAGGGTATAGTCGGCTCTATGGATCAGCATGTTTGGGTTCTGTTAGAGATGAAGGTAGGACTGCAAATCCCCCTGCTTGACTCCTTTTCATCTGAATCCTCAGGTGCCTCATTCAGTCCCCATTATCAGGACGTCTCCTCCTAATCCCGGCTCTCTCCTAGCAAGTACTAAGGAGGCAGTCCCCGTTCCCTCAATGGGCCTCAGGGAGGTGTTGGAGCAAGCCCTGTCTGAGGTCCCACCGCAAGCTCAGGTTATTGGATCTTCTCTAGAACCAATTCAAGTTGTTAAGTCAGTTGATTGATTAAGAGTTGTGGTGGCCACTGCAGCTGATATTACACTGTTCGACATTTGGAGAGTGGTTACAGAGACTAAGGGGTATGTTTACTAAAACCCCGGTAAAGTGCGGGCCCCGGTAGTGTGCGGGTGCCATATAAGGAGTGGGCGTTCCGTCCTGAAAAAGGAAAGGCGGAATTTACATATGCGCTAAGGTGCGTGGCGCCCATGTGCGCCCCGCACCTTAGCGCATGAGATAGCTGCGTGGGAGGCATAAGTGGCGCGCTGAAGTGCCAGAAAAAGAGCAGAGGCACAGCACAATGGTTAAGACACTAACCAAAGGTGCAGGCATCAGGGGTTTGTTCCCCCACAGTGCCCAATGGAGACAGTTGGCTGAGGGGTTAATTTATGAGGCACAGAAATACTGGGCAGCATAAGGCAGTGCGCTGATGTTTTTGGCAGCATATTAATACTGGGAGGCATAAGACGGCACGCTGATGTATTTTTGGCGGCATATTAATACAGGGCGGCATAAGGCGGCGCGCTGATGTGCAATCACAGGAACAAAACCACAGCACAATGGTTAAGGCACTGACCAATAGTGCAGGGATCAGGGGTTCAATCCCCCAAAGTCCCCAATGAACAAGGCTGCCTTAGGTAGAACATATTAAAGGGAAGATTGCTTTAGGAGGCATTTTATACATATTTTAATTATCACTACTAGCAAACGCACTCCCAAAGCGTGTTAAAATAAGGTGCCCATAAGGCACATATTAAAGTGCACTGTCAGCCAAGGCACCCTAGAATGTTGCTTATAGGGCGCTTTAGAGGGTGCCGTATGAGGTACCGCAGGTCAGTGTACTGTTTTTTATGGCAGCACTGTGCAGTTTAAGGAATGAAAAGCATAAGTAGGTGCGCTGACAGGCAAGGTGGAGCAGCTGTAGAGCACAATGGTTAAGGCAGTGACTGCTGATACAGGGGTCATGAGTTTGCTCCTCAGTGTGCCTAATACGTAAGGCTGGCTGTGGCATCAGCTTTGCATTCTACATATTTTGTCCTGCAGCACTTTAATTTTATGTTATTAATTGCTGCCAGCAAACACGCCCTCACGTACCGTAATTGAGGGTGCCGTATAAGGCACCCTATAAGGAACTCCATAGGGCACATTAGAAATTACACTGTCTGCCACAGCACACTAAAATGTCCCCTACAGGGCACCCTATAGGTTGCGTCACAGGATATTGTATAGTGCACCTTATATGGACGGGAAACATAAGGTGCCCTATAGGGCGCCCTGTAAAGCACCCTCAGAGGCACCTTATGTGTACAGTACGCTGAGGGTGTTTTTGCTGGCATCAAAATATGTACATTAAATAAAATGCATTGGACAACCCTATCAAATAACCCCACTGTGGGATTAAACCCATAACCTCTGGCTTCAGAGGCAGTGAAGTAACCATTGGACTACAGCTCTATAGCTGCTAGCAAGCCCCTGGCTGGCTGCAGAGAGCATGCACATCACCACACAGACAGTCTGCTGTGGTCACCAGGATAGGGTAGCCCACCCATACCCATGATGCACCGCACATGCAAATCAGCTGTCCACAGATGAACACAAGATGGGCAATGCACCCCCACAGCACCTCGGCCTGGTAGAGGGAAGTGACCATGTGCACCCACACACCACCTCGGCCTGGCAGGGGGTACTGACCGTGTCTTTTACTGGCACAGAGTAGCTACACACCATCAAATTGTGCGGGTACTGTGCTCACCCTGAGGGTGCAATGAGGCATCCAGGACCAGGTCCACAACACCTTCCATGGCTGAATGAGGCCATGCTGGAGGTCCAAAGCAGTGTTAATTTGTGAGATAGGTAGTCTCTTCACAAACTCCTTGGATATCTCTGTCTGTTTCAGTCAAGTGTAGCACACCGCGCCCCCCCCCCCAGCAGCAAACAGGGTCTCCCATCAAGAGATCCACATTCTACCTCCCTTCAAAGGTAGCAGTAGAAGGGTCCATCAACCCCAGTCCTGCTGAGGAGCAGACACCCCATAGGGCAGTCAATGCAGCTCTATACACATCCATAATACAATAGCAGACAGATATTATGCCTGGATCTGGTGAGCTGCACCCCACCACTATCTAATATTCTCCAGCAGCAAGTCATCACCCACTGCAAGCTGCTCCATCACAACAAATACCAGCTGCAAACAGTGTGCTAGTTCATCCACAGTGCATGCACCCAGAACTGGGATGTTAGCTTACACAGCAAGTTGAAAAATCAGTGACTGAGCCCCAAAAGAAAACACATATCTATCACATGAGAGAAATACTGTATAGCACTATGGGGGTGCCTAGCCATGCTGTGGTCACTGCACAGTCAGGGTGAGAGTGATCTCTCAGCAGGACATACTGAGGTCACCCTGTCTGTGTAGGTGGTGGCCGGGCACTAAAATGTCCCAGTCAGTGCCCTATGCCCTGTGCAGATGCACCCTGCAAAGGACACCCTGTCCGGCCTATACCCATGGTACCTTGCTCCTCATTATGCACATTGGCAGCCCAATACTGGCAACAGTGCTGGCAATGTGGGCTGTGGAAGGTGTTTGCAGCCACCACACACTGGATAGGCAGACAGCCACCCCCATACCTATGCCAGCATTGTGCTACTATAGAGGAGTCCAGCAGCCATACCCACCACACCAGTCCTGGGCACAGTACAGGCATGGATATGGTACGCACTACTGTTGGGGGTCACTCCCCAGGGTGGTAAACACTGTTAGAGACCAGACCTGCAGCGCACACTGCAGACATCACAATGATTGTTATGGTGGAGATCAATGAGCAAAATGTGCTTAACGTAGGAATTGATATCTGCCAGTTATCATGGGCAACGTTTGATAGCTGTGTACCATATACCCAGGTGTAGGGTGGCAATGCTAAGGTATGCAACTGCTAGTATTGTGGGTTACAGGCAGGGCCCAATGTACTGCCTCTCCAGGAGGCATTGGCCAATGGGGCCTGTGGGGGGGGGGGGGTGTCTGGCCCTGTTGGCTGCTGCTTTACGGCAGAGTGTCCCAACTTCAGTCCTGGTGTTCCAAACAATGTTCGGGTTTTCATGCTGTCCCTCATAGATATGCATGAGCTACATCAGCATACCATGGGGGTGGTGCATAGATATGTAGCACAGGCATCCTTATTAGAGGCAGCATGGATCCTGAATGGTGTGGGGCCCTCCAGGACTGCATTTGGGAGACTCTGCTCTAGGTAATGCGGCTGTTCATGGTGTCTGTGTTTGGTGTGGTAAAATATAGGCGTATGAACCATACGTATGTTCTCAGCAATAAAGGTTTGTCCGTACTATCACGGTTTAGTTGTAGGAAAAATATGTGGACTGGATTGGCAGTAGCCCCAGCTGGGCTTTGAATCTGTGACTTTTTGTTTCTGCATATACTGTCTTTGTGCACTGCACCACCATGTTGCCGCAGTTATGCTGTGTTCCCTGGGGAGTCCATGACTGTAAATCCGACAGAGCCTGTCTGTTGCGGTGGACGGTGCCAGCCTGCACAGGCCTAGGCCACTGTCTGCTGTGGTTTGCAGCCACTGCCCCCTCCACCACCTGTACCCTTCCGCCAACATGCAGACATGTCCCTATCTGGGAAAAAGCATATGACCTGATTGAGTTGTGGCACTCCAGGACTGAATTTGGGGGACTCGGCTGTAGGTAATGCCCATTGTTATGGTTTGTGTGCGGTGTAGGGTAAAATATAGGTGTTGGAACCATGCTTATGTTCTCTGCCATAAAGGAGTGTCTGTACTATCACTGTTTAGTGGTGGGTAAAACTATGGGGATTGGGTTTGCTGGAGCCCCAGCTGGGATTTGAACCTGTGATCTTCTGGTTCTACAGACACTGGCTGTGTCCGCTGCACCACACTTTGGCTACAGAGACAGTGCAGTCTCTGGAGATAGGTAACCTGGCCGCACGAGTCAGACACCCTGCTCTGCACAAGTTTACTGTGGGCTCGTTTACCTTGTATGGGGACAAAGGTGCAATTAAACCTCACAAATGACCTCCGAAAAAGGGGAAAAAAAACACAACCAAGCTGGGCAACAGTGATATCAATGGGCAACATGACAAACACTCCCAGGAAAGTTCCATTAAAATGCAGTGCTTTTTGAACTTGTCTACGGAGCGTAGACCCTTCCAAACATCATTTCATTTTTTTAGAGCTTTCCTGTTTTTTGTGCGTGGCTCTTAAGCGCCGCGCACGCGTGCGCGTCACATTAATGGGCCGGCGCACGTGTGCGGGGCGCTCATGTGCGATAGAGGCGGGGAAACGCTTACGGAGGGTGGAGGAAGGCTCCCGAGGGGCGGGGGGACAGGGTCAATGGGTGGAGAATGGGAGGGGAGAGGCTCCCCGCACAGGAGCGGGGCTGAATTCGGCATTAAAAATACCACGAGTGAAACCCTCGCGTTAGAGCCGATTTAAAGGGAAGAGAAACCATTTCCGTCAGCAATGTACAGCAAAACCGGGGAAACCTGAAAAACGTGAGCAGTGTGATACATGTGCACATAACAAAATAGCAAATATAAATTGAAAATGACCACAACAAATTTCAAATAAATTATAATCCAGCTGGGCAACAGTGATATTAATGGGCAACCATAAAAAACACTCCCAGGAAAGCTCCAAAAAAAAAGAAATGATTTTTGGAAGGGTCTACGCTCCATAGACTCGTTCAAACATCACTGCATGTTAATGGAGCTTTCCTGGGAGTGTTTTTCATGTTGCCCATTGATATCACTGTTGCCCAGCTTGGTTTTGGTTTTTTTCCTCTTTTTTTGGAGGTCATTTTTGAGGTTTAATTGCACCCCTGTCCCCATACAAGGTAAACGAGCCCCCAGTAAAATTGTGCAGAGCAGGGTGTCTGACTCGTGCGGCCAGGTTTCCTATCTCCAGAGACTGCACTGTCTCTGTGGCCACAGTGTGGTGCAGCAGACACAGCCAGTACCTGTAAGACCAGAGGGTCACAGGTTCAAACCCCAGCTGGGGCTCCTGCCAACCCAGTCCCCATAGTTTTACCCACCACTAAACAGTGATAGTACAGACACTCCTGTATGGCAAAGAACATAAGCATGGTTCCAACACCTATATTTTACCCTACACCGCACACAAACCATAACAATGGGCATTACCGACAGCCGAGTCCCCCAAATTCAGTCCTGGAGTGCCACAACTCAATCAGGTCATATGCTGTTTTCCAGATAGGGACATGTCTGCATGTTGGCGGAAGGGTACAGGTGGTGGAGGAGGCAGTGGCTGCAAACCACAGCAGACAGTGGCCTAGGCCTGTGCAGGCTGGCACCGTCCACCATAACAGACAGGCTATGTAGGATGTACAGTCATGGACTCCCCAGGGAACACAGCACATCTGTGGCAACACGGTGGTGCAGTGCACACAGACAGCATTTGCAGGAACAGAAGGTCACAGGTTCAAAGCACAGCTGGGGCTACTGCCAATCCAGTCCACATGTGTTTTTCTACAACTGAACCGTGATAGTAAGGAGAAACCTTTATTGCTGATAACATACGCATGGTGCACACGCCTATATTTTACCACACCAAACACAGACACCATAAACAGCCACATTACCCAGAGCAGAGTCTCTCAAATGCAGTCCTGGAGGGCCCACACCATTCAGGATCCATGCTGCCTCTACTAAAGATGCCTGTGCTGCATATCTATGCACCACCCCCATGGTATGTTGATGTAGCTCATGCATATTTATGAGGGACAGCATGAAAACCCGAAGAGTGGTTGGAACACCAGGACAGTCTATCTTTTCAATATTTCTGTGACCTTACTGGGGTCTCTTTTATGATTACTTGGAGAAAAGTGGCAGTTATTTGTAGATAATGTTCAGATTCTGTTTCCTGTACAAGAGGGCAAAGTGAAAGAAGAACTGAAGAAGATCAAGAGAGTGATGCATAAGGTACAGTGCTGATTTATGTGTTATAAGATGCAATTAAATAAGTCAAAGGTATTGTGAATAGGGAATAAGGTAAGGACTGAAATTATTAAGCTTGATTTGGGTTCTGAACAGATAGAAGTAAAGAAGGTTGTGAGGGATGCTGGGGTGTAAAGGAGGTTGTGAGGGATGCTGGGGTGTGACTAGATGCTGCACTGACTTTAAAACCACATATCGATAAACTAGTTCAAGTATTTTCTATGCACTTGCTTATTGTGCATAAATTGCATCCTTATTTAGATTTGGGGGACATGAGAGTGTTGGCTCAAGTGTAGATAATAAGCCCGATTCCAGGATGCGAGTTGCGGGGCTGCACGTCCCACCGCAAAGAGTGCAGGCCCGATTCCCCCTCCCGCTCTCCCCTTATGTCCTGATGCTCAAGATGGGGCGAGCCAGTGGGGGGCGGGACAGGGTAGGATTGGGGTGGAGCAGGGGCGGGCTAGCTTGGCAGAACGTACAGGGCCGATTCCGTCACGGCCCTTGACGTCCTGCCAGGCCTGTGGGGATATACGGCTTATTCCACCTCAAAGGTGGAATAAGCAATGAAAGCTCGGCAATCAAGCCTAGAGTTCCACCCCCCCGGGGCCAGGGCCGTGTGCGTGTGGGTCCCCGCCTCCCGATCCAGGCCATAGCAGGCTAGCCTTGGGTCGGGCGGTGGGAAAAAGGAAGGCTGGAGCCATGGGAGTTGGGGGTGCATGTGGGCAGGATGTTCCCGCAGGCAGCAGGGGTACATGCACCGTCCTCAGACCCGATTCTGTCCATCGCAGAAATGTTATCTTCCCGCGGTCCAGAATTGGGTCCAAATGAGCCCATCTTGCTTGGAGGCTGTCTGGATGGCCCAACCAGAATCAGATTCTACATCTTACCTGGATTCCTGTAATGGAATTTTTCCTGGACTCTTACAAAGATCACTGTGTCATTTGCAATATGTTAAAAAAAAACATGACAACTAGGCCTATAGGAGTTCTCTGGAAATTTGATCATATCACCCCACTGTTACAGTAGCTTTATTATCTCCCAATAGGTCATCAATAAAATGTAAGATATTATTGTTGTTTTTTAATAATGTTTAAGAATGGGCTCAGTATACCTTCAGAAGCTGAGGAGATACTTTTCTTTAAGAACTGGATGGTCTCAATATGTAAATCAATTAGAATTAGTTCACCAGGAAGTGCTAGGATTAGTGAATTACCACTCTAGGGCCCTTTCTGTGAAAACAGTAGAGTAGTGGAATACTTTGCCTGCAGAGCTGCATCAGGAGATCAATCTACTAGTATTCTGGAAGACTTTGAGCTCATGAAAATGGAATGGGAAGGAGTATCTTAAGTAGACTTTACATGTAAATTTGTGCAATACAAAAACTAAGTAATGTGAACTGAGTAATTGTTGATAAATAAATGGTGATCAGTAAAACTGTCATAGTTAATGGAATATAAGAAGGTTTATGAACAGATAGAAAGATAGATTTTGGTGCCCCAGCTCCCATTCCTCCAAGTGAATCGGGAGTGGGGCGGGTAACATGACTGAGCCCACATCCATTTTCTTGGAAGGAGGGAAACGGGGATGGTGGCGAGGGAAGGGGGAGTGGTCAGGCTGGTGGAGAAGAGAAGGCAGACTCACCAGGGAAAATCGATTTTGACAGGCTTCAGGTGCAGCGGCTGGATGGGAGGAGCAGGCTTGGGGCGGTCAGCTCAGCAGCAGCGTCGGTGTCGGTGTAGGGGGGCTCTCCTCCCATTTCAGTGGCAGTGGATGCTTGTCATGAGGTATTTTCTCTCCTTTCCGACTGTGTTCTGGCGGCTGGGGAGGGGGGGTGAGTGACGATCGAGGGTGTAGGGGACTGCAGTGTATAGGCGCAGGGCCCTGAATTACTTGGAGATGGCTCCCAGAGTAGCTCATGTCCTGTAGCAGAGCTGTGTTTCATGTTTGCCTGAGGTGGGAGGTGAGGAGGAGTTCTAATGCCCCCGGGGTTTTGAGGCTTGCTACTCCTTTTTGCTGCCTTTGGCACTTAGCATTGATATGGTGTGTGGGGGGTGTATGACTGTGTGGGATGCTGTTGAATGTATGAGGGGGGGTTGTCTTGTGCTGGTGTGGGATGGTGGTTGGGTGTCTGGAGCACTAGCCTAGGGGGTTGCAGAGTACATGGGGGGGTTGGTCTGATGTAGGCTGGGGAATCATTAGATGGAGTTGCGGGGAGGTGCTTGGGGACTGAGAGCATGGCCCTGTTTAAGGTGAGAGCGGACAAGGCCTCAGTGCAACTGGTGCGTGGTCCTTCCCAGAGGCAAGCTAAGTGGCCAGTGCACTTGATCACTGAAGTAAATGCTGGGGATCAGGCTGGCCCTGCCAGGTGGAAAGTGAGGAAGGAGAATGTGGGATGTAAAGTGGGAGGGCAGTGGGTTGGACAGTGATCTGGGTGAGCAAAAGGAAGTAGAATGGGGAGAGGTGCAGGGAGGGCCAGGTCCAGATGTGAGGAACAGGTCGGACCTGGCAACATAGAGGATGGTAGAGAGCAGAACAATGGTGAAGAGAGCCAATGGTGGATAGATCTTGTGCTGGGGAGTGCAAGTCGGTATTTGTCACCAGACGGGGCTCTGGGGTACTGGGTGCAGGTACACAGAGGACTGCACGAGTTGGCAAACATGATTGTATTTTAACTAGGATGTTGAGAGATAAGAAATTTTTGAAGAACTTGCGGAGGGTTGGGAGTCACATGCGTCGTGAGAAGTATTTGTGTCGGTTGGTAGATGAGTCATTGGTACACATCTGGGATACCTTGGACTCATGGGATTCTTCTGATTCCTCATAATCAGGGGCACAGAGTCTAATGAAGATGATATCAGTAAACATAGTGCTGATGTGCCAGGGCCTAGTTCCACGGGGCCAGCTGTGGGTGGGGCCGGTAGTGATCCACGGTTGGCTGGGAGTGGGCATACATTAAGCAGGATTACTCTGCTGGATTGGCATGTGTCTCAGAACTCAGGGCTGAGGTGTTGAGGGGGAATTATGTAGACATTTCTTTCTCTTTTGGCTCGCAGTCAGGATGTTGGGGATAAGAAGGGGAGGGCCCAAAGGAGGAGCATAAGAAATGGCGGTTGTAGGTCCCGAAAACCATTAGTAACTGGGGTTGTTGGCATGCCATGTTTTTTCTGCTATTTTGGGAGGGACCAAGCCTGCTCTTTACCCGGGACTCTTGCAGTATTTGGATGGTATCCTGGGAGCTCATTGTCCTTATGGGGATTGGGTATGGTTCAATTATGATGAGCAGTTTAGGAAGAACTTAGTGAAGGACAAGTCAGAGGCTTGGGGTTTTTGGGACATGAACATTTGGTTGGCGGAAATGACTCCTTGTAGGTCTTCTTTTGGGAAGCCTGGTAGTGGGTGGTTACCAGGATTCTCTGCCAGGGCTTTCTCGGGGGGTTGGTTGCAGGTAGTGGGTGGGGTGGGGGAGACAGGTTCCCAAGCAATGGAGGAAATGTTCCCCTGTCAGGTGGGTTTCGGGGAGTCAGAACTGACATTGCTTGCTTTCAGTTCAATATGGGCTGGTGTGACCACCCAGAGTGTCGCTTCAAACATTGATGCTCAATGTGGAGGGGGGGGGGGGGCACCCAGCCTTTCGATGTTTCACCCGGGATGGGGCATTCTTGGAGCAGGATAGGCCCAGTTAGGTGGTGGGCCTCTGCCAATGGTCCCTGGACAAGGCTCCATTGCCCATTGACCTGGTGGATTGGAGTAATGGTTACAGGGTTATCCAGATTTGACAGCTGCCCGATTGTTACACAAGAGTTTTCAGGATGGGTTTATGATTCCTTTTTCAGGACCACCTTTGTTTCACCATTCATGTAATGTTCCTTTGATGCAGCAGCTACAGGGGATTGTCTCCAGCAAGTTGCAGAGGAAGCTGGAGCTGGGCAGAATTGTGGGTCCATTTGAATATCCTCCCCTGCCCAATCTGGTGGTGTCACCTCTAGGGGTTGTGCCAAAGAAGGAGCCAGGAAAGTATCATCTCATTCATAATTTGCTATATCCGGCGGGGAGAAATGTGAATGATTTTATTGACCCGGCTCTCTGTTGGTACAATATGCTTCATTCGATTCCGCCATCCGCCTTCTTTGGAGGGCAGGGTGGAGGGCTTTGATGACAAAGGCAGACATGGAGTTTGCAGTTTGGTTGATCCTAATTCACTCCAGTCCCTTTTATCTGCTCAGCTTTCATTTCCAGGGGTGGCTATTATGTCAACAAGTACATCCCCATGGGGTGTTCAGTGGCCTATGCCTGTTTTGAGGTGTTTTCTTTCTTCCTCGATTGGGTATTTACGTTTGCAGCCCATTCTGACTTGATGGTGTACTATTTAGATGATTTCCTCGTGGTAGCCCTAGCAGGGTCACCTGAGTGTGCTGTTTGCTGGAGATCTTCCAGAACCTGGTGTCAGTTTTGGTATGCCATTGGTTGAGGGGAAGACGGAGAGTCCATCTATTTTACTCACTTTTCTCGGCATAGAGCTAGATTCTAAGAGGATGGAAACTCGGTTGGAAGGTCTCCAAATTGGTGGTTCTATTTCGGCAGGCCCTGTCACGTTCTAAGATGATGTTGCGGCAGGTACAAGAACTTTTGGGGCATTTCAACTTTGTCTGCAGGGTGCTACCTATGGTTCGAGTATTCATGCGGTGGCTCACATTCCTGACTAGAGGAGTGAAGAAGAATCATCATCTTCTTCAGTTGAGTCAAGGGTTGAGGGTGGATTTGGACATTTGACCGGAGGTATTGCGATATTTCAATGGTGTGTGTATATGGCAATTGCCGGTGGTGTCAAACCATGACCTGAAGTTCTATACGGATGCATCCGGGGGGATTTGCTTTGGGATATATTTTGGAGGCACATGGTGTGCAGAGGCTTGCCCTGATACTTGAAAGGACTGGGTTTGGTGCCAGAGCATTACCCTATTGGAACCATTCCCTGTTTGGGTGGCATTGCTGCTGTGGGATGAATGCCTGTGCAATTGGAACTTGCTCTTACGTTCTGACAATATGGCAGTGATTATGCACTCAACAAGTAGTCTGCTAACTCCCCATTGATGGTGGGATTGCTGCACAAGGTGATACTTCAGTGTTTGTAGCTGAATATATTGTTGGGGGTGAAGCATGTGCCTGATGTGGATAATTCAGTTGCTAATGCTTTATCTCATTTGCAGTGGCCCAATTTCACACTTTAGCTCTAGCTGTGGACACTGCCCGAAGCATTGTTGGTACATACTTCCTCATCACTTGCAAGATTGTTGCTTTAGCTGTGAAAATGTGGAAAGCCTATACAGTCAGTTGGTGGAGTTTCTCGAGCTTAGTGCCAGCTGGCATATGGCAGATTGCACAGGAAGATGTCTTGCGTTTCCTGGATTTGGCAGTGGAGTGTCGCTTGTCACCGCACGCTCTCTCGGGGGCATTGGTGAGTGTTGCTTTTGTGTCCAAGATGGGTGGATTTCTGGACCTTACAGTGTCTTTTGTGGTCCGAAATCTCGTGAAAGGTTTTGCTAGAGCACAGTCTGCCTTAGTGGTGCGGCCTGTGCGGTAGCCCATCCAGCATGATATGCTGCTGACTCTTTTAGCCGTCTTGCCACAGGCATGTGCTGCCTCATTTGAAATGGGATTATTTGGCATTGCTTTTACCTTTGCTTAGAATGGGGGAGTTGATGGCAATGTCCAAGTCCTCTTTGGGTAATAGGGAATTCTTGGCTGGCAATGTGGTATTCTTGGAGGAGAAAGTGCACTTGCGCATTCCTCGTAGCAAGACAGATCAGCTTTGATGTGGAACTTGGGTCCAGTTGCAGAGCTTTCCTGGCTTGGTCTCCTGTCCAGTTCATTGTGCCAGCACCCTTTTACTTTCTTGACCAGTGGGGGCCCTGTTTTGGTTGTGCCATGAGTGGAGGGATCTGCTGACCCGATTCCAGTTTGCTGCTATCTTTAGCCGTAGTGGGTTTCCCTCCACAGGAGTTTGGAATGCATTCATTCCATATCTGGGTGGCCATGATGGCTGCTGGACAAGGCTTTTTTGAGCTGACAAGTCAGCTCTTGGGTCACTGGCAGTCTAATGTATATAAGAGATATATGCACTAAACAGGCACCTTAACGGCCTTTTTCAGCTTCTTTCTTTTAGTTTCTTCCCCAGGTTGGCAGAGAAGAGAGTTCCTCATGTACATGTGTGGTCATTCCTTTGTTTTCTAGGCCTGGAAGACAGCAGTGAAATCCAAATGGGGTTTTAATCTTGGTTTAGCAGTAGGTGGAGTGCTGCTGCAGTGGATGGACCTACGGGGGATGTGCTGGTCCCAATTGCTGCTCTTGTTACTGGAAGCTCATCAATATAATCAACCACATTGCATTTTTGTTCATTTGGGTGGGAATTATCTTTATGAGGTAAAAGGGGTGGACCTGATCTGACAAATGAAGTGGGATTTTTTCTTGATCCGTTGCTACTTCCCTGCTGCGATGGTTTTTAGTCGCAGATAATTTTTCGGTGGCTGTGCGGCTGTGGCGAGATGCCATCTGACCACAAGCGGTGGAGCATTTGCGGAGGCAGTTGAAGGCAGAAGTAGCCAAGTTCATCCATTTATTGCAGGGGCTGGTGGTGGGTTATGACTTAATTTCAGTTGACTGCCCAGGGCTTTTTCTCCCAGATAAATAGCATTTATCAGATATTGGTCAGGATATCTTTCTCACTTCAATCCAGGATGTTTTGGAGGGATACAGTAAGGCATTTCAGGCCACATCATTGGAGGCAGAGACATGCATTTGCAGTCTCCACTCATGGCAGAATCTAAAGGGGACTGACCTTCCATTATGGTTAATTTCTTCCCCCCCCCATCCCCCTCCCCCCAGAAAGGCAGAAGAGGAAGACAGGGATGGGAACAATAGGGGGCTTCCCGTAGCCCTGGTGAGGGGTCAGGCTGGGCAGGAGGAGCAGACTCAGCACAGTCACCCATCCTATCCTCCCTGAGGAGGGATGGGGGAATTTGGGGGGTACTTTGGAAAGGATGGGGGGAAGTGGGGCTTTGGGATTTTTGGAGTGCGGTTGGGGGTGGCTTTTGTCGCATATTAGGGGCAGGTGGGATCTAGAGAAGGCTGACCTTCCCTTATGGTTAATTTCTCCCCCCCCCCAGAAAGGCTGGAAAGGAAGGCAGGGGATGGGAACAATGGGGGGCTTCTCGCAGTCCTCACTGCCATGTGCAGTCCCAGTTACATTAAGACTCCCAGATGGAAGCAAACCTCAACCTGGCATCATCGCAGGCAGGGGGTGGGGAGGATGGTGGGAGAGGAGAGTACGCATACAGGGATTAGTGTCAGGCTAGGGCGACACCATCTAGCCCGACCATTGATGTTACTACTTGCAGTGATATTTTATTGTTAAATATTTGAATGCTGAATTAAAACTGCAGTCAATGTTTTGCCAAGCACCTCTCAGGAGTTTGTTTGTGCGGCGAATGGATGGCGAGGAATGTAAATGCCTATGTTAATAAATACATATAAAGTACTCTGTTTCTATAGCCTAGCCATAAAAGTAAACTTTTTGTCAAACCCATTTATTTTGGGGCCATGAATATGCCTGGCATCCCTAATAGCCTCATGGTAATATGAGATAGAATAGTAACTCCCATGATATCACTAATAGTGGAGTGAACCATGCCCAAAACTTTGAAATTGAGTAACAAAACCAGCACACGTATAAAGTCTTCCTCCTGTCCGTAGCCTCCAGCATATGGGGGCTTTTCTTCTATCCCATTTATTATGCAATTATTGGGTCACTTACATCCATATTAATACTTTTAATTGAGTGGTGACAAGGATCAATGATACAGAACATCTAAACAACCGCAGCCAAGCCTCTGACCAAAATCCCCCCACCTGTATGCCTAAAGAATCCTTCCAGCGCATTATGTACTTAAGTGGAATAAAATGAACAGTCTTGGTAAGCACCATATACCGTCGAGAGTCAATATGCATTGTATAAGGGGAAAAGTAAGTCGTCATTGGGTGTCGGTGGGGGTGGAAGCAAAGAGCCCCATGGTGCCTAAAGTTTGAGGTAAGAGCCGCAGGGCTGTTTCTGACCATTGTCGCCACTGTAGGTCCTGGAGAGGGGTGGCTGCGATGGCAATGGGGGCAAGTGGCACAAGGGATGAGGTTCATTTAGGGTGCCTCCTCTCCTTCTGCTTGCCCAGATTTGGTAGGCTAAACTGTGCTATTTCAAGTTTCAAAGCTAAAAAATAGATTCTGACAACCAGGGGAGGTATAAAACGTGAAGTTTACCTCGGGGGTCAACATTTTAAACCAACTCTCTCTCTCTGTCTCTCTCTCTTTTATGGAAGTTGCCCAGTAGATGCTGTGTAGCTCCTGCAACAGCTTCTTCACTCTATCTGTGTCATGCAGTGTTCCTGAAATGACTCTCTAGCCTCAGTATAACCCCTCCCCCCCCCACCACCCTCTGCTAGCAAGGTAGGCCCAGTAGTGTGCTAGCAAGGGTTCAACCAGGCTTACAATTCACACTTCTCAGTGCCAGGAAAAATGATCTCAACCCAATCTCCTCTCAGTGCAGTTTCAAATCATTTGCCTTAATAAATCAAATATCTCTGGATACTCTGAAGAGAAGCCCCTCTCTACTTTTACTCCCACAAATATGTAAATCCCACCAAATTCTTCACAGTTTATCTTCCCCTCTCCACCACCTGCACAGGATGCTCCTGATATTCAAGTTCCTGCAGAACAGCTGTAGGTTCCCCAGAGTACCATAAATCACCCCTTTCCTATAGGCTATTTTTGTACATTCCCACAGTCCCCAGACCCCTGTAGCAGTCCAGTACCCCACAAACCTACTCCAAAGTTATCCAGTACCCTCTTAAACCCCCAAAGTAACCCAGTACCACTAACAGACCTCCCCTACCAGGCCCTTTTTTGGTAGCTTGATCCCAGGAGTAGTATCAAATGACTACTACTAGGGATCAAAGGTACCATTTTGAAATCTAGAGTGACTAGGGATTACTCATGATCCACCTAGGTCACCAAGGAGAGTCCCTGGTAGGTGCTGGGGGATGGAACAGGGGGTAAGTGGTCAGACCTGGTGTGGGGATGTTGGCACCAGGCTGTTTCTTTTTTTTTTTTAATTTATAAATTTTGATCAAAATTACAATAACCAAAAGAGACAAGGTCAATCATAGATCAAAAAAAAAACAGTAAACATGCACAAACTATAACATCAAAGTAGATTAAGTCCACATTAAGGAACCCGACTGGGATTAACAGTAAATCAGAAAAATAAAAAATAAATAGCAAATAAGGCTAAACCCATGATAGGAGGTCAATTACAATTGGTCACCCTTTGTCACCTCTAATGCCCTCTGCTTCTCTAAAATAAAGTTTTCCAAATGGGAGACGTCTACAAAACCATAAGATGCACCCTCATAATTGATAATACATTTACAAGGGAACCGGAGAAAAAAGGAAGTAGCTCCCAGCGCCAAAACCTGAGGCTTTAAAGCAAGAAAAAGCCTCCACTTGAGCTGGGTGCTACGTGAGACGTCAGGGAAAACATTCACAGGATGTCCACAAAACTTGGCTGACTTATGTTTAAAAAAAGCACGAATAATACGTTGCTTAACATCCCTAGAGATAAAAGTCACCAATAAAGTGGTTCCTTCTCCTAATTTGCATTCTTGTAACATGAGACAGCTGTTTCAATTGTGTTTTTGAAAGTGGTGCTTCTTGTCATGTCGCTATCATGCTCACTAATACGTAAGTGAAGTCATTCTGTTCACACACTCAAAAACGCCTTTTAAAGTTTTAGAGCCCGATATTGAACGAGACAGCGAAGAATAGACATCTTATCATCTATAGATTTCAAAGCCCCCCAGACATCCTTTAAGGTGATCTCCGTATCGGGTGCTAGGGTCAAAGGTTCAGCCACACTACTGGGCCTACCAAAGGAAACCGGATTAGGAAAACTCATAGGAAAATTAAACTCTCTTACCCTAACAGAGGACTCCCCGGCAGGAGCAGAGAGCAGCAAAGGAAGAGGACTGGGTGGGGGATACCTTCCTCCTGAACTCAAGGAGGCTCCCTCTGGGGACGACTGCACAACAGGAAGAGGAGCACCAGGCTGTTTCAAGGGAGCTTGGTGTGGTACTGGACTGATTAAGGAGGATTGGGAGGTATTGGATTGCTTGGACTGAAAGAATAAAATTTCTAGTAATTACAATCACGACTTTTAAATTTTAAGATGTCTGTGTTTTCTATCAGAATCAGAACCGTAATTTTTGTGCGCTCTGTTGTAAAGTATGTGCGCTCGCTCGGCGAGGTGTGTGCACACGCACAGCTTAGAGGGAACAGTGGCCCAGGTGCCTTGGCTGTTCATACAACATGCTGCAGGTCAGCTATACAGCAACCCCATATGCTGTGTGCAACACCATTTACAAGTGAAAAGTTTGTTGGTAGATGTAGTTGCAACCTGTGGCTGTGATGCCATAATGCATTCCCAGTCACATCATCGGCAAGGCCCACCCCCACAGCATTTACCTACACCTACACCTACACTTACTTCCCAACATTACACTGTTGTACAGCTCCCAAATCATCTGTTGGCTTGACTGGAGTAAGCAGGGTGGACACGTGTATATGCTGCAACCCTCACCTCTGATTCAGCCTTCAAGCCTCAGGACACATCCATTTGCACAGGTGAGAGGCCAAAGTAATGCCGATTGCCATAGCAGCTGCATCTGTGGCAAGTGTCAGCCGACCTGGCACAGCTGCAGCCTATAGGGAACTAAACTCAGAGGGAGGGCTGGCTTCTGTGAATGTGCAATCCATTCACTTAATTGGTGACACTGGCAGGAATCTGTGATTTCCCTGCATGCACATTGCCCTTGTCATATGCTGAATGCACATAGTGCAATCAAAGGGAATCTGTGCTCCATGCAGTGTATGCACATACAGGGAGGTACATACCAGGTAAATTTGTACACAGAAAAAACTCCTTTGACTCTGTCTACTGATCATTGGCTGAAGCATCTAGCAGTACATTACCGATTACCCCAAATGAGAGTCCAAATGTATCTGTGTGCCGGATTGTGTCAGTGGGACACTGACCTCTGAATGATGCGTGCACAGTTCCAGCTGCTAAAATGTGGCACAGGATGTCTTTTTGGCCTCTGAATTACCCTCCGCCATTTGGTATGGCAGTGCTTGAAGGTGAATCTTGGGGTGGGGGCAGGGATGCAGGGAACAGTACCATAGATGTTTAGTAGGTACCCTTCATAGGTGATATTGCTGGCCAAAGCCTATGTTCACATCGCCAGAACCTATGTGGGCCTACTCAGTGTCTGCATGATTTACATCAGAGGGCCTGCATGACAACTGCACAGGCTTTCTATGGGCACCGAGTGTGACAGCCACAAGGATGTTGTTAGAGTATAAGGAGGCAGGATATGATCACGTGTGTGTTCCTACATCCATCCCCATGTCCAAACTGCCACTCTTCCATGTGCTCTTGGGGGGGGGGGGCAAGGACAATGCATCTGCAGCAAGGGACAGTGCATGTGCTGCACTGTCCAGGTTTGGAGCATCCATGGCTAGGGACATGACATTTTATGCGAGTACAGGTATGAAACTAGGTACAATGCCCACTGCAAAGAGCTTTGTAGGCAGACACCATATTTTTGTATGTGACAGATGTAGACCACTGTGTGCCAGGATGTACTCTCCGCCTGTCTCTAACCCACATTCTACTGTCCCTCACATTGCATGAGCTGTCCCCAGGTCTAAGATAAATAACTACATAATGAGGAGCAGAGGATTCTGGATATTGCCTAGAGCACAGCAGTTTGCAAAGGATGTATATGTGTCAGAAGGCAGCTTAATGGCTGAGCCATTCTGGCATGGGTCTGCCACGGTCATGGCCTGGGTGCACACATCTGTTCATTCTGAGAGGCAACTCTGACTCTGAACAAGTCACGGCTATGTATGCACATAGTGCTATATAGGTTCAAGTTGTAGCAATATGTGGGCTGTGTTTTTCATGGTAGTCCAGGGAGTGACATGAGATGTCATAGAAGTCCCTGGCTAACAGGAGAAGGACACAAGGCACAGATAATACAGGCCACTCCAGAATGCTGCAATTGTACAGCATACCAAGTGACTAGCATCACACACTGCAGACTATATCTGTAGCACACTGGCAGTGATGGAGATCTGCTTGCTCTGGGATCCTGGTGATGTGTGCCCTCCCTCACAATAATGGTGACTGCAGATACAGGTCATTTGCACATATGGCAACTGTCATGTGCATGAAGCACACATCATCTCTGCATTGTACAGTGCTGATGTGATGGATTGCTGTTTTCTCCATATGGTCCTCAGTTGCATATCTGTGCTCAGATTCTGTGATGCATCATGGGTAATGGAGGAGCTAGCCAATACTTATACCTGGGGCCCCAACTGCATCCATTGTAGCGACAGTGATCGCGGGAGAATTGCCCAGTACCTGCTTGTCATCTATGATGGTGACAGGTGTGTGCATGCCCCCCCCCCCTCCGAGGGTCAGCAATGAACCACAGGGGTCATGAAAGTGGTTTGCATTAGGTGTATGTGCAGGTATACCTAACTTGCAGCGTATAGCAGGTGAGAGGAGACATGTGCTGCCTCAGTGCTTACTTCCATACTGCGGTGCAGTGGACCTGTTGTTTGGCATTGGAGTTACAGTGGGAGAAGGGCATCTTGATCTCACATGTGGCTTGGCCTTTGGTCAAGGGATGTATTCTACAGCTGTGTGTCTGTTATACAGCTAGTGTTCTGAGTGTGTAGTGCAGTGCATACTGCATGTGTGCTGCTGTAGGCTGGCCCTAGGTGTGGTATACCACTGTCTCAGACTGTGCCACTCACGTTGCTACATGTTCTAGATTTCACCCATTGCAGACAAACAACAGTCTCTTAGCTGTAGCCTAATGGTTAGCACACTGGCTCAATAACACTGGCCACAAAAAGCAAAAAACCATATCAAACAAGGAAACCAGTCCAAAACATGGTGAAGAAGAAAAACAGGGCTTTTTATTAGTCATAAACCAGGGGAAACCCGACACAGGCCGTATTTCAATAAACCTTCATCAGGAGTTAATCTGGCATACTAAAATGATAAATACACAAATCATAATTAAAACATGATTAAACATCAATAAAACATTAAAATACAAAAACCGTATTGAAAAATAAACAAATTAATATAATAATACCTAAGCAAATATTAAAACAACCAAAATAAACATATCTTAAATGAACGATTAAAATCATAAATATGTAACATAAAATACATAAAAGAAGAACATGTAGGGATGTGAAATAAATTGATATTGTATATGGGTACCTCTGTTGTATGTTAGCCCATATAAAAGTCTTGTGAAACTAAAAGAGGGGAAAAAAACAATAAATTTAAAAAACAATTTTAAAAAAAAGGGTTAAAAACATAAACCATAAATACTTAATACTAACCATAAAACATATCTAAACTCTCTGTAGAGAATGGGGTATTGTAAACAAAACTGTAATATATAATAGGGCCAAATATTGCATTTGCCTTATTTTAATACTGTAAATCCATCTATATTCTACCAGCTTTTGATAACAGGAGGGAACCAGCAGAGGGAACAAACCATCATAAACTTTAATGCATATTAATGTAAAATAAGATCAAGTACAGTATAGTATCATTTAAATAAGAAATACAGTTTGCTGCAAAGGCTTTTAAATAAACCATGTAAATTGGCCCCAAACATCTAGTTTAAATACTGTGAGATCATAAATTAAATTAAATATGTGAGCCACATTGGATAATTATATTGTAAAGAGCCAGCCAGAGCAGACCAACCGGTGAATACAGTCACGAGAAAGTTTTGAACTCCATCTTAAAAAGGGAGGTATTAATCTCTTCTTGAACATCCTTAACATTACTGTTTAAAAGAAAAATGACATAACAAATATAATGCCGCTGTATCATGTGCATGAGGGTTCCTGCATAACTTGTTACAAGACTGTCCACAATAAAAAGGCAAAAACCTTTACCTGCAGTCAAATAAAAGAACTCCTGCACAACCTTTGTGTGTATGAAATAGTCCAGTGCGTTCAGAAAAACGCCGGCACTTGCGCTCTACAGTTATAACCACAAATCGCGGGAAAAATAGGGGACATATCTGAATGGTTGACCATTTCCTGGGGTTAAACTTCAGAACCGAGGCAGACTACTGGGCACCTAGGCTGATTAACTTTATGAATGGAGCCGCTGTAGTCTTCTAAAAAGTGTGATTATGAAGTTATCAGCTTCATCTATACAGATTGTTGCCCTGTAGTATTATGTATATATGGAGGATTGCAGAGAAACATACTACATCACTAAAATAGGGATAAAAACGGGGAAAATGATATTTATGATCCCGCAGTTTTTAAACTAGATGTTTGGGTGCCAATTTAAATGGTTTATTTAAAAGCCATTTGCAGCAAACTGTATTTTTTATTTAAATGATACTATACTGTACTTGCTCTTTTTTTAGATTAATATGCATCAAAGTTTATGGTGGTTTGTTCCCTCTTTGCTGGTTCGCTCCTGTTATCAAAAGCTGGTAGAATATAGATGGATTTACAGTATTAAAATAAGGCAAATGCAAGATTTGGCCCTATTATATATTACAGTTTTGTGTACGATACACCATTCTCTACAGAGTGTTTAGATGTTTTATGGTTAGTATTAAGTATTTATGGTTTATGTTTTTAACCCTTGTTTTTTAAATTTATTGTTTTTATTTCCCTCTTTTAGTTTCACAAGACTTTTATATGGGCTAACATACAATAGAGGTACCCATATACAATACCAATTTATTTCACACCCCTACACGTTCTTATTTTGTTTTTTATGTTACATATCTATGATTTTAATTGTTCATATAAGATATGTTTATTTTGGTTGTTTTAATATTTGCTTATATTATTATATTAATTTGTTTATTTTTTCAATATGGTTTTTGTATTTTAATGTTTTATTGATGTTTAATCATGTTTTATGATTTATATATTTATGATTTTAGTATGCCAAATTAACCCCTGATGAAGGTTTATCGAAACACAGCTTGTGTCGGGATTTCCATGGTTTATGACTAATGAAAAGCCCTATCTTTCCTCTTAACCACATTTTGGACTGGTTTCAATAACACTGGCTTCAGACCAGGGTTTGACTCCCATTTGTTCTCTTTGTAGCTGTGAGACATTCACTTCAATATACTGCCAGAAACAGCTGCATTGACTGGAGGACACACTTTCTTATGTGTTACAATAGCACATTGGGTCTGCAAACGTGCACATTGCAATCATGCCTATATGACAGCATGACTTTATAGGTTCTGTAGCCCATTGCAAGGGGTCTGACATGTTCACCCTGCAGGTGTAAGACACATGAATTGTCAATGATTGGACTATTTCCTCATAAGTGTGACTGAACATCTTTGGCTCCATCACATGTCTGCAGTAGATGCAGGCACATCCCACTCTTGGGATGGCCACCTGCAGGGATCATTGCACGTCCCTACTTGCTCCATATGGCCAATATGAGAAACACTTATCCAGTTGTTATCTGCACATGTGTCAGGAGGATTGTATGGTGGTTAGAACAGCTGAGACAGCTGTCATACCCACATAGCTGGTATTGGGACTTTCCCGTCGCACAGCTATACATTTTTTACACACACTACAACTGCATTTCTATGGTCACATCATCTATATCAGGGAAGCAAAGCCATGATGCACTCTCATCTACCAGCATCCATCTTCAGCCCATCCATAAGCATATGCCCATATGTACAGTCATGTGTTCTCCAGCCAGCTGCTACACCATGGCCAACACAAAAACAGTTTAATCATTTGCCTGTATCACTCACACCTCTCCTGTGAATGATCTATATATCACCACTCCTGCTCGCTCAAATGTTTGATGCCCACATTGTAGGGCTGCTGACTCCACCAGGAGACACTTCTTCCCAGTCCTATGCCACACACAGACATTACAGTGTATTATGTGGTCACCCCTCTCTGAGACAGTACAGCTGTCTCCCACATGCTCATCCTACTTATCGATTGACATGTAGGATACATATGGAACTGACAGTTCCATCAGCTCTTACCTTTCCTTCCATCCAACATCTCATATTTGACTTTCACAGGGGCTCCCTTGTCCTGTGTTAGGGTGACTGCCATTTTTTGGCATTATGGTGCATGCTTGACACCTTGATGCCCGATGTTCTATTAGCACCTGATAAGTGGAGCCAAGAGCCCTTAACTCTGGAGCGCCTACTGCCCACTCTGGCCTTTACCACACGATGACAACCTTACCGCCACCATTACTGCTTGCTAACAGGTGTGCTCTTAATGCCCTTTAGTAAACATACCCCTTAATGTTTGCTTGATAGTATATATAAGTAGCCATGCCCAGTAAAGCAAATTCAGTAGGTGCATGTTCAGGCCATCCAGATGTCCAGAAATCTGGACGTCCTCGAGGTGCACCCGATTCTGCTCACGTGGGTCAGGCTGCGGTTACACCCTGCCCACTCACTGTGCCAGTGCCTGCCCTGCCATGCTGTCCTCCCACATCTAGGGGACTTATTCCACCTCCATGGTGGAATACGTCCCTGTCCATCTGCCCAGGCCTGGACGTACAAGGCCTTCACCGGAATAGGTCCTATATGTCTGGGATTAGGGCACACCTCTGACCCACTCTCGCTCCTCCTTTGGCTCGACCCCTCCCGCCCGGGTGCAGAGCTCTCTGAACATCTCTGTACATGTGGGAAGCTCATTCACTGGAATAGGGCCCGGATGTTTAGTGGGGCATACATGTCCACCCTGGACATACTGTATAGCCCCGCTTCTAAATGCAGGTCAGAATCTACCTCTGTGTTTGCAAATATGCACATAAATTAGTGTATTTTGTAATCAATATGCACACTTCATTATTTTCCCTGTGTTCTGACATCACGTGCCCGGCAACTCTTACAGTAAAAGTGCACGTGTTCATGCCACCTCATGTACTTTCATACCCGAAGTAATTTTTTTTAAAGAACTATTTTACGCATATATATTACCACATTTGCACTGACAGAACGTTATATAATTATCCCCATAAAGTTGGAACCATGTATTCAGTGGTCTGACTTGGGCTCATATTATGAATGAATATACAGATAAAGATATATGAATATATTATGCATAGATCTTTATGCATTTGCTGTCCAGTTGGGTATGAATCCCTTTATTTTCAGTTTTTTTTTTATTGCAAAAGATAAGTGCTGTTGCATGTACAATTTACAACTTTAATCTATGTGATAGTGCTATAGTTTAAGACAGTTACATTTTTATTATATCATTCCTGTATTTATAAAATATAAGGGCCTAATAGATTTGACTTTTCATAAATCAAAATGGCATCTAGGTCGGTACTGAATGCATTTACAACAAATTCAACAAATTGTAGAAAACTACAACATTTTCTGACTTTATAGTTGAAAAGCATCATCTTAATCAATCTAATCTATTATAATGATAGGTTCAAAAGTGTTAAGTGTCTATTTTTAATTCTCTAATCGCCAATGCTAGTCCTGATTTAGTCTTTCCATCCAAGCTGGCTTTGAGGGCCTAGCTTTTCATAGAGACTTTGAGTCCCTTTTCCTAAACATTTAGCATGGTATCTGCAGCATGGTCCATTTTATTCCTATGGTCTCTGTGGCATAAAGCTCAGGCTAAGTGTTAGCAAAAGGGGCCTTTTACCAAAAACGTGCACAGATTCCATGCTGATTATCCCAGGGGTAAGCAGTGGATTTCCCTGGTCCTCTTTAAAAGTGGTTTATGGACTTTTCCTCCAGGAACTTGTCCAGATCTCTTTTAAACTCAGCTACACTAAGAGCTGTTACTACATCCTCCGGCAATGAATTCTAGAATTTGATGATGTGTTGAGTGAAAAAAAATGTCTCTGATTAGTCTTAAATGTGCTACTTTGCAGGTTCATTGCCTATCCCCTAGTCTTTCCACTTTTTGAAGGAATAAACAACCAATCTATGTTTGCCTGTTCTACTCCATTCATTATTTTATAAACCTCTACCATACCTCCCTTGACCTGTGTTTTTCCAAATTGAAGAGCTCTAACCTTTTAAGCCTTTTGTAAATGATATACCCAAGGCCACAAGGAGTGTCAGTAAGATTTAAAGCCTGTTTTATCCAGTCCCAGCCTACTGCCCTAATCACTAGGTGGCTCTTCCTCTTATAGATTGGTTATGGAGATGAAAATTAAGATATCCAGGTTAGTATGTGAAAAATTCCCACTGTATTTTTCAAGGCACCACCAAACATAGAGCCACTTGTAAAATGCATGTAAGGATGTTCAGGACTGCACCTTCGATGTCTAACCACAGGCAGCAGGAAGAACAATTTTAAAAGGCTGCATTGGGGAGGGGGGGATATCTAGCTTTCTCCAAAATGAAAGTGGGAACAGCTTTTTAAAACACCATGCCCAACGTCTATCCTCATCTCCTGACATGCTCTGACATCAATTCATACTCCTTGACCCCACTCAATATTGTATCCTTATTTGGCAAATTGACCACCTAGAAGCATAGTAACATTGTAACATAGTAACATAATAAATGATCGCAGATAAAGACCAGTATGGACCATCTAGTCTTCCCAGTAAGATGGCAAGAGTAGGTGCACCTGCCGCTCCGTGCAGGCCAAACCCTCCTCATGTCTTTGTTTTAGGGGTGAACCCATCGCTCCATATAGGACACCCCTGTATGTTGAGAAATTAGTTAGTTACGTTTATTTTTATTTTATCCTGTTGGTGTAAAGGGATCCACTGTGTCTGTCCCATGCCATTTTGAATTCTGTCACTGTATTTGTCCCCAACACTTCCATCGGGAGGGCATTCCAAGCATCCACCACCCTTTCAGTGAAAAAGTATTTCCTGACATTACCTTTCAATTTACCCCCTTGCACCTTCATGTTATGCCCTCTAGTTTTACAGCTTCCCCGTCTTTGGAAGAGGTTTGTTTGTTCATTATTTCTCTTAAAGTATTTAAAGGTCTGAATCATATCTCCCCTGTCCCTCCTCTCCTCCAGAGTGTGCATATTTAGGTCTTCAAGTCTCTTCTCATAAGGCTTCTGACGCAGGCTCCAAATCATTTTGGCCGCCTTCCTCTAAACAGCTTCCAGTCTTTTTTATATCCTTTGCAAGATATGGTCTCCAAAACTGAACACAGTATTCCAAGTGAGGCCTCACCAGTGACTTATACAGTGGCATTAGTACCTCTTCCTTTCTGCTGGTAATTCCTCTTTGTATACAACCCAACATCTTCCTGGCTTTTGCCACTGCCTTGTTGCACTGTTTTGCCACCTTGAGATCTGCAGAAATAATCACACCAAGGTCCTTCTCCTGGTCCATGCACACCAACCTCTCGCAGACTATCACACACATTTCCCCTGGATTTCTGCTTCCCAAGTGCATGACACTGCACTTCTTCACATTCAATCTTAACTGCCAAGCATTAGACCATTCTTCCAGCTTTTGTAGATCTTTCCTCATGTTATCCACTCCCTCAAGGGAGTCCACTCTGTTGCAAATTTTCATGTCATCTGCAAAAAGACAGACTTTTCCATTCAGTCCTTCAGCAATATCACTCACAAATACATTGAACAGTGCCAGCCCAGGACCGAACCCTGGTGCACCCCGCTAATCACCCTTCTTTCATCCGAGTTTGTTCCATTTACCATCACCTTCTGTCATCTGTCAGTCAACCAATTTCTGATCCAATTCACCACCTTGGGACCCATCCCCAAACTACGGAGTTTATTGATAAGCCTCCTATGAGGAACAGTATCAAAGGCTTTGCTGAAATTCATGTAGATGACATCCATCGCATGCCCCTGATCTAGTTCTCTGGTCACCCATTCAAAGAACTCAATCAGATTTGTTTGACAAGATCGTCCTTTGGTAAAACCATGTTGCTTCAGATCATGCAACCTGTTGGTTTTGAGAAAGTCCTCTATTCACTCTTTCAGAAGCACCTCCATTACTTTTCCCGCCACCGAGGTAAGGCTCACGGGCCTGTAGTTTGTCACTTTTTCCCTGTCACCATTTTGGTGAAGAGGTACCACATTCGCCCTTCTCCAATCCCGAGGATCTACTCCTGTTTCCAAGGATCTGTTGAAAACATCCTTTAATGGTCCTGCAAGAACCTCTCTGAATGCTTTCAGTATCCTGGGATGTATCCCATCCGGTCCCATGGCCTTGTTCACTTTCAGTTTTGCAAGTTGTTCTAACACATCATCTTCTGTGAATGGTGTGGTATCTACTTCATTCCCATTTTTATATTTGGGAGTCACAGATGGTCCTTCTCCAGGATTTTTTTTAGTAAAAATGGAGCAGAGGTATTTGTTTAGCAATTTTGCTTTTTCAAAGTCACTTTCCACCAATCTGTTCCCAGCACTTCCATCTCTGATTTTCCTCCTCTCCAGAATATACCTGAAGAAAGTTTGGTTGCTATGCTTCACATCTTTAGCCATCTTTTCCTCTGCATTTGATTTCCTTATTTCTCTTTTTGTTTCATCCTGTATTCCTTACTGTGTTTCTTGTTTTGCATAGGGACATGCTCTGTAATATCCACAGCTGGGACCTGAACCTGTGATCCTCTGCTCCAAGACACACTAGCTGTGTGTACTGCACCACACAGTTGCCACAGAAGCAGTACTGCATGTTTAACACTAGGGATCAAGGATGTCATTTTGAACCCAGAGCTGTGATAAGCATGAGTGATTTGGGATTGTTCCTACTCTCACTATAGTTCTAGTGCTTCTCTAAGCATGCGCGCACTTTCCCACCCGAATCATCAGGATGAAAAGTTCCATTTAGAGCTGTGGAGATCTACCGTCACAAAAAAAAACCCAGAAGCACTGTGGATCTCCAAGTTCTGTAGATCCTTGAAGGTCGAGTCTCTGTCCATTCTTTTTCTTTTTTATTTTGTGGGGAAGTGGGCAGGTGAGTACAGATGCATACATTTGCTGTCTACAGAGAACTCCCGTTACAGGTAAGCAACTTCACTTTCTCCATAGACAAACAGGGGAATGCAGGCACTCTCTGAAAGTGAGTTCAGAACTGAGGGCCACTGGATAGGTTTGCAGAGTGTGTGGCCCAGGCTGGGGTGCATATTGGGTGGTAGGCAAAAAAAAGGCTAGGTCCTCTGCTGTGGCGCGATCTAAGCCATAGTCCCTTGTGAAAGTGTGTATAGAAGTCCAAGTGGCTGCGCTGCAGATATCTTATGGGGAGACAAAGGATAGACTCACTACAGTTGTCGCAGTAGCATGGAGTTGAGACCCAGTATGACTTAGGACTGGTAATTGAGCTTGGACATAACAGAAGGAGATGCAGACTGCTACCCAGGATGAGACAGTCTTTTTTGAAGCTGGTCATCCTGGATTGTTTGGACTGAACATGACAAAGAGTTGAGAGGAGGATCTCAGGTCTTTGGTGCCATGTAGATAGTAGGGAAGTGTCCACCTACAATCCAATTTGTGGAGGGATTATTCTGGAGTGTTTGTCATTAAATCAGAAAAAAAGGCAGGAAGCATGATGAACTGGTTCAAGTGAAATTGTGAAACAACTTTCGGAAGGAACTTAGGATGGATTCTTAAGAGCACTTTATTGTGCTGAAACTGCATGTATGGAGGGCAGTGAACAAGAGCCCGGAATCACTAGTTCTTCGCGAGGAGGTTATCGTTACAAGGAAAGCAATTTTCGATGTAAGGTGTTTTAAGGAAGCTGATCCAAGAGGCTCGAAGGCAGGTTTCATAAGTTCTGCTAAGACTAAATTCAGGTCCCATGCCGGGAAAGTGGCCTGATTGGAAGTTTAGTGTTCCTGAGACCTTTCATGAAGCACAAAATAAGAGGGTGAACTGATATGGGCTTACCATCCACCAGGGCATGGGTAACTGCTAAGACTGAAAGGTGGTAGCAGACTGACGTGGATTGCAAGCTGGGCTGTGAGAGATGTAGCAGGTAGACAAGGACTTTTCCTAGAGGGCAGTAAATGGGGTCCAGTTCTTGGTCCTTGGCCCGGTGTATGAAGTGAGACTACTTCCTGTGGTAAGGCTGCCAAGTAGTAAGTTTTCTAGAAGCCAAGATAACATCTAGCAACTCTGGGGATAAGGAGGTATCTATTGCCATGTAGCTTGAATTTTCCATGCCACTAATGAGAGGCTACAGAGATTGGGGTAAAGCAGGTTCCCTTGGTCCTATGTGAGTGGCAATGGGTCTGTTCCCAGAAGTTGAAGTCCCTGTACTGTCAATAAAAGGAAGTGAGGAAACCAGATTTCTCAAGGACAATGAGGTACAATAAGAATTATTGATGCTTTGTCATGGAGTATTTTGAGGAAAATGTGACTGATGAGTGGAAAGGGAGGGAAGGTGTAAAGGAGCTGGTGACACCAAGAAATGGCAACGGCCTCATGTGCCCATCTAAGAGGACTTGGTCAGATGGAGCAGAAAAGTCCACATTTGGTGTTTTCTGCAGTAGCAAACAGATCTACTTCTGGAGTGCCCCACTGTGCGAAGAGTGCATGGGCTATGGTGGTATCGAGGGACCACATGTGAGAGTCAAGGCGTCAACTTAGCGAATCTGCTAGCTGGTTCTGAGATCCCAGCAGATAAGCAAAATATTTATGCAGAGAGCAAAGAGCCAGAGGTGTGTGGCTTCACAACACAGTTGAAGGGAGTCTACTCCTCCCTGTTTGTTGATGTAAATAGAAACATAGAAACATAGAAATATGATGACAGAAAAAGACCACATGGCCTATCTAGTTTGTCCTTCTATAACAACTATAACAGTCCCCATTTTTCCTTTAAAGATCCTCTGTGTTTGTCCCATGCTTTTTTGAATTCAGATACTGTCCTCATCTCTACCACCTCCACTGGGAGACTATTCCATGGATCCACCACTCTTTCCATAAAGAAATATTTCCGCATATCACTCCTGAATCTATACCCATTTACCCTCATTCAATGTCCCCTCATAGCAGAACTTGCTTTCAATTGAAAGAGGCTCTCCCCCTGAACATTTATGCCATGGAGGTATTTAAACATCTCAATCATATCACCTCTATCCCGCCTTTCCTCTAAGGTGTACATATTAAGATCCCTAAGTCTGTCCTCATGCTTTATAATGAAGACCACTAACCATTTTAGTAGCCACCCTCTGCACTGACTCCATCCTGTTCACATCCTTTTTAAGGTGCAGTCTCCAAAATTGCACACTATAATCCAAATGAGGTTGCACCAAAGACTTATACAGAGGCACTATCACCTCCTTTTTTCTGCTAGCCATTCCTCTCCGTATCCACCCAAGCATTCTTCTAGCTTTTGCCGTCACCTTTTCTACCTGTTTAGTTACTTTAAGATCATCAGACACAACCATGCCTAGGTCCCACTGTTCTTTAGTGGACAAAAGTACTTCACCCCCTATGCTATATTGCTCCCTTGGATTGCTGCAGCCCAAATGCATGACCTTACATTTTTTAACATTAAATCCCAGCTGCCAAATTCTAGACCATTCTTCAAGCTTAGCTAGATCCCTCCTCATGTTATCTAAACCTTCCTGGGTGTCTACTCTATTGCAGATTTTGGTATCATCCGCAAAAAGGCAAACCTTACACAACAGCCCTTCCACTATCTCACTAACAAAGATGTTAAAAAGAAATGGATCAAGGACAGATCCCTGGGCACACCGCTGGTAACATCCTTCTCCTCAGAGTGAGCTCCATTTACCTGTACCCTTTGTCGCCTCCCACCCAACTAATTTCTAACCCAAGCAGTAACTTTAGGGTCCATCTCTAGGGTGCTCAGTTTATTTATAAGTCGCCTGTGAGGAACAGTGTCAAAGGCTTTACTGAATTCTAAATACACCACATCTAGGGCTCTCCCTCAGTCCAACTCCCTGGTCACCCAGTCAAAGAAATCAATCAGATTTGTCTGACAAGACCTGCCTCTGGTGAATCCATGCTGCCTCGGATCCTGTAATCTGCTGGACTCCAGAATCCTCACTATTTTCTCTTTCAGCAGCGTTTCCATTAATTTACTCACCACCGAAGTTAAACTAACCGGACTGTAGTTTTCAACCACATCCTTACTTCCGCTTTTGTGTAAAGGCACCACATGAGCCTCTCTCCAGTCCTTTGGCACCACTCCCGACTCCAACGAGGCATTGAAAAGGTCAGTCAGTGGAGCTGCTAGAACGTCCCCAAGTTCCCTCAGTATTCTAGGGTGTATCCCATATTGTCCCATCTCTTTGTCTACTTTAAGTTGAGCTAGTTTCTCATGAACACAGTCTTCTGAAAATTGTTCAAGATGCCTCTCTCTTCTGTTCCTGTTTGTGGGTGTTTTCTGAGGTCCCGCTCCTGTTTCTTCATCTGTGAACACAGAACAGAAATATTTGTTAAGCAATTCCGCTTTATCCTCATTTACTTCTTCATATTCCTCCCCTTCACCCTTGAGTCTGACAATACCACTTTTGCCCTTCCTCTTCTCACTAACATATCTGAAAAATGTCTTATCCCTCAATTTTATTGCATTGGCTATTTCCTCCTCTTTTTGAATCTTCGCTTTTCTGACTGGTTTGCTAGCTTCTCTAAGTTTTTCCAAACATAGATGCCTGTCTTCCTCTCTCTGTAATCTCTTGTATTTCATGAAGGCTTCCCTCTTTTTCTTCACTTTTTCAGCTACTTCTTTCGAAAGCCATAGCAGTCTCCTTTTCCTTTTACCTTTATTTACCATTTTAACAAAAAGGTTGGTTGCCCTTAAAATATCCCCTTTCAGTTTTGCCCACTGTTTTTCTACATCCCCTAGCTCTTCTCATCCCACTAACGACTCCCTGAGGTATTGGCCCATCTTGGCAAAGTTAGTCTTCCTCAATTCTAAGAGCCTCACTTTTGAATGGATTCTAGCAGCCCTAGACCTAATACTGAACCACATCATCTGGTGATCACTGGATGCAAAATGATCTCCCACTATAACATCAGAAACATTTTCACTATTGGTAAGCACCAAGTCCATAGATACATAGATACTTGATTGTCCAATTGTATTAAAATTATCTTGTCTCTGGCCCAGTGGTGGAGGACATGCAGGGCATAGCAGACTGCTCGGAACTCCAAAACATTGATGTGAAGGGATCACTCTAGGTGACCAGAGTCCTTGTGTGGACAGGTGTAGGAGCTGCATTCCCCAGCTATAGAGGGATGTGTCTTTTGTAAGGATGAGCTGGTGTTCTGATAGTTAGAATGGGCAACCCTCTAAATGGTGAGATGAGATGGTCCACCAGCACAAACTGTTGTGCAGTTCAAGGGTCATTTCTGCACTTAAGGGAATTTTCATACATAGTGACTGGGTATGCTGTTCAGAGGTGCCACTGAAGTGGGTGCATGCACAATCTTGCAAGTGGAACTACATGGACTGATGCTGCCATGTGACCCAATAACTGAAGTAGGTTGTGAGTAGTTGTAGTTCAGAGGTGAAGTAACTTGTTGCTGAGATATTGTAAAAAATTGAGTCTGTCTGAAGGAAGGAAAACTCTTGCATTACAAGTTTATATGTGTCTCCCAATGAAACAGATTCTTCTGAGGTTCCAGTTCTGATTTTTGTTCATTTATGACAAAGCCGGTGGCTTGAGGGAGGCCTATGGTGTCTTGAACTGCTCGGTGTGTTGTCGCCATGGAGAATTACCAATATAAGCTAATTGTCCAGGTAGGGGTACACACAGTGTCTCTGTCAACGAAGATGGCTGGCTACTATTGCAAGACATTTTGTAACTAACCAGAGGACAGTGGACAAGCCAAACAGAAATACTTTGCACTGGTAATGCTGATGCTTGAATTTGAAGCAAAGATATTTCCAGTGCATGGGGTGAATAGAAATGTGAGTATATGCATCTTTCAGGTCCAGAAAGGCCAGCTAATCATTTTGACTCAGCAAGGGAAGGACTGTACTGAGGGAGTTAATTTTGAATTTTTCCCATTTAATGTAGAGGTTGAGGTCCCGGAGGTCCAGGATGTGACATATCCCCCCTGTCTTTTTCAGAATCAGGAAGAAATGTGAGTAGAAGTCCTGGTTGTGTTGGTCATAGGGAGCTACTTTGGTAACTTGATTTCTGAGGGGCTTCTTGACCTGTTCCAGGATCTGTAAGTGTTGAGCTGAAGGTTGGAACAGGGATGAGGAGATGGAAGTTGATTCTGTAAATTCCCTTCATAATTTTGAGTACCCATCAATCTAAAGTCATGGAATGCCAGGCCTCTCTGAAGTGCTGAATCCGGCCCACTACTGGTAGGTAGTCAAAAGCTGGGACATGTTTTGGGAGAAGGGGTAGTGCTGAAGGGTTGCTTCCTGTCCCGTTGCCTGGATCGTTGAGGGTAAGCTGAAGTGGGAGGTCTTTGTGATGGCTGCCTAGAATAGGACTGATATTTCCGTTGAGGATAGTACTGTTGGAAGTATTGATAATGGAAGGCCCTCCTGTACTAAAACGGTTGGGAGCATCTGGATTATGACATCATCTCTACTAGCTAGGAAGCCATCTCTCTCACAGTAGAGGAATGGTCTTTAACCTCAGAAACAGCTTCCTGCACCTTGGATCCAAAAAGGCTATCTCTTTGACATGGTGCATCTGCCAGCCGATCATAAAGGTCTTCTCTGAGACCAGACACTTGAAGTTAGGCTGTGCATTTAGTATGGCGGTGGAACATACCACTGAGTCAAAGGCGCTGTACATTTATTTATTTATTTATTTAACAAGTTTTCTATACCGCCTTTTCCTTCAATCAAAGCGGTCACAAGAAATACAAAGGTTATAGGCAAGGGAAACAAACACAGTATAAACATAACAGTACAATGGTAATATAGGAAAAATAACAAGGGTTAACAATAAGGCAAATTAGTTAAAATAATTAAAATAAATATAATATATTTAGTCAATTGTTGATCCATATTGTTCAATGAAAAGTGTAGTTTTCAATTGTTTACGAAAGTCTTTTAAATCATCCAGTGAGCGTAAATCAGGAGGGAGAGAGTTCCAAATTAAAGGGGCGGCCAAAGCAATTGCTCTTTGTGAGGTACATTTGCATGATTTAGAGTAGTTTTTTGGGGTGCTGAGGGTGTTAGAAGTGGATAACCTTCTTGGTCTTTTGTTGATATCATGGAGTAAGAGGGCATGAAGGCTGATTGCAGAACTGTTGTGTTTCATTTTGAATATATTTATGATTAATTTATACTTTATGCGAAGGATTATTGGGAGCCAGTGGAGTTCTTTAAGGATGGGGGTAATGTGTTCATAATTTGAGGATCCATTGATGATTCTAGCTGCTGTATTTTGTGCCATTTGAAGTGGCTTGAGAGCATGCTTAGGCAGTCCATTGTAAATAGGGTTGCAGAAATCCAGAATGGGAGTAATGAGTGCCTGACAGACTGTTCGAAAGTGATCATAAGAGATAAGAGGCTTAAGTCGTCTAATTATCTTCATTTTGGTACAGATAATATGGTATAGAGACTCATGTATGTTAGGGAGGAGTGGAGTTTGCTTTTCTACCACCAAGGTCTGAATGTTATCCAATTGCAGGAGGAGATCATGGTGGTAATGGAGGATCTGAAGCTGGTGTACTAGAACCCTCATGGCAAGAAGCCTGCTCTGATAGGACTTTTGCCCGATAGCATCGACTGTTGTTGTTCTTTATCCGGTGTCCATGATCACTTTCAGGAGCTGTGGAGGAGAAGGAGTAGAACCCCCAACCTGAATCCACAGGCTCTGGGTGGGCTGTGACAAAGCTAGCATTGATAGAGGGTCTGCCTCCAGATGCATGGCTGCCCTAGATGGTCCCAATTGTGCCTGGTCTGGGCCTGATGGGATAGGCTTACTGCAGGTTGCTACACTGACATGGCTCCTTCCTTTCTATAGTTAGTGTGGAATTTTCAGCTTTGTTAAACTTAGGGGCATGTTTACTAAAATCCGCAAAATAGCGCGCCGCAAAATAGTGCACGGCAACGCGGCACTGAAACGCGCAGAAACGCGTTTAAACGCCCCGCACACGTGCGTGTCACCCCCGCACAGGTACGCGGCTCACTAACGGGCCCCGTACAAGTGCGGGCCCGCAAATGTCCGATAGAGGCGTGGAACGGCGAAAGGAGGGCGGAGGAAGGCTCCGGAGGGGCGGAGGGACGGGGTCAATGGGTGGAGAGTGGGAGGGGAGAGGCTCCCCGCACAGAATCGGGCCCGAATTTGCATGTAAAAACTACCGCGAGTGAAACACTCGCGGTAGAAAGCATTTAAAGTGAAGAGAAACCATTTCCATCAGCAATGTACAGGAAAACCGGGGAAGCCAGCAAAACGTGAGCAGTATGATATATGTGCACAGCACAAAAGTGAAAATAAAAATAGAAAATGACCACAACAGAACTATTAAAAATAGTAATTCAGCTGGGGAACAGTTATAGTGATGGGCAAATACAGAAAGCACACCCAGCAAAGCTCCAGAAAAAAGAAATGAATTTTGGAAGGGTCTACTGAGAGGAGACTCTTCCAAAAAACATTTCCACGTTTTGGAGCTTTCCTGGGAGTGTTTGCTATGGTTGCCCATTAATATCACTGTTGCCCAGCGTGGTGATATTTTGTCCCACATTTCCCGTGGTCATTTCCGGGGTTTATGTGCACGTTTGTCACCAGACAGGGTGCATATGCCCACAGTAGAATTGTGTAGAGCAGGGTTTGTGACTCCATCCTGCCAGGCTTACTGCCTCCAGGGGCTGCACTGTCTCTGTGGCCAAAGTGTGGTACAGCGGACAGAGTCATTACCTCTAGGACCAGAGGGCAGAGGTTCAAAACCCAGCTGGGGCACCTGCCAGCCCAGTCCCTATATTTTACCCACCACTAAATAAAGATAGCGCAGACACCCCTGTATGCATGGGGAAAACACCCATATTTTACCCAACACCGCACACACACCACAACAATGGGCATTACCTACAGCCAAGTCCCCCAAATGCAGTCCCATACTGCCACATTGCAATCAGGTCAACTGCTTTTTCTGAGAGAAGTTCATGCCAGCATGTTGGCGGACAAGTACATGTGGTGCAGGGGGCAGTGGCTGCTAACCACAGAAGACAGAGGCCTAGCCATGTGCAGGCTGGCACAGTCCACTGCAACAGACAGGTCCTGCCGGATCCACAGTCATGGACAGTCCAGGGAATCCAACCAATCTGTGGCTACACAGTGGTGCAGTGCACACAGACAATGCATACAAGAACAGAAGGTCACAGGTTCAAAGCCCAGCTGGGGCTACTGCCAATCCTGCCCACATATTTTTCCCACAACTAAACAGTGATAGTAAGGACACACCTTTCATGGCGGGGACATATGCAATGATAAGACATCTATCTTTTACCCCACTGAGCACAGACACCATGAACAGGGGCAGTACCTAGAGCAGAATCACCCAAATGCAGTCCTGGTGGGCCACACACCAGTCAGGTTCCATGCTGACACTCATACAAATGCCTGTGCTGTATATCTATGCACCACCCCCATGGCATGTAGATGTAGCCCATGCATATTCATGAGGGATAGCAGGAAAACCCGAACAGTGTGATGCAAACCTGGACTGGAGTTGGGAATCTGTGCCGTAAAGCAGCAGCCATCAAGGGCAGACACACCCACACCCACAGGCCCCATTGGCCAATGTCTCCTGGAAAGGCAGAACATTGGACCGTGCATGCAGCACCCAAAACGAGCACTTGCATAACTTACCAATGTCACCCTACACCTGAGGTATACGGTACACAGCTCGGAGACGTTTGCTAGGAGCACAGGCAGGCAGTTATCCATACGTTACGTACATACTGCTAGTTGACCCCATCCAAACAATCTGTTAGGTGTTTGCGGGGCATGCTCCAGGCCTGGCCTCTGACGGTGCTTACCACCCTGGGGAGTGACCACCAGCTGTAATGCGTACCATATCCATGCCTTGCCGTGCTCAGGACCGGTTTGGTGGGCAAGGCTACTTACCCCCTCAATCGTAGCACCATGATGGCAGAGGTGTGGAAGTGTGTGTCTGTCTATACAGTGGGTGTTGGCTGCAAGCCCCTTCAACAGCCCGCACTGCCAGCACTGTTGCCAGTATTGGCCAGTCAATGTGCATAATGAGGTGCAAGGTACCATGGGTATAGCCAGGGCAGGGTGGCGTGGCCAGGATGCATCTGCACTGGGCATAGGGCCCTGGCAGGGACATTGGCTGGGATATTGTAGTGTCCGGCCACCACCTACACAGACAGGGTGGCCAAAGCATGTCCTTCTGGGGGATCACGCTCACCCTGACTGTGCAGTGACCACAGCATGGCTAGGCCCCCCCATAGTGCTGTATAGTAGTTCTCTCATGTGATAGATATGGGTTTTCTTTGGGGCCCAGTCACTGATCTATCTGCTTGCTGTGTATGCAAACAGCCCAGTTCTGGGTGCATGCATCTCCATTGGGAACATGCACTATGGACTAACCAGCAGACTGTTTGTAGCTGGTAAATGTCTTGCTATAATGGCTTGCAGGGTGCAGTGGCTGTTAGCTTGCTGCCGGGGAATATCTGGTGGTGGCGTGCAGCTTACCATACCCTGGGCTTATGTCTGTCTGCTATTGTGTTATGGCTGTGTATGGAGCTGCCTGCCTCAGGGGGGGTGGTGGTGGTGTTCCTCAGCAGGACTGGGGTTGATGTTGCCCTCTACTGCCACCTTTGCAGGGAGGTAGAGTGTGGATCCCTTGATGGGGACCATGTTTGCCACTGTGGGGGGGGGGGTGCCTGATGGCAGCAGACAGGGATATCCATGGTGTTTGTGCAGAAACTAGCTATCTTACACATTAACACTGCTTTGGAACGCCCGCTTGGCCTCCATCAGCTATGGCAGGTGTTGTTGACCTGGTCCTGGCCACCTCATTGCACACTCAAGGTGAGCACAGTACCCGCACGATGTAACGGTGTGTGGCTACTCTGTGCCAGTAAAACACCCGGTCAGTGCCCCCTACTAGGCCAAGGTGCTGTGTGGGTGCACCCGGTCACTTCCCCCAACAGGGCCGAGGTGCTGTGGGGGTGCATTCCCCATCTTGTGTCCATCTGCGGACAGCTAATTTGCATGTGCAGTGCATCATGGGTACGGGTGGCCTAACCCTATCCTGTTGACACCAGCAGACTGTCTGTGAGGTGACGTGTAGGCTATCTGCAGCCAGCCAGGGGCCTGCTTACAGCTATGGAGCTGTAGCGCAATGGTTACATCACTGCTTGTGCAGCCAGAGGTCATAGGTTCAAACCCACAGTGGGGCCCTTTGGTAGGGCTGTCCACAGCTTTATTTTTATTTACTGTACATATGTCTATGCCGGCAAGACCACCCTCAGCTTACTATACCCATTAGGTGCCTCTGAGGGTGCTTCATAGGGCGCCCTGTAGGCCACCTTATGGTTGCCATCCCTATAGGGTGCACTATACATTATCCTGTGTCGCAACATACATGCTGCCCTATAGGGGTCATTCAAGGGTGCCTTGGCGAACAGTGCACTGTAACATGTGCCTTATGGGCCGCCGTATGTTAACATGCTGGGAGAGTGCGTTTGCTAGTAGTGATAACAAAATAAAATTATACAGCCTCCTACAGCACTCCACAACATAATACATACTGCCTCAGCAGGCATTTTTCACTGGGCATTGTGAGGAGTTGAACCCCTGATCCCTGCACCATTGGTCAGTGTTTTAACCATTGTGCTGTGGCTCTGTTCCTGTGCTTGTGCATCAGCGCGCCGCCTTGTGCCTATCAGCGCGCCGCCTTCTGCCGCCCAAGGGGACCAGTGCGCCGCCTTCTGCTGCCCAAAAATAACTGTGCGCCGCCTTATGCCGCCCAAAAAGCACTGTGCGCCGCCTTCTGCCGCCCAAAAATAACTGTGCGCCGCCTTATGCCCTTCCAAATTAATTTGCCTCCTAAAACAATGTTAATCATTACAGTTACTGCCTCAGCTGACCTTTGTCATTGCGCACACTGGGGGATTGAACCCATGGCCCCTGTACCATTGGTCAGTGTCTTCACTGTTGTACCACGGCTCTGTTGTTTTGTATACTCAGCAGCGCGCCACTTTGCCTTTCCACGCGCTAATGTCGACCCCCGCACATTAGCGCGACGCACACACGTCCGGTTGCTTACTACCGTTTTTTTTCTATTTTCTGCCTGAACCGCCCACTCCTTATATGGCACAGGCACACTAGCACGGCCCCGCACGTTAGGAATGTTTAGTAAACATGCCCCTTAGTCACAAAAGGGAAAACGTCATTCAAGGATAAGCCCCCGCTATGTCCTCTGTTGGTCAGTGCTCTTTTCCAAGTGAAATTCCTTCACAGTGTTGTGGGGAGGGAGCTTTAAGGTCCCCCTGTCAACCGCAGCCTTCCCAACTGAAAACTTGAAGAAATGAAGCCGGAGCAGTTGAAAACAAATCCCACAGAGAGAAAATAAAAACCAGAGGTGATAAACAGTGAAAAACAATGTGATTAAGCCAAAATAAACAAGGATTAAACTTCAGAGCCCGATGAAGAGGGGGAGAGCCATGGCGACATGGCCCTCGGTGAAAGAAAAACCTGTTTATCCAGGTGATTTGGGCAGGAAGGTGCGCACATGCTCAGAGAAGTCTAAAAGATTTCTCTAAGCTAGGAGAGAGCACGACACACAGGCGCTGTTGGGGGATAACACCTTCAGAGTGTGCCTGCATCCCTCTGCTTGTCTGCAGAGAAATGTAACTTTTGACATGTGGCTAATTTTGCAAATACTGTTTACACAGAAAAAAAAACATTACCAAAGGCTTTTCCTAAGTTGTCTGCAACCCACTGCTGACTGGTTAGACAGCATCCTTCTTTTTCTAGTAAATGACAGAGCTGAAAAACATATTATATTTTATGAAACATCAGGAAAAGGTGAAATAATTTCCCTCCCCTAAATTTTTTTTAACCCCAAAGCCTCATAAACTGGAGCAAGTACTGGTACTACACCAGTCCTTAGTGGTAATGTTTTGCCCAGTGGAGTTATAAAAAAAAATGTTTTGTCAGTGAAAGCGCATACGCTTATTATTGAAACTATCATTTAGGGACCCATTTACTAACCTGACTTAGAATCAGCATGGTAGAGAAAGTGTTCTGCCTATTTATTGATTTATTTATTTATTATATTTCAAAATAAAACAAGAACAAGTATATAAACCTTGCAAGGGAAGTGGCAACAGGAATATTTCTATCACATAAAATAATTAAGGTTACATTAGGAAGAATTATGCAACTGAGACCACTAATGTAGAGAGAGTCTACTAATACATTTGTAGGAAACATAACTAAGAAGAAAGGCACAGTGCAAACTAAACTAACCATACAAAATACGCAATGCCCTCATAATAAACCCTAAGCAGGGGGAGTTATAGGAAACAGTGACAACGTCACAGGAGGTTCATGTGAAACCAAAAAAGCTGTTAACTGCTGGGGGTCTACAAAATTGCATCTCACTTCCTTATACTTAAGGACACATTTACAAGGAAAGTTCATCCAAACTTGGGCACCCAACTGCAAAGCTTTAAGCCTCATTAGGAGGAATTGTTTCTGTCACTTCTGCGTTTCCCTAGAAGCATCGGGGAACACATTAATTTTAGCACCCATAAACAGTTCTAATCTCCTGCAAAAAAATAAATGCAAAAGCCAATCATGATACGGTTCTAACACAAAATCCACATTTGCTGCATCTCCAAGTCTCTAGAAGTTTCCAGCATAACCAATGGATCCAATGAATCTAGAGAATTTCAATGTACATTTCCATCTAGAGCGGTTAAGGCAACCTTTTTTGAGAAAGGCAAATAATAGGTTTGAGAGATAAGTGAACATCCAGTCTGGGGAATTTTCAAATTTTCCACAAAATATATTTTGACTGCATCGATAGGAGGAGCCAGAGCCAGTCTGGGAAAGTTGATAAACTGCAAAGTACATTTCCATTGATTTTTCTCTTTAGTATCCATTTTACGATGTAAGAACAAATTGTCATGATAGCAAAGTTTTCAACTTGTAGCTTGTCTACTTATTGCTAAACAACCAATAACTTACTATCAACAATATTACTGCTTTCCTCCAATTTGTCTATCTGTGCAACTAAAGTAGCCAGCAGGGATGCCAGCTGGCTATTCTGACTGCATAAAACATTTTCCAGAGAAGCCACTGCCTCCAAAACACAGTTCAATGAGATCACAGCAGGCTTAGAGAGATTAAGCAGAAAAGTTGGAACAGGAGGTAGAGGTTGAAGACAGAGAAAATCCTACTGGAGACCTTTCCCTCCTGGGTCTCCTTCCAGATCATGCTCACAATGTTCTTTGTTCCCTTTTGGTAAGGTTTTACGGCCACATTCACCCTCTGCAGGCTGCAGGATCCCTCCACCACCCACAAAGGACTGAATGCTAATGACTTCCTTATGCGTCAGTCCCACGGAGGACCCCTGCTTCTCCTGTGTTGACCACTTAACAGGCAAGCACAATTCCAGGCTCATGGTAGAATCAAAGTCTGGGGAGGAAGTCGACAAGCCTTCGTCTGCTAAACTCTCCAAGGACATCATTGGAGTTTCAGTGCCAGGGAGGCTGCAGGCTGTAGATGTTGATCCATTGGCCCGAATTTCACCTAGCCCTTAATAGCGGGAGATTTTTTTTTTTGGGGCTTCAGCATTGGCTTCATTTTTAAGCAGGTAGGCACAACAAGGAAAAAGTCAAAGCCAATGCACTGCAGCCTTTCAGACCATATTAGAACACATATGTGTTCTGCAAGTTCTAATGTGTGCATTTCATCAATCTTTTGTATTAGATTTAGAGGCATGTTTACTAAAGTATGCTAAGCAGCATGGGATTTAGCACATGTTATCTGTTAGCATGGGCCAATGGTAATCTAAAGACTTTTACCCAATCCTCATCCTTCTTGACCTTTCTGCTGCTTTTGACACTGTTGACCACAGCCTTCTCCTCGATACCTTGTCCTCACTTGGTTTTAAGGTTTCTGTGCTATCCTGGTTCTCTTCTTATCTCTCCCATTGCTCCTTCAGTGTTTGTTCTTGTGGATCCTCCTCTACTACTGTTCCACTCTCAGTTGGTGTATCCCAAGGACTGTCTTGGGGCCACTCCTTTTCTCCTTGGTGCACTCATCTTTTCCCATTGCTTTTGGTACCATCTTTATGCTGATGACTCCCAAATCTACCTCTCTACACCTGAAATCTCCATGGCAATCCAGGCCCTGATCTCTGCCTGCCTTTCTGACACTGCAGCTTGGATATCTTACCGCAGCTTGAAACTGAACATGGCCAAAACCAAGTTTCTTATCCCCCCCCCCCTACCAAACCTCCTTTCCCCTTCCTCCTTTCTCAGTGTCTGTGGATAACTCTCTACTCCTCCCTGTTTCCTCAGCTCACAATCTTGAGGTTTTCTTTGACTCCTCTCTTTCCTTCTCCACACACATCCAACTGATAGCTAAAATCTGCTATTTCTTTCTCTGCAACATCACCAAAATTCACTCATACCTTTCTGAACACACTACTAAGACATTTGTCCACTCTTTAGTCACCTCCTATCTTCACTATTGTAACCTAATCCACGCTGGTCTCCCTCTGAATGATCTCTCTCATTCTCTCTCCTTCAATCTGTTCAACATTCTGCTGCATGGCTAATCTTCCACCAACCTCAACATGCTCATATTACCCCTCTTCTCAAGTCACTTCATTAGCTCTCTATCCATTTCCACATCCAGTTCAAACTTTTCCTACTGACCTATAAGAGCATTCATTCTGCAGCTTCTTACTACCTTTCCTCTCTTATCTCTCCCTACACCCCTCCTCGGGAACTCTGCTCTTCTGGCAAATCATTTCTATTTATTTATTTAACATTTCTTTTATACCGAGCTCTTTATCATCAGTGCGGTTTACAGTTAACAGAATGACTCGAGGACCGCAGGGCACTCCCGAGTTTACATCGAACAGGGAAAACAACTTGGAAAGAACAGGGGAAACTATGTACAATTTACATGCTGCTGTGTCAATAAAGTAACGTTACAAGGGTAGAACAGGGGAGTGTGATCCAGAGTGGACCGTAATCCATTTACAGACCGCTTCCTCTTATCAAACTTGTGTTAGCTGATAAGCTATCAGGTTGTGGGATGGTATGTGTGAGGGTATGTCGTGAAGGAATTATTGTATTGTGGAAAGTGAGTAATGAACAAATGGTGCTTGAGGGCCTTTCTAAATTGAATGATGTCATTGATTGCTCTGATGTCATGAGGGAGGTTGTTCCATGATCTGGGTGCGTAGGACACAAATGCACGTTTATTGGTTGATTGTGCCCATTTTGTGGAAGCTTTTGGGATAATAAGTATGTTGGCGGAATGCAATCTCTTGGATCTGTTGTCGGGGGGTTGGGAGAGGAGCATGGAGATTGAGGGGGCGCTATGTTGTTTATGGCTTAAAAGTGATTAAGAGGGCCTTGAAGGAGATCCTACAGCTTATCGGGAGCCAGTGAAGATCTCTTAGGACGGGGGATATGTGATCTCTTCTTGATGCCCCACACAATACACGGGCAGCAGCATTCATCGCCAATTGAAGAGGATTAAGTGTGTTTTTGGGGAGGCCTTGAAGTATAACATTTGTGTAGTCAAAGTGGGGTGTGACAAGTGCTTGGAATATTGTGCTGAAGCTGTCAGGATCTAGCATGGGTCTCAGGTGGCGAAGGGTCTTGATCTTGTAATAGACAGACTTTACTGTGCAGCTTATGTGCTCTTTGAAGTTTAGCTGCTGATCTAGAGTCACACCCAAGTAGCATATGGCTGACTTGATTGGTAGTTCCATATCTCTCACTATCAGGGATGTAGGAGGAGAGAAGTTTTTGTTTCTTGTAATGGTTAGGACTTCAGTTTTTTTGAAATGTATCCTTAGGTTCTGGTTGAGGAGCCAGTCTGTTACTGTGTTGAAGCAATCAACTAGTGTCGTGTAATCTGGAAGTGTGACGTTGAAAGGTGAATACATCAGCACGTCGTCTGCATAGATAAGGCAAGATATTCCGAAGGCGTGGGTGATTTCGCAGATTGGCTGCATGTATATGTTGAAGAGCAGCGCAGAGAGGGAGGAACCCTGGGGTACTCCCTGCTTTTGTTGGAACGGTTCTGATGTACTAGAACCAATCCTAACTTGCTGCCATCGGTCTTCAAGATAAGATTTACACCAATCCCAGGCTAGACCCTGGATCCCCTTCTCGTGGAGATGAACTAGTAGTTGATCATGATCGACGGAGTCAAATGCTGCGGCGATGTCCAGGAAGATCAGCACAAAGCCCGCTTTGATGTTGTCTAAACCACAGACAAGAGTGTTAATTAGTGAGGTCAGGAGTTTTTCGACACCATGAGCTTCTCTAAACCCGTGTTGGCAGGGGTCTAGAGGGGATGAGGTGTCTATATGATGTTGGATTTGCCTCAGAGCTGCTTTCTCTAGTATTTTAGCTAGAAGCGGGATGCTGGAGATCGGCCAGTAGGACTCTACTTTCTCCGGGTCAAGCTGGATGTTTTTTAACAGGGGTCGAATGGAGGTCTGCTTGAGCGTTGTTGGGAACTTTCCTGTTGTGAAGGATTCATTTACGATTTCTGCTATAATTGGACTGAGTTCTGATCGCATTGCTCTGATCCAGTGTTCAGGGCAGGGGTCATTTGGTGCCGTGGTGGTGTTGATGCTGGTAATAATGTCTTCGATGTTGGACACTGAAGGAGGAGAGAACTTGACGAGTGGCTTCGGAGGCAGGGAAGATTGAGTTGTTCCTGGGCAGATGGACATAATTGATTTGACGGTTTTGGATTGCATATAGTTGGTATATGACTGTGGTTGTAATTGCTCATTCTGTGGTGGAGAAGGTTCATTGGTTAAGGATTTTACCAAATTGAAGAGCTCTCGTGGCTTGTTTAGGGAACGTTTCTATCTGTGCCTTTCTCTTCTATTGCTAGCGCCAGACTTTGCTCCTTTCACCTTGCTGCTCCTTATGTCTGGAACAAACTACCTGAGTCTCTGCGTCAGGCTTCATCACTAGTTCTTTTCAAATCCAGGCTGAAAACTCATCTCTTCGCTGCCACTTTTAGATCTTGACTCACCTGGTCTCCTTTGTGTTTCCTTACCATTCCCCCTAGATGTATCCCATGTCTACAGCTACTGTGTTGTCTGTCTTGACTAGATTGCAAGCTCTGATAAGCAGGGGCTGTCTTTTATATGTTTCTGTGCAGCGCTGCATATATCTTGTAGCACTATACAAATGTTCAGTAGTAGTAGTAGTAGTAGTAAAGGAAGTGTCCGAGGGTGTGTGTGTGTGTGTGTGTTGGAGGATGTGTGTATGTATGTGTTGGAGGTGCATGCATGTGTGTGTATGTGTTTGTGTCATGTATGTGTTGGAGGTGCATGTGCATGTGTGTGTGTGTGTGTGTATGTGTTTGTGTATGTATGTGTTGGAGGTGCATGCATGTGTATATATGTGGAGGTGTCAGGGGCTGTGTCTATGTGTATGTATACATTGTGTGTGTGTCTGTGTCTGTGTCAAGGTGTGTATATGTGCCTGTGTGAATCATTTATTTTTATTTATTTATTTATTTAACAGTATTTCTAAACCGCCTTATCTTAATAATCAAGGTGGTATCACAGCAAGCAATCAGGTAAAGTGTGTGTGTTGTACATGCAGTGAGGATGAAACTTGGTTGTGTGATGGCTGTGTTGGGTGCTTGATTTGTTTGAGCTATGTACAAGGTGGGCTATTTACAGTGGTGCTAAAAACACATTTTATATCATAGGGAGTGTCAAGAGTGTGTGTCATGAGTGTGTGTCAAGAGTGTGTGTCATGAGAAGTGTCAGGGGCTGTGTGCTTATATAGATGTGATGTTGTATGCTCTCTCTCTCTCTTATATAACCCCCCCCCCCCCCCAACCAGCCTTACCACATTCTCCTTCTTTCTCTCTTTCATTACCCCCAGGCTTCCTCATTCTCTTTCTTTCTTTCTCTATCATGACACCCCCCCCCCCCCCTAAGCTTTACCCAGTCTCTCATGACCCCATTCCAGGCCCCATTTTTCCGGAGCTGTGGCCAAATAAGCAAACACATATTCATACAGACAACATTTCCCCAGCTGCCTTGACAATAAATGCTACACCTAATCAAAATGTGCCTAAAAAAAAACTTGAAGTGCTACAGATGAAACTGACCAAAATCAGAGTTGCTAAGCTACCCAGTTCCAGGAGTGAGATTTTAAGGTAGTCATGGATTTCTGACAATCTCATGAATTATGGGATCTGTTGCACTGATTTCAATGTGCAAACTGCATTGCAATGCAAATTTAAAATCAAAACCTGGCAAAAAACCTCACTCCTGGAACTAGATAACTTGCCAGTTCTGCTTATAGTATGGGGTTTGTGCCAGAGCCAATATGAGAAGAGACTTGAAGACCTGGATATGTAGATGTTAGAGAAAACAACAAATAGGGAAGATATGATACAGACCTTTAAATACTGTACTTGAAAGGTATTAATGAACAAGCAAAAACTGGCTGAATTCAAAAAGGCATGGGATAAACACAGAGGATCCATATATAACAAGAGGAGAATTCCTGCTCAAAGCAAAACAAAAATGATTTTTACACTTCAAAAAAAGGCACAGAGCGGCAGTTAAAACCCAGAGTAAAAGCATAGAGTGAGTTAACCTGCATGGAGCAGCAGTTACAACCCAAAGTAAAAATGTCTTACTGCATAGACTGGATGGGGAGCATATTTAAAGCATTTTAGCTCTTTAGCAGACCTGCTACCAAGCTCAACCATAGTCACCATGATATTTAGCAGCACTAATCCATTAGTGTTTATGTTTATTATAAACTTGATACACAGCCTTACACATAGATTAGTATCAAAGTGGTTTATACCCACAGAATGCTGAAAAGCGCCAGGTTAAATCCAGGACAATCTGTGGGCGGAGCAGGAGCAGTGACAGATGCTATCCAGTTAGGAGCGCTATTCAGCTGCATGCCGGGTAGTGTAAGCAATTAAAATTAGGACTGGTGAATGATTGCAGTAACTTTACCCACTTAGATCTATCTGGTTAGAGACTGACTATCACCACTAACTGGACAGCATCTCCGGTGCCTTGCCAACCCAGATATTCGGAAGCAGAAACTGGATATGTTTGGCCACTGAATATTTGGATGAATTAAAGTGGCTGCGGTTAGGCATTTTATTTTGAGCAGCAGCCGACACTAATTATGCTCCTCAATGAGCCATTGTGGTCTTTATCTGCTGTCATTTACTATGTTACTGTGTTAGTACGTAAAATAAATATTTCTAAGCTTGGATTGAGATAATAGAAATAATGATTTTTTAGATATATTGGACCTGATTATCTAAAGGCATTTACACAGTTTACAGCCCAGTAAACCATGTAAATGCCTTAAATCGGGATATTCAACAGTACTTACATGGTTACTGCCGTTGAATCTCCCCTTCTAACTCCCCATATGCTCCCCGATGCTATCTGGTTAGCACTGGAACATGTCGGGGTTGTTCAGGGGTGGACTGGAGGTGACGACAAGCGATAACCAAGCGGCGGCGATATGGCATGCTGCCCGGTTAGCAATCTGCACCGAAAAGATAGGAGAGGAAAACCCTCACCTATCTTTAAGGCGCAGGAGCTAACTGGTCAGCATGCCATTTCGCTGCCGCCCAGTTAGCTTCAGCGGCTTCCAGTGTTGCTGTGAATTAAATATCTAGGTTAGAGATCGGTGGGGAGGGCTATGCACCGATGAGACGCATAGGCCTTTGAAAATGAGCCTAGCTCAATATCAGGCCCTATTTCTTATTCGGTAATGTATTGTTGGGTTAAGATAAATTGGGTCCAAATTAAGGCTTAAATACTCTTTCTATCTCTCAGTATCTACTACTTAATTACATAAACAGACCAGCAAACATAATATTCACTCTGATTCATTTAACACAAAACTGATCAAATTCCACAAGCTTATCATGATTTGTTCCAGAAATTCGAGGTATGATAATGAAACAAAAACTCCTTTCTTAATTTAGTTCTTATTCACAGCACAGTCAGAGTAAAATTACTGGGGGATCCTAACTCATAATTACTGTAGTGTTGATTCCAACAAAACAGGCATTCCTTTTGCAGCAACATCGTAAATCATAATTAACCAGCATAATGAAAGCATTTTGAGGTAAAATTATTGTAATCCTCTATAAAATACTATGGTGTTTGGTGCCAATTGTAATATTAGCATATTTTGTGAAAGAGAACGACCTGCATATCATAAGAACATAAGAACATAAGAAATGCCATACTGGGTCAGACCGAGGTCCATCAAGCCCAGTATCCTGTTTCCAACAGTGGCCAATCTAGGTCATACGTACCTAGCAGTTTCCCCAAAAGACACAGGTTCTGCAGTGCTTGTACTAGGCCAAGCATTGATATCCTGGGTCCCTTTTTAATAGTGGTTTATGGACCTTTCCTCCAGGAACTTGTCCAAACCTTTTTTAAACCCAGCTATACTAACAGCCCTTACTACATCCTCCGGTAACAGATTCCAGAGTTTGATTACACGTTGAGAGAAGAAATATTTTCTCCTATTTGTCTTAAATAGTTTACCCTGTAGCTTCATTACATGCCCCCTAGTCCTTCTATATTCTGATAGCGTAAACAATTTATCCACGTTTATCCGTTCCACTCCATTCATTAATTTATACACCTCTATCATATCTCCCCTCAGCCGCCTCTTTTCTAGGTTAAAGAGCCCTAACCTTTTTAGCCTCTCTTCATAGGAGTAGCCTTCCATCCCCTTCACCAATTTGGTGGCTCTTCTCTGTACTTTTTCTAATAACTCTATGTCCTTTTTAAGATACGGTGACCAGAATTGCACACAATATTCAAGGTGCGGTCGTACCATGGAGCGATACAGAGGCATTATAATATCCTTTGTTTTATTCTCCATCCCTTTCCTTAGGATACCTAGCATTCTATTTGCTTTCTTGGCCGCCGCTGCACACTGGGCGGAGGGTTTTAACATGTTATCCACGATGACTCCTAAATCTTTTTCCTGGGTGGTGGTTTCTAATGTGGAGCCTTGCATCTTGTAACTATAGTGTGGGTTGTTCTTTCCTAGGTGCATAACTTTGCACTTGTCCACATTAAATTTCATCTGCCATTTGGATGCCCAGTCTTCCAATTTATCCAGATCCTCCTGCAGTTTTCCACAATCCTCTTGGGTTTTAACAACTTTAAACAGTTTTGTGTCATCTGCAAATTTGATTACCTCACTAGTTATTCCCTTTTCCAGGTCATTTATGAATATGTCAAAAAGTAGCGGACCCAGTACAGATCCCTGGGGTACTCCACTATTCACCTTTTTCCATTGGGAATATTGGCCATTTAGCCCTACCCTCTGCTTTCTATCTTTTAACCAGTTCCCGATCCACAATAGTACACTGCCTCCTATCCCATGACTTTTTAGCTTCGCCAAAAGTCTCTGATGGGGGACCTTGTCAAAAGCTTTCTGAAAGTCCAGATACACTATATCAACCGACTCACCTTTGTCTACCTGTTTATGCACACCTTCAAAAAAACAGATCAGATTAGTAAGACAAGATCTGCCTTGTCTAAAGCCATGTTGGCTGTCTCCCATTAGGCCATGACTATCTACATGCTGTGTAATTTTGTTCTTTATGATGGCTTCTACCATTTTCCCTGGTACTGACGTCAGGCTCACCGGTCTGTAATTTCCTGGGTCACCCCTGGAACCCTTTTTAAAAATTGGTGTTACGTTGGCGACCCTCCAATCATCAGGTATTACAGATGATTTTAATGAAAGTTCACAGATTACCAATAACAGGTCTGCAATCTCATATTTCAGTTCTTTCAACACTCTGGGATGTATACCATCCGGTCCAGGTGATTTGCTACTATTCAGTTTATCAAATAGTTGTAATATATCTTCCCGGTGTAGCGATATTTCTCTCAATTCCTCTGCAGTATCACCTTTAAATACCACTTCAGTCTTGGGTAACACCCCTACATCTTCCTCAGTAAAGACCGAAGCAAAGAATTCATTCAGTCTCTCTGCTATAGCCTTGTCTCCTCTTACTGCCCCTTTTACCCCTCTATCATCTAATGGTCCAATTGACTCTCTCACAGGCCTTTTGCTACGAATGTACTTGAAAAAGTCTTTATTTCGTGTTTTTGCTTCCGTAGCAAGTTTCTTCTCAAATTCCCGCTTTGCCTGCCTTATCAATGCTTTGCATTTAACTTGCCAGTGCTTGTGCTGTTTCCAGTTTTCATCATTTGGCTCTTTTTTCCATTTTCTGAAGGTTGCTCTTTTGGCAGCAACAGCCTCTCTGACCTCACCTTTAAACCATGCTGGCAGTTTTTTGGACTTTCTTCCACTTTTCTTAATGCGTGGAATACAGCTGGTCTGGGCTTCGAGGATAGTATTTTTAAATAACACCCAAGCTTGCTGTAAGTCTTTAACCTTTGGAACCGCTCCTTTTAGTTTTTTCCGAACTATATTCCTCATTCTATCATAGTCACCCTTTTGAAAGTTAAAAGGTAGTACTGTGGATTCCTTTACTATCTGTCCTCCACTGATTAAATCAAACATGATCATACTATGATCACTATTGCCAAGTGGTCCCAACACCCTTATTTCTTGCACCAGATCTGGCGTTCCACTAAGGACTAGGTCCAGTATGGCTTCCCCTCTGGTCGGTTCATGAACCAGCTGCTCCAAGAAGCAGTCATTTATTTCATCTAGAAACTTTATCTCTTTAGCTTGTCCTGCTGTGACACTGTCCCAGTCGATACCGGGGTAATTGAAATCACCCATTATTACTACTCTGTTGTGGCTTTTGTTAGCTTCCTTGATTTCTTTGAGCATTTCATCATCCATTTGTTCATTCTGGCCAGGTGGTCGATAGTATACTCCCACTGCCATCACCTTCCCCTTCATAAATGGAATTTCAATCCATAGAGATTCTACAGCATATTTTGTTCCCTGCAAAACTTTAATCCTTTCTGACTCAATGCCCTCTCTAACATAGAGCGCAACCCCTCCACCAATTTGTTCAGCTCTATCATTACGATATAGTTTGTATCCAGGTATCACAGTGTCCCACTGGTTATCCTCCTTCCACCATGTCTCTGAGAGTGCAATCATATCTAACCTCTCATTTAATGCTATATATTCTAATTCTCCCATCTTATTGTTTAGACTTCTAGCATTGGCATACAAGCATTTTAGAGACTGCATTTTATTAATATTAATCTGGCTATTGGTAGGCATGGGTAATTGGGAATCTTTATGCTCTGTCTGCTCCTTACTCAAGGGCATTTGGGCTACTATACTCCCTTTTGGAACCTCACTGCTTTTGGTAGTATCCTTCAAGGATACCTTTGTCCGAACCGTGCGCTCCTGGGTGACTGTCGGCTTTCCCCTATTTTCTAGTTTAAAAGCTTCTCTATCTCTTTTTTAAAGGTTAATGCCAGCAGTCTGGTCCCATCCTGATTAAGGTGAAGCCCATCCCTTCGGAAGAGCCCCCCTTTCCCCAGAATGTTCCCCAGTTCCTAACAAATCCAAAACCCTCATCCTTGCACCATTGTCTCATCCACGCATTGAGACTCCGGAGCTCTGCCTGTCTTTTGGGTCCTGCACGTGGAACAGGAAGCATTTCGGAGAACGCTATCCTGGAAGTTCTGGATTTCAACTTCCTACCTAAAAGCTTAAATTTAGCCTCCAGAACTTCCCTACCACATTTTCCTATGTCATTGGTACCAACATGTACCAAGACAGCAGACTCCCCCCCAGCACTATCTATGATCCTATCTAGGCGGTGCGTGAGATCTGCTACCTTCGCACCAGGCAGGCATGTTACCAGGCGATCCTCACGTCCACCAGCCACCCAGCTATCTACATTCCTAATGATTGAATCACCAACTATAACAGCTGTCCTGATCCTCCCCTCATGGGGACATGGCCCTGGAGAAACGTCCTCGGTGCGAGAGGGTTTTACATCACCTGGAGGACAGGTCCTAGTTACAGGATCACTTCCTGCCACACCAGGGTGATGCTCTCCTGTCACGTGACCTCTCTCCTCCATGGCAACAGGGATGCTGCCAGACTGGAGGTGGGACTTCAGGACTATATCCCTGTAGGTCTCGTCCATGTACTTCTCTGTCTTTCTTATGTCTTCCAGGTCTGCTACTCTAGCCTCTAGAGAACGGACTCGTTCCCTGAGAGCAAAGAGCTCCCTGCACTTAGTGCATATGTAGGACCTCTCACCAACTGGGAGATAATCATACATGTGACACTCGATGCAAAAGACTGGAGAACCCCCATCTCGTTGCTGGACCTCTGACTGCATCTTAGTTTAAAGCTTGTGTTTAGGTCTTTTAAATCGGTATATAATAAGGATTGGTGTAGATGCTTATACTAATAAAAGTGTATCTAATACCCCTAATACACCCTGTGTACCTGAAGCTAATTAATCACAGGTCCTCTGTGTATGACTGATTTGGATTAAGAGCTGCACCTGAGAGCAGCCCCTTTCCTCTAAGATGTCCAAGTACCTATAAAACTACAATTTCCCCAGGGGTGGGTGGGTGCTGGGGAGGGAGGGGGGAGATAAGTCCTATTAAAGAGGGCAGTTACAAGGTACCCTGTCCTGAACCCTCAGCAGGGGGATGGGGGTACCACACAAGGCCCAGTTAATTGAGAGAGGCAAGGTAAGTACAGCTGAGAAGGCTGAAACTTGCACACCACTAAGACAAACACTAAATAATTAAACAAACAACAGTTAGACAAACAGTAAATAATTAAATAAACAGCTAGAACTCACAGTAAGATGTCCCAGGAGGCAAAAATCCACTCACTAGCAGAGCTCTGTAAAAGTTCAGCCTTTCTCTGATCAGAGAAAAGCAAACTAAAACAGCCTATGCACACGTGGAGAAAACAGGAACAAGGTTACAGGATACCTCAGGGGGAGGGGGTCAGGGGGAGGAGTCACTCAGGCAGGCAAGGACAGGAAAAAGCTTAACAAGAGCAGGCTCTGGGGAGAGAGATTAATTCAAAATGGCTACCACACACACAGGGGGAGGAGTCACTCAGGCAGGCAAGGACAGGAAAAGCTTAACAACAGCAGGCTCTGGGGAGAGAGATTAATTCAAAATGGCTACCACACAAGGCCCAGTTAATTGAGAGAGGCAAGGTAAGTACAGCTGAGAAGGCTGAAACTTGCACACCACTAAGACAAACACTAAATAATTAAACAAACAACAGTTAGACAAACAGTAAATAATTAAATAAACAGCTAGAACTCACAGTAAGATGTCCCAGGAGGCAAAAATCCACTCACTAGCAGAGCTCTGTAAAAGTTCAGCCTTTCTCTGATCAGAGAAAAGCAAACTAAAACAGCCTATGCACACGTGGAGAAAACAGGAACAAGGTTACAGGATACCTCAGGGGGAGGGGGTCAGGGGGAGGAGTCACTCAGGCAGGCAAGGACAGGAAAAAGCTTAACAAGAGCAGGCTCTGGGGAGAGAGATTAATTCAAAATGGCTACCACACACACAGGGGGAGGAGTCACTCAGGCAGGCAAGGACAGGAAAAGCTTAACAACAGCAGGCTCTGGGGAGAGAGATTAATTCAAAATGGCTACCACACAAGGCCCAGTTAATTGAGAGAGGCAAGGTAAGTACAGCTGAGAAGGCTGAAACTTGCACACCACTAAGACAAACACTAAATAATTAAACAAACAACAGTTAGACAAACAGTAAATAATTAAATAAACAGCTAGAACTCACAGTAAGATGTCCCAGGAGGCAAAAATCCACTCACTAGCAGAGCTCTGTAAAAGTTCAGCCTTTCTCTGATCAGAGAAAAGCAAACTAAAACAGCCTATGCACACGTGGAGAAAACAGGAACAAGGTTACAGGATACCTCAGGGGGAGGGGGTCAGGGGGAGGAGTCACTCAGGCAGGCAAGGACAGGAAAAAGCTTAACAAGAGCAGGCTCTGGGGAGAGAGATTAATTCAATATCACAGTTGTTTGGATCATTTTCATTCAATATGACTGAGTTATCTAAACCTTTTCTATTGACTTTACTATCAAAAAAGAGCTGAGTGACTACTGTGATAGTCTGAACAAGATTGTACCAGCAGAGGGCTAATTTCAGGCTATAGCTTTATTATATTCATAATAATTTCATATATCATTTTTATGGTTGCTTCAACTTAATTCAGAAAGATCTCCTACAGCTTTATAGGGGTATGCAGGCCTAAAATGCCCATTTTCTTTAGTTTCCCATGTTGTTTATGAGATTGTTATGTTGTATTCAGGGTTCTGACAATTTTTTTCAAGGACAATGTCATCAATAGTGGGCCCTATTGCTCAATAGTTTCTTTCACATGTCAACAGTTGTGCACTATTATAGTATGATGAACCTATTGATAGATTATATGCAATGTTTTGCAATAGTTTATATGAGTGAGCATTAACGCACACTACTGATGACATGGTGAATAAACCAAAATTTGTGTGTGTGTGTTGGGGGGGAGGTGGTGATCCTATTATTTCAAATTACAAATAATGTGAACAGAGAGTTGTTGCAAATGAATACATGTCTATAATACTTAATCCAGTGGTGATGTTTTGCCTCTGACATGAAATCTTTTCAAATTTTCTTCCCCACTGGAGTGAAAGGGGTATTTCTTCCAATTTGGTATAATTTTTAGAGAGAATTAGCCCTATTTTAATCTATTCAATGCCAAAAAAACATGTATCCTGAATATCAACAAAACATATACTAACAAAGCACATCGATATGTAAGAGGAAATTTTACAAAGCATTTTCTGGGGGTACTTTTATAAGAAGGCATAGAAAGTCATGCCATCAACACACATATGAAATGAAAGGGCTCTGGACACTTAACATGCATTAATTTCATTAACGTGCATAAAATCCTTTAGTAAACATGCCCCTAAGTTCAACAAATAAAAAAATATTATTACAATTCAATAAGTAGAATAAACAAATAAAAAAATAAATTTGCAAAAATAACATATACAGAAATTTTAAAAATTAAAAAAACATATGTTGGGGAACAGCCTTCTGTCAGTTCCATGACCCTTATCAACTCCATAAATCATCTAATCATTGCCAAAAGCCATTGTAAAGAAAGCGCTGTAAGAGCAGTCTTGAATTTTGAAAGAGAAGATTCCAATCTAATATATTGGTGTAACAAATTCCAAAGAGCAGGCACCATATAATAAAATGCTGATTATAAATAAATTCACACCATGCCTGTGCACTAGCAGGCGTCACTAATTGATTCTGAGAAAGAGACTATAATGCTCTGTTTGGAACATACAGAATTAATACATTTGACAAATACAAGGGGTAGCCTATATAGGACACCTTATGTGTCAAGGTTACAACTTTAAAGTTAATCCAAAATAACCAATGACGTTTCATTATAAGTGGAGTCACCCTATCAAACGTATGAGCATAATCAACCAATTTAATGGCCATATTCTGAACAGACTGCACATATTTCAAAGAAATCTAAGATCACTGTACAAGCAATTACAAAAATCCAATCTACTAATTACTAATGAATGAACCAATGTAAGCAAAGCATCTTTATGCAGTGAAGACCTAATACAGCAAATTTTTCTCAAAGCCAAGAAACAACTTAGTGCTGTAATTTGAACACCAAATGAAAGTTGAGGGTCAAAATTACAGTCTAATATCTTAAGAACTGGAACCAATGATAAAGATTGACCATTATTTTTTTGCTTGTTCTGTTACTACAGATTAGCTACAGTCAGGGACCCCAGGACAACAAAAAGAGAGTGCCATCAGTTCATCCATAGCAGGAGAATCCAGCAAAGAGGGGGGGGGGGGGGAGGGGACGACAGAGGTTACTTGATGCACAAAGAGAGACACAGTATCTTGAACCCCAGCATTCTGAAACATTTCCCCATCCATTCCCTATGCTAGAGGCAGCAGACAGCTCAAGGGAGGATTAGGAGATGGAACAGAAGTTGAAGAGGGAGGATGACCCTCACCCACCACATCACATGAAGTCTGTGCTGGACCAACCTACATGTCAGAGTTGCTAGAGGAACACCTCAGTCAGCAATCCCAGATGCAACAGCCTAATCTGTGTCACCAGTGGGAGACAGCAGCCTACTAGGCTAACATTATCAGCTGTCTTGGGACATGGTGGAATGTATGAGGGTTCGTGGTGTTGCTGGAACTCCACTGACTCCTGCCCACACATATCCACTGACTGCTTCCCAGGTAGGGACTGCCTTTATGCAGGAAGAAAGAGATGATGAGGGGAGCACTACCTCTGCTGTGGCATCTCTCCAACAGAATGCATGAGTGGGAAAGTGGGACACATGAGTGGGGGTGGCGAGGGTGGAGGGAAGAGGGCGCTGTAAATATGTGCACTTGTTCTTCCACTGCCACCTATAAATATGTGCATTTCACCTGCATTAGAAATTCTGCTGTATGTGTCTGTTTCTTGCAGAAACAACTATTGTGGTGGGGTGCAGTCCCTGGCTCAGTACCCCATCCTCTCCAGAGTTCAGGCATCTCTTTGGATCTTCATGTATTTTCTCTTATGGTATCTGTATGCCTCATCAGGTGGCAATATTGTGCAGTATAGAGAAGGTGGCAAATATATCACATACTCCTTCAGGGCTGTACAGCAGTTCCTCTCCACACCTGTCCAGGCATCCAAACCTGCCTTTCAGGACTCCAAAGGCACATTCTATCACATAACTGCTTCTGTAGGGTGCTCTGTTGTATCTCTCCTCCTCAGGTGTCTGTGGCTGCCTCATTGGTGTCATGAGTCAGGTCTTCAGGGCTATCCACAATCACCTATGAAGATGAGGAGATAATGACCCAAATTACATTGACACTAGTGGGTGCCACACAACTGTGTACTCATCCTTGGTGTCATTTCCAAGATGGCATGGGTATGAATCATACTGTGAACCATGCACAGTGCATCTGGACAACTGTCTGCAGTACTCACATATGTTGTTCCGGTGGCAGTCCATGTACATTTCCATGGTCCACAGTGGAGAAGTGAGGGGTGGCTGTTAGCTAATACTAGTCTGCTAAGGCTGTCCGACTGGAGCATTCAACTCATGACACTTCCCTGTGGATGGCACCAATATTTTAAATTTCTTTTTCCATTGCAAAACTAACTTTATGACCAATACCATTCTATAGGATTGACAATCTACATATGGCAAAGACAGTGCCATAGAGGAGAGGGAAATGGTACACATCAATCCACATTTCACAGTGCAAAAGCATGTTTTTATGTTAGTTTTCACTTAACTACCAACCATCTCCCAGCTGTCCAGTGGTAGTAGCTTGTCCAAGGGCTGTTTGAGATAGGACATATCACTGGCTTCCCATCTGTTTCACATCCAGTACAAGATTCTGACATGTGTTCATAAAGTTCTCCATACCGGCATTCCTCCTTACCTTTCATCATTGATCATTTCTCATGCCCCTCCGCATATCCTCTGGTCCATTCATGCCAATCACCTTTACCTCCCTTCTGTTAATCATGCCTGTTATATCTTCCCCAGATCCTCAGCTTTTTACTTTTATGCCCCTGGTCTTTGGAACTCACTACCACCTGTTCACCATGATGAACCCTCCTATAGATTTCTTGAGCAGTGTCCTTTACAGGAAAGGTGTTAAACCTTTCTCTCTCTTCTCCTTTCTTCTGGATCTTTGCTTTAGTCAGGTGCCTTTGCGGTTCACTTCTCCTATTTCTCCTCAGTTATTGTCTCCTCTTTTTTTTTCCAGTATTAGAGACCCACAAAGAATCCCTGTTCTTCTCTTTTCCCTGTGCACGCCATGCAGTCAGTCTCTCACATGCTCATAGACCCTTTCTCACCCTCTTTGACATTAACTCCTCTCAGTGTGGTCCTCTGATCCCCTCTTGGCTGTAAGTCAGCAGGATGCACCAAGGACTTGGGTCCTACCTTCTTCTTTGCCTTGGGGTCTTCCTCTTGGACTCCTATGTTCCTCAACTCCATGCTGCAGAACCTCTCTTTGGAGCTGGAACTTATAAGCTCACAATGGACTCCTTTTCTGCTCCTTTCTTCTCCCCTTGATCCCTTCTCCTCTCCATTTGCTGACTACTCTGTGCTCTTGGGTAAGCTTTTGGGAGTTGGTACCGTTCAGTCCTTTCTCTTTGTGGCTTACTATGGAAAGTCATCTCTCTCTTGGTCCCATCTTCTCTATAGAAAGCCTTGACTGTCATCTCCTACATTTGTGGTCTCTTGGGTGGAAGGCACTGGCAACTGCCTAATATCCATTTTTATATATCCCTCTAAAGCTGGCATTCTAGATTAAACCACTTCTCATTAAGTTTGAGTGACATCTTTTCTAGATTAGAAACCCTGCTTCCTGCTACACATACATCTAAATCAAAGTTATCAGGGTTGGTTGCAGGGTAATGTGGCCTGTATGGCAGCTTGAATGGGGCACTATTGCCCATTGCAAAGCTACAGAGGGCTCATTTGTCCAGAGACTGACTTTTCTGCTATTGACGACACTGTTGCAGCATAGAAGAACACAATTACCTGCAGTGCTCAGGAGACAACTTCCTCCCGGGGCTTTAGGGGGCATCATTCCCTGTGGTTAAGCAGGGTGATGTTGGTGCTGTAGACACCTATAATCCTAACTGTTTCCTTAGATCTACACAATATCTTTGTTGTTTCAAAGTCTTTACTCATGTTTTGATCCACTCAGCATGGATATACTGCATACCATGCAAGACATGATTAAGGATACAGTTAAATATGAATCTGTGAAGACTAAGTTACTAGAGACAGTACATGATAGAATTAGACCTAAATTAAGGACTGTACTCACTATTCATCTACATTCTTTACCTTCTCAGTGTGCACTGACACCAGTCAGGTTAAATTGCACCTTTTAATTCCTTCTCAGAAGCGGGCAAACATTGATTACATGTACTGTGTTAGCATTGTCTAAAGCCATATGCCAATGATTTACCCCAGGCAAAAAATGAATTTGTCAGATGTCAGAGTTCTAAAATAAAGTATTAAAATTCCATCAGAATTTGTCAAATCTGTGGACAAATCTGATGTATTGAGCTTGATGACATTCTCTAGTGAATCTAAAGAATTTCTAAAGGTTTAAAGAACTCCAAGAAGAAACTCAAAGTTAGAATCAATTTGGTTCAAGCTGGACCTCAAACTGTCACCCTTCTCTGAATCACTCATGAACGGTTTCCATATTCACTGTCTTATGACTCTATAGATGAACATTGACTAGGTGTCTCAAACTAGGTAGAGGGTAATTTTATAAAGGTCTTTTTGTACATATATGCCAGCATACTCAAGAAAAATGTCACATATAAAACAACAAAACATAAAAGTACGGACAATGAGAAGAACATGTGCACTTGTTCGTTGACTTTGCTGTATGCATTTCTAGGGTGGAGTTTGGGCAGAACATGGACATCACAATTTATACATGTAGGGGGATATTCAGAGGGATTAACAAAGTTAGTAGACTTGCTAACCATGTTAATCCCGTTATCCTGAATATTCAGTGGCACTAATACTAAGTGCCACTGCTGCACACCCCTATGCTAAGCAGTTAGCATCAAGCATTCTGGGGGCACGACCATTGATAACCAGGCAGTGGAAATATTGAGCCACTGCCTAATTTGTTGGCATGTGGTGAAAGTAAGGTGCAGTAGTCTGGTCTAACTTGTGCCGCGGAACCTAACCGCACAGCAACTCAATATCACCACTGCTCGGTTAGCTTCCTAGCAGTCTGGGCAACCCATATATTCAATGCCAGGGAGGATAGGACCCCAGGATTGAATATCCAGTTTTAAAGTTCAGCAGCAGTTGCTAGTCGCGTTAGAAGAGTTGGCTGCCACAGCTGAATATCCCTCTGACAATTTATAAAATAATCACAATTGTGGATATTGCAAAACACTATTATATTGCCTCTCGAGCTGGTGTAAATGTACATGGGTTCATCTTATCCACAATTTATTGAAGATTTGTGCTAGTATTTCATAATGACACATAGGCACTTATGTGTGGTTATAAATTGGCTGCAAATAGTCACCTTTTTTGTCCTCTCAAGTTAGGTGGCTTTTGATACATTTACTCTCATGGGGGATACATTTATAAAGTCATTTTAGCATTTATGTGACAAAATACTCACATAAAATGGTTTCTATAAAATTGCACCAGACACATGGGTGTATTCAGTGGCATGCTGCACTTTTACTGTAGTAAAGTGCAATCCAACAAGCACACATACAGTGTCAATAAGCACTAGCAAAGTGAGATGAAATGAAGGATTTATTTATTTTATTTACATTCTTTTATATACCATGCTATTCTGCATCAGTGCAGTTTACATTGAACAGGGCATTATAACTTGGAGATAACTATTTTACAGGGAACATGGGCTATGGAGGGTTAGGTGGCTTGTCCAAGACCACAAGGAGCACCTGTGGGACTAGAAACCCCAGTCCTTCCAGCCCAAGGTTGCTGTCCTCTAGTGGGATTTGAACCCCCAACCTTCTGGCCTGAAGTACCTTGCCCCAACCACTAGGCCACTCCTCCACTCCAGGATGGCTGACTCCAGGATGAAGGATGATTGTGGGTACTAAATGATTTAACTCTTTTGGTGCTAAATTAAAATTTTTACATTTGTTCCCAGTGCTGAATTGTTTTATGAAAAATGAGTTATTTTTGCTAAATGTGCAAGCGTTGTTTGTAATCGGTCCTGACACAAATAAACAGTAATGGTATCAACATATATGTCTAAAACTAATGTTCACTGTTAAGAATCTAAGAAATTTAGCCAACCAATGTCTAACCATGTCACTGCAATGTTCGTTCTAGATATGATAATTGTAAAGCGTGTAGTAACGTTCAAAGCATGTGGTAGCATGCATTGGGTCACCACACTGCTTACAATAGATGTTGCACCGATGACGCTTAGTTTGTCTATTGCTGCAGATGACACAGTCTGGATTGTATTTTTTATCCTCATAAATAGCAGGGAAATGCTGATCAATCATCCTGGCTGGAATGTCATTCTTGCATTTTTGTCCTCGAGCAGGGATCTGAACTGGAACATAGTCTGACAATAAACCATTGACAACCTGCTGACGAAAATTAGCCGTGGTCAATGGTTGACCCTGGTTATGCTGTTTGTACAGTATATAACCATTAGTAAGTGCTACTTCATGTATGCGATGATAGACAACGTGGTACCACTTCGAAGCCTTGTGGCTGTAAGCATATGACCCGAACATCTGATAGAGATGATTGACGCCAGCCATTTTCATATTGTATTCTTCGATTAGAACAGGCTTATTTAGCAATCGTACTTCTGGTTTCCCTTTTTCTCAAATGACTTTATCACATGTGTTGTTAGTGTGAACTGTTGATAATGCTGTCACTCGTTTGATATCATGCCAAGCTACAGCAACCAAATTATCTGCCCGAACAAACACTGGGTCATCACCACATTTCAGTTTCAGTTTCTCTGGTCGTAGTTGCAGAGGCATGTTCTTTCTGTTTATTCTTACAGTGCCACATGCACCAATGCCTTTGTTCTGCAATTGTATGAACAGGTCTGGTGATGTGTAAAAACTGTCCATATAAACAACATGTCCATCATTCTCGTAGCCGTCAAGCAACTGCAGAACTACATGACTGGTCAATGGACAGTCCTGCCTGGGAAAAGACATTTTGCCAGTGTAGGTTATTATTTTCAAGCAGTATCCAGTATTGGCTTCAGCTAGAACAAAATCCTTTATACCATATTTTGTTGGCTTGTTTGGCATGTAATGACGGAAATACATTCTCCCCTTATACTTTATCATTGATTCATCAATGGACAGGTCACGGCCAGGTTGGTAGCAGGCGCGATACGTCGGTGATGTAATGTCGATCAGTGGCTGAACTTTGTATAAGGGGTTGTATCCAGGTTCACCCCTGACAACTTGCTGGTCATTATTACAGAAATGCACAAAACTTTGAATCACAATGTAATGGTCACGTGACATGGCACGCCCAAAACCACCTGGAGAAATGTCACGCGTGGACCAGTGCTCTTTGTAATTGAAATGCCAGTTCATACCCATCTCTATTTGCAGAGCAACAAAGCCTTTCAATTCATCTTTTGTTGTTACTTTCCATTTCCTAAAACGTGACTTTGGTGACATTTCAACCCTTGTTCAAGATAATGTTCAGCATATCTATTTGTCTCTTCAGCCATCAGTTTGAAGACAGTCTCTGGGAAAAATAGCTTGAAGTAGTCAACGGGTCTATACCCAGTTGTATCAACTAAAACACCATGTCATCTGGAAAGGTCTGGTAACCATGACGACTCATATATATCTATATCTGGATAGTCATCCCATGCAATAGTTGATGGCACGTGTTCTACACTTTCGTTTGTTTGGACAGCAGCCTCATGTTCACTTTCAGTTTCCAAATCACCAGCCTCAAAATCAATGTCTGATAAGTCAGAGTCTGAATCAGCAACAATATTCAGCACATCCTGAACAGAAAACTTTCTTTTACTATCTCATTTTGGACGCATTCCACTACACAACGCCATTGTAAAAGTACACTTCACAATTCCATAAACGTTCACTAGCATGCTCACCAGTGAGCATACGCAGGGGAACTAGGCCAGATTATTACTTACAGACCATAGCCGTACCAGACTACGGATAACTATGCATACGCCAAGTGACATTTGTAGACTAATAGCCATCTAACAGCATCCTACCCCTAGATGTCGACTTTAGTTGATGTCAGCACCTGGCCCCTTGAGTCGACTTTTGTCGAAATCCGCACTAAAAGAGTTAAAAAAGTGCATGGCATTTTCTTGAACACAGAAGGATTTGAAGTATAGATATTCTGTCAATATATGTAGTTATTCTATATTTGTTTTATAATCACTTGAGATACAGTATATACCCCTGAACAAGGCCCATGCCAAACAAATGATTAAGTAGGGTATAAATAGGCCCCCCCATGTGTCCATTGCTGGTGCCACAGATTTACTGATCCACAGCACTGACAATGCAAGATGACTGACCCCCACCTCCCCTTCAGCACTAACTCCCAGACAGCTGCCATTCCCTAGATGGAACTGTCTGTGGGGAATTAGGAAACCCCCATCAAAATGTTCCCACCAGACTAGCCAGTTGACCCCCTTCCCATCTCCACAAGTAATCCCAGCTAGCCAGTCTACTGCATCTCCATCTCTCCCTCCCACCCCCCATAAATGACTCAAACCCACCAGTCAGTAAAGGGAAGTCCCCCAGCACCCCTACCCCCCAACTGTTATCTCCAAAATCCTAGTGGTCTAGGAGGAGGGAATTGGCGGTGACTGGAGGATAGAGCAATTATTTGTTCTGCCCTCTCTTGCACTCGTCATGGATCCCACCATCCCTTCATTGGCGGGCACTGCAGGAGTTCCCATGCTGCCTGCTGGTGGAGGGATCATGGGTCTCTGCAGTTAGTGCAAAACCCTTGCGGCATCTACAAGGGAAAGGCCGGGAACTTGGTAACTGCAAAAGGCTACTGCACTTTAGTGGACAGATCCCTATGTGACTTTATAAAGTAGGCTAAAAATAGGACCTTCTTACTCTTTTAGCCTAGACACCCTGTTATAAAATGTCTCTCATGTTGTCTAACATGAAACTTACTGAAAATAGTCACCAACATAACATCCCCCAAAAATATTAACCAAAACAAAAATTCAAAAAAGCAGGGAAATATGTTTTTCACAATTTCAATTTTATTTAATACCACTGTGGAAAATTAATCCAAAAATTCATAAATATGCAACAATTTACCTTTTTCGGTTAAAGGGAACATCAGTCTATAAATCTAGCCAGCTGTTACTATTTCATCAAGGCTAGTGAACCATTTGTAATATAAATGGCAGACATTTGATTTCATCATTTGTTCCTCATATTTCATTTTAAACAGTGATGCTAAATTAATTTTCAAATCTCTCTGTCACTATTGCTCATGAGGTAGTGCCATGCAATCTCACAAAAATGGTGAAGGCAAAAGATGTATTTATTGTGATATACAAGTTATGTTTCTACGTATGGTGGGAGATGGAGAAGAAATGAAACTCTCCCCACAAAAGTGCCTCAATACATTTCTGTAGGAAAAGCTGTTCCAACAGCTGTAGCAAACAAACACTGATTTACAGTAACATAGCCATTAAGGAATTGCACCTGTCAAACAGCCCTCTCCTCTCATCGTCTTTCCTGATCACAAACACAGAAAAACAACACAGATATAAATATACACATGACAGTGGTCCCGAACTGGAAAGGAGGAAAATACATTTGAGAAAGGCAACAGTCCCTCGTGGTCTCAACATAAAGGTAAGATTGATTACTGTACATAAGATGCAGCCAGTAGATAAGGACAATATACAAACTTCACTACACAGTGTAGCCCATAGCAAACAATACAGTAAGTTAAGACAGATGAGCCAATATGTTTATATTACAGGCAACCATTTACATAATACTAAGCATCATTATACTAATCACACAAGTGGAATTCTTATAGCCACACATGAAATATATTCTAATTATCCAATGCTACATTATCAAAGGACTTGGGTTCACATATACTAAAGAAAGAAACAGAAACCTACGCCCACTAATTCAGATTCCATATCATGCAATAGGAAAGACCAAAATGATAAAGCACAGAACATAAAATGCACAATCAGCTCAGAATAAAATAGGAATACTAACCGAGTATCTAAAAACCCATTGAAGACTTGCAGGAGCTTTATGGGCTGGGCCCTCAAGATAGATATGAGTATTTGCAGCTTAGACATTAGTTAATGGCAAAAACTGGAGGCTGGCTATAGCAATGACCCATCTGATTTTGAGTGTATGCATTGGTACTCGGCAGCACAGAGGTGGGTCATTTCAAAAAATGTATAAATTGCTGGGGAACCCTGGAACGTTAAGATGAATTTTCAGGCCAAGTTGGAAGAGGATGTGGGTGGGCACTGGGATGACCAGCGATGGGGGAAGACTTTCAAGACAATGTTTCTGCTCGCCATGTGGAAAATGGGTATAAAGTATTATTGGTATTGTTGAGGGGTTATCCTGATGCTTGCTGTAGTGGGTGTGGATCATTGGGTACTTATAAGTACATCTGGTGGGATTGCCCCTGTCTTAAGGGCTTCTGGGAGGGGATCCGGGGGGGGGGGGGTGCAAGGGTTAGTGGGGCTAGTGGTGGATTGGGACCTTGCGGGGGTTCAGGTGGGAGAGGGTGGCAGGGGTGGTAGGGAGATGTGGGGCAGCTGGTGCATATGTGTATAATGGCCGCGAGATGTGAGGTTGCATGATATTGGAAGGCAATGCAAGTGCCCACTGTGACCTCCTGGCAACCGCGAATGCAGAATGTGTATATTATGAATAGGTTTACGGCTTCTCATTGAAAAGATATGGGAGCCCTTTGTGAAAAAAATGTGTGAGGCAAATAAGATGGTTGCTGTTATTGATTGGGAGGATTGTGGGTTTGAGCATGTTTGCTTTGTTGGGGGTATTGTTTTGTGCTTGTGGGGAAACATTGGGGGAAGAATATTGTTCAATAAAAATAAAGTTTTAAAAAAAGCTACCTACAATCTAATAAATTCATGGCAGAAAACACAGATGGAATTGATTTATTAACCATCTCAAACACATGACAATTTGCCTTATATAGAGAGCCCAACATCCAAAGATAACCTCTCAGCTATTCTAGAAACAGTGGGCCTGATATTCACTTGGGCAGAATAAGCGCTGCTACAGTGCACAGCCATGCCTGCTGACCCTTAACCTCAGATATTCAATGTCAGAGTCATATGAGGCCCCGGCATTGAATATCCGGGGATCGCCGCACATGCAGGAAGCCACAGTAGCTAAATGGGAAACAGCAGTATTGCAGACTGTCCAATTAGCTCCTGTGCCAAAAATATAGTAAAGATTTTTCTCGCCTATCTTTTATGCACTGGTCACTAACCGGGGAGCATTCAATATCGCCACTATCTGGTTAGCGACAGGCTTCATCTCCGCTCCATCCTGGAATGTCCCCAACACGCTCCAATGCTAACTGCATAGCATTGGGGCATTTAGCGGAGTTAGAAGGGGATATTCAATGGCACTAACCATGTAAGTATCATTGAATATCCCGATTTAAGGCATTTACATGATTTACTGGGCTGTAAACCATGTAAAAGCCTTTTGAATATCGGGCCCAGTATGCTGAAACACTACACTGAAGGAAAACCTCATTCTCTTAGGAGATTTCAACCTGGTTTCAGCTCCAACTAAACAAGTTAGTTCACTTCTAGAAGCCATGAGAGCATTAGGTTATGCCCAGATAATTAACAAAAAAAGAGCCACACTTGATGTTATCTTTAATCCCAACAAGATGACAGAGCATAATAACAATGCAGCATTCCAGCTGATCACTGTACCATGGTCTGTCCACACAATAATTGACTTCCAGATCCCATACAAGGAGGAAGCATAAATCAACAATAACCACAAACCGAGCCCATATCATAGATTTAGGCATTTTGACAAAGAAACATTCATAAGCAAAATTATTCCACGATTGAACTCATAAGCAACGGGAACAAAATTATAGGTACTGCAGTGTCAGCTCCAAAAGAAAATCAGAACAAAAGAAAAAGAACATCTGCGGCATGGTACACCACAGCCGTAAAGGAAATGAAACAGAAACTCAAAAAGATTGAACACAAATAGATAAAATTGAAACTCATAGATGATAGAAATCTATACATGGATGAGCTGCATGAATCTCAAAACATGATTGACACAAGTAAGAAAAATTACCACAAAAAATGTATACTGATCTCACTCAATCACCCAAGGGAACTATTTAGCATAGTGAACTCATTGGTGAGACCCTCCAAGCATAACAATGCAGACAGTGTGATAAGTCGCAAAATATGGCTGAATATATACAGAGACTGCTTGCAAACCAACGCAGCAACACTACAACACTTCACTCCAACAAATGCCACTTGACAACCTTCAATTCCATAACATTAGACAACATAGTAAAGATAACAATGAACTTTAGTACAACAACATCCCCCCTTGACCCTTATCTGGTGAGCTGGATAAAAATAGAGGGATCGGAACTGGTATCGACATTAACAGAGATAACACAACTGTCTCTCACCCAGGGATATGTGCCGTCAAGCCTAAAGATGGCCTTAGTAGGCCCAGTACTAAAGAACTCTGCACTGGATAAAAAACAACCCAGCTCTTGCAGACCTATATCTAGCCTACCCTTCAAATTAAAATTGTTTTTTTGAAGTTGGACATATATTTATTAATATATTAAGCCCCTATAATAACAGCAAGGATCTTGGAATTATTTTGAAGGGTTTTGATACAGTGCAGTGAGAAACAAACAGTATTATTACACAGAGATCCAAAATTGATAGGAATTTCTTCATGCATTCAAGTATGGCCTAATTGTATAAGTAGCAAGCTCAGTCACTCACTCATGTATTCTCAGCCCCCTCTTTCTTTTTGCACTCATCAGTAGAGTCATCGTTTTCTGGTTCAAGAGCTCACAAATCTGGTCTTCAAGGGCCATAGCTCAGTTATATTTTCCGGATTTTCACAATAAATATGGATGAGGTATAATCGCATGCAGTGGAGACATTATATGCAAATAGATCTCATGCATATACATTGTGGAAATCCTGAAAATCACACTGGTTTGTAGCTTTGGAGGACCAGATTCACCTTTTTTCTAGTTGATTACCCTCTATTACTGAAGTTTGACAGCGGGTGAGATTAAAGATGCATAGGATTTCAAAAGTCATTTTTTCACATCTGCAAACATGGTCACACTTGCTGTACAATGACTTCATATCATAAAGGGGAGCATAGTTATGCTTTTTTCCCCTTCATATCACACTCCATTGGACAGATGTTTGTAAAGGAAACTGCTTGTTTTATTTTTGTTGGACTAGCAAGGCTAATTGCTTGGGAAATCCAGTTTTCTATATTTTTGTCACATAGTAGAGGTTGCAAAATTGAAGGGCTGAAAAAAAGAATGCCACAGCTATAATAAATCAAAGTTTAAAAAAAAAACAGTTATTGACCATCAGCTCTTATTTGTTGCAATAAATCTTTTTACTTGATAAAGTACCAATAGATTGTACAGCCATAAATAATATTTCAACAAAGCAATTTCTAACTACTTCATAATACAGAATTTAAGTTCAAAGATGTTAGATAATCTTTCAAAAATTCCCAAGATTAATAATTTCTCAGTATGGCCCAAAAGCTACTCACATAGAGCTTTCTATATATACTTTTATTACATATTCACCATCTATTTCATTTGAGTTCCCTCAATTTTGACAAATATAGAAAATTGAATGATATGATATCAAATTTTCAAATTCATATTCCTTTCTATACTACTGTATAGCTACTACTACTAATCATTTGCAAAGTGCAACAAGGCATATGCAACACTCTACATATAGATGGAAGACGCAGTCCCTGCTCATCAGAGCTTACAATCTAATCAAGATGAAAAACAATATGGTCCCACCGACCCTAAAAAACAATATGGTCCCACCGACCCTAAAAAATCTCATATCTAAAGAATCAACCAATAATCTACATAGAAGAGACCAAACAAACAAATTAAGGAACCCAAAAGAATACATAAAAGCTAAAAAGACAACTAACAAAAAAGCATTTTCCCATGTGGCCCCCATTATCTGGAATGACCTCCCAGAGGAAATCAGATCAATAAATGAGATCAAAGAGATCTGTAAGAGTCTAAAAACACATCTGTTTAAGGCACACTACGGGCTATCAACAAACTCCCTCTCCCAACAAGAAACGGATAATAACACTGTTTGACTGAGTGACACAAAATTGACATGATCCAACACCTTCCACTCCTAAGATTTTACACTAGTTTAGAAATTTATAATATCTTTTTACGTCTTATGTAATGCACTCATACCCCAATTGTATATATTTACCAAAATGTTATTTGTTTTTGCACAATTTTCCTTTGTTTTAAGATGTTCCTTGTAAATGATTACTGACTGTTTTGTTGTATAATAGTTACACTGTTTCAGACGTTCATTGTAAAACAGACATCAGCCTGTTATATTGTTGTTAAATGTAAACCGCACCTGATCTCTGGAAGGTGCGGTATATAAGCGACTGTTAATTAATTAATTAATTAAAAAAACATTGCAAGACTGGGGACTAGAGTATGGCAAGATACACATAAGTAGTGGGCAAGAGAATGAGGAGCATCAGGATCCAATAGTAGCCTCAAAGAGTGGGTCTTGAGCCTGGACTTGAATAGGGCCAGAGAAGGAGCTCGATGTACCGACTTGGGTAGTTTGTTCCAGGCTTATGGGACAGCAAAGTGGATGAAGTCTGAAGTTGGCAGTGGCAGAGAAGGGCACAGATAAAAGGCATCTGCCTGAGGAGTGGAGTTCCCGAGGAGGAGTGTAGAGTGAGATAAAATAAGAAAGGTATTGAAGAGTCACAGAATGAATGCACTTGTAGGTAAGTAGGTAAAGTTTGAAATTGATATGGAAATGGATAGGGAGCCAGTGAAATAACTTGAGAAGAGGGATCACATAACCATAGCAACACTGGCGAAAGATAAGCTGTGCAGCTGAGGTTTGAACAGATTGAAGGGGAGAAAGATAATTCAGAGGGGGACCAGTGAGGAGCAGGTTACAATAGTCAAGTGGATGAGGGTCTTAGTGGTGTGTGTAGAAAGGAAGGGACACATTTTGCCAATGTTACAGAGAAATAAGTGCCAGGTTTTATCTATCTGCTGGCTGTGTGCAGAGAAAGAGAGAATAGAGTCAAAGATGACCCCAAGATTGCGAACTAAGGAAACAGGGAAGAGTATAGTGTTATCCACATAAACAGAGAAGGGAAAAGGGGGAGGTGGGTTTAGGGGGAAAGATAAGGAGCACGGTTTTGGCCATATTCAGTTTCAGATGGCGGTGAGAAAGCCTTTGGAACCACTGGGACCCCTGGAATTATTTTGGGGATTTATCTTTGAGGTGTGTGATTTTTGAGTTAGGAAGGTAAATTAACCATATTAAAAGAATAACATAATTGAAATTAGTTGGCCATGATTATAAGGAAAAAATATAGTTCCTCAGAATTCTCAATTGTGTAGCTTGGAATTTTGAGGAACCCAAGGCAAAAGTGAAGCTTAAAGGATGACCTCCATTGCAATGTCATGACAACACTCGGATGGGAGGGGATGAGTGAGATCACCTTAGCAATGGAACTGTTTACAAGATGTTGAGTGTCTGAAGTTGGAATTCTGTGAAATAAAAAGTACATAAAAAGATAAGAAATGCCATACTAAGGTCCATCAATCCTAGTGTTCTGTTTCCAACAGTGGCCACAAGTTCCCAAAAATGTACACTGATTCCATAATACTTATTCCAGGATTTCCCTGGTCCTCTTTAATAATGGTTTATGGACTTTTTCTCCAGGAACTTGCCCAAACCTTTTTTTTAAATCCAGCTATACCAACAGCTTTTATGACATATTCTGGTAACGAATTCCAGCATTTGATTACGCATTGGGTGAAAAAATATTTTCTCTTATTAGTCCTAAATGTGCTATATTGTAGCTTCATTGAGTGTCCCTTAGTTTATCTACTTTTTGAAGGAGTAAACAACCAATTTACTTTTATCCATTCCACACCATTCATTAATTTATAGATCTCTGTCATACTATATCTCCCCTCAGATGTCTCTTTCCCATGTTGAAGAGCCCTAACCTTATAAGCCTCTCCGTATCCTTCCATCATCTTTACCATTTTGGTGGCTCTTCTATGTACCTTGTCTAATTCTGCTATAAGAACAAGTCCTCCCAGCCCCCCCTCCACAAGGCTGATCGGCAAAATGGACAGTTAAAAGCAACACACCTCCAGGTATGCCTGTGCCTGGTAGGCCTTCACCTGAGGGCCTTGCCAGAGGGCCCTTAGGCATGGAACAAAGCGAACAATGACAATAGCTAAACCACTTGACGCAACACTGTGAGCAGCAAAATTGTTAAGCGCAACATTTCCTACCGATTGGAACCACATAATATCATTTGCTCATGAGACTCAGAACAGACCAAACACTGCTGACATCACTGCTGCCCTGAGGAGCACAGCAGCCATCTACAATGGCCAACTGGACCCTGTTCGACATTCCGACCTCAGCAAAAAATGACCAGCCTGACCATGAGGTGAGCCCAACCACATGCAGATATCACCAGCATGCCAAGGGACTCTACCACATCACAAACATCACCTTAGATAAGGTCTTCCAGTGTGACTTTACATAAGAACATAAGATAAGCCATACTGGGTCAGACCAAGGTCCATCAAGCCCAGTATCCTGTTTCCAACAGTGGCCAATCTAGGTCATACGTACCAAGTAGTTTTCCCAAAAGACAAAGGTTCCACAATGCTTGTATTGGGTCAAGCATTGATATCCTGGGTCCCTTCTTAATAATGGTTTATGGACCTTTCCTCCAGGAACTTGTCCAAACCTTTTTTAAACCCAGCTACAGTAACAGCCTTTACTACATCCTCCGGTAACAAATTCCAGAGTGTGATTACACGTTGAGTGAAAAAATATTTTCTCTTATTTGTCTTTTTTATTGGTATAAGTATCGATAGCAAACCTTAGTAAGTAAAGAACTTAAAGATCTATACACAAGCTTAAAATTAAGATGCAGACAGCAGTCCAGCAGCAAGATGGGGGCTTTCCAGTCTTTTGCATTGAGTGTCAAATGTATAATTTTCTCCCAGTTGGTGAGAGGTCTTACGTGTGCACTAGGTGAAAGGAGCTCTTTGCTCTCGGGGAATGAGCCTGTTCTCTAGAGGCTAGAGTAGCAGACTTGGAAGACATAACAAAGACAGAGAGGTACATAGGCGAGACCTACAGGGATATAGTCCTGAAGTGCCATCTCCAGTCTGGCAGCATCCCTGTTGCCATGGAGGAGAGAGGTCGCATGACAGTAGAGCATCACCCTGGTGTGGCAGGAAGTGATCCTGTAACAACGACCTGTCCTCCAGGAGATGTAAAACCCTCTCACACAGAGGAAGTTTCTCCAGTGCCATGTGCCCATGAGGGAAGGGTTAGGACAGCCGTTATAGTTGGTGATTCGTTCTTTAGGCATGTAGATAGCTGGGTGGCTAGTGGATGTGAGGATTGCCTGGTAACATGCCTGCCTGGAGTGAAGGTAGAAAACCTCATGCACTACCTAGATAAGGTCTTAGATAGTGCTGAGGAGGAGTCTGTTGTCTTGGTACATGTCGGTACCAATGACATAGGAAAATGTGGTAGGGAGGTTCTGGAGGCTAAATTTGGGCTTTTAGGTAGGAAGTTAAAATCCAGAGCTTCCAGGGTAGTGTTCTCCAAAATGCTTCCCGTTTCATGCGCAGGACCCAAAAGGCAAGCAGAGCTCCGGAGTCTCAATGCGTGGATGAGGCGATGGTGCATGGATGAGGGTTTTCGAATTGTTAGGAACTGAGGAACATTCTGGGGAAAGGAGGGGCTCTTACAAAGGGATGGGCTTCACCTTAACCGGGATGGAACCAGGATGCTGGCATTAACCTTTAAAAAGGAGATAGAGCAGCTTTTAAACTAGATAATAGAGGAATACCGACAGTCACACAAGAGCTCATGGTTCGGAAGAATGTATCCTTGAAGGATACTACCAAAAATAGAGAGGTTCCAAAAAAGAGTAAAGTAGCCAAATGCCCTTGACTATGGAGCAGAAAGAGCTAAAAGATCCCAAATTAATATGAATAAAATAGAGTATCTAAAATGTTTGTATGCAAATGCTAGAAGTCTAAACAAATAAGATGGGAGAGTTAGAATATATAGCACTAAATGAGAGGTTAGATATGATTGGAATCTCAGAAACATGGTGGAAGGAGGACAACCAGTGTGACACTGTGATGCCTGGATACAAACTAGATTTTAATGATAGAGCTGATTAAATTGGTGGAGGGGTTGCACTCTATGTTAGATAGGGCATTGAGTCAGAAAGGATTAAATTTTTGCAGGAAAAAAAATTTGCTGTAGAATCTCTATGTATTGAAATTCCATGTAAAAAGGGGAAGGCAATGGCAGCAGGGGTGTACTATCGACCGCCTGGCCAGAATGAACAAATGGATGATGAAATGCTCAAAGAAATTAAGGAAGCTAAGAAACGTTACAGCACAGTAATAATAATGGGTGATTTCAATTACCCCGGTAACAACTGGGTCAGTGTCACGGCCTGATGTCAGTACCAGGAAAAATGGTAGAAGCCATCATAAAGAACAAAACTGCTGAACATGTAGACAGGGATGGCTTAATGGGAAACAGCCAACATGGTTTTAGACAAGGAAGATCTTCTCTTACTAATATGTTATGTTTTTTTGAAGGTGGAAATAAACAGTAGACAAAGGTGAATTGGTTGATATAGTGTATTTGTACTTTCAGAAAGCCTTTGACAAGGTCCCTCATCAGATACTTTTGCAAAACTAAAGAGTCATGGGATAGGAGGCAGTGTACTATTGTGTATCAGGAACTGGTTAAAAGATAGAAAGCAGAGGGTAGGGCTAAATGGCCAATTTTCCCAATGGAGAAAGGTGAATAGTGGTGTACCCCAGGGATCTGTGCTGGGTCCGCTGCTTTTTGACATTTTCATAAATGACCTGGAAAAGGGAATAACGAGTGAAGTTATCAAATTTGCAGATGACACAAAACTAATCAAAGTTGTTAATACCCATGAAGATTGCAGAAAATTGCAAGAGGATCTTGATGAATTGGAAGACTGGGCATCAAAATGGCAGATGAAATTTAATGTGGACAAATGCAAAGTTATGCACCTAGGGAAGACCAACTATGGTTACACGATGCAAGGTTCCACATTAGGATCCACCAACCAGGAAAATGATTTAGGCGTCATTGTGGATAACATGTTAAAACCCTTTGCCCAGTGTGCAGTGTTGGCCAAGAGAGCAAATAGATTGCTAGGTATCATAAGGGAAAAAAATGGAAAATAAAACAAAGGATATTAAAATGCCTTTGTATCGTTCCATGGTGCGACCTCACCTTGAATATTGTGTGCAATTCTGGTTGCTGTATCTTGGAATTACCAATAATTTTTGCACACACTGAATACCATTGGGGTCATAAATGACCACACGACGAATTTTAATTGTTAACCATGAAAAGGTTAAACTAAACAGACAAAAAATTATTCTGAATTAATTATTTATTATATGAAGGTTAAATGTTTTGAAATTTAATGCTTTATCATAAAATTACATGAAGAAGAGTTGCCATGAAAGCAGTTTTTGCATGCACTTGATGAACACAGTAAAGTACTACAGTCATTTGCATGAGACACAGACAATTTTTGAATGTTCTTTGCAAATGTTGCGCTTGCAGGAGGTGCAGACTATGTTGCTTTTCTTGTCTTTGCCTCTGGAACAGCAGTGACACCTTGCCCTTTTCTTTGGGATCCCGACATTGCAAACAGCATCAGTGGCTTCTTCAGTGCTGGAAGAAGTCTCGCTGCAATTTCTCTGAAGCAGCTGCTTTCCTAATTCCAAGAGGAATAGACGACGTCTGTGCTTTGACTTGTACTGCCATTCTGGATTTAGTGACATCCAAACAATGAAGGTGTTCAAAGCACTGAGTCCAACATGTTGTAGAAGATTGTCACTGGCCAGCGTCTTGTCATTCGTTTTGTGGTATACGTGCGCAACATTTGATCTGCCGTATCTACTCCACCTTTACTAGAATTATAGCCCAAGATCATGCGTGTTTTTTTGTCTGGACGTGTGTTAACTACTTCTTCTTGTTCATGCAAACTGCTCAGAAGAACAACCACTTTTCCTTTCTTCGGGCAATAGGAAACCAGAGTGGCATCATCGCAAAAGGCAAACAGTGAAGTGAATACCTCTTGGCCCTTTGCTGTTACAAATTCTGGAGGTAATTATTTTCTGTTCTTTAGAATTGTCCCCAAAAGTGTAATTTGTTTTTCTAGCAATTTCTGTGACAGGGATAAACTGCAGACGAAATTGTCAACAGTAAAATTTTTGCCAGATCGCGTCAACCCTTCAGTGATTTGTAGCACAAACCTTTCACCCTGATTCTGTTCCCTGTTTTGTCCGAGTTCCCTTCCTGTATAAACTTGAAGACGCAGAACATATGACGTTGCACTGTCACACAACATCCATAGCTTTATGCCATATTTCCCAGGTTTGCTGGGAATATATTGTCTGAACGGAACACGGCCATGAAATGTAAGCAGTTGCTCTTCCACGGTAACATTTTCACCAGAAACAAAGGCGTCACTTAGAGTTGCTTCCCAGGTATCAAAAACATGTCTGATTGGAACAAGCTTATCCACGCCTCGTTGTTCACGTCTGTTGGTTGCATCATCAAAAATGACCCCACTGGTACTCTGTGCTGCAATTCATCACTAGCATCACCTAGCGGATGAAAATTATTCCTCTCATGGTGCAATATAAAGAGAATATTGACATGTGAAAAGTCATAAAAAGATTGCATTCTTGAACAACTAGTTTCCGAGATAAGTGTTGTGAAACTTGCAATGTGGTCACTTTTGACCCCATCGGTACTCCCAGGGTTAAAAAAGATATAGCGTTATCAGAAAAGGTTCAGAGAAGAGCCACCAAAATGGTAAAGGGGATGGAAGGATACCCTTATGAAGGAAAGCTAAAAAGGTTAGGGCTCTTTAACCTGGAAAAGAGATGGCTGAGGGGAGATATGATAGAAGTCTATAAATTAATGAACGGAGTGGAATGGGTAAACGTAGATCGACTGTTTACACTATCAGAATATAGAAAGACTAGTGGACATGCAATGAAGCTACAGGGTAAACTATTAAGACATAAGAACATAAGATATGCCATACTGAGTCAGACCAAGATCTATCAAGCCCAGTATCCTGTTTCCAACAGTTGCCAATCTTGGTCATACGTACCAAGCAGTTTCCCCAAAAGACACATGTTTCACAATGCGTGTATTGGGTCAAGCATTGCTATCCTGGGTCCCTTCTTAATAATGGTTTATGGACCTTTCATCCAGGAACTTGTCCAAACCTTTTTAAACCCAGCTACACTAACAGCCTTTACTACATCCTCCGGTAACAAATTCCAGAGTTTGATTACACGCTGAGTGAAAAAATATTTTCTTTTATTAGTCTTAAATAGTTTACCCTGTAGCTTCATTGTATGTTCCCTAGTCTTTCTATATTCTGATAATGTAAACAATTGATCTACGTTTACCCATTCCACTCCGTTCATTAATTTATAGACTTCTATCATCTCCTCTGTCATCGCCTTCCCCTTTTTACATGGAATTTCAATCCATAGAGATTCTACAGCAAATTTTGTTTCCTGCAAAAATTTAATCCTTTCTGACTCAATGGCCTCTCTAGCATAGAGCACAATCCCTCCACCAATTTGATCAGCTCTATTATTATGATATAGTTTGTACCCAGGTATCACAGTGTCCCACTGGTTGTCCTCCTTCCACCATGTCTCTGAGATTCCAATCATTTCAAACCTCTCATTTAGTGCTATATATTCTAACTCTCCCATCTTATTTTTTAGAGTTCTAGCATTTGCATACAAGCATTTTAGAGACTGTATTTTATTCATATTAATTTTGCTATTGGTAGACATGGGTAATTTGGAATCTTTAAGCTCTGTCTGCTCCATACTCAAGGGCATTTGGGCTACTTTACTCTTTTTTGGAACCTCTCTGCTTTTGGTAGTATCCTTCAAAGCACATTCTTCTGAACCATACACTCTTGTGCGACTGTTGGCTTTCCCCTATTATCTAGTTTAAAAGCTGCTCTATCTCCTTTTTAAAAATTAATGCCAGCAGCCTGGTTCCATCCCAGTTAAGGTGAAGCCCATCCCTTCGGAAGAGCCCCTCCTTTCCCCAGAATGTTCCTCAGTTCCTAACAATTCGAAAACCCTCATCCATGTACCATCGTCTCACCCACGCATTGAGACTCCGGAGCTCTGCTTGCCTTTTGGGTCCTGCGTGTGAAACAGGAAGCATTTCAGAGAACGCTGCCCTGGAAGTTCTGGATTTCAACTTCCTATATAAAATCCTAAATTTAGCCTCCAGAACCTCCCTACCACATTTTACTATGTCATTGGTACCGACATGTACCAAGACAGTAGACTCCTCCCCAGCACTATCTAAGACCTTATCTAGGTGGCGCGTGAGGTCTGCTACCTTTGCACCAGGCAGGCATGTTACCAGACAATCCTCACATCCACCAGCCACCCGGCTATCTACATGCCTAATGATTGAATCGCCAACTATAATGGCTGTCCTAACCCTTCCCTCATGGGCACATGGCCCTGGAGAAATGTCCTCAGTGCGAGAGGGTTGTACATCACCTGAAGGACAGGACCTAATTACAGGATCACTTCCTGCCACACCAGGGTGATGCTCTCCTGTCACGTGACCTCTCTCCTCCATGCTAACACCATCCAGCTGAAAGAAAATCACCACTACCTGACAAGGCCGCATAACACCAGGCAGACTCACACATAACAGACACTTTTCGGACATAGGGGCATGTTTACTAAACATTCCTAACGTGCGGGGCCGCGGTAGTGTCCTGTGCCATATAAGGAGTGGGCGGTTCAGGCCGAAAAAGGAAAAAAAAAGACCGTATGTGTGCGCGTCGCATTAATGTGCGGGGCCCACATTAGCGCGTGGGAAGGCTAAGTGGGGTGCAGCTGGGCACATATAGGAACAGAGCCATAGCACAACGGTGAAGACAATAACCACTGGTGCAGGGGCTACGGGTTCAATCCCCCAGTGTGTGCAGCCCAAAAAGGCTGGCTGAGGCACCATTTTGAATGTGGAAATGTGTGTCAAGAGACAAAATAATTTTGGGGCAGCATAAGGCGGCGCACTGTTCATTTTGGGGCGGCATAAGGCCGCGCACTGTTCATTGTGGGGCGGCATAAGGCGGCGCACTGTTCATATAGGGGCGGCATAAGGCGGCGCACTGTTCATTGTGGGCAGCAGGATGCGGCGCACTGTTAATTGTGGGCAGCAGGATGCGGCACGCTGATGGCCACAAGGTGGCGCGCTGATGCTAAAGCAAAGGAACACAGCCACAGCACAATGGTTAAGACACTGACCAATGGTGCAGAGACCAGGGGTTCAATCCCTCACAATGCCCATTGAAAAAGGCTAGCTGAGGCAGTATGTTTTATGTTGTGGAGTGCTTTAGGAGGCTTTTTAATTCTATTTTGTGATAACTACTAGCAAACGCACTCTCACAGCATGTTAACATAAGGCGGAGCATAAGGCACATGTTACAGTGCACCATCCGCCAAGGCACCCTAGAATGTCCCCTATAGGGCAGCATGTATGTTGCAACACAGGATAATGTATAGTGCACCCTATATGGATGCCAACCATAAAGTGCCCTGTAGGGCGCCCAATAAAGCACCCTCAGAGGCACCTTATGGGTACAGTACGCTGAGGGTGTTATTGCAGGCATCAACATATGTACAGTAAATGTAAAAAATGCTTATGAAAACCCTATCACAGAACCCCACTGTGGGTATGAACCCATGACCTCTGGCTGCACAGGCAGTGGCATAACCATTGGGCTACATCTCTATAGCTGTAAGCAAGCGCCTGCCTGGCTGCAGATAGCCTGCACATCACATCACAGACAGTCTGCTGGTGTAAACAGGATAGGGTTAGGCCACCCGTACCCATGATGCACTGCACATGCAAATCAGCTGTCCACAGATGCACACAAGATGGGAACTGCACCCCTAAAGCTACCCGGCCTGGTAGGGGGAGGTGTCCTTGTGGACCCACACAGCACCTCGGCCTGGTAGGGTGCCCTGAGTGGGTGGACAAACGGCAAAGAGTAGCTAAACACCATCACATTGTGCGGTTACTATGCCCACCCTGAGTGTGTGATGATGCGCCCAGGACCAGGTGCACAACTCCTTGTATGGCTGAATGTGGCCATGCCAGAGCTCCAAGCAGCAATAACCTGTGAAATAGGTAGGTGCTGTATAAACATCTTGGAGATCTCTGTCTGCCACAGTTAGTGGAACCCCCCCCCCCGGTGGATAAAACAGGGCCTCCCACCAACAGATCCCCATGCTATCTTTCTTTCTTTCTTCCTCCCCCCCCCCCCAGGGCAGCAGAGCCAACCATCAACCCCCATCCTGCTGGGGAAGTAGACCCCCCACAAGGTAGTCCAAGCAGCTCCACACACATCCATAACACAATATCAGACAGACATTAGGCCTGGATATTCATAGATGCACCCCACCACTATCTGATACTCACCTGCAGCAAGCCATCAGCCACTGCACCCTGCAAGGCACTCCATCAAGACACATACCATCTGTGCTCAGTCTGCTGGTTGGTCCTGATGGAAATGCATGAACCCACAACTGGGATGGCAGCACACACAAGCAGATAAGTCAGTGAAAAGGCCCCAACCGGAAACCCATATATATCACATGAGAGAAACACAATACAGCACTATGGGTGTGCCTAGCCATGCTGCCATCACTGCACACTCAGGGTGAGAGTGATCCCCCAGCAGCACATACAGAGGTCCCCCTGTCTGTGTAGGTGGTGGCCGGGCACTACCATGTCCCTGCCAGTGCCCTATGCCCTGTGCAGCTGCATCCTGGTCAGCCCACCCTGTCTGAGATATACCCATGGTCCTTTGCTACTCATTATGCACATTAGCAGGCCAATACTGGCAACAGTGCTGGCAGTGTGGGCTGTGGAAGGGGCTTGCAGCCAGCACTCACTGTATAGACAGACACACACTTCCACACCTATGCCAGCATGGTGCTACTATTGAGGAGGTAATTAGCCTTGGCCACCAAACCTGTCCTAGGCACGGCAAGGCATGGATATGGTACGCAGTACTGCTGGGGGTCACTCCCCAGGGTGGTAAACACCGTCAGATGCCAGTCCTGGAGCACGCCCCGCAAACACCTAACAGATTGTTCTGATGGGGTCAACTAGCAGTATGTGCGTAACGTATGGATATCTATCTGCCAGTACTCCTAGCAAACGTCTCAGAGCTGTGTACCGTATACCTCAGGTGTAGGGTGACATTGCTAAGGTATGCAGGTGCTAGTATTGGGAGATGCACGCAGGGTCCACTGTTCTGCCTTTCCAGGAGACATTGGCCAATGGGGCCTGTGGGTGTGGGTGTGTCTGCCCCTGTTGGCTGCTGCTTTACGGCAGAGGTTCCCAACCCCAGTCTAGGTCTGCCTCACACTGTTCGTGTTTTCCTGCTGTCCCTCATGAATATGCATGAGCTACATCTACATGCCATGGGGGTGGTGCATAGATATACAGCACAGGCATTTGTATGAGTGGCAGCATGGAACCTGACTGGTGTGTGGCACACCAGGAATGCATTTGGGAGAGTCTGCTCTAGGTACTGCCCCTGTTCATGGTGTCTGTGCTCAGTGGGGTAAAAGATAGACGTATTACCATTGCATATGTCCTCGACATGAAAGGTGTGTCCTTACTATCACTGTGTAGGTCTGGGAAAAATATGTGGCTAGGATTGGTGGAAGCCCCAGCTGGGCTTTGAACCTGCGACCTTCTGTTCTTGCATGCACTGTCTGTGTGCACTGCACCACCGTGTAGCCACAGATTGGCTGGTTTCCCTGGAATGTCCATGACTGTGGATCCGGCAGGGCCTGTCTGTTGCAGTGGACTGTGCCAGCCTGCACATGGCTAGGCCTCTGTCTTCTGTGGCTAGCAGCCACTGCCCCCTGCACCACATGTACTCGTCCGCCAACATGCTGGCATGAGCTGCTCTCAGAAACAGCAGATGACCAGATTGCAATGTGGCAGTACGGGACTGCATTTGGGGGATTTGGCTGTAGGTAATGCCCATTGTTGTTGTGTTTTTGCAGTGTTGTGTAAAATATGGGTGTTTTCCCCATGCTTATGTTCCCTGCAATACAGGGGTGTCTGCGCTATCTTTGTTTGGTGGTGGGTAAAATATGGGGGCTGGGCTGGCATGTGCCCCAGCTGGGATTTGAACCTCTGACCCTTTGGTTCTAGAGGTACTGGCTCTGTCCGCTACACCACACTATGGCCACAGAGACAATGCAGCCCCTGGAGGTAGTATACCTGGCAGGATGGAGTCACAAACCCTGCTCTACGCATTTTTACTGTGGGCACATGCACTCTGTCTGGTGACAAACGTGCACATAAACCCCGGAAATGACCACAGACACTGGGGGACAATATATCACCACGCTGGGCAAAAGTGATATTAATGGGCAACCATAGCAAACACTCCCAGGAAAGCTCCAAAAAGGACATTTGTTTTGGATGAGTCTCCGCTCCGTAGACCCTTCCAATATTAATTTCTTCTTTCTGGAGCTTTCCTGGGTGTGTTTTCTATATTTGCCCATTACTATAACTGTTCCCCAGCTGCATTACTATTTGTGATATTTTTGTTGTGGTCACTTTCTATTTTTATTTTCACTTTTGTGCTGTGCACATGTATCACACTGCTCACGTTTTTGCAGGTTTCCCCGATTTTGCTGTACATTGCTGACAGAAATGGTTTTTCTTCCCTTTAAATGCCCTCTACCGCGAGTGTTTCACTCGCGGTAGTTTTGCTTTGGGATTCGGCCCCGATAATGTGCGGGGAGCCTCTCCCCTCCCCTTCCCCGCCCATTAAACCCGTCTCTCCGCCCCTCAGGAACCTTCCTCCGCCCTCCGTTAGCCGTTCCACGCCTCTATCGGACATTTGCGGGCCCGTACTTGTGCGGGGCCCGTTATTGTGCCGCGCACCTGTGCGGGGGTGACACGCACGATTGCGGGGCGTTTAAGCGCTCTTAAGTACCGCTTTTAGTGCGCTATTTTGCGGCGCGCAAATTAGCGGTTTTTAGTAAACATGCCCCATAGAGGCTTAACAAGAACATCCACCAAAAGATAACCTCACCAGCATAAACAACATGGACCCTCAGCCACCATACCCTCAAAGATTATTCCGAACTTCTGGAATTCCCACTACGTTCCATGCTCACAATATACCCACTGATTTACATGCTCACAACTGCACATAAACCCCATTCTACCACAATACCCCTACTATGGCCCACCAACCAATCACCCAATCAAACACTCATACCACTCTCTTGCAACACATACAGATCCCCCCACCGCTTGATACATTAAATAACTCCTCCCCTCATACCACCCTGACCTCACCCAAATCTCCACACATACATATAGTAGACTGTTCTCTAATAAACTCCCGCTTGATCCGAAACAAAATGCAGGGTATCAAAGACCTCCTCTGATTTCATAACATGCAGTACCCAAAGTGATGGAGTGGCTTAGTGGTTGGGGCAAGGTACTTCAGGCCGGAAGGTTGGGGGTTCAAATCCCTCTAGAGGATAGCAACCTTGGGCTGGAAGGACTGGGGTTTCTAGTCCCACAGGTGCTCCTTAGGGTCTTGGGCAAGCCACTTAACCCTCCATAGCCCATGTTCCCTGTAAAATAGTTATCTCCAAGTTATAATGCCCTGTTCAATGTAATTTCAGTTTGTTCAATGTAAACCACACTGATGCAGAATAGCATGGTATATAAGAGAATATAATAAATAAACATAGACATACTCTGCATAACTGAAACATTCATCACAGAAACAAACAACATACTACTCAACCAACTCACACCAAGCAGATACACCCTATACTATTGTACAAGAACTCAATGCAGAGGTGACAGAGTGATGATTCAAACCAGAAAATAACCTCAACCTCCGATGCCATGCAAGTGACAGCACCAATGAATCCGACTCCATCATCATAACCAACACCATTTGCCTCACATACAGGACACCTAGCTCCAATGCCACTGATCTATTAATAATCCTGGACACAATAATAACAGCATCAAAAACTGGAAAGGGCTTCCTAGATCTAGAAGACTTTAACCTCCCCTCCTTGTACTAAAACCATGCACACTCCTTCATCCAAGCAATGTCAGCAATGGACCTAACACAACTCGTTAACATTTCCCCACACAAGAAAGGCAACACCCTAGATCTAATCTTCTTCAATGATCATCATGCCCAGTCAAGCCCCCCACTCTATCCAAGCCTACTCAGTCCCATGGTCTGACCATAAACTCATCAAATTCTCTGTCCCGCAGAACCTCACCAGGAAAAATCACAACCAGCGCTCATCAGCCAGAAGATTTAAATCTTTCAACAAGGAAAATTTCATTCAGGACACCCTCGCACAACTAGCTGAAGACTCCACCAATTTGGATATCCTCATAGAGAACTGGAACATATTATCAGAAATGCAGCCATTGCTACCAATACTGCCACATCCATACACATAAAGCAGCCTAAGACCGACTGGTACAATTCTACCCTCCGCAACCTGAAAAGGCAATTCTGTAAACATGAATGAAAATTGCGCAAAACTAAGCACAACAAAGACATATTACAATATCTACAGCTGATGAAAGACTACCACACTGCAACAGACAATGTTAGATGTGCATACCACACTAAACTACTAAATTCTGCAATCAACTGACCAAGAGAGCTCTTTAACATCGTGAAACACCTGATTAAAACACCATCCTCCAAAAAACAAGAAATCATGCTTACCCCCCCAATAACTAGCTCAACACTACAAACAACTTCATCCCCAACCAAATGTCCACCCCCACCAAAGATACCCACCCTGATCCCTGGATCTCCTTCACAAAAATTATTAAAAGCCAAATCAAAGACACCATAGCATCTCTAAACACAACAACCTCCCCCTTAGATCCCTCTCTGGCATCTTGGATTTAGGCAACCAAAAAGGAACTCAGCGGAGTAATCACCAAAATCATGCAGTTGATACTTTAAAAGGGCCTCATGCCCATATGCCTGAAAATCTCTTCCATTCGCCCAACACTAAAAAAAACCTACCCTGGACCCCTCTGACCCATCATCATACAGGCCCATTGCAAGCCTACCTTTCATAGCAAAGATCATCGAGAAAACAGTAAATCATCAACTTCAAGACCATATTGACAGACACAGCCTACTATACGCACATCAACTTGGGTTCCTCTCCCTTCACAGAGTGGAAACATTACTAACCACCCTGATAAATACCCTAACTCAAGGTATGTAATGAGCCAATCAAGGCTTCCTTCTAATCTTTCTGGACATCTCGTCAGCCTTTGATGCTGTAAACCACCAAATTCTACTGCAACATATCCACAACAATGGAACTCAAGGCACTGTACTCAAATGGTTCACATCCTAACTCACTGATAAACACCAATAGATAAAGATCGGAAATAATACTTCCACCCCATACAAGCAAACACAAGGAGTCCCCCAAGGATCTATCCTCTCCGCAATACTCTTAAATGTCTACCTGTGACCACTCTGCACAATCATAAGATCACACAACCTAAACATCCACATCTATGCTGATGATATTATGATATATGGACCAATTAACACAAACCAACGCACTCTATCTGCCCACCAGGAATGTTTCACAGAAGTAACCAACTGGCTAAGAGACAACAACCTATAAATTAACTACAACAAGACAGAGGATCTCTACATAATGAGGGATAGCACATTTGTTCCCCCCTCTACAATAACACCGTACAACACTGCAATCAAAAGCAAGGCTGAGGTCAGATACCTTGGAGTCACCCTCAACCAACACCTAACATTCAAAACCCACATAAACAAAATCATTTGTACAGTTTACTACAAAGCAAAGACACTCCAGTGCCTCTGAACACTCCTTGAACTAAAAGGCTTCAGTACTGTACTACAAGCCAAAATAAAACCTCACCTGGATTACTGCAATGCCATCTATCAAGGACTACCACAGTCCACACTCCTAACACTCCAAACATCTCTCCATTTGACAGCCAGAAGCCTACCAGCAGCTTCTGTTTGAGTATTGGCATTACCCCAATACTCGAACAACTCCTCTGGCTCCCACTACAGAGTCGAATAATATACAAAACTATTATGCTAACCCACAAAACAATCAACTCAGACCCCCCTCCCCTCCACACACACACACCTCCACATACTACTTCAGCCCTCTCAACCACACAGAACTAGACAGACCTCCACGATGAACACCCTCATCATCCCCCACATCAGAACCAAATCCTGCCAGCAAGCATGAAAAAGAGCTTTCCAACTAAATGCACCCTCCATATGGAACAGGCTACCAGATTGGCTCAGAAACATCATTGACCTCAAGACATTCAGAAGACATTTAAAGACTCATGTGTTCACAGCACATTTCAACCCAAACGCATTACCCCCCCCCCCCCCCCAGAAAGAACATAACATGATGCCTATCACTACTGCTGTATATAGTCAGAAATGTATATAGTTAAGAGGCCTAAGGTTCATAATTACATGCTGCATATAGTTTTATGCCACTCTTATAATGTATTTTGCATTTGTTCCATGTAAACTGCCTTGATCCGGTGAAAGGCAGTATATAAATGCAGCTCAATAAATAAGAATATATATAGCGCCCAGAATTGCAAGAAAGTTAATTCTTTTGGTTGACAGAGAGTGTGATTGGAATAATAATTATCATCATTCTGTGTGATCTTCAAAAGAGAGAACTGAATATGGCTGAGACAAGGAAAGGTAACTGTAGCGCTATATAAATGATTAATAGTAGTAGTAGTGTAAGGAGGGATACGTATGACAGGCAGGCAAAAGGGGCCTAGGCCATGACTCAGCTGTAACAATGTCTAGAAGATGGCTATTAAAAAGTGCTCTGAATACTAAAAGAAATAGTGAGAGAAACAAGACTTTTTTTGTGCTATGAGTCAGTGTACTACCAGACAGAAAGTGGCTTTAATTAGGCAGCAAAGGAAAAGCATTGTTTTAGTTCTTATTTAGGTAGGGATAGTATAGGGATTTGAAGGCCTACCTAGGTTTAAGTAAATTGGAGGGGGGATACTCAAAGGCATTTCCATGGTTTGCAGATCTGCAAACCGTGTAAATGCCGCTGAGCTGGATAGTCAGTGGCACTAACACGGTTAGCGCTGCTAGATATCCATGGGTGCCACCACTACATGCCCCGCTTCTAAGCGGTGAGCATCAGGGAGGACAGGGGCATTCTGGGGCAGACTGGAGGTGGCACCCATTGCTAACCAGACAATGGTGGTATTGAGCCACTGCCTGGTTAGCAACATGAGCAAAGTAAGGCACGGAAAAGGCTGGCCTTACTTTATCCATGGAAGCTAACAAGCAGCGGCTCAATATTGCCTCTGCCCGGTTAGCTTCTGGGTTCTGTGGAATCCTGGATATTCAATGCTGGTGGCCGGATATGGTCCCAGCATTGAATATCCGGAGTTAGAATTCAGCGGTGATGGCTAGCTGCTTTACAAGTGCTAGCCATCAACGCTGAATATCCCCCCAATAAAAATGAAATAGAAAAAAAAAACAAAAACCTAGCACTTGAGATGGGGTTTCTTTTATTAAGGTAAATTAAGTCAGGCAGTAGGAAGCCACAACAACTGGAGGAGCAAGGGTCAGAAGACGCCATGAAGATTTGGAGACACCAAAGAGACAGACGAGGAATCCAGGAAGGACTGTGATGACTGAAATAGTTGTGGTACTAAAAGATAGGTGTGCACCAATATACTTACAACACCTTGGCCAATGGTTAAATAATGTAAAAGTAAACATATTTAAGAGAAGAGAGAAATTATTCTTAGTGACTTGTGAAGGCTTCTTTAATTGAATGGTTTGGAAATTGTAAGGGAAACAAATGCACAGAGACACACATATGGAACACATATATACATACTTACCCAATCCCAAGGAAGTAGCTTCTTGAGCTCATATTTATGTTTATTTAAGACTTTATATACCACTTTTCAGTATAAAGGCAAAATGGTTTACAAGCATAAAAACAAATAAAAAAGGAAAGGAATACCTTAAACCGAAAGAAAAGCGGAAAACAAGGAAACAAGTAATAGAAGTAGAAAGGAAGGGGTAAGGAAGGGGGGGGGGGCGGTCAGCGCTCATCTTCCAGACAACCTAGGCTCCAAAAGCTCAGGAAAAAAGATATGTTTTAAGTTGGACCTTAAAGAAGGTAAAAAAAGATTCAAGATGAAGGGTTGGGGGGCAAACAAAACCATAAGCCGCCAGCCACCATCGGAGCAGCTCTCCCCATCGGGGGATCGAGCCACCTTCCTGCAGCGGCAGCCATCTTCCAGGTGAGCTGTCCAATCGGGGCAGCCGCCTGCAACTTTAAAAAGACCACGCCAGCCGGCGCGAGGGGAAACAGCCGCCAGCCACCATCGGAGCAGCTCTCCCCATCGGGGGATCGAGCCACCTTCCTGCAGCGGCAGCCATCTTCCAGGTGAGCTGTCCAATCGGGGCAGCCGCCTGCAACTTTAAAAAGACCGCGCCAGCCGGCGCGAGGGGAAACAGCCGCCAGCCACCATCGGAGCAGCTCTCCCCATCGGGGGATCGAGCCACCTTCCTGCAGCGGCAGCCATCTTCCAGGTGAGCTGTCCAATCGGGGCAGCCGCCTGCAACTTTAAAAAGACCGCGCCAGCCGGCGCGAGGGGAAACAGCCGCCAGCCACCATCGGAGCAGCTCTCCCCATCGGGGGATCGAGCCACCTTCCTGCAGCGGCAGCCATCTTCCAGGTGAGCTGTCCAATCGGGGCAGCCGCCTGCAACTTTAAAAAGACCGCGCCAGTCGGCTCGCCCACGCCTGGCGGGCCCGCGCCTGAGGGCCCTTTGGCGTGGCCCTTAGGCAGTCGGCCCACACAACTCAGTGGCCATTACATTAAGGATCATCCTCCAGCAATCCAGCAGCTGAGCTCCCCCGTGGTTGAGCCCGCGCATCATCAGCCCATTCGCACTCCCTCGATCAGCCCAGTGCTAACGAAAGTCACCACACGATTGAACCGAACAAACTTCTCTCATCAGATAATCATGCTCTCATGCTGTTTACCGCAAGTATAGTCTCACAATTATAACCACCGTATACCATTGCTACTTAATCTTCATACTGCCGTCAGTAGCCTTATCAATGACAGTTACCATTGTACTGTTGTCAGTAATTCCTCATTGCTATCTAGCCATTGTACTGTTGTCAGTAATTCCTCATTGCTATCTAGCCATTGTACTGTTGTCAGTAATTCATTGCTATCTAGCCATTGTACTGTTGTCAGTAATTCATTGCTATCTAGCCAGCTCCCATTGTACTTTTGTTAGTAATTCCCAAATACCTGCCCACAATCACAAGTAATTCTGCCCGTTTCACAAGCACACAATACCCTGCCATGATGGGTTCCCCCTTTACCACCATAATCGGTTGCTATATCATCCTTGCTAGCTGGTTCTCCTGCTCTCTTACCTTAACCCCTCCTTCCAATCAGATCCCAATATTACAGAGCCATGGAAGGAGATGGTCTGGTGCATCCCGTAACAATATAAATTGGGATACCCGCGCTCATCACCCACACTTGCTACACATTGCGCTTCAGCACTCTAAAGAAATCCAAGCAGGTGGAAAACTCCTACCCTCATAGCCTGAAATGTGCCCTCATCAATGCCCGTTCTATCCGGAAGAAGTGGCCAGCTGTTACTGACTTAATTTCCCTCCACGACCTGGATATACTCCTGGTCACCGAGACGTGGCTATCTGACGAAGACAACGTCATACTCAACCAGCTCCTCCCCCAGAACTTCACAGCTCATTCAAGTCATAGACGAGACAAAAGGGGAGGAGGGGTACTCATCCTCACCAGGACAGACCTCCACTTCAAGACAGTGGACTCCACCAACACTAATCACCTTGAAACCGTCACCATCTCCAACAAACGCTGCTCAATCAACCTGCTTTACAGAGCACCCTCAGCTTCTCCGGATGATCTTGCTGCAATAATTGACCTCGCCTCCAACACGCATAACCCAAGCATCCCAAGCTGGATTCTAGGCGATTTCAACTTGCCAACGCTGCAGGATAATCAAGTGTCATCCTTCCTTGATGCCCTATCAAATCTCGGATTCAAACAATTAGTAAAGGAACCTACCCATACTAGGGGAAATATTCTGGACTTAGTATTCGCCCCTCAGATATCTCTTAGCACATCGCAGGACCCCATAACGTCCATAACTTCTGTCCCTTGGTCAGATCACAAATTGATCATCCTCCATATCCCTTCGCACAAAATCGACTCAAAGTTCAACAAGATACCGAGCAATACTGCAAGACCACACTACAGATGTTTCAAGCCTTTCAACAGAGACCTTATCCTCACGGAAACGCAGCAACTCATCAACGAAACCACCTTGAACCTTGACGACCTAATTACTCACTGGAACAACTGCCTCAGCGCAATCGCCCTACGCACACCAACCAACAAGCCTCCAGGGAAAAGAACAAGCGCTCCATGGTACACAGCCGATCTTAGAGTTTCTCTTACCCGATTACGGAAACTCGAGAAACGCTGGCGCCGATCTCACTCTTCAAATGACCAGACAGCGTACAACTGTCATCTTGATGCACATCGCAAGGCAACCACTGAAGCAATGAAACAATACTACTCAGAGACCTTAAAGAGATCACTTAATAAGCCTCATGATCTTTTTGACCTAGTCAAGACTCTATCAAAGGAACCGACCCCTGGGCCTCAATTTGAGATTCACCCACAGGATTTTGCCAACTACGCTCAATCCAAGATATGCCGGACTATCAAAATCCCGACTACAACCATCACCCCGGAACGAAATTGCCCTACAGCTCTAACCGTATTCTCTATGCCTACCAAGAAAGGCATTGAAGACACTATTATGGCCCTTAACACCACCACAGCTCAGTCTGATCCATGCCCAGCCTTCTGGATCAAGGAGCTTCGCAGCCACTTCAGCCCAATACTATCCAAAATAATGAACCTCTCCTTTACAACAGGTTCCTTCCCCTCAGCTCTTAAGCATACCTCTATCAGACCTCTTCTAAAAAACTGCAAGCTCGATCCACAAAAAGTAGATTCATACAGACCTATATCCAGTATACCTCTACTTGCGAAGATCATTGAAAAAGAGGTCCAACGACAACTACAAGATCACATTGACGCTTCTGCACCATTAGACTCCTGCCAACATGGTTTTAGGGAATTCCATGGAGTGGAAACTCTTCTTACCACCCTCTTCTGCAAAATAATCACTGGCATTGATGACATCCGTCAAGGATTTGCTCTCATCTTTCTGGACATCGCTGCAGCTTTTGATTCAGTAAGTCACGAGCTTCTCTTAGGAAGACTAATTGAGAAAGGTATTAATGGAAGAGCGCTTGAATGGTGCAGATCTTACCTGTCCGGAAGATGGCAACATGTTCGTTCAGGAGGGATAACTTCGGAACCTTTCCACCAAAGCCAGGGAGTCCCACAAGGTTCCTCCCTTTCTGCCCTCCTGTTCAACATTTACATGCAGCCAATTTGTAAGATCATCCGATCCTTCAATGTTGACTGCATGTTATACGCCGACGATGTCCTGCTGTACATACCCTTCTCTACGGAACATCTGGACCTCTCTCCACTAACGAGCTGTTTCAATGCAATATCTGACTGGCTTCTCTCCCAAAACCTCCGAATTCAACATAAGAAGACCGAAGTACTCTTCATTACGAGGAACCCTAACTTCACCCCACCACAATTCCTTAAAGTAAAAGAAGCAGAGTTACAATCTAAACCAACAATACGCTACCTGGGAGTCACCTTGGATCAACGCCTGGACATGAAAGCCCACATCGGAAACACAGTCAGAGCAGTATACTACAAGATCCGCTCTCTCAGGCATTTACGATCCATGCTGGAACCAAATGACTTCAGGACTATATATCAGGCATTGATCATACCTCATTTTGACTTCGCCAATGCCATCCTACAAGGCTTGCCCCTATCCACCTTGAACCCACTGCAGCTCGCCATGAACGCGGCAGCAAGGATCATCCATGGAGCCTCCAGAAGTGACCACGTGACACCTTTACTGATACAGTTACATTGGCTACCCATACAGGCTAGAATCATTTTCAAGACTTTGTTACTCACTTTTAAAGCTATTAACAAGCTCTCCTCTGAAGCAATAACTGCCCTCATCCATACCACATCCCCAAATAGAGCAAGAAGATCCACGGCTATAAACTCCCTAAAAGTTCCAAAAGCAATAACAGATTGCACTGCATCTACAGCCAATAGGGCGTTTAGTATCAGTGCGCCAAGATGCTGGAACGCATTACCTCCAGATATCCGGGCCATTAAGAGCCTTACACAGTTTAGAAAAGCCCTCAAATCACATCTTTTCAATAAGTACCTCATACAATCCAACACCACCCCTTAGTGGTGCATATGTTTCTATAGAATTCATGTTTATATGACTCTATGTTGCACGATATGTAAATAGTTACCCCTGTTATCCCAGTTATTTGCCCTGTTATCTGTGAACTCATACGTGTTAATTGTACTGAGCATTTTTGTTCCATGTAAACCGCGCTGATGCTGAATAGTGCGGTATAGAAGAGACTTTAAATAAAAATAAAATAAATAAAATAAGGTGGGCACACAAAAGTAGAAAGCCGAAGAGTGCACAGATTCTAAGTGGGCTTTTTGGGGGGGTGGAATGTGTACCCTGTTATCTTGAAGAAAGAATCAAGGTTCCAGAAATGAAGACAGATAAGCAGGGGAGCCAGCAGATAAGACCTTGTGTGCAAGGGGCAGTTATTTATATTGAACTTGGGCTGACACTGGTAGCCAATGGTGGTGTTCCAGAATGGGGTAATATGGTTGAATTTTCCTGCAAAAGATAGTATAGAAATAGCTGTGTTCTGTACTGCTTGAAGATGTTTTAATGAATAGAGGGGTATACCAACGAAGATGGAACTGCAAATCTAAACAAGTTATAACGCAAGAAAGCAGAAGAGAGGCCAAAGCACAACATCAAGAAAGGGATGTACAGTTCGACATTGATGGGGGGGGGAGGGGTGGAGGCAAAAAGACCCCTTCAACTTCTAGAAAGCAAAGCACTGACAAAGTAACTAAGATAAATGCAACATTGAAAAGATACTTATATGATGAGGCCGCCGGGCTGGTCCCGCGGCCGAGGGTAACTCGGGCCCGGGCCCGGCCTCGGCCCTCGTCACGTGGTTGGGGAGTGAAGGAAGGGGGGGCGCAAGGGCTTCGGGTCGGTTGCCATGGGGATCGCTTGTCGCATCGCGAGGAGCGATCCCATTGGCTGCGGTGGGGTGAGGTGGGGGGTAGGGTGGCGAGGAGCCGCGTGGCTCGGCCTTTCCTTCGGCTCCTCGCTTAGGATCGGGCGTTTTTTCTTCGTGCTCCAGGTGGTCCCGGTGGCGGCGGTGAGCTAGGGGAAAGGGGGGGGGGGGAATTCCTGCTCCTTTACTGGCCTTGGGATTGTTGCGCGTTCGGCGCCCTCCGACACAAAAAAAAAAATAATAATAATAATAATACTAACACACCAAAACGGACGGCGCCACGTGGTGCGAGCCCTCTCTATTGCTGGTTGCCAGGCCGTTGCTGGGGGGTGTGGGGAGGTAGCAATTGCCAGGGGGGGGATACCAGGTGGGGGGAGGGCCATTATTGGGGCGGAGGGCTCTGTTCCTGCAGTGACATGGGGAAGTCGGGGACTCGCAAGCAGGGGCGAGTGGGGGTTAGCACGCAGTCTCGGGGTGCTCCCGGGGGGGGAGCAGGGGGCTCGGGCCACCCGGGGGGGGGGAGGTCGGGGTGGACTCGTTCGCCCGGTAGTGGTGGGGGATGGCCAGCGGGAACGGGGACGTCATCGTGCCCCGGGGAAGGCGGGCACTGTGGCAGTTCCTGAGGAGGTTCTGGGGGGGGCGGTGCAGGGGGACCCGGGCATGGGGCCTGCCGCAGAGTAGAGCCTCGGGCCGGTTCTGGAGGTGGGTGGGGTTGGGTCCCGCGGTGACCAGGCTGCGGACTTAGCAGGTCCGCGGCCCCTGATGGGTTTGCAGGGGCTCGGTGGGTCCGGCCCGTGGTATCCGGGTGGGCCAGCTCTGCCTTACCAGTATGGGAGGGGTATGCCGGTGGCGCCTGGGGGGGGCTTTTCTACCTCTGGGCAATTGGGGGGCGGGTTTTGGGGATTGGGCAGGGGCTGGCATAGCCGGGTCGGGCGGCTATCCAGTGTGGGGTGGGTCGCATTGGGAAGCGGGGGGGTTAGGTCCCTCTGGGTGGCAGCATGGGGGGGGGCTTCGTGGGGGGTTGGGCAGTATGGGGTGGGTACTGCTACCGTGGGTGCTGTTTTTCTCCCGCAGGTTTCGGCGAGCAGAGCGTCGGTGCCTGTGGTGGCGGGCGGTGGAATGGCGGAGTCGGTGCAGGGTGCGGAGGCGGCCCGTCCGGCCGTGGTGGTGCCTGCGGATGGCGGACGAGTTGCTGAAGGTGAGTTGGGGGGGAGCACGGGGGTTGGGGAGGGCGTGGGACTGGTCGGCGAGGCGGTGGCAGCCGTTGGGCGCAAGGCCAAAGTTAAGCGGCGGCATGGGCGTCGCTGTCGTCGGGATTCGTCGTCGTCCTCTTCGACCAGTGGGAGTTCGTCCGAGGGGTCAGTTGTGGAGCGGGGGCGGGGGGAGGAGGTTGGGCCCGCGGTGGTGCGTTCCGCAGAGCTTTGGGAGAGCGTTCCCCGCAAGTTGCGGAGGCGCATCCGGAAGCGGCGGTATATCAATATTTTTCGGCTTTTGGAGGGGCGGAAGCGTTCGGGTGAGAGCCGCAAGAAACGTAAGGAGGATGAGAAAGCGGGGAGGGTGCGCAAGGTTTCTCGGAATACCTTGAATTGGACGTGGGTCTTTTTGCGGTTGGGGAGTGTTTGCGGGCACGCGGAGCCAGCCCTTTATGGGGAGTTGTTGGCGTACGCTGATGCCATCCTGGCGACATCGCAGGCGCATGATGGTTGGGCTTGGCTCAACTATGATGAGGAATTCCGGGATCGGATGGAGGAGAATGCGCAACTGTCGTGGGGGACTCGTGATATTAATTTATGGGTGACGCAGATGTCAACCAAAAAAGGGGCGGGGGGGTGGCGGCGGCCTGGGTAAGGTCGGGGGGCAGGCGGCGGTGGCCAGTTTGCGGCCCTTTCATGCGGCGGGCACGGTCCCCGGAGCGCCCAGTGGAGGGCCCAGTGGGGACGTTTGCTGGCGCTTTAATAAATCTTCCTGCCCTTTCTCGGACTGCAAGTTCCGACATGCCTGCTCGATTTGTGGGGGGGGGCACTCAGCCGCGAAATGCAGTAGAAAAGGGGTGTCTGGAGTCTCGGGGGGGAGTAAGTGAGGGGCTCCGGTGGGGGCTGGCGCCGACCCCCATAGATGCCGGGGCGTTGTGGCCGTGGTTGGAGCTTTACCGGAGGGGTCGGCATGGGAGGGCGGCGCGGGAGTTGTGGTTGGGGTTTACGGAGGGCTTTCGCATTCCTTATCAGGGCGCAATTTCGGATGTCGTGGCCCATAATTCGGCCTCGGTGCGTCAGCTGGCGGCGGTGGCCCGGGGTAAGATTGCGGCGGAGTGTGCGCTCGGCCGCGTGGCGGGGCCGTTTGTCCACCCACCCTTTTCCCCCTTTGTAGTGTCGCCGCTGGGGGTCATACCCAAGAAGGACCCGGGGAAGTATCGCTTGATCCACAACCTCTCCTTTCCGCCGGGGGATTCGATTTCTTAACCAGGGCTCCACACATCAAACAGTAAGTAGGGATTTGAGGGTTTCTTTGTTTGGTTTTTTTTTGTTACATTGCTAGCTCTCTGACTGGGAGCTCTTAAAAGGGTTTTGTGTATATTTTTTTAAAGCAAGGTTAATTTCATTTTTGCTGTTTTAGGGGAACTGTACTTGAGCACAGTAGTATTGCTGAACTCTGTAACCCCCTCAGGTTCAGGAACTGCTAACACCTAATCAGGGGTTAGTGGGCCTGTTTCCTGAGTGCAATTGAAGCCTGCATAAAAAGGCTGCTTGCCCTGCCCTTTTGAGGCTTTCTTAACCAGGGCTCCACACATCAAACAGTAAGTAGGGATTTGAGGGTTTCTTTGTTTGGTTTTTTTTTGTTACATTGCTAGCTCTCTGACTGGGAGCTCTTAAAAGGGTTTTGTGTATATTTTTTTAAAGCAAGGTTAATTTTATTTTTGCTGTTTTAGGGGAACTGTACTTGAGCACAGTAGTATTGCTGAACTCTGTAACCCCCTCAGGTTCAGGAACTGCTAACACCTAATCAGGGGTTAGTGGGCCTGTTTCCTGAGTGCAATTGAAGCCTGCATAAAAAGGCTGCTTGCCCTGCCCTTTTGAGGCTTTCTTAACCAGGGCTCCACACATCAAACAGTAATAGGGATTTGAGGGTTTCTTTGTTTGGTTTTTTTTGTTACATTGCTAGCTCTCTGACTGGGAGCTCTTAAAAGGGTTTTGTGTATATTTTTTTAAAGCAAGGTTAATTTCATTTTTGCTGTTTTAGGGGAACTGTACTTGAGCACAGTAGTATTGCTGAACTCTGTAACCCCCTCAGGTTCAGGAACTGCTAACACCTAATCAGGTGTTAGTTCCCTCCCTACCCACCCCGACTCCCACCCACCCCTAGTGAGCAGTCTTGCTTTATAGGGCACCTCCCCCTTTAACAAATCACAGTGAATTGGACCAGCACATTTTGAATATAACTAAAGAGATTTAACTGTTTTTCTCTGAAAGGACAGCTGCGAAACCAGCTGGTACTTCGTAGATCTCTCTCTTTTGCTTTAACAGATACCTAAGCTCCACAAACAGAACAATGGCTGGGAAAAATCGTATTGCTAAAGCTGTTGCCCCCGTTACAGCTTCTGCCTCGGTCCAGACAGAGGTCCTATTGCCAGTTGAAGAACCGGTTCCATGTGCAGGGTGCCTGCATGCTGAAGCTCTGAGCAAACAAGTGGAGGAACTCAGAGAGGAGGTGGCGAGGCTGAGGAGTATTCAAGACAGTGAGAAGTACATTGATGAGATGCTGCTTGCAGCAACCAGGTTCTCCGGCACAGGAGAAGATGGGTGCCAACAGAATGTCGATGGTTGGACAAAAGTCACCAGAGCCTGCAAAATCACCAATCCAACTTCTCCAGCCCTTGAATTGAAGAACCATTATGCAGCCCTGGAAGTGGAGGAGGTGAAAGCATCCCTGGAAAGGGAAGAACCAGAGTTCAAGTACCCCATAGTTGCAGAATCAATGACCAGAAGGAAACGAAGGGTAGTGGTGGTTGGAGACTCTCTTCTGAGGGGTACTGAGGCGTCCATCTGCCGACCAGACTTGATGTCCAGAGAGGTATGCTGTCTGCCTGGTGCCAAGATCCAAAATGTTACGGAGAGTTTGCCGAGACTCATCAAGCCCACTGACTATTACCCAATGTTGCTAATCCATGTTGGAACAAATGATACTGCCAGGTATACCTCGGAACGTATCAAAAGTGACTTTATGGCTCTGGGACAGAGGGTGAACCAGGTAGGTGCACAGGTGGTGTTCTCTTCAATCCTCCCTGTTGAGGGTAAAGGCCAAGGCAGAGAGGCTCGCATCCTGGAGATTAATGCATGGCTGCGTGGATGGTGTCTTCGAGAGCGTTTTGGTTTCCTAGACCATGGGATGCTGTTCCAAGGGTTGCAGAGCAGAGATGGCATCCATCTGTCCAAGAAAGGTCAACACATCTTTGGTAGTAGACTGGCTAATCTACTGAAGAGGGCTTTAAACTAGATTCGTTGGGGATGGGTGAAGAAAGCCCCCAGGTAAGTGAAAGCCCCCAGGTAAGTGATACATCAAATAGCTTTATGGAAATGGGTAACAGGGGTAACATATGGAAAGCAGTGTGTATAAATGCCCGTAGCATGGGAAATAAGATCTCTGAAGTTGAAGCTTTGGTTGGAGTGGCTGACTTGGATTTAGTGGCAGTTACAGAAACATGGTTCACAGAAAACTATGACTGGGATGTGACTATACCTGGCTATACTTTATTCAGAAAGGACAGGGTAGGAAGAAGGGGAGGAGGAGTAGCACTATATGTAAAAACTACTATTAAAGCTTTGGAATTACAGAGCTTAAAAGGGAGAGAGGAGGCATTGTGGGTTAAACTAGAAAGAGGGAAAGAGAAATCTATTTGCATTGGTGTGACATACAGACCTCCCTCACAAGAGGAAGAGGTGGACAGAGAGTTAATTGAAGACATACGCAGCATTGCTAGGAAAGGGGAAGTGCTACTGATAGGAGATTTTAATATGCCAGATGTTGATTGGCACATTCCTGCTGCAGTATCATCTAGGAGTAAGGAGATCCTGGATTCTCTATAGGGAGAACTATTCAGGCAATTGGTAACAGACCCCACACGTGAAGGGGCCATACTGGACTTGGTGCTTACCAATGGTGAAAGTGTTTCTGATGTTGTAGTGGGAGATCATTTTGCATCCAGTGATCACCAGATGGTGTGGTTCAGTATTAGGACTAGGGCTGTTAGAATCCATTCCAAGGTGAAGATCTTAGACTTTAGGAAGACTAACTTTGCGATGATGGGCCAATGCCTCAGGGAGTCATTAGTGGGATGGGAACAGCTGGGGGATGTAGAACAACAGTGGGCAAAACTGAAAGGGGGTATTTTAAAGGCAACCAACCTTTTTGTTAAAATGGTAAACAAAGGCAAAAGGAACAGGAGACCGCTATGGTTTTCGAAGGAAGTAGCTGAAAAAGTGAAGAAAAAGAGGGAGGCCTTCATGAAATACAAGAGATCACAGAGAGAGGAAGACAGGCATCTGTATTTGGAAAAACTTAGAGAAGCTAGCAAAGTAGTCAAGAAGGCAAAGATTCAAAAGGAGGAGGAAATAGCCAATGCAATAAAATGGGGGGATAAGACATTTTTCAGATATATTAGTGAGAAGAGGAAGGGCAAAAGTGGTATTGTCAGACTCAAGGGTACAGGGGGGGAAAATGTAGAAGCTGATAAGGATAAAGCGGAATTACTTAACAAATATTTTTGTTCTGTGTTCACAGATGAAAAACCAGGAGGAGGACCTCAGAAAACACCCACAAATAAGAACAGAAGCGAGGGACATCTTGAACAATTTTCAGAAGACTGTGTTCGTGAGAAACTAGCTCAACTCAAAGTAGACAAAGTGATGGGACCGGATGGGATACACCCTAGAATACTGAGGGAACTTGGGGACATTCTAGCAACTCCACTGACTGACCTTTTCAATGCCTCGTTGGAGTCTGGAGTGGTGCCAAAGGACTGGAGAGAGGCTCATGTGGTGCCTTTACACAAAAGCGGAAGTAAGGATGTGGTTGAAAACTACAGGCCGGTTAGTTTAACGTCAGTGGTGAGTAAATTAATGGAAACGCTGTTGAAAGAGAAAATAGTGAGGTTTCTGGAGTCCAGCGGATTACAGGATCCGAGGCAGCATGGATTCACCAGAGGCAGGTCTTGTCAGACAAATCTGATTGATTTCTTTGACTGGGTGACCAGGGAGTTGGACCGAGGGAGAGCTCTAGATGTGGTGTATTTAGATTTCAGAAAAGCCTTTGACACTGTTCCTCACAGGCGACTTATAAACAAACTGAGCACCCTAGGGATGGACCCTAAAGTTACTGCTTGGGTTAGAAATTGGTTGGGTGGGAGGCGACAAAGAGTACAAGTAAATGGAGCTCACTCTGAGGAAAAGGATGTTACCAGTGGTGTGCCCCAGGGATCTGTCCTTGGTCCGATTCTTTTTAACATCTTTGTTAGTGATATAGCGGAAGGGCTGTCGGGTAAGGTTTGCCTCTTTGCAGATGATACCAAAATCTGCAATAAATTAGACACCCAGGAAGGTGTAGATAACATGAGGAGGGATCTAGCTAAGTTTGAAGAATGGTCTAGAATTTGGCAGCTGGGATTTAATGTTAAAAAATGTAAGGTCATGCATTTGGGCTGCAGCAATCCAAGGGAGCAATACAGCATAGGAGGTGAAGTACTTTTGTCCACTAAAGAAGAGCGGGACCTAGGCGTAGTTGTGTCCGATGATCTTAAAGTAGCTAAACAGGTAGAAAAGGCGACGGCAAAAGCTAGAAGGATGCTTGGGTGCATACGGAGAGGAATGGCTAACAGAAAAAAGAAGGTGATAATGCCTCTGTATAAGTCTTTGGTGCGACCTCATTTGGAGTATGGTGTGCAATTCTGGAGACCGCACCTTCAAAAGGATGTGAACAGGATGGAGTCGGTGCAGAGGGTTGCTACTAAGATGATTAGTGGTCTTCATTATAAAGCATATGAGGACAGACTTAAGGATCTTAATATGTACACCTTAGAGGAAAGGCGGGATAGAGGTGATATGATTGAGATGTTTAAATACCTCCGTGGCATAAATGTTCAGGGAGAGAGCCTCTTTCAATTGAAAGCAAGTTCTGCGACGAGGGGACATGGGATGAGGGTGAAGGGAGATAGATTCAGGAGTGATATGCGGAAATATTTCTTTACGGAAAGAGTAGTGGATCCGTGGAATAGTCTCCCAGTGGAGGTGGTAGAGATGAGGACAGTAACTGAATTCAAAAAAGCATGGGACCAACACAGAGGATCTCTAAAGGTAAAAAGTGGACTGTTGTAGTTGTTGTTATGGAAGGACAGACTAGATGGGCCTTGTGGTTTTTTTCTGTCATCATGTTTCTATGTTTCTATATCCCGCCGGAGTGCTGCTCGGTGCGGTATGCCCCCTTTGATGCGGCGGTGGCTTTGTTGCGGCAATGTGGAGAAGGGGCTCTGATGGCGAAGGTGGACATCGAATCCGCATTTCGGTTGTTGCCGGTTCATCCGTCGGCTTTCCCCTTGCTCGGCTTTCAGTTTGATGACCGCTATTACTTTGACCGGTGCCTGCCGATGGGCTGTGCGATATCTTGTGCCTATTTTGAGTCTTTTAGTTCCTTCTTGCATTGGGTCTTAGCTCGGAGGGCTGGTTGACGCTCTATTGTGCATTACCTGGATGACTTCTTGTTTGTGGGTCCTGCCCATGCGGAGACCTGCGCGACTTTGTTGCGGCAGTTTGGGGAGATGGCGGTGGCGTTTGGGATTCCGTTGTCCGTGGATAAGACGGTGGGCCCGGTGACGTGCCTGTGCTTTTTGTGGATTGAGATTGATTCCGTCGCTTTTGAGATCCGTTTGCCGGCTGATAAGGTGGAATGCCTGAAAGCGCTGGTTGATGCGGTTGGGTCGGCGACGAAGGTCACGTTACGGGAGTTGCAGGCGCTGCTTGGGCACTTGAACTTTGCCTGCCGGGTGATTGCGATGGGGCGGCCGTTTGCGCGGTGGCTGTCCCTGGCTACGGTAGGGGTGCGGAGCCCGCATCATCGTATTCGGGTTACGGCTGGGATGCGCGAGGATTTGCGGGTTTGGGGGGAGTTTCTGGCGGATTTCAACGGATGCGCCCTGGTGCAATCGGCGGAGCTGTCCAACGGGGACTTGCAGCTATTCTCGGATGCGGCGGGTGGTTCGGGGTTCGGCTTGTATTGTCAGGGTTCATGGTGCGCTGAGGCCTGACCGGTGGAGTGGGCGGAGACGGGCCTGACGCGTAACATTACCTTCCTGGAGCTCTTTCCAATTGTGGTGGCGTTTTGGGTGTGGCCCGAGAGGTTGCGGAATCGGAAAGTGGTTTTCTGGTGCGATAATGCGGCGGTGGTGCATGTTATCAATCGGCAGTCCCCCCGGTGTCCGCGGGTGACAGCGTTAATGCGTGTCTTGTTCTTGGCTTGCTTGCGCCTTAATGTTACGGCGCGGGTGCATCACGTTCCGGGGGTGCAAAATTTGATTGCTGATGCTTTGTCTCGTTTCCAGTGGGCGCAGTTTCGGGTGTTGGCCCCGGGAGCTGACGTGGTGGCGACACCAGTGCCGCGGAACCTTTGGCAGATTGGGACCCAGGACTGATGATGTTGTTGCAGTCTTCTGTGGCTCCAGGTACGTGGGCCGCTTATCGGCGCGGGTATGGCCGGGTGTGGGCCTTTTTACGGGGGAGGGGCTGGAGCGGCGGGCGGCTTGGCGATCAGTTGGGGGGTGCCTTCGTTGTGTGGGGGAAGGAGCAGGGTTGGTCACGGTCGGCGGTCCGGGCTGCTTTGGCGGGTTTCTCCTTTTTCAGTAAGGCAGCGGGCTGGGGGAACCCGGGAGGGTCGTTTTTGGTGACGCGGCTGCTGGCGGGTTGGGGGCGTGAGCGGCCGCTGGTACAGGATTGGCGGCACCCCGTCACCCATGAGTTGCTCTTGCGGATCTGGGGGGTTTTGGAGGAGGTTGCGGCGACGGAGTACGAAGCGGTGTTGTTTCGTGCTTTGTTTGTTACGGCCTTCTTCGGAGCCTTTCGGGTGAGTGAGCTTGTGCCTCGTTCGCGGCGGGGCGCTGATAGTGGTGGGTTGGCGGTTCAGTGTGTAGCCGTGGGGCTCTCTGTCTTGCGGATTTACTTGCCGCGGTCTAAGACAGACCAGACGGGTAGGGGGCGCCGGTGGCAGGGTATAGAAACAGCGCTCGCCGAGGCAGCGGGAGTGCTAACTGCTTTAGGAGCTGTGGGGAGCGAAGGGCTCCCCGGGGGTGGGGGCGAGACATCCCTGTTGGGGGTCTCGGCCCGGTAGGTGGGGGTGAGAGCCGGCCTTTGCTACTAGGATGGCGAGGCTGGCGGTGGGGGGGGGTGGTGAGGAGGATGTTCCGCCTTGCTATTAGCATAGTGGGTGGGGCATCGTCCGGTATGGGGGTGGGGGTGAAATTAAGGTTGGTTGCCCATATTGGGCGGTTATTATATGTATTAAATTGTAAATAAAGCTGCGACCAAGGTTGTACCATGTTAAAGTGTTGGTGTGCTTATTATGTGTAAAGACAAATGGTGTTGGAGGGTGATAGGGGAAGGTGTGGAGGGCGAGACGGGCCTCCGGGTTACCTGAGTTAATGATGAGGCCGCCGGGCTGGTCCTGCGGCTGACGGTAACTCGGACCCGGGCCCGGCCTCGGCCCTCGTCACGTGGTTGGGGAGCGAAGGAAGGGGGGGCGCAAGGGCTTCGGGTCAGTTGCCATGGGGATCGCTTGTCGCGGCGCGAGGAGCGATCCCATTGGCTGCGGTGGGGTGAGGTGGGGGGTAGGGTGGCGAGGAGCCACGTGGCTCAGCCTTTCCTTCGGCTCCTCGCTTAGGATCGGGCGTTTTTTCCCGCCCACCCTCCCTTGGTGTTCTGCGGAGGGGGGGAGGGGTTTATTGCAGCTGGGGGGGCGGGGTAGAGAAACAGCGCTCACTGAGGCAGCGGGAGTGCTAACTGCTTTAGGAGCTGTGGGGAGTGAAGGGCTCCCCGGGGGTGGGGGCGAGACATCCCGGTTGGGGGTCTCGGCCCGGTAGGTGGGGGTGAGAGCCGGCCTTTGCTACTAGGATGGCGAGGCTGGCGGTGGGGGGGGTGGTGAGGAGGATGTTCCGCCTTGCTATTAGCATGGCGGGTGGGGCATCGTCCGGTATGGGGGTGGGGGTGAAATTAAGGTTGGTTGCCCATGTTGGGCGGTTATTATATGTATTAAATTGTAAATAAAGCTGCGACCAAGGTTGTACCATGTTAAAGTGTTGGTGTGCTTATTATGTGTAAAGACAAATGGTGTTGGGGGGTGATAGGGGAAGGTGTGGAGGGCGAGACGGGCCTCCGGGTTACCTGAGTTACTGCTGTAGCTTGTCTATGTTAGCTAGAAATATTGTCAGTTGGAAGCTGAAAGAAACAGAGAGAAAACTGTTATTTTAGAAGCCCTATTCACATTTTAAACATGTATAAGTAGCCATATACATATACAAATCATGGCCATTTTTTAAAGGGTGAAATTGACACATGGATGACCCCCAACATGTCCAGAGTAGATGGGGGTATCAGGGATGTGCCCTGGCAGATCAAAAATCTATACGTATATCTTCCATTTCATATAGGGTATGTGCATGTAAGCTCAAAAACATTTTTTTATACTGTGCTATTTAGAATCAGGAGTGGAGGAGTAGCCTAGTGGTTAGAACACTGGCTTGGTAACCAAACAACCAGGGCTCAATTCCCACTAGCACTCCTTGTGGCCTTGGGCAAGTCACTTAACTCGCCATTGCCTCAGAAGAAAGGCCTGGCAATCTACTTCCAGTGACACTGCCAAGAAAACCCAGGAGCTTCTGGGTCACCAGGAGTCAGGACTGACTCAAAGGCACACATTGTTGTTGCATTTAGAATCTGTGTGGTTATTCCCTTGTCCCCAAAGGGCTGACAATCTAAGTGTACCTGAGGCAATGGAGGGTTAGGTGGCTTGCCCAAGGCCACAAGGAGTGGCCATGGGACTAGAGACCCCAGTCCCTCTGGCCTGAAGTTGCTTGTCCCCATGCAGGAATTGAACCCCTGGCCTTCTGGCCTGAGGTAACATGTCCCAACCACTGAGCCACTCCTCCCTCATTCACATCTAAATTTACATTTACTTCCTGGCATGAATAGGGATTTAAAAAGTGCTCCTTTTGGCTATCCCTTTACAGGAAGGATTAAGGGAGATGTTTATTTCCCTCTCTAATGTGTTCTTTGTAATTAAGAGTATTTGCATATCTACCTTTGCAAAATGGCCCAGATAAACGTGTTAGCGCTGAAATGTAGGTTGCCGGATTTCCTCTGGAGAATTTTCTCATATGTATCTTTCTGAAATTTTACCTCTGACAGCACATGGAAGTGTATTTTAGAAACCGTTCCACATGGAGCCTGATGTCCAGCGGGATGGTCGCATAACGCTGAGGCTCCCGAGAGGCCTACTCAGAATCCTGAATTAACACCGTACATACTTGGAACTTCTACTCTGATCTTGCCGGGGCACATTGGTGAGATGGCGGGGACCAAACCCACGCGCCTGGAATTTGGATCTCCAGCGGCTTCTCACGGCAAACGTTCCAAAACTGAATCTCCGTCCCCGCAGAAGGGGCTGGCCTTGCGCGAGGGCCCCGAAATGCAGCAGGAAATCCTCGCAGAGATTAGAGGGGTCAAAAACCTCGTGCAGTCAAACGGTGAAGCACTCCGAGCGCTGCGGGAAGATCTTGGTGTGCTGCAAAGCAAGCTAGAAGGGCTTTCTTCGCGTCAGGACAAAATGGAGAGCGTATTGGACTCCCATGCGGCCCGGTTGTCCAAACTCGACAAAGTTGAACGTCAGGTGCGGGCCTTGCAGAAAGAAGTGGAAGATGGCAATAATAGAGCGCGCCGCAACAACATACGACTCGTGGGCATACTGGAGGGAGCGGAATCGGGAGACATGAAAGAGTTTTTATGCAAAATCCTCCCTTCCCTGCTCCAAATCACCTTTACTAAAGATTTGGAGATCGATCGCGCTCATCGTGTACCCACAAGCATAACGCTCAACAGGAAGACCCCGCGGCCTATCATTTTTCGACTTTTGAGATATCAACACGTGGAGCAAATTCTAAGTGCCTCTCGGGCAAAGGGCCATATGGAGTTTGAGAGCCACAAGATCTCCTTCTATCCTGACTTGGCTAAACCCACGGTCGACCGCCGAAAGCGCTTTCTGGAATTCCGGCCGAGGCTTCAACAACTACAAGCACGCTATGGCCTGATGTACCCGGCCAAGCTCCGAGTCACGCTTCACAATCAGACAAGAACATTTGAGGACCCTGATCTACTAGCGGAGTTTTTGGATTCCAAAGAAGCCGACTTGATGCGCTGACTTCCAGAATATTCCTGCAAGTATTCTCATATCCGCTGTACCTGCCATATTGGATCTGCCGCAGCCCAGCAAAGAGTCTGGCGAGGGCAGTTTGTTGCCTTACTTTTGATGATATCTGTGACCCGACTCCATCTACCCACAGTAGCCTCGATGAGTATCAGAGACAGTGTTAATTATGGACTCTGGTGTTTCTTTTCTTTTTTTTTCATGTCTTTCTATTTCCTCTCTAGGGCCTCCTCCCGCAGACATATGGTCGCCATATTCTTTGGGGGATTTGCTTCTTCTCTAAGATACTTTGGTACATACTTTTCAATATGGGGTGTATTAGCCAGCATACTCGGTGATTATGTCATTGTTGCACAGATTCTGATTATGTTGTATGTTTTCAAGCGCCCTTACCTATAATGTCTATTACCGATTGATGGCACCATGTAAGATTTTCTCATTGAACGTAAAAGGAATCAATAATCCGATAAAACGGAAGAAAATCCTCAGCTGCCTAAGTCAGGAAGCTGCGGATCTGATTTTTCTCCAAGAACCGCATTTAAATTCGAAGGAAACTCTTAGACTCAATATTAAACCTTACATGGTGGCCGCCTATTCCCCAGCCGTTTCTAAGAAATGTGGGGTTGCCATACTGGTTAGGAAATCTTTGCATGCTACTATTATTGCGACTAGCTCAGATATAGAAGGTAGATGGTCCAGAGTTCACCTCAAGATAGGTAGCCTTGAAGTTACATGTATATGCCTTTACGCTCCTAATGTGGATGACCCTGCCTTTTTTTTTTTTTTGCTACCATTGCTCAGGTTGCGCAGGCCTCTGCTAATACTTCATTGATAATTGGCTACATACTTATAGCCATATGCTTAATCACGAGGAATTGGAAGGATAGCTCTCGACTTACTGTCAATGAATGGTGGAACCTCGTCTGCTTATATAGTAAATATGAGCAGATATCTCGGAGAGCTATTCCCCATGCCCAAACTCACTCTCGCTTGTCTAAATGGCAGATGCTTAATGATTATGTACAATTTGCTCATTGTTCCAACATGCCTGTATAATGTGCACTCATCATGTTTCAGATCACCGTTAGGTTTTGTAACACAATAATGTAAGTACACGCCCGCTTCGGGAATGATTAGTTTTCTAGAGAAGAAGCAGGGGGGAGGGGGGTGGCAGGGGTTTACTTTGGTGTATGTATTACACTTTATGTATCTGTCTTTTAGCTGTATGTCTTCCTTTTCCTTTGTTGTTATAAAACGAAAATAAAGAATTCAAAAAAAAAAAAAGAAACCGTTCCACATTTAGCAAAGCTAAAATACCAGCATAACCATAAATGTTCTTGTGTGGGCCATAGTGTAGCAACTGAAAGTTTACATGACTGTGCATAATGACCTCAATATTCAAAAGGCATTTACTTGGTTGACAGCCCTGTAAACCATGTAAATCCCTTAAGCTTGGATATTCAACTGCACTTACATGGTTAGTGCCATTGAATATCCCCGCCTAAATCTCCTATGTGCCCTGATGCTATCCAGTTAGCATCAGGGCATGTCGGGGGTGTTCTGGGGCAGAGTGGAGGCGGGGAGTACCGCTAACTGGGTAGCGGCCATATTGCACCACTAATCGGTTAGTGATCTGTGGCTAAAACCAGGCCAGTTTTTGGCTGGCCTAGTTTTGGCCGCAGATCCTAACTGGGTAGCGGTGCAATATTGCCACTACCTGGTTAGGCTCTATGGCAGTTTACTCTGGGCGCCAAAACCAGATATTCAATGCCATCACCATGGCATTGAATATCCAGGGTTAGGGGTGAGCAGGCAGGTCTAGTAGAATATCGAGCCCAATGTATAATACTCCATGGCCTGCCAAAGATAACAATCAACCCTCTACAGTTGGCCATGAATGCAGCAGCCCGTGTCCTCTGCGGATCATCAGTGTGAGCACATCGCCCCCATTCTAGAGAAGCTTCATTGGCTCCCAATAAGCTGTAGAATCCAATATAAGGCCATCCTTACTACCTTTAGGGCCTTCAATAATATTTCTCCACCTTCCATCTCTGACCTCATCACACACACAACAAACATCAGGTCCAGGAGATCTACAGCTGTTGACACCCTACTTATACCAAAGGTTTCCATAAAAGTTAACCAGTCATCCATCAATAGGTCATTTTCAAACTATGCTCCTAGGTGTTGGAACAAACTCCCTCCCAACATCAGAGCAATTAAAGACATTAAACAGTTCAAAAAAGCCCTTAAACACCACCTTTTCATCACACACTTTATACACCTAAACACCCCTTCCCCTCCCCCACCCTCTCAACCTCATTCCTACCCTAACTAACTGCACAGATTATAACATTACCTTCATGTATTTTGCTAGAAATGTATATGATTTCCCTGATTACTTCCATGTTAATACTCCTGTTATTTGTAAAATAGGTCTGATATATCTGACCAGTGTTATATTGTTTCAATGTAAACCGCACTGATATAGCGATTTTAGAAAAGGTTCAGAGAAGAGCCACCAAAATAGTAAAGGGGATGGAAGGATACTCCTATGAAGAAAGGCTAGAAAGGTTAGGGCTCTTTAACTTGGCAAAGAGACGGCTGAGGGGAGATATGATAGAAGTCTATAAATTAATGAACGGAGTGGAACGGGTAAATGTAGATTGATTGTTTACATTATCAGAATATAGGAAGACTAGGGGACATGCACTGAAGCTACAGGGTAAACTATTTAAGAGTAATAAAAGAAAATATTTTTTCACTCAACGTGTAATCAAACTCTGGAATTTGTTACCGGAGGATGTAGTAAAGGCTGTTAGTGTAGCTGGGTTTAAAAAAGGTTTGGACAAGTTCCTGGAGGAAAGGTCCATAAACCATTATTAAGAAGGGACCCAGGATATCAATGCTTGACGCAGTACAAGCATTGTGGAACCTGTGTCTTTTGGGGAAACTGCTAGGTACATATGACCTAGATTGGCCACAGTTGGAAACAGAATACTGGGCTTGATGGACCTTGGTCTGACCTAGTATGGCATATCTTATGTTCTTATGTTCTAGCTATTAGGTTACACCTCCAAATTTTTCTGCCCAGCAATGTCTAGAATCAAAGAGATTGCAGGTCCCTGACTGCAATGGCCGAAACCCAGGGCATGAAACAACGTGGCTGGCACATACTGAGACAATGGTTCACCACACCTAGGGCCTGCCTACAGTGGCACACATGCAGTACGCACTGCACTGGACATGCAGTACTGTAGCTGCATAACAGACACACAGCTGCAGAATACATGTCTTGTCCAAAGTCAAAGTCATATGTGTGGTCAACATGCCTGTCCCTCCACTGTTCCTCCAACGCCAAACAACAGTTGCACATAGAGATCTGCTGCACCACAGTGTGGCAATAACCCCTGAGGCAGCACATGTGCAAGGCCTGCAGTCCCTTGTCACTTGCTGTACATGACAAGATAGGTACACCTGCGCATACACCTAACTCAAAACACATTCATGACTCCTGAGGTCCTTTGCAGACCATCCTGCCCTCCACGGGGACCATGCACATGTCTCCCATTATCATAGAAGACAAGTAGGTACTGAACAATGCTCCAGTGATCACAGTGACCACCATGTCTGCAACTGGGGCTCGGGGTACCGGTATCAGTTAGCTCTCCCATTACCCATGATGCATCACACAATTTGAGCAGCTATATGCAACTGATGCCCATATGGAGAATAAAGCGATCCATTACATCAGCTCTATAATATGCAAGAATATTGTGTGCTTCTTGCACATAACAGTTGTTGTATGTGCAAATGACCTGTTTCAGCAGTCACCCTGAATGTGAGGAAGGGCACATATTACCTGGTCCCCAGAGCAAGCTCTGCTTTTGACAGATTCTTGAGTAGATCTTTAACACTGTCATTGTGGTACAGGTATTTTCTGTGGTGTGTGATACTATTCCCTTGCTATTCTGTACAATTGTAGTATGCTGGAGTGGCTTGTATTGTCTGGGCATTGTGTCCTGCTCCTGTTAGCTAGGGACTCTTTTATAACATCTCATGTTGGTCTCTAAGGTTCTGGCAGCTGTTTCCATGGAACTTGAATACAATGAGTGCTGTTCAGGCAGGATTCACAAAGAGCATGCGCCGGCGTCTCGGAGAGGTGGAGATGCTATATGGCATTTTACTTACCGGCTTGGCAGTTCAATAAAGCATTGAGACAGGGCATGGAGTTTAGATATGCCAGAAACGCAGTGCTGTGTTCTTTCAGACAACTGCTTTCTTTGGAACATCTCCATTTTGGTATTTCTATGAAATTGCAGAGTGCCTTGATTGGTTGATGTTGGGACTTCAATTGACCTACGACGACCCAGATAAGTCAAAGGATTATGCTGAATTTTAAATCTTGGGTTTATTAATTATTATAAAGGTGGCACCTATTTGTGGTTCTTTTTCCACCTTTTTTGCTCTTCAGAGGGCATGTTTGATTTCCAATAAAATTGATTAAAATGGAAGTAACAGCTTCGGGAGGCTATTAACCTCATGGCTGATCTTCCGACAAACATTTTTTTAGGTCTTCATTTTGATTTGTGCTCAAATTTTGATTGTTCACTCTTCTTTTGTTTGGGGTTACTTATGTTGAGTGTTTTGTTTTTGTAATTGTGGTTCAGGCAGGATAGGCAGGTGTTGATGTAAAGCAGACAGGCCTGGAAAAACCATACTTACCAACAGCCCAAGAACAGCTGCTAGCTTTACTTTCTGGGAATTCTAATCAACCAGATCAGCCCCAGGCAGCCTGTATATGTTGGTCAACATCAGCCTGTGTCAACCACTCACATTCCCAGTCTACAAATCACCACACGCTGTATATGTGCATAGCAACCATGAACACATTGGCTTTGTACAACCATCAGCATGTCTAGTGACTAGATAGCCATTAAAAAAACTTCCCACATATCAGTGCAGTTTGATCTTATATAGCATAAATAGCTGTGAAATGGTCACAGCTCAGTTAGAGTGAGAGTGGCCTCTCAGCATGAGCTGATGTATGCACCCAGGCCATGCCCATACATACACATGCTAAGATGGCTCAGCCATTGACCTAACCTCTGACAAATATACATTCAGTGCAAACCTCTCTGTTTTAGGAAATACCCAGAATCCTGTTACTGAATAATGTATATTATCTTTACGTTATACAGTAAAGATAATATACGAGGGTTGTCCAGAAAGTAATGTCCCAAATTATTTTTCTTGGAGAGTTTTCATTCAAAATTTATAAAAATCACTCACAGTATAAATTAATGTGCCCTTAACGCATACTATTTTTCTACATAATCTCCATCAACATCTACGGCCTTACGCCAGTGAGAAACGAGGGCATTAATTCCTCCTCTGTACCAGCTTGTGTCCTGTTCATGCAGCCATTTTTTTACAGCACGAATCACGTTCACGTCATCTTCAAACCTTGTTCCATGCAGGCCATCCTTTAGCGGTCCAAACAGATGAAAATCTGATGGTGCCAGATCAGGACTGTAGGGTGGGTGGGGGAGCACTGTCCAACCAAATTTGGCGATTGCCTCTTGGGTTCAGAGGCTTGTGTGAGGGCGAGCATTATCGTGTTGAAGCAACATGTCTCCTGGATAACTGTTAGGCCGCACTCGCAAGTAACGCCATTTCAGTTTTTGAAGGGTTTTGATGCACTTGTCTGAATTGATTGTTTCACCTCTCTCAAGCACATCCACCAGAATTATGCCATCAATGTCCCAAAAGACGGTGATCATCACTTTTCCAGCAGAAGGAGTGGTCTTGAACTTATTTTTTCTTGGTGAGTGAGCATGATGCCATTCCATGGACTGCCTTTTAGTCTCTGGTTCATAATGGTGAGCCTAGGTTCTGTCACCTGTGACGATCCGGGACAAAAAGGCCTCCCCCTCAGCATCAAAACGCTCCAACAAATCAGAGCATATGTATTTCCTTTGGAGTTTGTGTTCGGTTGTGAGACTTCGCGGAACCCATCTTGCACACAACTTTGAATATCCCAAAGAGTCAATAATTGCCATTGCACTACCTCTGCTGACGGAAAGCTGTATGGACAATTCCCGACTTGTGATGTGCCGATCCACACGAATAATGTCATCAGCGTGCTGCAACTTGTCTGGACTGGTGGCTGAGGTAGGACGCCCAGACCGCGGCCGATCTTCCAGTTCCGTTTTACCACTTCCTGAAGCCTTTACTATCTTCACCCATTGTCCAACAGTGCTCCTATCTACCGCAGAACTTCTATACACAGCACACAACTGTTTGTGAATGTTTCTCACACTTTCTTTCTCTTCCACCAAGAATTCAATTACAGCTCATTGTTTGTACCGTGTGTCACTCACAGACGCCATTTGAAGGATCACTACTGCCTCTCTATTTGTTGAACAACTGTAAAATTACACACATGTGTCCTTTGAAGTTTCAAGTTACTACCCTTTCAATTTCACATCTCTATCTTCATTCTGGACTGGGAAAAAACATGTGGGGCATTACTTTCTGAGCAACCCTCGTACATCAAGATAAAATATCGTAATATGATGCTCATAGATCAAAAGACAATAACTACCAAAACCTCAGTATATTACAGAAACACATCTTAATTTCAACATCTTTTTCAAAATAGTAAATATTTCAGTCATCACAACCCTTATTAAGTGTTTATTGAAAAAGCATATCTTCAGAGCTCTCCTAAGACCTATTAAGGAGCCAGCATTTTTAATCTCTAGAGCAGTGTAATGTGCGATCGCTAGACAGCTCCACTAATTCTTCTTGTGCACTACCGGTTAATTCAGAGAATGCACACTGAAAAGGATAAGAACATAAGAACATAAGATATGCCATACTGGGTCAGACCAAGATCCATTAAGCCCAGTATCCTGTTTCCAACAGTGGCCAATCTAGGTCATACGTACCTAGCAGTTTCCCCAAAAGACACAGGTTCCGCAATGCTTGTACTGGGTCAAGCATTGATATCCTGGGTCCCTTCTTAATAATGGTTTATGGACCTTTCCTCCAGGAACTTGTTCAAACCTTTTTTAAACCAGCTACACTAACAGCCTTTACTACATCCTCCGGTAACAAATTCCAGAGTTTGATTATACGTTGAGTGAAAAAATATTTTCTTTTATTAGTCTTAAATAGTTTACCCTGTAGCTTCATTGCATGTCCCCTAGTCTTTCTATATTCTGATAACATTTACGTTTACCCATTCCACTCCGTTCATTAATTTATAGACTTCTATCATATCTCCCCTCAGCCGTCTCTTTTCCAGGTTAAAGAGCCCTAACCTTTTTAGCCTTTCTTCATAGGAGTATCCTTCCATCCCCTTTACCATTTTGGTGGCTCTTCTCTGAACCTTTTCTAATAATGCTATATCCTTTTTAAGATACGGAGACCAGAATTGCACACAATATTCAAGGTGCGGTCTCACCATGGAACGATATAGAGGCATTATAATATCTTTTGTTTTATTTTCCATTCCTTTCCTTATGATACCTAGCATTCTATTTGCTCTCTTGGCTGCCGCTGCACCCTGGGCCGAGGGTCTTAACATGTTATCCACAATGACGCCTAAATCTTTTTCCTGGGTGGTGGTTCCTAATGTGGAACATTGCATCGTTTAACCATAGTTTGGGTTGTTCGTCCCTAGGTACATAACTTTGTACTTGTCCACATTAAATTTCATCTGCCATTTTGATGCTCAGTTTTCTAATTTATCAAGAACCTCTTACAATTTTCCACAATCCTCTTGGGTTTTAACAACTTTAAATAGTTTTGTGTCATCTGCAAATTTGATAACCTCACTTGTTATTTCACTTTGCAGGTCATTTATGAATTTGTCAAAAAGCAGCGGACCCCAGCACAGATCCCTGGGGTACATCACTATTCACCTTTCTCCATTGGGAAATTTGCCCATTTAGCCCAACCCTCTGCTTTCTATCTTTTAACCAGTTCCTGATCCACAGTAGTACACTGCCTCCTATCCCATGACTCTTTAGTTTTGCCAAAAGTCTCTTATGAGGGACCTTGTCAAAGGCTTTCTGAAAGTCCAGATACACTATATCAACCGACTCACCGAATCCAGTCGTAAGCTTCAATATCTTGGGGTGCGAAGTATTTGTTGAAATATTCAGCATGTGATCACTTGCCGCACCAGTAGCCTGTGTTTACTCCGCCCTCCCCATCTTTGATTAGAAAGGTTAACTGCATGCAGTGTCAGCTGCCTGATTTTCCAGATGATACACTGAAACTGTTCTATCAGCTGCAATGTGGACATCCTAATAAAGCGATCTACAATTCTGCGGCTTGCATCCGTGATGTCTGCCGCTATGCATTGCGTGAAAAAATACAGATTAGTTTTTTATTTTATCTACTTTTTTTGCTATTTTCTTGTTGCTTTGAGACTTCAGCATGACCCACAATACTCCCTGTCACGGCCCACCTTTGGTCTGCAGCCCACGAGTTGACAACCACTGCTCTAGAGACATCCTATTCCATTGGAATGGGCACTGCATAAATGAGGGATAGATTTACTAAAAGGTGCTACTGTATTTACATATGCTATCACCATTAGCAAACATTATTTTATAAAGAAATGGGATCTGTTTGCGAATAACCCATGTTAACGGCAATAGAGTGCACTAACACAGGTGTGCACATTAATGCATTTAAGGGTGATTTATAAGGGTGCTGTGAAAAGACACGCATCAATTACACATGCAAGTCTGTATTTTACAGGCCCAGTTTCTGTATGTTAATCCAGCATTATCGGCACTTTCTGCAGCATTAACCACTCACAGGCACCGATAGGGCCTGTTAACAGCACCTTTTCTCCTTTACCTTCAGTAAACATATCATCTTGTCTTCTACCTCTTAGGTAACTACACTTTTTCTTTCTTATTTGTTTCTTTGGCTGGTTTATGTTCAGTAAGTATTTGTGGCAGTGCCCATTGTGTGTTCCTGCCCTTGGGCTATGTACAGGAGTAGGGCATGGACACCAAAAAACACATATACGTTATAAAATACTATGATGTACATGTATCTCTGCACTGATTTAGGTGCAGCAGGTTATGCCTGTTATAGGGTAAGCGTAACTGCTGCTCCAAGGGTATGGCAAGTTGGTATGTCACTATTTTATGAAGTAAGGCACATGCCTGTTGCTTTATAAAATAGATCTATAACACATGCACAGTGTTGTGTGTTGCTTGTGCAGGGGTTTATAAAATTACCTGCTTGGCCCTAAATCTATTCATCTATTTTTTAGATCTCCACAAATGATGACTGCTAATCAATTCTTAGAGAATGCAAGGACTGAATAGGTGTTTAGGATCTCAATCTAGATGCTAAATTAGCCATATCCATCCTCTAGTGGATCTTGTAAGTCAATGTCAGTGTTTTAAACCATACTCTTGATTCAATATGAACCAGTGAAAATTGGTCAGGCTTGGAGAACATGATCTCTTCGACCAAGGCTGAGTGACAACTCAGCTGCAGTATTCTGCATTTTTTAAAATGTCCTCATCATATTCTATTATCACATTAGGTGGGTCTTCTCATATTTTCCTCCTATTTTCTTCTTTGTTTTCTGGCTGCTGATCTTTTGAAGAACCATAGTGGTTTATTTTAAATCGTTCCTTTGCTGACCAGCCTGATGTAAAGTTGTGGTGCTTTCCCTATTCTTCTTTTTATTGATGTCTACTTTATCAGATGGATTTTAAGTAATACCTTAACTCTTCTTAAAGACAGCCCTCTGAAATGTCTCACTTTTGAGTTGAATAACATTGAACCACACAGTACAATGATAAATAGTGGCTGACATTCTTGGTATAAATCCTATTTCTTCTTCAGAATTTCCAAAGTTGAAATCAAATCAGCAAAATGTGGTAGGTTACAATCCTTTGACCATGCTATTATTTCCAATAATGTAGTATCTGTTCTTTCAGAAGGATAGATGATTTGGTACCAATAACCATGACTGACATTAACCCTAATCAATAATGGCAACCTCTGAGCTCCAGAGATACTGAAAGAGGATTACTAATTAGCTTCCTGCCACCATCAGGTTTTCTTAATGTTTTCTTTCTCGTTTGTGAAGTACATTATTATTATCCTGGCCAACCCACATAATAAGACACTGGGAAGAGATGGCTGTTTATGAATGGACTGTGGTCAAGATATGCTCCATTACACAACTCTGGCACATTGTTCAGAGGGCTGTCAGACGGCTTTGAAGGATTCTTTTTTCTTAATTTCCCTTAAGAAAGATGTATTGGTTCAACATGTTATAAAGCATCAGACCATGCATGCAGATTATTCCCTCTTCATTAAAACAAATAGTCTCACATAACAGAGCCAATAGATCAGAGACTCTGGAAACCTTCCACGGATGATCATTTGCATTTAAAAATCTATCCCTCATTCTAAATGGGTACACGTTTAAACATTAATTGTTTTCCTCAAAAACCAAATGAATTATGCACCTAATTCAGGGCTTAACTAGTAACACAGAAATAACTCTGTTAAGTTCACTGTCTTCCGTTGCACGGATCTCCCTTTGGAAAATAACTTTTTATATTCAGTTTATAAACGCAATGCATATATTAAAAGATAATTGGGCTTGATTGCATTTTGATTGAGAAATGAGTAGAAAAAATGCTTTCAAGTTTATGCTTGATATATTGGTAAAACACTCTACTGGAAATAAGATACTAGACAGCTGTCAATAGAATTATTGAAAAAAAATGATGAGTGATGATCTCACCCCTCACCTGATGCCTACACGCACATTTGAAAAATCATACTGGTCTGTTAAACATTTCATTCTAATTTAAACTTTTATTGGACACCCAAAACAATTAATGCAAGTACTTGGAACTGCATCATGCCCTTGGTCATAACTCTAGCATCACACCTCCATCCCCCTGACCCTTCCACCTATCCCCCTCATCTCATCTCATCTCCCCTACCCATTCCCTCCCCTCTCAAACTTCAGTTCCTATAAAACAGGCAGAGTCAAACTTTGAATGAAACAGTTGACTATAGCTTTATTAAGCAACCCAGCAAACCACCAACACAGAACCTGAGCCAAATAGCAAGAAAATATAATACAGTCTATAAATTCCTTCAAGTAAGGAAGACTTCCCCATCCTTCCATTTTACTAGCTAGGATGGTCACCATAGGTGTCAACTTTCCTGGAGCAGACCAATGGTCTGCCACCAACAATGGTCATGCACTATTACCAGTTGGGGCATACCACCAAGGCTTGACATCTGCCAAGCCCAATCATTTACTTGCTAGGATATAATCTGGTTGCCAGAATATCCTGACAGTCCAACCACCCAGGGACAGACTATCCCCAGAAGAGCAGAACTGGCTAAAATCACCACTTCAGGCACAAGCATGGAAAGTTTCTGTGCCTTCCCACTTATATTTATTTATTTGAAACTTTTTATATACCGTCTTTCTACAATTCAAGACGGTTTACATGGAATTTAACTTGCAACATTGTGTAAACAGCTGTTGTACAGAGAACAAAAACATAAAAGGATAAAACGATAAACAAGGAACATTTAACAGTCAACTATAACTTTTTACATATTAACAGAAATGATGGGGGGGAGGCAGGTAGTTGTTTGGGGTAGTGGTTACAGACATGTGTTATAACACCATAGGTTGCAGGTTTGATCCCTACATGGGGTTTAATTTTCCAAGAAAGGTCAACACATCATTGGTAGTAGACTGGCTAATCTACTGAAGAGGGCTTTAAACTAAATTTGTTGGGGATGAGTGAAGAAAGCCCCAAGTAGGTGATACATTAAATACCTTTATGGAAATGGGTAACAGGGGTAAGATATGGAAAGCAGTGTGTATAAATGCCCGTAGCATGGGAAATAAGATCCCTGATGTTGAAGCTTTGGTGGGAGTGGCTGACTTGGATTTAGTGGCAGTTACAGAAAAATGGTTCACAGAAAACCATGATTGGGATGTAACTATACCTGGTTATACTTTATTCAGAAAGGACAGGGTAGGGAGAAGGGGAGGAGGAGTGGCACTATATGTAAAAACTACTATTAAAGCTTTGGAATTACAGAGCTTAAAAGGGAGAGAGGAGGCATTGCGGGTTAAACTAGAAAGAGGGAAAGAGAAATCTATTTGCATTGGTGTGATATACAGACCTTCCTCACAAGAGGAAGAGGTGGACAGAGAGTTAATTGAAGACATACGCAGCATTGCCAGGAAAGGGGAAGTGCTACTGATAGGAGATTTCAATATGACAGATGTTGATTGGCACATTCCTGCTGAAGTATCATCAAGAAGTAAGGTGATCCTGGATTCTCTACAGGGAGAACTATTCAGGCAATTGGTAACAGACCCCACACGTGAAGGGGCCATACTGGACTTGGTGCTTACCAATGGTGAAAGTGTTTCTGATGTTGTAGTGGGAGATCATTTTGCATCCAGTGATCACCAGATGGTGTGGTTCAGTATTAGAACTAGGGCTGTTAGAATCCATTCAAAGGTGAGGATCTTAGAATTTAGGAAGACTAACTTTGCAAAGATGGGCCAATACCTCAGGGAGTCGTTAGTGGGATGGGAACAGCTGGGGGATGTAGAAAAACAGTGGGCAAAACTGAAAGGGGATATTTTAAGGGCAACCAACTTTTTTGTTAAAATGGTAAATAAAGGCAAAAGGAAAAGGAGACCGCTATGGTTTTTGAAAGAAGTAGCTGAAAAAGTGAAGAAAAAGAGGGAGGCCTTCATGAAATACAAGAGATCACAGAGAGAAGAAGACAGGCATCTGTATTTGGAAAAACTTAGAGAAGCTAGCAAAGTAGTCAAGAAGGCAAAGATTCAAAAGGAGGAGGAAACAGCCAATGCAATAAAATGGGGGGATAAGACATTTTTCAGATATATTAGTGAGAAGAGGAAGGGCAAAAGTGGTATTGTCAGACTCAAGGGTGCAGGGGAGGAATATGTAGAAGCTGATAAGGATAAAGCGGAATTGCTTAACAAATATTTTTGTTCTGTGTTCACAGATGAAGAACCAGGAGCAGGACCTCAGAAAACACCCACAAATAGGAACAGAAGCGAGGGACATCTTGAACAATTTTCAGAAGACTGTGTTCATGAGAAACTAGCTCAACTTAAAGTAGACAAAGCGATGGGACTGGATGGGATACACCCTAGAATACTGATGGAACTTGGGGACATTCTAGCAACTCTACTGACTGACCTTTTCAATGCCTCGTTGGAGTCGGGATTGGTGCCGAAGGACTGGAGAGAGGCTCATGTGGTGCCTTTACACAAAAGCGGAAGTAAGGATGTGGTTGAAAACTACAGGCCAGTTAGTTTAACTTCAGTGGTGAGTAAATTATTGGAAACACTGCTGAAAGAGAAAATAGTGAGGTTTCTGGAGTCCAGCGGATTATAGGATCCGAGGCAGCATGGGTTCACCAGAGGCAGGTCTTGTCAGACAAATCTGATTGATTTCTTTGACTGGGTGACCAGGGAGTTGGACTGAGCGAGAGCTCTAGATGTGGTGTATTTTGATTTCAGTAAAGCCTTTGACACTGTTCCTCACAGACGACTTATAAACAAACTGAGCACCCTAGGGATGGACCCTAAAGTTACTGCTTGGGTTAGAAATTGGTTGGGTGGGAGGTGACAAAGAGTACAAGTAAATGGAGCTCACTCTGAGGAGAAGGATGTTACCAGTGGTGTGCCCCAGGGATCTGTCCTTGGTCCGAATCTTTTTAACATCTTTGTTAGCGATATAGCGGAAGGGCTGTCGGGTAAGTTTGCCTCTTTGCGGATGATACCAAAATCTGCAATAGAGTAGACACCTATGGAGGTGTAGATAACATGAGGAGGGATCTAGCTAAGCTTGAAGAATGGTCTAGAATTTGGCAGCTGGGATTCAATGTTAAAAAATGTAAGATCATGCATTTGGCTGCAGCAATCCAAGGGAGCAATATAGTATAGGGGGTGAAGTACTTTTGTCCACTAAAGAAGAGCGGGTCCTAGGCATGGTTATGTCTGATGATCTTAAAGTAGCTAAACAGGTAGAAAAGGTGACGGCAAAAGCTAAAATGATGCTTGGGTGCATACGGAGAGGAATGGCTAGCAGAAAAAAGGAGGTGATAATGCCTCTCTATAAGTCTTTGGTGCGACCTCATTTGGAGTATAGTGTGCAATTCTGGAGACCGCACCTTCAAAAGGATGTGAACAGGATGGAGTCGGTGCAGAGGGTGGCTACTAAAATGATTAGTGGTCTTCATTATAAAGCATATGAGGACAGACTGAAGGATCTTAATATTTATTTATTTATTTATTTATTTATTTATTTATAGTTCTTCTATACCGCACTCTTTTTTCATCAGCGCGGTTCACATTAAACAAGAATACTCATTACAAGCAACAGGCTGTTGTGAGTTTACATATAACAGGAGAATTCAACTGGGATTATAACTTTGGGAAACTTTGTACATATGTACACCTTAGAGGAAAGGCGGGATAGAGGTGATATGATTGAGATGTTTAAATACCTCCGTGGCATAAATGTTCAGGGAGAGCGCCTCTTTCAATTGAAAGCAAGTTCTGCTATGAGGGGACATGGGATGAGGGTGAAGGGAGATAGATTCAGGAGTGATATGCAGAAATATTTCTTTACGGAAAGAGTAGTGGATCTGTGGAATAGTCTCCCAGTGGAGGTGGTAGAGATGAGGACAGTAACTGAATTCAAAAAAGCATGGGACAAACACAGAGGATCTCTAAAGGTAAAAAGGGGACTGTTGTAGTTGTTGATATGGAAGGACAGACTAGATAGGCCATGTGGTCTTTTTCTGTCATCATATTTCTCTATTTCTATGTTTCTATGTTGCTTAAGGATAATGACTTAGAATATAAGAACATAAGATATACCATACTGGGTCAGACCAAAGTCGATCAAGCCCAGTATTCTGTTTTCAATAGTGGTCAATCTAGGTCATAATTACCTAGCAGTTTCCCAAAAAGAGACAGGTTCTACAGTGCTTGTATTGGGTCAAGCAGTGATATTCTAGTTCTATTATGGTGGCTATGGCTAGGGGGGTAGTGCAAAGTGTTCTTGGAAGAGGAAGGTTTTGAGTCTTTTTCAGAATTCCACATGATCGGAGCATCCTCGTACGTCAGACGGGAGGGCATTACATTCTGAGGGGGCAAAGAGGGAGAAGGTTCTGTTGCAGGTAGATTGTTTATTTGTTTTTTCTTTTGAGTTGGGTATTTAGGAGTTTTGGGACTATGAGATCTGGAGTTATTAGGCCTAGAGAGGAGAGAGAGGAGACAAAGGGCAGATTCATTTAGTATGTCTTTGTGAATCAGTGTGAGGGTTTTGAATTTTATTCTGGCTAGTATAGGTAGCCAGTGGAGGTCTTGGAGGATAGGGGTAATGTAGGATCATCTGGGTGTGTTAGTAATTAGATGTGCTATTGTGTTCTGGGCCATTTGGAAAGGGTGGATGCTTTGTTTTGGGAGACTATGATATATGAGGTTGCAATAGTCAAGGGATGGGGTGGTTAGGGCTTGGCAGACGGTATGGAAGGAATCTGTGTTTAATAAGGTACAGAGGTTTCTCAGAGTTCTGATATTGGTGTAAATGGCTTTAGTTATTCTTCTTATCTGTTCCTGGAAGGTAAGGTTCTGATCCATTATTATATCAAGATATTTAACTTCATTTTTTACACTGATAGTGTAGTCCCTGAGGACAAGTGATGTGGGTGGGGGGGGGGGGGATAATTTGGATTGGAGGAAATATAAAGTGCTTATGTTTTAGCTTGGTTAATGAGGAAGTTGTTTTGGTGGAGCCAGTTTCTGACCTTCGTGATGCATTTGCTAACATTGGTGAAGTTGGGTGTTGATATGTTAAAGATGGTAGAGAACATAATTTCATCTTCATAGAGTTGGTATTGGATATGGTGGTCTTGAAAGATTTTGCATTTGGGTTGGAGAAAGATGTTGAAAAGGAATGCAGATAAGCTGGAGCCTTGTGGAATGCCTTGTGTTAGTGTGAATGGCTGGGAAGTTTTTTCACCATTTCTTACCTGTTGAATCCTGTATTCATGGTAGGAGTGGAACCAGTTCAATGTAGTATCTCTAAGTCTGATGTCATGCAGTCTGTCCAGAAGTTGGTCATGAAGAATGGAATTGAAAGCGGACCATATATATCTGAAGAAGTGCAGTGTCATGCACTTGGGCAGCAGAAATCCAAGAGAATCGTATGCGAAAGGGGGTGAGAGATTGGTGTGCATGGACCAGGAGAAGAACCTCAGAGTGATTGTATGCAACCCAGCATCCTTCTGGCTTTTGCCACCACCCTGTTGCACTGTTTAGCCATCTTGAGATGTCAGAAACAGAGAGGAATTACCAGCAGAAAGGAAGAGGTACTAATGTCACTTTACAAGTCACTGGTGAGGCCTCACTTGGAATATTGTGTTCAGTTTTGGAGACCTTATCTCACAAAGAATATAAAAAGGCTGGAAGCAGTTCAGAGGAAGGTGACCAAAATGATTTGGGATCTGCGTCAGAAGGCTTATGAGAGGAGACTTGAAGACCTAAATATGTACACTCTGGAGGAGAGGAGGGACAGGGGAGATATGATTCAGACCCTTAAATACTTAAAGAGTATTAATGGACAAACAAACCTCTTCCAAAGACGGGGAAGCTGTAAAACTAGAAGGCATAACATGAAGCTGCAAGCAGATAAACTGAAAAGCAATGTCAGGAAATATGTTTTCACTGAAAGGGTGGTGGATGCTTGGAATACCCTCCCGATGGAAGTGGTGCAGGCAAACATAGTGACAGAATTCAAAATGGCATGGGACAGACAGAGTGGATCCCTTTATAGCAACAGAACAAAATCAAAATAAGCATAACTATCTCTTATATCTGAACAAATAGGGGTGACCTACACGGAGCGCTGGGTACACCCCTAAACAAAGGCATGGGGAGGAGTGACCTGCATGGAGCGGCAAGTGCACTTACTCTTGGCACCTTACTGGGCAGACTAGATAGACCATACTGTTCTTTATCTGCCGTCATATACTATGTTACTGAGATTAGAAGGCAACCTTGGGTAGGCGTTTGAGTGTAGGAGATCACTGAGTCTAGGACGGACATAAATAAGGTTTCCATACCATGGTTCCATTTAAATCCATATTGGAAGAGACCATGGGGGGCATGGTCATTAATGTACTTCTGTAGTTGAATTTGAACAATATTTTCAGTTATTTTTGCCAAGAGGGGGATACTTAATATAGGTCTGTAAGATGAAGGTATGGTAGGGTTAAGCTGGTTGCCTTTTAGGATTGGGTGGCTTGAGCTCATTTTCAGGGGTTTTGGCATGATACTGGTTTGGAGGGAGGTTTTATAATATGGATAGTATGTAGGTGCTTAGAGTTTCCTTAGTGCTTTGTATCCGAATGGCTGAACATGGATCTAGGGAAGAAGTAGTTGCATTTAGGTTTTTGAGGACAGTGATTATATTGTGAAGAGATGGAGGGTCAAACTTGTTCCAGGTTACAACAGGGGTTGCATTGGGGGTTAGTGGATCTGGCCGGGGGGTTAGTTGAGGCTGGGAAGAGCAGTATTTGGAGTGAAGGTGGTCAGCTATGGTCTGTAGGGATATTTTAATATCAAGCCCCTGTTTTGATGGTTCATTTAATAGAGATTTGGTGATGGAGAATAATTCCCTAGGTTTGTTTATAGAGCACATGATGATATTTTCATTGTATTCTCTCTTTCATCTTATTGTTTCAGCGCAGTAGGCACAGAGCTTTTCAGTACGCTAGGTGGTATAGATGGAAAGGTCTCGGGAAAGATGCCAGTGGTGTTCCAGTCATCTAAGATCTTTTTTTCATTTCATGTAGGGAGGTAGAGAACCAGGGAGCTATTTTGAGGTGTTTGTTTGGAGACGGTCTAGGATGTGCTTGCGCTGTAGAGACCATTATTTGATTCCATCCTTCAATTTGGGTTACTAAGCTAGAGTTGTTGTTGTTAGTATGTTTAGTTGAAGTGAAACCTGTTTAAGGAACAAGTTGATGTCTAATTGCTTGAATCTATGGGTCATCTGTGAGGTGAACAGTATCAGTGAGTGGTCTGGCCATGGTACAGGGTGGACAGTGTGAGGTTTGTGCATTTGTTATTATTGTTTGGGGCATAAAGATCAGGTCAAGGATATTTCCTTTATTATGGGTTGGTGATTTGAGGATCTGAGAGAAGTGTAGGGCTTCTGTCGCATCTAAGAACATAAGAACATAAGATATGCCATACTGGGTCAGACCAAGGTCCATCAAGCCCAGTATCCTGTTTCCAACAGTGGCCAATCTAGGTCATACGTACCTAGCAGTTTCCCCAAAAGACACATCTAAGAAGGATGATGCCTGTTTTAGTGAGGTTAAGGAGAGGTCAAGGACTCCTAGGATGATGAGAGGGTGTGTGGGGGCTTGGGGGGGCACAGGTTGATTCAAGAATTGTGGAAAGGTCTAGAGCCTCGGTGTGTGGTGCTCTGTATAAGAGACACAGGGAGAGTATGCTGTTAGAGACTTTGATAGAGTCCATGCCTGAGGTGGAGATCAATTCTATGGCAGAGAAATTTAATTATTTTCTTGATATTACAGATACTCCTCCACCTCTGTTAGTTGTCCGGTTGTATTTGTGGATTGAGTGAGTAGGGAGGCAGAGCTGGTTTATAAGCACAGTGTCAGTTTCATGGAACCATGTCTCAGTAAGGCAAAGAATTTCAAGATTATGGTCAGTTATTAAATCAGCTATGAAAGTGATCTTTTTCTGGCAGAGCATACGTTGATCAGTGCACATTGAAGAGGGGGGAAATTTAGATGCCAATGAAGGTGTGGGAGTAGTAAGAGAGTTGGTAATAATTTTAGCTAGTCTGGAATTCCGGTGGAGTTTGGTGTATATAGAGATGGAGCTGATGATTGATGGTGGGTGGGGTCTGTTGGAATGTATTATTGGGATTGGGCTTCTTGGGTTTTGTTTCACTTCTAGAGCATTAGATAGAGGGCTGAAATAATGGATAGTATTAAGAGGTGAGTCCACAAGGTTGGGAGCCAAGACCTGAGAGTATCCATGTTGGTGGGATTAGGATAAGATGGGGCACTGGAGGATTGCTTGATATGATGAATGTAGGTCTTGCACCAAGGTTAATGTTATACAATTGTTGAGGGCTGAATTGATGGTTATATACGAGTGGGAGGGTCAGAGCATTAAGGCACTGGACAAGAATGTGAAATATGACAGAAGTAGTACGGTGTTATGGTTGGGTAGTATTACACAGGCGGGTTATACAGTGCTGCTATCATTTGAGAACAGATGGTAAAAGGTTAGCAGTGCACTAAGGCTTTAACAGATGTGTTTCCAGGTAGTACAATGATAGGTGTTATGTTATCGCAAGAGATATTGGCTGGGTGGAACAACGCAAAAACAGCAAGTTTAATGGTACCTGCGAGTTCAGCAGAGAGTTCAGTGGAGGAGGCTCCGGATGGTTAGGACTTGCAAGAGAATGATTTGTTTTAACAGGTTTCAATTTCTTGAAGTCAGAATTAATCTAAGTTCCACGCCTTTGGTTTTGTTGCATCTAGTTTACATGTCCAATTTCCATGCCTAAGGGCCACGCCAAAGGGCCCTTTGGCAAGGTCCTTAAGCACAGGCCCACCAGTTTCGGACTTGCCTAGGTTTTAAAGTTGGAGTCAGGCAGACTGGCTGGAAGAGGAGCCTTAGCACCAGGCTGATTAAAGGTCTCGGCTGGGAGAGGGGAGGGGCTTACCTCTCTGCTCTCTGCTGGGCTCCTGATTAGGGTTACCAACTTTTTCACCGAGAAAAACCCGACACCTGTGGCTCGCCATGCTCCACCCATTCTCCGCCCCTAGTCCCACCCCTGCCCCGCCCCCAGCCCCACCCACAAAAATTACCGAGGATATGTGTAGGCTAACTTCCTTGGTCAGATAATAATTAAACTGGGAACCCCAAAATCCAAACATGAAATGTACAACACTGGAGAAATAAAACTATAAAGTAATTTCCTCTTGCACTAAACAAAAACGCAAAGATGTTATCAATACACACTTCCCAGACCAAACATATTCCAGCTAATAAATTCAAAATAAAAAGTATTTTTCTACCTTCTGTTTGGGCGTTTTATTTTTCAGTTGCAATTGCTCCAGTCACTTTCTTCTGGTTTCTTCGTGTCTTCTGCAAGCTATCCATTTGTCTTTTCTTCTCTTTTAGATGTTTTCCACTCTCTCTCTATTTCTGCTTTAACATACTGATTGTTTCCCTTTTGCTCTTTCCCCCAATTCTTTCCTTATTCCTTTATCATCCATTTAAATTTCACCCTTCCATTCTCAAGCCCCTCACTCTCCCAATACCCAGCCCATCATAGACTTTTCTTCCACACAAAATATTTTTTCCCCTCTCCACTCATTCCCCATCTATTCTAGTCCTCCCCCAAAATCAGTTCCCTTATAGTTCTAGACCCACCCAGCATCCACTCCCTTCTAGTCCCATTCTCCCATGCCCCACATCAGCCCATTTCCAGTCCTATTCCAGCTCTTCATAAGCCCATTTCCAGTGCTAGCCTTCACATCACAGGCCATTTCCAGTCCTAGCCCCCCCCATCACAGCCCATTTCCAGTCCAAGTCCCCCATCACAGCCTATTTCCAGTCCTAGGCCCCCCCCCCATCACATCCCATTTGCAGTCCGAGTCCCCCCGCACCATCACAGCCATTTGCAGTCCTACCCCCCCCACCATCACAGTCCATTTGCAGTCCTAGCCCCCCTAATCACAGCCTATTTCCAGTCCAAGTTCCCCCTCCCTCAACCATAGCCCATTTCCAGTCCAAGTTCCCCCCCCCCCCATAGCCCTTTTCCAGTCCAGGTCCCCCTCCCCATCACAACCCATTTCCAGTCCATGTCTCCCCCCCCCCCCCCACATAGCCCTTTTACAGTCCAGGTCCCCCTCCCCATCAGAGCCCATTTCTTTCCAGTCCAATGCCCCCCCATAGCCCTTTTCCAGTCCAGGGCCCCCCCCCTTCACAACCCATTTCCAGTCCAAGTCCCCCTTATCACCTCCTATTTCCAGTCCAAGTTCCCCCTCCCCCCACCATTTCCCATTTCCAGTCGTCGGTCCCCCCCCCCCATAGCCCTTTTCCAGTCCAAGTTCCCCCCCCCCCTAGCCCTTTTCCAGTCCAGGTCCCCCTCCCCATCACAACCCATTTCCAGTCCATGTTCCCCCCCCCCCCCTATCCCTTTTCCAGTCCAGGTCCCCCTCCCCATCAAAACCCATTTCCAGTCCATGTCCCCCCCCCCCCCACATAGCCCTTTTACAGTCCAGATCCCCTCCCATCACAGCACATTTTTTTCCAGTCCAAGTCCCCCCCCCCAATAGCCCATTTCCGGTCCAGGTCCCCCCCCCCCATCATATCCCATTTCCAGTCAAATTCCCCCCTCCTAGCCCTTTTCCAGTCCAGGCACCCTCCCCCCATCACAGCCCAGGCAGTCCTTGGCCTCTCCCCCCCCCCAAACCCACAGCTGTCTGAGGCTTTAGAGGGAGCCGGGGAAGCCCGCGCGAGGCCCCGGCTCCCTCTGAACAGCCGCCAGCGTGAAGAGCCTTTTCCTACACGCTGGCGGCTGTTCCTGTGAAGCCGCGAATGCTGGGAAAGGTTAAAGGGCATTGCCTTTAACCTTTTCCACCAATCGCGGCTTCACAGGAACAGCCGCCAGCGTGAAGGTAAAGGCTCTTCATGCTGGCGGCTGTTCAGAGGGAGCCGGGGCCTTGCACGGGCTTCCCCGGCTCCCTCTGAAGCCCTCCGGGTTGGGAGAAAAGCCGGTTTTTTTGCTCTGGCCGTTCCCGATCTTGCGGCCAGAGCAAAAAAAACGGCTTTTCAAGGGCCGGTTTTGCCTCTGCGCCGGCAGCCGGCCTGGCCATGGAAAAACCGGCCAGGCCGGCTGAAAACCGGCCAGTTGGCAACCCTACTCCTGATCAGTCCAGAGCAAGGTCCATCAAGTCCAGCATCCTGTCTCTTACAGTGGCCAGTCCAGATCATATGTGCCCATCAGATCATCAAAATATAAATCAAATTTCCATAGTTCATTTCCAGAGATGAGCAATGGCTAATAATGTTTTATGGACTTTTCCTCCAGGAACTTGTCCAAACCTCCTTTGAATCCACCTATGTTAGTCAGGTTGACTGCATTCACTGGTGACAGATTCCACAACTTAAGTATGTGCTGCTTCAAAAAGAGAAACTTTCAATGATTTATTTTTAATCTGCTGATCATTTGTTTAATGGAGTATCATCTTGCTTTTCTTGTTTGACAGTGTAATAGTGTATACAGGATGCTTGAGTCCTGGGCTGGTGGTTAAGGCCCTTTGTCACAAAAGGTCAGTGATGTCCAGGTTCAGAACAAAATAAAGTCTTTATTCAAAAGTAGAACAAAAGGAATGTCTGTCTTTTTATTTGCAGGCTTCACAAAACAATATAGCATTTGTTCATATAGTGTGTTCTTCTTCATCCTAGTCTAGACCTCCCTACGACACTCTAAGCATTGGTTGTAGGCTTCTCAGCTATAACCTTTTTCCACATTAGAAGCCACTACCCAGGAAAAGGATCTAGCTATCATTGTGGATATGTTGAAATCCTCTGCTAGGAATTATAAGAAAAAGAATACAGAATAAGACAAATAAAACAAAGGAAATCCTAATGCTTCTGTATCTCTCTAGTGTTATTGCATCTTAAGTATTGTATGAAGTTCCGGTTGCTGCATTGAAAGAAAGTAACTGGAGCAGGCCGGACTCGACGCTCCTTCAAATCCTTCGACTAGGGCTCTGCCCTATCTCTGCATCCCCCCACCCACCCCCCCTTCCACAAATACTCACACACCAACTTTATGGTCAAACGCATGGTCGCAGCTTTAATTAACCAATACAACATATAACAGTAAACAGCTAGTAACCATAAATGTTTTAGCCCAACGGAATGAGGCCTCACCCGCCATGTCTATAGCAAGGTGGGGCCCGCCTCCGCTTTCCCCACTTCTCTCCCCTTCCGGGCACCCGACTTCACCTTATCATTAGCAAAAGCTTCTCTTGGTGCGCTGCTTGGCGTATTTTTCATCTGGGGTTTCCCACAGCAGCAACCAGCAGAAATCAGCCATCATAGTGGTGTTCCATCTTCCTCGGTACCTTCTCTCTGCGTCCTTGATGTCCTGGTGAAACCTTTCACCTTGTTCTTCACTGTACGCCCCCAAGTTTTCGGGAAAGTAGTTCACATGGGAGTGCAAGAAATGGACTTTCAGGCTCATGTTACAGCCTTGTTCTTTGAAGGCATTGAGCATCCTGGCAACAATATCCTTATAGTTCTCATCCCGCCTGTTCCCCAAGAATTTGAGAACAACATCCTTGAAGGAATCCCAGGCTTCTTTTTCCTTCTCAGACATCGTTTCAGCGAATGCTCCATCTGAAATGAGTTTCCTTATATCAGGGCCAACAAACACTCCTTCCTTTAGCTTTGCTTCAGAAAGTCGGGGGAACTTTGAGCAAAGGTACCGAAAGCACTCACCATCTTTTGGAAGGGACTTGATGAATTGCTTAATGAGACCCAACTTAATGTGGAGAGGTGGTAATAGAATTTTATCACGAGGTACCAAGCTCTCATGAAGAACATTTTTCTCACCGGATCTCAAATACTCCCGAATTGGCCAGTCTTTTTTCCCCCAGTGTAGATCGCGGGCCCGGCTATCCCACAAGCAAAGGAAGCAGGGATATTTGGTGAAACCGGATTGCTGCCCTAATAGCATGGATAGAATTTTAAAGTCTCCACAAATCATCCACTTATGCTCATCATAACGAATCTTCTGAAGAATCAGGGCCAAATTCTCGTATTTTTCTTGGAGAATAACAGAGTGAGCAATAGGAACTGAAGCGAATGTGTTGCCATTATGAAGAAGAACACCTTTTATGCTGTCTTTTGATGAATCAATGAACAGCCGCCATTCAGCAGGATCATACTTGAGTTTAAACTTTTCCATCACTCCGTATATATCGTTGCAAAATACCAAATCTTCCTCTTTGCTGAAATACTTCAAAAATTGTGTCTCGCGGTTGCGGTACCAATAAAAAGTTGTTCCTGGTGACAATAGATTTTTCTGTTTAAGCCGAGAACCTAGCAGTTGGGCAGCATCTTTTGGGAGTCCTAAATCCCGGACTAAATCATTCAATTCAGCTTGAGAGAAAAGTTCAGGTTTCGGATCTGGTTCAGTTTCAAACTCGGAAGTACTGGACTCATCGGGAAAAGCCATCTGATGAGTCTCATCTTGATCAGAACCGTCCACACAAATATGATCCAAAGATTTTGGTGGTTCAGGCACAGGTACTTCGTTGCTATGAGGCATAGGCCTAATTGCTGATGGAAGGTTGGGGTAACTTATTACGTTCTTATTTTTTAAGTTGTATCCCTTCACAATGCAAGAGCAAAAATAGCAGTCACTGCTGTGGTCTCTTTGTTCACGCCACATCATAGGTATTCCGAAACTAAATGCTTGTTTTTTACCTTTCATCCATAAGCGTAGATCTTCCTCACATGTCTTGCACACTTTGTGAGGAGCCCACGGTTTGTCTTGATCTCCTAACTTCAAACCGAAATAGGCGAAATATACTTTTTTAATAAATGCAGAAATGTTCCTCTGCCGCTTTTTCACGGTATATTCCCCACAAATAAAACAAAAACTGTCCGGAGAGTTGACGCAACCTCTGGCTCTGTGAGCCATCACAAATACACAGCACTGCAAACTACAACTGTAGTGAACCACTTCGGAATAAAGCTGGATAACGACTGAGCAAACAAAAGGTAATAATGAACTTGCAAGAAACTGAAATTTGACAGGAACGTTCATGTCGCAACCACCGTGTTTGAGCGAGCGAACGAGGCGAGGCGAAGCGAACAGGAAAGAACATGCGCCAGCGCGAGTACTGGATTTAGCCCCCCGCCTCCCAATTGTCCTGTTAATGTATAAAATGAATACAAAACACTCTAAAATATCATGAGGGAGTGTTTCTAGTTAGTTAACCATTACAATCTCTATTTTGGGCCAAGAAAATAAACTGCAGTCGGCTAAAAAGAAATTATGTGAACATTCCTTATATGGGTAAGAAATCTAATTTTGCAAGAAAACGTGACGTGATGGAACATTTTGGCTATTTTTCCTGGATTCAGCACCCCAAAATCTATAGGAATCAGTTGCAAAACTGGAGGCAGTTTTTTGGTAGTGTACCTGTGTTATCTTTACATTGTGCACAGTATGGAGGAAATGTATCACAATTTCTATTTCTCTGTTGATTTGTCTGCTTGAACATGATATTGTTGCTGTCAGTGGATGGGTGGGGTGGCAAGGTAATAACTCTTCTTCCCTCCACTACATTTTATTGCTCCAAATCTGAAACTAAGGGGTATGTCTACTAAACTGTGGTAACGCTGCAGACCACGCGTTATGTAACTTTAACGATCGTTAGATAACGTTAACACAAGTTATGTAACGTTAACGCGCGTTAACGTTACTTAACGATTGTTAACGTCCCCTGCCACGGTAAACACCGTAGAGGGTGGAGAGAGGGCGGGGGGAAGGGGTCAATGGGCGGGGAGTGGGCGTGGAGAGGCTCCCTGCACACTAACGTGCTGAACTGAAGGGCTGAATCCTACCGCAAATGAAAACCTGCCCTTAGAGGCACATTTGCAGGAGAGAGAAACAATGTCAGTGTCAGCAATGTACAGCATAGACAGGGAGCACATGAAACGTGATAGTAGTGCTCCATATCCAACACCAGCATAGTGCCCAAGTATGAAAGGCCACTATGGCGATGGTGCAAGTGGGGCATAGGGGGCTGTAAGTGGGACATGTAGTGTGGGCATCTGGGGCACAGGGTGGACTAGGCGGGTGCCTAGGTGACACATAGGAACATAGAAACCGGAAATCAGTATAACAGCAGCTGACAAAGGCCAAACACAATCCACTTACATCTACCAGGTTCACCTAAGCTAACAGTTGCCAGGGAACTACCTGACATCCCCCCAGCCAACCCTCCCCCAAGCGGAAGGGACAGACTATTGGTAGGCTGTGATGGGGGGATGTGAGGATGCTCATGTATGCCCCATGCCCCAGACTCCGCTCCCTAGGTGACCACCTACCCACACAGTGGATGGCCTGGGACTGCGCACTACCAGCACCGACAGCATATGGCCATGTCAGGATGGCGGGGGGGGGGGGGGTGCCCATGCTGGAGGGGGCAGTGGAACCTGCCTGCAATGGACCTACACCTTGCCCTGTACCAGTACATGGTGTGCAGTGCAACATACAAAGTCTGGCTGAGGAAATGTACAGGTAGCCCCAGGGACCACCATGCATGTGTGGTGCAGTACACCCAGCCTGTGTGTCCAGAAGCAGAGGGTCACAGGTTCAAGCCCCAGCTGTGGTTCCTGCAGAGCATGTCCCTATGTTTTACCCTACAATGTAGATACAACAGCAACATGTGCAAAGCCCAAAGCAGCGGCGAACAGGGGGTACAAACACCCACTCACACAGGCTCCACAATCCAAAGATGCATGGAGAGTCAGGATGTTGGCCCCAGCATTGAGCTTCAGTTATCACCAGGGTACTACTACTACCTCCTGCACAGTTTAGCAATGTCGGCACTGTGATCAGGACCAGTGTGGCGGGCAGGATTGCCAACCACCCCTATCTTTGCACAATGCTGCAATAGGAGTGTGTGTGTGTATGTCTATCCATTGTTTTGTGGCTGTCCACACCTCACCGGGCCCACAATGTCCCAATGTTACCAGTGTTAGCCTGAATATATGCATAATGAGGAGCAATGTGTCATGGATATGGCCCGGACAGGGCGGATTGGCCAGGATGCATCTTCACAGGGTGAGGGGCAATGGCTGGGACACTGTAGTGCCCAACCACCGCCTGCATGGACAGGGTGGCCACAGCATGGCATGATGGGAGGGCACTCACTCTGACCGAGCAGTGACCATGCATGTCTAGGTTCCCACATAGCACTCCATATTATCTGCTTCTAGTGATTCTGTTGTGTTCCCAGTGCTGGGGCCACAATCATCTGAGATGCTTGTTTGGTGCATATAGTTCTTCTGGGAACATGCACTATGGACTGGCTAGTGGACTGTCTGCAGTCTGACTGTGCTGTCTGTTGGTGAGTGGCAGACAGTGGTGTGAGGCAGTTGGGGTTTTTCAGAACTAACCCCATCATTGCTGCTGGTCTGCTCCAGCCACAGGTATGGCTCGGGCCCACCAACTCTGGAGGGCTGTTGTATTCCAGCAGGGTGGCGGTTGCTTCACAGGGGCTGGGGCACCTATCCCTTACCTACAAAAGGGTGATATGTGCCCCTTGGTGTATGTAGTGTATACCACTTTGACCTATAAAGGCACTGATACACAAACCTCATGCAAGTCTGGAAACCCCTCTGCCCTGATAACAGGTGCCCATGTCAACCAGACCCAAACACAGGGTACACACTAATCTAGGTAGTGCCTGGTACCAGAAGACCACATGTGACTGCAGGATAAAGATGGACACCAAATTATCTTCAGCAGCACTGCAAGGAACACCTGTCACACACTGTTAGTGATGGGGATATACAGCAGGGCCTATCTCTAGCACCACATGTACTGCGGACTTAGTACTGGGCACTCATCCTATCCCTCAGGGTGAACACAGAACCTGCACAATGGCATGGTCTGTAGCTACTCTGTGCCAGTATCACACACTGTCAGTTCGTCTTTCCAAGCTGAGGTACCGGAGAGGTGCAGACCCCATTTGCCGATCAGCTGTAGACAGCTATTCAGCATGTGCATTGCATCATGGGTACTGGTGGGGTTACCCTATCCTGGAACTCAGAGCAGACAGTTTGTGCAGTGACCTGCAGTCCTTCTGTACCCAGCCATTGCTGTGACATACACCACAGAGGTGTAGTCTACCAGGTTAATACAATGACATTCTCAGCAGTGTTCATGGGTTCAATTCCTCATTGTTCCCTCCTCTCATGCCTGTCTTACTCAAATAGTGTGCATGCCTGTAACAGTCATATTTTTACGGATTTGTGCTGCCAGCCCATAATACCCTCGCCACAATTGCCAACATTCCCTCGGTCCGTTTATCTGCATCTGTCAGCTATGTAGAGTCCTGTCTGCCTGTGCAGGCTGTCACCCCATGTCCTGCACTGCTACCCTTTCCTGCATTGTGCCTCTTCATGCTTTCCTCGCCTGTGCCTGATCTGCATGGCACCACCACTCCTCTGTCCACCCATCATTGTAACTATCCTGCCACCTCCGCCTCCACTGGGGGACAGGTATTCCCATCATCTGCCATCAACTGTCTTCCCAGTACTTTACATTGCCAACACCCTGTGCTTTGGTACAGTTGCCACCACCTTCTTTGTCATCAGTACTGGCAGCCACATGGGATGCCCTCAGATATGGCAGGTCCAGCTGCTCCCAGCTCCACCTCCTTCACTCACCTGTTCATTGCCTTTCCTGAGTGCTCTATCTAGTGTTAGGGCTACATCTGTCTCTGTTCCTCACAGGTCATGCATCTCATCCTGAAGCACCTTGCAGCCCTTAGGCCACGCTAACCTAGGACACCATAACCTTGTTAGGCCACCTTAACCTATGGTTCCGTAACCCAGGGTGCCCTCTAAGGTGCCTTGTCCAGAGGTGCCTAATACAGCACTTAGCCTAAGGAACCCTACTGTATAGGGCACCTTACAAAGCGCCTTATGATGCACCTTACAAGGCACCTTATAGGGCACCTAACAAGGCACCTTACTGGGCTCCTAACAAGGCACCTAATAAGGCACCTTATAAGGCACCTAACAAGGCACCTTATAAGGCACCTTATCAGGCACCTTGCTTATAAGGCACCTTACTAGGCATCTTACAAGGCATCCTACTAGGCACCTTAGAAGGCCTTGTAGCGCGCGTTAGTTTGTAATATGTGTTGGCTGAAACGGCTTGCTGTAACGATGCACCGCCCACGCCTTTATATGGACATCTGTACCTTTACCGCGGAACCTAACGCGAATGACATTACCACAGTTTAGTAAACATACCCCTAAGTGTCTCTTCTCCTTTCTGCCCCCCCCCCCCCCACACTTTGGATAAGTGTCCCAGATATGCCTGCAAATAATCAAGTAACCTTAATGGAGCAGAATGAGTAAACCTTAATCGGTTATTTATTCCTTCAAGAACTGTAAGTACTAGGAGACACAAATGCCAGTGCAAGGACTTGAGGTGCCCTAGGCAAACCTCATTCCAGGCATGCTCCTGATTCCTCTCCCCCCAGTCCTTCTTCCACTCTCACTTGCCCCACCCCACCCACCCTGCCCTGCCCTGCCCCACCCCGCTCCTCAATCTTCCTTATTGAGGGTAAATACTAAGGCAGAGAGGCACGCATCCTAGAGGTGAATGCATGGCTGCATGAATGGTGCCATCAAGAGTGTTTTAGTTTGCTAGATCATGGGACGATTTTCCAAGCTCTGGTGAGCAGAAATGTTGTCCACCTATCGAAGAAAGTTTAAAGTTTCTTCCACAGAAGACTGGCTAACCTACTGAAGAAGGTTTTAAACTTCATTCATTAGGGATGGGAGAAGAAAGCCCCCAGATGAATAAAAGCCCTCAGGTAAGTAAAATATTAAATACCTCTGTAGAAATAGGAAAAAGGGGCAACATCTAGAAAATAGTGTGTATTAATGTCCGTAGCATGGGAAATAAGATTCTGGATCTTAAGGCTTACTTGGATTTAGTGACAGTCACAGTGATATGGTTCACTTAAAACCATGACTGGACTATAATTATACTGAGCTATAATTTATTCAAGAAGGACAGGATAGGAAGAAAGGGAAGAGATGTTGCACTACAGTATATGTAAAAAACAAATAAAAAAAAAATATATATATTGATGTTGTTGTTGTTAAGTGCTATCGAGTCGGTGTCGACGCAAAGTGACCATCTGGATAGTTGTCCTAAATTGTGTTCGGTCTTCAGTCAGCTCATTGTTGACAGACTGGTACCCGTAGCTGCTGTTATCGTATCGATCCATCTCATGCTGGCCTTCCTCTTTTGTGTTGACCTTCTATTTTGCTAAGCATGATGTCTTTCTCTAATGGTCTCTCTCTTTGCATGATGTGTCCAAAGTATGAAAGTTAAAGTCTTGTCAACTGAGCTTCTAAACAAAGCTTAGGTTTGACTTCCTCTAGTATTGACTGGTTTGTTCTTTGGGCAGTCCATGTTATACACAGTATTCGCCGCCAACACCATAATTCAAAGACATCAATTTTCTTCCTGTCTTTTTCACTGTCCAGCTTTCACATTCATATGATGTTGTTGAAAATACCATGGCTTGAACAAGTCAAATCTTTGTATGGAGAGAGACATATCTGCTCTTGAGAATCTTGTCTAAGTCTTTCATAGCCATTCTGCCAAGAGCAATGTGTCGTCGGATTTCTTGACTGCTTGTTCCTTCTTTATTAATAGTTGATCCAAGTAAGTTAAAGATGTCCACGATTTCAATTTCTTTTCCTTCAATGATGAGCTTGTTGATTTTGCCAGTTGTCATGATCTTCATCTTCTTTACATTAAGGTGCAGTCCCATTTTGAGACTATGGGGTATGTTTACTAAACCGTCCTAATGTGAGCCCGGCGCTAGTGTGCAGGATGCCATATAAGGAGTGGGCGTTTCAGTCTTAACCTAGCAAACCGGGATTATCGCGCGCTCTTGTGCGCTGTGCGCTAATGTGCGCCGCGCACATTAGCACACGAGAAACGCACGCGGGAAGCATAAGCAGGCGCGCTGATGTGCAAACAGAGGAGCAGGACTGCAGTACAATGGTGAAGACACTGACAGATGGTGCAGGGTTCATGAGTTCAATCCCCCACTGTGCCCAATGAATAAGACTGCCTGCAGCACCACCTGTTATGTGTAATATTGCATTATGAGGCATTTTAATTTTATTTTAATTACTGCTGCTAGCAAACACACTCTCAAAGTGCTGTAACATAAGGTGCTGCATAAGGCACCCCATAAGGTACCCCAGAGGGCACATTTTAAAGTGCACTGTCTGCCACGGCACCCTACAATGTTGCATAAAGGGTGGCCTATAGGGCGCCATATAGGGTGCCCTATGAGGCATGGCAAGGTCATAGCACTGTTTTTGATGGCAGCACTGTGCATTTTAACGCATGGAAATGTTAAGTAGGTGCGCTGACATGCAAGGAGAAACAACAGTGTAGCACAATGGTTAAGACACTGACTGATGGTGTAAGGGTCATGGGTTTAATCCCCCACTGTGCCCAATGAAAAAGGCTGCCTGAGGCACTACCTGTTCTGTGTAATATTGCATTATGAGGCAATTTAATATTGTTTTAATTAGTGCTGCTAGCAAACACACTCTCAAAGTGCTGTAACATAAGGTGCTGCATCAGCCGCCCTATAAGGCACTCCAGAGAGCATACTATAAAGTGCACTGTCTGCCCAGGCACCCTATAATGTCCCCTATAGGGCACCCTATAAGGCGCTCTATAGGACACCTTATATGGACTGTAACCATAAGGTGCCTCAGAAGGCGCTTTATAGGGTGCCGTATAAGGACCTTACAGGGCACCCTCTGAGGCACCTTATGGTTACAGTACCCCGAGGGTGTTATGCTGGCAGCACTAATGTATGTTAAAAATAGACAATGCTTCAGACAGCCCTATCAAATAACCCCACTGTGGGTTTGAACCCATGACCTCTGGGTCCACAAGCAGTGAAGTAAACAGTGGGCTACAGCTCCATAGCTGCTAGCAAACCCCTGGCTGGCTGCAGAAGGACTGCATGTCACCACACAAACAGTCTGCTGTGGTCACCAGGATAGGGTTAACCCACCCATACCCATGATGCACTGCACATGCAAATCAGCAGTCTACAGATGATCACAAGATGGGGTATGCACCCCCACAGCACCCCGGCCTGGTAGGGGGAACTGACCGTGTGTGGCACTGGCACAGAGTAGCTACACGCCGTCACATTGTGCAGGTATGGTACTCACCCTGAGAGTGAGGTAGGGGGCCCAGCACCAGGTCCACAGCAGAAATAGGACATGCTGCAGGACCCCAGAAGTGCTAATGTGTGAGATAGGTAGTGTCTGCAGACGCACCTTGGATACATCTGTATTTCTCAGTCAAGGTTTAGCCCTTGTGGACCTATAGGTGTATTATGTACCACCACCCACACACCCCCCCCCCCCCCAGGGCTGAGGGTGGGAAACAGGGTCTCACACCAACAGATCCACATTCTACCTCCCTGCAATGGTGGAAGTAGGGGGGACTCTCAACCCCAGTCCTGCTGGGGAACGGACACCCTACAGCAGGGGTGGGGAACCCTGGTCCTGGAGAGACACAGACCAGTCAGGTTTTTGGGATATCCCTAATGAATATGCATGAGATTTAATTTAATTTAATTAACAGTTTCTTATATACCACACCTTCCAGAGATCAGGTGCGGTTTACATGGAACAACAATGTAACAGGTCAACGTCTGTTAATACAGAGAACAATTTAAAACAACTTATATTACATTACATAGAACAGCCTTAAACCATAACATCTTAAATTACATTACTTGAAACATTATGAACTGTTTACATGGAACAGAGAGAAAACTATATACAGCTGTGAGTGAAACATGGTTGAGTCGTAATATATAAGCATTTGGGTTTCAAATCCTATGTCCAGACCGAATTGACTTAAGAGAACTGGCCTTATATTATTCGTTTTCTAGTTGGGTAGGTGTGTTTGACAGAGGTCCGTAGTGTGAGGTGAACAGGTGTGTTTTGAGTTTTTTGCGGAATTCGATGATCTCTGAGAGAGATCTAATTTCGTCTGGAAAGGCATTCCATAGAATGGGGGCTGCATGTGAGAATGCTTTATTGTTTGTTGTCTTTCTGGCTTTTATAAATTCCTTTGGAGTCTTTAGTTTGTTTGTGTGATCTCTCCTGTGTTGGGATTTGGCAGGTTCTTTAGTGATTAGGTTGAATAGAGTAGGTGGAGCCATGTTGTTTAGAGGTTTGAATGTAGTTATTAGGGATTTATATATTATTCGGCTTTGTATCGGTAGCCAGTGTAAGTACGCCAGAATCGGTGTGATGTGTTGAAATGGGGGGACCTTCATAATGGTTCTAGCCGCAGCATTTTGTGCAATTTGGAGTCTTTTCAAGTTTTGTTTTGTTGTGCCTAATAGTGTTAGATTTGCAAAGTCAAAATGGGGAGTAATTATGGCTTGTATTATGCGCTGGAACTCCTGTAGGTGCATTAGTGGGCAAAGTTGCTTTAGGACTTTAAGTTTGAAGTATACTTTCTTCGTTGTGTTTCTTATATGTGTTTCCATGTTAAGGTGTGTGTCAAGTATTACACCTAGATATCGTACCTCATTTTTTAATTTGATTTCTTGGTTTTGTAGAGTAATGTGTGTGGGTGGTGAGTATGAGAGGTTTTTTGTTACAATTAGGGCTTCTAAAAAAAGGGTATATAGAATGTGTCACATTCCTCCTTGATTCTCACCACCACCAAAAAGGTGTCTAATAGACAATATTTTGGTGGTGGTGAGAAGTGAGGAGGAATGTTACACATTCTATCTAACCTTTTTGATGTCTTGGACATCTGCACCTTGCCCACTCACAATCTTAAATGACAGAGGTGTAAGGCAGGGGTCTCCAAATCCAGCCCTGGAGGGCCACAAACCAGTCAGGTTGGCAGGATATCTCTAATGCATATATATCTCATGCATATTCATTAGGGCTATCCCAAAAACCTGACTGGTCTGCAGCTCTCCAGGACCAGGGTTCCCCACCCCTGCCCTACAGGGTAGTCAATGCAGCTATGTACACATTCATAACACAATAGCAGACAGACATTAGGCCTGAATATGTTAAGCTGCACCCTACCACTATCTGATATTCCCCTGCAGCAAGCCTTCAACTGCTGCACCCTGCAAGGTGTTCCAGCAAGACACATACCAGCTGCAGACAGTCTGCTAGCTAGTCCATAGTGCATGTTTCCTGGTGGAAATACATGCACCCAGAACTTGGATGTCAGCATACACACCAAGCAGATATGTCAGTGACTAGGCCCCAAAAGGGAACCCATAGATATCACATGAAAGAAACACTACATATCACTATGGGGGAACCTAGCCATGCCGTGGTCACTGTTCAGTCAGGGTGAGAGTGATCTCCCAGCAGAACATGGTGTGGCTACCCTGCCTGTGCAGGTGGTGGCAGGGCACTACAATGCCCTATGCCCTGTGCAGATGCATCCTGGCCAGGCCACCCTGTCCAGGCTATACCCATGGTACCTTGCTCCTCATTATGCACATTGGGAGGCCAATACTGGCAACAGTGCTGGCAGTGTGGGCTGTGGAGGGAGTTTGCAGCCACCACACACTGGATAGACAGACACACACTCCCGCACCTATGCCAGCATTGTGCTACTATAGAGGTGTTTGGCAGCCCTGGCCACCACACCAGTCCTGGGCACAGTGCAGGCATGGTTATGGTATGCAATACTGTTGGGGTCACTCTGTCAGACACCAGACCTGAGGCTCACTCCACAGACATCAGAAAGGTTGCTATGATGCAGCTCCATCAGCCAATTGTGCTTAACATAGGAATTGCTATCTGCCAGTAATCATAGCTACCTTTTGATAGCTGTGTACCATATTCCCAGGTTTAGGATGGTATTGCTACAGTATGCAAGTGCTAGTATTGGGAGATGCACGCAGGGACCAATGTCCTGCCTCTCCAGGAGGCATTGGCTAATGGAGCCTGTGGGTGTGGGTGTGTCTGACCCTGTTGGCTGCTGCTTTACGGCAGAGGTTCCCAACTCCAGTCCTGGCATGCCAAACACTGTTCGGGTTTTCATGCTGTCCCTCATAAATATGCATGAGATACATCTGCATACCATGGGGGCGGTGCATAGATATGCAGCACAGGCATCTTTATTAGAGGCAGCGTGGAACCTGAATGGTGTTTGGCCCTCCAGAACTGCATTTGGGAGACTCTGCTCTAGGTAATGCGCCTGCTTATGGTGTCTGTGCTCTGTAGGGTAAAATGTGGGTGTTTTGGGCATGTTTACATCATCTGCAATAAAGGTTCTGTCTGTATTAGCACGTTTTAGTAGTGGGTAAAAAATGGGGGCTGGGTTGGCAGGAACCACAGCTGGAACTTGAACCTGTAACCTTCCACTCCTGAACATACTGGCTGTGTGCACTGCACCACCGTGTTGCCACAGAGACAGTACATCCCCTGGGGATACCATGACTGTTCATCAGACAGGGCCTGTCTGCTGCAGTGCATGGCACCCACCTACACAGGGCTAGACCATGGTCTGCTCTGGGCAGCTGCCACTGCCCCCTCCACCACCAGTGCCACTCTGCCACCCTGCTGACCTGCCCTTCTGCTGGTGGTGCTGGTGGAGCGCAATCTCAGGAAACCAGTCAGAAGACGTGGCAGGAGGTTCTAAAGTCGCCTTTATTGTTCCACGGATCAGGTGTGCCAAACCCAACACAGGCCGTGTTTCGTATACCACTTCCTCAGGGGTTGAGGGCTCACTATAAAACATTCATATACATGTTAAATAAAACAACAGCAAATAAAAACTTTTATATAAATACATTAACCAAGCGTAAATGATAAAGTATGTTCCATCTCACCAAATAAAAAAATAAATACATAAATAATTATAATGTGATAACTCACTAATTAAAAACATATATTGTAATAAACATTTAATACCAAGCAAACCATAGTAATAAATACATCATAGATAAAAAAATAAATAATAATAATAATAATAATGAAAGAACTGAGCTGAAAATATCGTGCAACAACTGTATATGTGTATATATGAGACAATCAGAACACAGTTAAAACCATAAACACAAGAGAATGAGGGATGAGGAGGACTAGAGGGACATAGTATAAGCACTGGTGCTTATATGAGAGTTAAAAATAACTACATAATATACTTCAACAAGCAAAGATTAAAACCAAAAAGTGGAATCTAGGGAGACTGCTGTAAAAATGAATGTGAACCACTCACAAAGTATAAAATGAAAACCTACCACTGTTAGCAGCCAATATGAAACAAAACTTCTTTGATTGGCAGAAGCGTGGAACCCACCTGCCTCTGTTGCGTGATGTAATGTGAACTGTATATAAGTAAATGAATGAACAAATAAATAAAATGAATTAAATCAATTTCCAGACTTATCATGTGATCACACAGTTATCTCCGGAGGAAGTATCCTCGTAAAATAGGGAGAGGCCAGTGTCCTAACGACATAAACTCAACATCAAAATGAGCCAATCAAAACATATTCCATCAAAAGATACAGTATCTAAAACAAACTCAGCTCGTAGAGAGATTTTTAAGAATGAAGGGGAGGATTATTTACTTCTTGTCATACTATTGTGAAATGTGTTGTCACACTCGAAAAAAAGAACCTTTTGAAATGTTGAAATATAACTAACTAAGCAATTATAGGTCTAATGAAAACTCCCCTTGTTCTTAAGACAGTAATCGCCGTTGCTTGAAACTAATTGCCATCTAGATGCTGTGCAGCAGTACATAGTCTAAAAAGTATTTGAAAAGAACTTCTAAAAAGAACCAACAGGTCCGAGGTGACTAAAGGTGAGAGGAGGACAACACCTAATTAATTAAATGAATTAATTAAATAAAGGGGCCCAACTGCTATTAAACTGGAAATACAAAATGTTATATATTAAAACAGGTCCCTGTTTTCAGATTAGGTAGAAACCCTATTACCCATAAAAATGTCCATAAAACTAAAACTAACCGCGGAATAAAAACAAGAAAAACAGTGAAACCTTGCAAATGTTAAAAGAATGTATAAGCCTCTCTTATTGTTAAAAATCCCGTTGGCCAATAGTTATTCCTATATGAAACTAAGAAACATCCGATTCTTTAACAGAAACTGATGTAATTTGTACCTAAAAAGTGTGTAAAAAATATATATTAAAAAAATGGAAAGGAGGGAGACCCCGCGGGCAGGGACCTACGTGCTTAGAAAACCTGATACGAAACCAGTAAGATAAAAGATGAAAAATGAACGCATTCCGGCGTCATGTGCCTGCCATCTCTATATAAAAATGTAGACCCAAAAATGCCTCTATAGCTATGAGACACCCCCACATTCCATAATCAATATTACAACTTATACAAGGCATGTTTTCCAAACCTGAATAACTATGAAACCGCCGTCAGCGAACAACTCACAACGAACTGCACATCACAACTGCCTGCTCATGCGCGCTCGTTTAAAAGCCAATATTTTGGCGGGAAATTGAGGGGAAGGCAAAGCCTGCCACTGTCTACATTATTAAACAGGTCCGAGGTAGCAAAAGCTAAAAGGAGGACCACACTTAATTAATTAAATGAATTAATTAAATAAAGGTGCCCAATTTCTGTTGAACTGGAAACACAAATTGTTATATACTAAAACCGGCCCTCGTTTTCAGATTAAGTGAAAAACATATTATCCGTTAAAATTATCCATAGAACTAAAACAAACCGCGGAGTAAAACCACGAAGAACAATGAAGCCTTGCAAATGTCAAAAGACCGTACAAACATCTGTTATTGTTAAAACCCCGTTAATCAATCATTAATCCTATATGAAACTAAAAAGCATCCGATTCTTTAACAGAAACTTGAGTTACTTGTACCTAAGAAGTATGTAAAGAGGAGAAAACTCCCCCACGGGCTGGGACCTGCGCGCCTAAAAAACCTGCACCGAAATCACCGGCAAGATGAAAAATGAAAAATGAGCGCGTTCCGGCATCATGTGCCTACCATCTCTTAATAAAATGTAGAGCCAAAATGCCTCTATAGCTATGAGACACCCCTGCATTCCATATTCAATATTACAACATGTGCAAAGCATGTTTTCCAAACCTGAATAACAATCAAACCGCCACCAGCGAACAACTCACAATGAACTGCACATCACAACTGTCTGCTCATGCGCGCTCGTTTAAAAGCCACTATTTTGGCGGGAAATGAGGGGAAGGCAGAGCCAGCCACTGTCTACATTATTAAAGGGTGTAGCCATTATGGGTAACTGTACTAAAAAACAAAAGGTGAATGAATAAAAATATAAAAGGAAAATACTTTAAAAGTGAAAGAATCAAAAATGATTACCAACTGGAGCAACATGACATGAACTACCATTCTTGTATTCTGGCTAGGGACCCACTCTAAAACGAAAAATCACGAACACGATATAGATACTAAAAAACACTCTAAACACAGCAGCATTCCAAAATTGAAATCTCGAACTGAAAAAAAGGGGTATATGTATTTTGAAAAGTCAATTTTGATAAGAATGCCCTACAAAACTATAAGAACACAGACAAATCCTGATCCATATTCAACCCATGTGGCACCATGGAATTCAACAAAAAAATATATTTTTTGTTCTAACCTGGCAGTGGTTTTGACCAAATCTCCCCCTCGCCAGTTTAATTGTACTTTTTTTAGAACAAAGAATTTTATATCAGCCAATGTGTGTCCCATGTCTAGCCAATGTTGTACAATAGGTTTATCAGTCAATTTCCTTCGTACACAGCTTTTATGTTCTACTATACGTGTCCGTATACAGCGATTGGTCTTGCCCACATAGAGCTTACCACAAGGGCACTGTATCACATATATGACATTAGCTGTTGCGCAGTTTGAAAAATCATTGATGTAAAATTTTTTTTGAGTACCTGGATGGATAAAAATATTCCTCACGGGCAAGACATTAAGGCAAACTGAACAGTGACCACACTGAAACTGACCCTTGTATTTGGCCAATCTCTTACGTTCGGTGAAAGCTGATGGAACCAGCAAATTCTTAAGGTTGACGTTCCTCTTATGGGCCACTATAAGAGAAGTATCGCGAAAGCCTGGAAGAGACTGAATAATATGCCATTCCTTTTTAAGAATTTGTACTATCTTCCGCGACTGCAAAGAATACAGAAGGGGGCATACACATGTAGACTGTTTATTCACCTCCCGTGGTCTAAGCAAAGTATCACGTGACTCCCTCCGTGCTCTCGTGTAAGCATCTTCAATACAACGAGACGGGTATTGACGTGTTTTAAACCGCTGGGATAAATCTTCCGCATGGTGTTCAAATTCCTGTACAGTGGTACATACTCTTTTGACCCGAAGAAATTGCCCCACAGGCAAATTAGTCTTGAGGGAAGGGTTATGAAAACTCGTGTAATGAAGAAATTGATTTTTATCCGTGGGTTTTCTGTACAACGTTGTAGTAAGCTGGCCTCTCTCCTTCTGGACAAGAAGGTCTAAAAAAGGGATGCGTTTGGGATCATATGTGAGCTGAAATCTAAGGTTGTTATCTAAGGCATTAATCCAGTCATTGAACCCAGAGAGCATGTCTACCGAGCCATTCCACAAAATGAAAATATCATCAATATAACGGATCCATAATAGGACCTCATTTTTAAATGGATGTTGCTTCAAAAAATTCTCTTCAAACTGATACATGTAAAGATTGGCAATATCGGGAGCCATGGAGGACCCCATGGCTACCCCCTTTGTCTGCTGGTAAAAAAGATCCCTAAAACAAAAGTAATTTTTACACATTGTCAGTTCAGCGAGTATTAGAAGAAAACTAGTAGGGATACGTTTGTGACCTTGTCTAATCGTCAGAAAATGCTCAATAACTTTTAAGGCCCCATCTTGTGGGATATTGGTATACAATGATTCAACATCTAACGTAACCAAAAGCACATCATCCCCTAAACAGCTAAATGAAGAAAGAATCTTTATAGCATGGGATGAATCACGTCTAAAAGACCACATTTGTGTGACAAAGGGACGCAAGATGACATCAACCAACTGTGAAAGCGGTTCTAGAAGAGAACCTATAGCAGACACTATAGGTCTACCGGGGTTTTTTTCTAAAGACTTATGTATCTTTGGAATGACATATATTGTAGGGATCACCGGTTTATCAACTATAAGGAATTCTTTTTCTTTTTTGGTAATGTATCCCACCTCGTATACGCTTAGTACCAAATTATCAATACAACTTTTGAGGGCCTCTGTAGGGTCATTATCCAACCTCTGGTAAAAGGTTCTATCACTAAGCTGCCTGTTAACTTCTTCTACATACATGTCTTTGTCTAAAACCACTATTGCGCCACCTTTATCAGCTGGTTTGATCACTATGGTAGAATTCTCTTGTAAGGATTTAATGGCCCGCTTTTCACCTATTGTTAAGTTGTGATACGGTAACTTTCTACCCACATCGATTGCTTCTACTTGTTGCAAAACCACCCGTTCGAAAGCCTCAATGAGGGGGTCTGTCTGATTGGGAGGAACCCATTTTGACTTTCTAGTAATAACAGATACATCTGCAGAGAGTGATGCTTGAGTACTAAAAAAATGTTGGATCCGAATTTTCATAAAAAATTTGTACAAATCTACACGGGTCTCAAAAGGATCAAACTGTTTACTGGGGACAAATGACAAACCCTTATTTAAAACAGATAATTCATCTGATGACAGCTGATATTTTGAAATGTTTACCACAATGTCATCTGTCAAAAATCTCTCTCGTATGAGTGGTCCCCTCTTCACTGGCCTCTCCCTCGTCCATGACCCCGACCGCGGCCGCGTCCTCTGTGAACAAAATTGGACCTGTCTGAAAAATGATCTCGTCCTTTGTCTTGATCCGGAAGAGAGGACAGACGGGTCCGGGAGGAATCCTGGCCTCCTCCCTTCCAAAGTTGATTTATATTCAAAAAATGTTTCTTATTGTGATTATCTTTTTCTTTGCCTTTTTCTTTTGGGTGCTCACTTTTATCCTTCGGACCAGAAAAATTAGATGTTGAAGTTTCACTGTTATTCGTGTTTTTATTCCGCGGTTAGTTTTAGTTTTATGGACATTTTTATGGGTAATAGGGTTTCTACCTAATCTGAAAACAGGGACCTGTTTTAATATATAACATTTTGTATTTCCAGTTTAATAGCAGTTGGGCCCCTTTATTTAATTAATTCATTTAATTAATTAGGTGTTGTCCTCCTCTCACCTTTAGTCACCTCGGACCTGTTGGTTCTTTTTAGAAGTTCTTTTCAAATACTTTTTAGACTATGTACTGCTGCACGGCATCTAGACGGCAATTAGTTTCAAGCAACGGCGATTACTGTCTTAAGAACAAGGGGAGTTTTCATTACCCCTATAATTGCTTAGTTAGTTATATTTCAACATTTCAAAAGGTTCTTTTTTTCGAGTGTGACAACACATTTCACAACAGTATGACAAGAAGTAAATAATCCTCCCCTTCATTCTTAAAAATCTCTCTACGAGCTGAGTTTGTTTTAGATACTGTATCTTTTGATGGAATATGTTTTGATTGGCTCATTTTGATGTTGAGTTTATGTCGTTAGGACACTGGCCTCTCCCTATTTTACGAGGATACTTCCTCCGGAGATAACTGTGTGATCACATGATAAGTCTGGAAATTGATTTAATTCATTTTATTTATTTGTTCATTCATTTACTTATATACAGTTCACATTACATCACGCAACAGAGGCAGGTGGGTTCCACGCTTCTGCCAATCAAAGAAGTTTTGTTTCATATTGGCTGGTAACAGTGGTAGGTTTTCATTTTATACTTTGTGAGTGGTTCACATTCATTTTTACAGCAGTCTCCCTAGACTCTACTTTTTGGTTTTAATCTTTGCTTGTTGAAGTATATTATGTAGTTATTTTTAACTCTCATATAAGCACCAGTGCTTATACTATGTCCCTCTAGTCCTCCTCATCCCTCTTTCTCTTGTGTTTATGGTTTTAACTGTGTTCTGATTGTCTCATATATACACATATACAGTTGTTGCACGAATATTTTAAGCTCAGTTCTTTCATTATTGTTATTATTTATTTTTTTATCTATGATGTATTTATTACTATGGTTTGTTTGGTATTAAATGTTTATTACAATATATGTTTTTAATTAGTGAGTTATCACATTATAATTATTTATGTATTTATTTTTTTATTTGGTGAGATGGAACATACTTTATCATTTACGCTTGGTTAATGTATTTATATAAAAGTTTTTATTTGCTGTTGTTTTATTTAACATGTATATGAATGTTTTACAGTGAGCCCTCAACCCCTGAGGAAGTGGTATACGAAACACGGCCTGTGTTGGGTTTGGCACACCTGATCCGTGGAACAATAAAGGCGACTTTAGAACCTCCTGCCACGTCTTCTGACTGGTTTCCTATTGCCCACGTGGCAGTTTGCTGTTTTTCGGTGGAGCGCAGTCTCAGGCCATCCAGTGTGCGGGTAGGCAGCTGCCCATGGTGCGTGTTCTGGGGTAGGGGTGCCTGCATAGACATCCACACTTCCCCCCAACACTGCCTGCCAATGTTCTGTGCCCTTGGAGGTACCTGCTGGGTACTATCCCCTGTGACACTGTGATAAACACTCTCGTGCCCATGTTGAGCCCTCATCAGTTGCTGTCTGGCTGCTGTACAGTTTCAGCATTCCTAAGTGCCACCTAGGCATCTGCCTAGTCTGCACTGTGCCCCAGCTGCACCACAGCATGTGCCGCCTGCAGCCCTCTGTATACCCTTTCCCAGCATCTGTCCAGTTGCCCATTCCGACATGCCCGCCCTGCTGTTGTGGAACATGTGCATGCCATAGGAAACCTGTCCAATGGAGAGGGAAACCCTGATCAGTGCTATTTCACTGTGGGATCATTCACCTTGTATGGGGACGGAGTGTAGACCCTTCCTAAATTCATATCTTTTTTTTGGAGCTTTCTTGGGAGTGTTTTTTGCTGTATCCCATTACTATCACTATTGTCCAGCTTGGTTATGTTTTTTGTATATTTTGTTGGGGTCCTTTTCAACTTTTATTTGTACTTTTGTTCCGTGCACATGTATCACACTTATCACTTTTTTGTAGGTTTCCCCTGGTTTTGCTGTACATTGCTGACATAAATGGTTTCTTTTCCCTTTAAATCAGCTCTAACGTGAGATTTTCACTGGCGTTAGTTTTGGCCTCGGATTTCACAGCGTTAGTGTGTGGGGAGCCTCTCCCTTCCCACTCTCCACCCATTGACCCCTTCTCTCCACCCCTGGGGAGCCTTCCTCCGCCCTCTGGGAGACTTTCCCCGCCTTCAGCGCTTGTTTGTGCCGCAGCGCGCGTTATCGCGCGATAAGGTACCTGTGCGCCTTGTAAAGCGCCATTATCACGTGATAAGGTACCTTATTGCACGATAACATCATAGAGCGCACATTAAGACGGTTTAGTAAACATACCCCATGTTCTTTGATCATAAGAAGCAAATGTTTCAGATCATCTTCACTTTTAGCCAGTAATGTGGTATCACCAGCATAGTGAAGGTTGTTGATGAGTCTTCCACCAATCTTCACACCTCTGTTGTTTTCATACAATCCTACTTCTCTGATGATTTGTTCTGCATATAAATTAGACAGGTAGAGGGAAAGTATGCAGCCTTGTCTTACACCTTTGCTTATTTTAAACCATTCTGTTTCTCCTTGTTCCGTTCAAACTGTTGCTTCTGAACAATGTACAGATTGTGCAAGAGAGCAATCAGGTGTTCTGGTATACCCATGCTTCTTAATGTGGCCCAGAGTTTCTCATGGTTTACACAGTCAAAAGCATTACTATAGTTGACAAAGCACAAATAGATATCCTTTTGGTATTCTTTAGTCCTTTCAAGGATCCATCTCACAACTGCGATGATGTCTCTCGTTCCTCGCCCTTTCCTGAACCCTGCTTGCACTTCAGGTAGTTCTTGTTCCAGGTATGGTTGTAGTCTCTTTTGAATAATCTTCAGTAGAATCTTGCTGGCATGTGGGATCAGAGCGATTGTGCAATAATTTCCACAGTCAGTTAGATCACCTTTCTTTAGTATTGGTATAAACACAGATCTTTTCCAGTCAGTTGGTCATGATGTTGTCTTCCATATTTCTTGGCAGAGCCTTGTAAGTACGGTAACAGCTGCATCAGATTGCTGTAATACTTCTATGGGAATGCTATCAATGCCTGGTGCTTTATTCTTTGATAAGGCTTTCAATGCTGCTTCAACTTCTCCTTTCATCACCAATGGTTCCGTATCATAAGGTACAGGTTGAATTGGCTGTTGGTCCACTTGATCTTTATCATATAAAAACTCTATATATTCCTTCCACCTTTTCTTGATCTTCTCAGCATTATTCAACATAGAACCTTGAGCATCTTGTAACATTCCAATTTGAGGCTGGAATTTTTTCTTTAACTGTCATAGCTTTAGGAAAGCCAATCTTGTTCTTCCTCTAATAATTTCTGTTTCTATTTCCTTGCACGTGTCATTGTAGTACTTTTCCTTGTCCTGTCTTGCTGCACGTTGGAAATCTCTGTTGAGATCTGTGATTGTCTTTCTTTCTTCTCTGACTTTAGCTTCCCTGCATTTCTGGGCAATTTTCAGAGTTTTTTCCCTCATCCATTTTGGCTGTTTTTGCTTTTTCACCTTTTGTAGAGACTTCTCGCTTTCTTCTAACACAACCTTCTTGATGTCATTCCATAGCTCTTCTGGAGCTCTGTCATTTGTATCTAAAGCAGCAAATCAATTTTGCAGGCAGTCTTTAAATTCCAGTGGTATATTCTCAAGGTCATATTTTGCTGCATTCATGAGTGGTTTTTCTCTTTTTCAACTTTAGCTTGAGTTTGCATACTAGTAGTTGATGATCTGTACCACAGTCAGCTCCAGGTTTGTCTTTGTCGATGTTATAGAGCTTTTTCATTATTGACGTCCACAGATGCAATCAATTTGATTTTTGTACAATCCATTGGGCAAAGCCCATGTGTACAGTAGCCGCTTGTGTTGCTGGAAGAAAGTGTTAGAGATGAATATAGTAACATAGTAACATACAGTAGTAAATGACGGCAGATAAGGACCAGTATGGTCCATCTTGTCTGCCCAGTAAGATAGCAAGAGTAGGTACACCTGCCGCTCCGTGCAGGCCACCCCTCCCCATGTGTTTGTTGTAGGGGTGAACTCACCGCTCCGTGTAGGACACCTCTGTATGTTGAGAAATTAGTTAGTTAAGTTTATTTTGATTTTATCCTGTTGCTGTAAAGGGATCTACTGTGTCTGTCCTATGCTATTTTGAATTCTGTCACTGTATTTGCCCCCAACACTTCCATCGGGAGGGCATTCCAAGCATCCACCACCCTTTCAGTGAAAAAAGTATTCCTGACATTAGATCATTGGTCTTGAAGAGGTCTATCAGTCTTTCTCCAGCTCCATTTCTATTGCCAAGTCCATATTTTCCAACCACTTTGCCTTCTTCTTTGTTGCCAACCTTTGCATTCCAGTCACCCATGACTATCAGGATATCCTGTTTGCATGTTCTGTCAATTTCAGCTTGAACTTGTTCATATAACTCTTCAATTTCATCCTCTTCTGTAGCTGTTGTTGGGGCATATTCTTGAATTATAGTTGTGTTGATAGGAATTCCTCATAGATGAATAGAGATTAAGCAATCACTGTATTTCATTACAGTTCTTGCTAGTTTCTTCTTTATTATAAATGCAACACCATTTCTTTGTTGTCTTTCATTTCCAGCATAGTAGACCATGTGATCATCTGATGCAAAGTGCCCGATGCCAGTCCATTTCAGTTCGCTGACACCCAACAGATCAAGTTGTACACGTTCCATTTCATTCTTGACCACCTCCAACTTCCCTTGGTTCATGCTTCGTACTTTCCATGTTCCAATATGTAAAACATCTTTACAGCTTCTGACTCTCATTTCATGCACAGCTACATCAGCAGTTAGACATCCCGAGGGCTTTGATCCAACCACATCATAAATGCTGGCTTTGCTCTGCAAAGTCTTCAGCTCTTCCCCAGTAGCTAGTTGAGTGCCTTCCGACCTGGGGGTCTTATCTTCCAACATTATAGTGCAATTTGTTTTGCTGTGACTATCTATTGAGTTGTCATGGCAAGATACAGAAGTAGATTGTCGGGCCTTTCCTCCGTGCAGTTTAAGTTTAGTGTTGTTGCCGTTGCCACAGAAATGTGATCCTCTGCCGCCAACAATGTCCCATTCTGATGCTGCCCAGATGGGTTTTCATGGCAAGATACAGAAGTAGGTTGCTGGGCCTTTCCTCCATGCAGTTTAATTTTAGTGTTGTCGCCGTTGTCACAGAAATGTGATCCCCCGCCGTCAACACTGTCCCATTCTGCTGCTGCCCAGATGGGTGATTTGTCTTGGTCTGGCACCTCAGCTGAATCCTGTCCATCTTGGGAGACCCTGCAAGTAGTTAAACTACCGATAGCTTAGCCCTCAGTATCACTGATGCACACAAGCCCTCACAGCACGACAAGCTGCAAATCAAGTGAGGGTATATATATAAATATAAATATATATATATATATATATATATATATATATATAAAAGCAACAGAATTGCAGGGTTTATGAGGAAAGGAGGAGTCACTATGGGTTAAACTGAAAAGGGGAAATAGAGCAACCATTTGCATATACAGACTTCCTTTACAGGCAGATAAAGTAGACATAGGGGCATGTTTACTAAACATTCCTAACGTGCGGGGCCGTGCTAGTGTGCCTGTGCCATATAAGGAGTGGGCGGTTCAGGCAGAAAATAGAAAAAAAACGGTAGTAAGCAACTGGACGTGTGTGCGTCGCGCTAATGTGCGGGGGTCGACATTAGCGCGTGGAAAGGCAAAGTGGCGCGCTGCTGAGTATACAAAACAACAGAGCTGTGGTACAACGGTGAAGACACTGACCAATGGTGCAGGGGCCATGGGTTCAATCCCCCAGTGTGCGCAACAACAAAGGTCAGCTGAGGCAGTAACTGTAATGATTAACATTGTTTTAGGAGGAAAATTAATTTGGAACGGCATAAGGCGGCGCACAGTTATTTTTGGGCAGCAGAAGGTGGCGCACTGGTCCCCTTGGGCGGCAGAAGGCGGCGCGCTGATAGGCACAAGGCAGCGCGCCGATGCACAAGCACAGGAACAGAGCCACAGCACAATGGTTAAAACACTGACCAACGGTGCAGGGATCAGGGGTTCAACTCCTCACAATGCCCAGTGAAAAATGCCTGCTGAGGCAGTATGTATTATGTTGTGGAGTGCTGTAGGAGGCTGTATAATTTTATTTTGTTATCACTACTAGCAAACGCACTCTCCCAGCATGTTAACATACGGCGGCCCATAAGGCACATGTTACAGTGCACTGTTCGCCAAGGCACCCTTGAATGACCCCTATAGGGCAGCATGTATGTTGCGACACAGGATAATGTATAGTGCACCCTATAGGGATGGCAACCATAAGGTGGCCTACAGGGCGCCCTATGAAGCACCCTCAGAGGCACCTAATGGGTATAGTAAGCTGAGGGTGGTCTTGCCGGCATAGACATATGTACAGTAAATAAAAATAAAGCTGTGGACAGCCCTACCAAAGGGCCCCACTGTGGGTTTGAACCCATGACCTCTGGCTGCACAGGCAGTGATGTAACCATTGCGCTACAGCTCCATAGCTGTAAGCAGGCCCCTGGCTGGCTGCAGATAGCCTACACGTCACCTCACAGACAGTCTGCTGGTGTCAACAGGATAGGGTTAGGCCACCCGTACCCATGATGCACTGCACATGCAAATTAGCTGTCCGCAGATGGACACAAGATAAGGAATGCACCCCCACAGCACCTCGGCCCTGTTGGGGGAAGTGACCGGGTGCACCCACACAGCACCTTGGCCTAGTAGGGGGCACTGACCGGGTGTTTTACTGGCACAGAGTAGCCACACACCGTTACATCGTGCGGGTACTGTGCTCACCCTGAGTGTGCAATGAGGTGGCCAGGACCAGGTCAACAACACCTGCCATGGCTGATGGAGGCCAAGCGGGCGTTCCAAAGCAGTGTTAATGTGTAAGATAGCTAGTTTCTGCACAAACACCATGGATATCCCTGTCTGCCGCCATCAGGCACCCCCACCCCCCCCCCCCCCCATGGCAAACATGGTCCCCATCAAGAGATCCACACTCTACTTCCCTGCAAAGGTGGCAGTAGAGGGCAACATCAACCCCAGTCCTGCTGAGGAACACCACCACCCCCCCCCAGGCAGGCAGGCAGCTCCATACACAGCCATAACACAATAGCAGACAGACATAAGCCCAGGGTATGGTAAGCTGCACTCCACCACCAGATATTCCCCTGCAGCAAGCCAACAGCCACTGCACTCTGCAAGCCATTATAGCAAGACATTTACCAGCTACAAACAGTCTGCTGGTTAGTCCATAGTGCATGTTCCCAATGGAGATGCATGCACCCAGAACTGGGCTGTCTGCATACACAGCAAGCAGATAGATCAGTGACTGGGCCCCAAAGAGAAACCCATATCTATCACATGAGAGAACTACTATACAGCACTATGGGGGGGCCTAGCCATGCTGTGGTCACTGCACAGTCAGGGTGAGCGTGATCCCCCAGAAGGACATGCTTTGGCCACCCTGTCTGTGTAGGTGGTGGCCGGACACTACAATATCCCAGCCAATGTCCCTGCCAGGGCCCTATGCCCAGTGCAGATGCATCCTGGCCACGCCACCCTGCCCTGGCTATACCCATGGTACCTTGCACCTCATTATGCACATTGACTGGCCAATACTGGCAACAGTGCTGGCAGTGCGGGCTGTTGAAGGGGCTTGCAGCCAACACCCACTGTATAGACAGACACACACTTCCACACCTCTGCCATCATGGTGCTACGATTGAGGGGGTAAGTAGCCTTGCCCACCAAACCGGTCCTGAGCACGGCAAGGCATGGATATGGTATGCATTACAGCTGGTGGTCACTCCCCAGGGTGGTAAGCACCATCAGAGGCCAGGCCTGGAGCATGCCCCGCAAACACCTAACAGATTGTTTGGATGGGGTCAACTAGCAGTATGTACGTAACGTATGGATAACTGCCTGCCTGTGCTCCTAGCAAACGTCTCCGAGCTGTGTACCGTATACCTCAGGTGTAGGGTGACATTGGTAAGTTATGCAAGTGCTCGTTTTGGGTGCTGCATGCACGGTCCAATGTTCTGCCTTTCCATGAGACATTGGCCAATGGGGCCTGTGGGTGTGGGTGTGTCTGCCCTTGATGGCTGCTGCTTTACGGCACAGATTCCCAACTCCAGTCCAGGTTTGCATCACACTGTTCGGGTTTTCCTGCTATCCCTCATGAATATGCATGGGCTACATCTACATGCCATGGGGGTGGTGCATAGATATACAGCACAGGCATTTGTATGAGTGTCAGCATGGAACCTGACTGGTGTGTGGCCCACCAGGACTGCATTTGGGTGATTCTGCTCTAGGTACTGCCCCTGTTCATGGTGTCTGTGCTCAGTGGGGTAAAAGATAGATGTCTTACCATTGCATATGTCCCCGCCATGAAAGGTGTGTCCTTACTATCACTGTTTAGTTGTGGGAAAAATATGTGGGCAGGATTGGCAGTAGCCCCAGCTGGGCTTTGAACCTGTGACCTTCTGTTCTTGTATGCACTGTCTGTGTGCACTGCACCACTGTGTAGCCACAGATTGGTTGGATTCCCTGGACTGTCCATGACTGTGGATCCGGCAGGACCTGTCTGTTGCAGTGGACTGTGCCAGCCTGCACATGGCTAGGCCTCTGTCTTCTGTGGTTAGCAGCCACTGCCCCCTGCACCACATGTACTTGTCCGCCAACATGCTGGCATGAACTTCTCGCAGAAAAAGCAGTTGACCTGATTGCAATGTGGCAGTATGGGACTGCATTTGGGGGACTTGGCTGTAGGTAATGCCCATTGTTGTGGTGTGTGTGCGGTGTTGGGTAAAATATGGGTGTTTTCCCCATGCATACAGGGGTGTCTGCGCTATCTTTATTTAGTGGTGGGTAAAATATAGGGACTGGGCTGGCAGATGCCCCAGCTGGGTTTTGAACCTCTGCCCTCTGGTCCTGGAGGTAATGACTCTGTCCGCTGTATCACACTTTGGCTACAGAGACAGTGCAGCCCCTGGAGGCAGTAAGCCTGGCAGGATGGAGTCACAAACCCTGCTCTACGCAATTCTACTGTGGGCATATGCACCCTGTCTGGTGACAAACGTGCACATAAACCCCGGAAATGACCACGGGAAATGTGGGACAAAATATCACCACGCTGGGCAACAGTGATATTAATGGGCAACCATAGCAAACACTCCCAGGAAAGCTCCAAAACGTGGAAATGTTTTTTGGAAGAGTCTCCTCTCAGTAGACCCTTCCAAAATTCATTTCTTTTTTCTGGAGCTTTTCTGGGTGTGATTTCTGTATTTGCCCATCACTATAACTGTTCCCCAGCTGAATTACTATTTTTAATAGTTCTGTTGTGGTCATTTTCTATTCTTATTTTCACTTTTGTGCTGTGCACATATATCACACTGCTCACGTTTTGCTGGTTTCCCCGGTTTTCCTGTACATTGCTGACGGAAATGGTTTCTCTTCCCTTTAAATGCTTTCTACCGCAAGTGTTTCACTCGCGGTAGTTTTTACATGCAAATTCGGGCCCGATACTGTGCGGGGAGCCTCTCCCCTCCCACTCTCCACCCATTGACCCCGTCCCTCCGCCCCTCCGGAGCCTTCCTCCGCCCTCCTTTCGCCGTTCCACGCCTCTATCGGACATTTGCGGGCCCGCACTTGTACGGGGCCCGTTAGTGAGCCGCGTACCTGTGCGGGGGTGACACGCACGTGTGCGGGGCGTTTAAACGCGTTTCTGCGCGTTTCAGTGCCGCGTTGCCGTGCGCTATTTTGCGGCGCGCTATTTTGCGGATTTTAGTAAACATGCCCCATAGATTTAATTCAAGACATTCACAAAATTGCTATGGAAGGAGAAGTGCTACTGGTAGATGATTTCAATATGCAGGATGTTGACTGGAACATCCCAGCTGCAGTATCATCTAGAAGTAAGAACATCCTGGATTCTTAACCAGGGCTCCACACATCAAACAGTAAGTAAGGATTTGAGGGTTTCTTTGTTTGGTTTTTTTTGTTACACTGCTAGCTCTCTGACTGGGAGCTCTTAAAAGGGTTTTGTGTATATTTTTTAAAGCAAGGTTATTTCATTTTTGCTGTTTTAGGGGAACTGTACTTGAGCACAGTAGGCTGCTGAACTCTGTAACCTCCTCACGTTCAGGAACTGCTAACACCTCATCAGGTGTTAGTTCCCTCCCTACCCACCCCGACTCCCACCCACCCCTAGTGAGCAGTCTTGCTTTATAGGGCACCTCCCGCTTTAACACGTCACAGTGAATTGGACCAGCACATTTTGAATATAATTAAGGAGATTTAACTGCTTTTTCTCTGAAAGGACAGCTGCGAAACCAGCTGGTACTTGGTAGATCTCTCTCTCTTTTGCTTTAACAGATACCTAAGCTCCACAAACAGAACAATGGCTGGGAAAAATCGTATTGCTAAAGCTGTTGCCCCCGTTACAGCTTCTGCCTCGGTCCAGACAGAGGTCCTATTGCCAGTTGAAGAACCGGTTCCATGTGCAGGGTGCCTGCATGCTGAAGCTCTGAGGAAACAAGTGGAGGAACTCAGAGAGGAGGTGGCGAGGCTGAGGAGCATTCAAGACAGTGAGAAGTACATTGATGAGATGCTGCTTGCAGCAACCAGGCTCTCCAGCACAGGAGAAGATGGGTGCCAACAGAATGTCGATGGTTGGACAACAGTCACCAGAGCCTGCAAAATCACCAATCCAACTTCTCCAGCCCTTGAATTGAAGAACCATTATGCAGCCCTGGAAGTGGAGGAGGTGAAAGCATCCCTGGAAAGGGAAGAACCAGAGTTCAAGTACCCCATAGTTGCGGAATCAGTGACCAGAAGGAAACGAAGGGTAGTGGTGGTTGGAGACTCTCTTCTGAGGGGTACTGAGGCGTCCATCTGCCGACCAGACTTGATGTCCAGAGAGGTATGCTGTCTGCCTGGTGCGAAGATCCAAAATGTTACGGAGAGTTTGCCGAGACTCATCAAGCCCACTGACTATTACCCAATGTTGCTAATCCATGTTGGAACAAATGATACTGCCAGGTATACCTCGGAACGTATCAAAAGTGACTTCATGGCTCTGGGACAGAGGGTGAAGCAGGTAGGTGCACAGGTGGTGTTCTCTTCAATCCTCCCTGTTGAGGGTAAAGGCCAAGGCAGAGAGGCTCGCATCCTGGAGATTAATGCATGGCTGCGTGGATGGTGTCTTCGAGAGCGTTTTGGTTTCCTAGACCATGGGATGCTGTTCCAAGGGTTGCAGAGCAGAGATGGCATCCATCTGTCCAAGAAAGGTCAACACATCTTTGGTAGTAGACTGGCTAATCTACTGAAGAGGGCTTTAAACTAGATTCGTTGGGGATGGGTGAAGAAAGCCCCCAGGTAAGTGAAAGCCCCCAGGTAAGTGATACATTAAATACCTTTATGGAAATGGGTAACAGGGGTAACATATGGAAAGCAGTGTGTATTAATGCCCGTAGCATGGGAAATAAGATCTCTGAAGTTGAAGCTTTGGTGGGAGTGGCTGACTTAGATTTAGTGGCAGTTACAGAAACATGGTTCACAGAAAACCATGACTGGGATGTAAATATACCTGGCTATACTTCATTCAGAAAGGATAGGGTAGGAAGAAGGGGAGGAGGAGTAGCACTATATGTAAAAACTACTATTAAAGCTTTGGAATTACAGAGCTTAAAAGGGAGAGAGGAGGCATTGTGGGTTAAACTAGAAAGAGGGAAAGAGAAATCTATTTGCATTGGTGTGATATACAGACCTCCCTCACAAGAGGAAGAGGTGGACAGAGAGTTAATTGAAGACATACGCAGCATTGCTAGGAAAGGGGAACTGCTACTGCTAGGAGATTTCAATATGCCAGATGTTGATTGGCACATTCCTGCTGCAGTATCATCTAGGAGTAAGGAGATCCTGGATTCTCTACAGGGAGAACTATTCAGGCAATTGGTAACAGACCCCACACGTGAAGGGGCCATACTGGACTTGGTGCTTACCAATGGTGAAAGTGTTTCTGATGTTGTAGTGGGAGATCATTTTGCATCCAGTGATCACCAGATGGTGTGGTTCAGTAATAGGACTAGGGCTGTTAGAATCCATTCCAAGGTGAAGATCTTAGACTTTAGGAAGACTAACTTTGCGAAGATGGGCCAATACCTCAGGGAGTCATTAGTGGGATGGGAACAGCTGGGGGATGTAGAACAACAGTGGACAAAACTGAAAGGGGGTATTTTAAAGGCAACCAACCTTTTTGTTAAAATGGTAAATAAAGGCAAAAGGAACAGGAGACTGCTATGGTTTTCGAAGGAAGTAGCTGAAAAAGTGAAGAAAAAGAGGGAGGCCTTCATGAAATACAAGAGATCACAGAGAGAGGAAGACAGGCATCTGTATTTGGAAAAACTTAGAGAAGCTAGCAAAGTAGTCAAGAAGGCAAAGATTCAAAAGGAGGAGGAAATAGCCAATGCAATAAAATGGGGGGATAAGACATTTTTCAGATATATTAGTGAGAAGAGGAAGGGCAAAAGTGGTATTGTCAGACTCAAGGGTACAGGGGGGGAATATGTAGAAGCTGATAAGGATAAAGCGGAATTGCTTAACAAATATTTTTGTTCTGTGTTCACAGATGAAGAACCAGGAGCAGGACCTCAGAAAACACCCACAAATAAGAACAGAAGCGAGGGACATCTTGAACAATTTTCAGAAGACTGTGTTCGTGAGAAACTAGCTCAACTTAAAGTAGACAAAGTGATGGGACCGGATGGGATACACCCTAGAATACTGAGGGAACTTGGGGACGTTCTAGCAACTCCACTGACTGACCTTTTCAATGCCTCGTTGGAGTCGGGATTGGTGCCAAAGGACTGGAGAGAGGCTCATGTGGTGCCTTTACACAAAAGCGGAAGTAAGGATGTGGCTGAAAACTACAGGCCGGTTAGTTTAACTTCAGTGGTGAGTAAATTAATGGAAACGCTGTTGAAAGAGAAAATAGTGAGGTTTCTGGAGTCCAGCGGATTACAGGATCCGAGGCAGCATGGATTCACCAGAGGCAGGTCTTGTCAGACAAATCTGATTGATTTCTTTGACTGGGTGACCAGGGAGTTGGACCGAGGGAGAGCTCTAGATGTGGTGTATTTAGATTTCAGTAAAGCCTTTGACACTGTTCCTCACAGGCGACTTATAAACAAACTGAGCACCCTAGGGATGGACCCTAAAGTTACTGCTTGGGTTAGAAATTGGTTGGGTGGGAGGCGACAAAGAGTACAAGTAAATGGAGCTCACTCTGAGGAGAAGGATGTTACCAGTGGTGTGCCCCAGGGATCTGTCCTTGGTCCGATTCTTTTTAACATCTTTGTTAGTGATATAGCGGAAGGGCTGTCGGGTAAGGTTTGCCTCTTTGCGGATGATACCAAAATCTGCAATAAAGTAGACACCCAGGAAGGTGTAGATAATATGAGGAGGGATCTGGCTAAGCTTGAAGAATGGTCTAGAATTTGGCAACTGGGATTTAATGTTAAAAAATATAAGGTCATGCATTTGGGCTGCAGCAATCCAAGGGAGCAATACAGTATAGGAGGTGAAGTACTTTTGTCCACTAAAGAAGAGCGGGACCTAGGCATAGTTGTGTCCGATGATCTTAAAGTAGCTAAACAGGTAGAAAAGGCGACGGCAAAAGCTAGAAGGATGCTTGGGTGCATACGGAGAGGAATGGCTAGCAGAAAAAAGGAGGTGATAATGCCTCTGTATAAGTCTTTGGTGCGACCTCATTTGGAGTATGGTGTGCAATTCTGGAGACCGCACCTTCAAAAGGATGTGAACAGGATGGAGTCGGTGCAGAGGGTTGCTACTAAGATGATTAGTGGTCTTCATTATAAAGCATATGAGGACAGACTTAAGGATCTTAATATGTACACCTTAGAGGAAAGGTGGGATAGAGGTGATATGACTGAGATGTTTAAATGCCTCCGTGGCATAAATGTTCAGGGAGAGAGCCTCTTTCAATTGAAAGCAAGTTCTGCGACGAGGGGACATGGGATGAGGGTGAAGGGAGATAGATTCAGGAGTGATATGCGGAAATATTTCTTTACGGAAAGAGTAGTGGATCCGTGGAATAGTCTCCCAGTGGAGGTGGTAGAGATGAGGACAGTAACTGAATTCAAAAAAGCATGGGACCAACACAGAGGATCTCTAAAGGTAAAAAGTGGACTGTTGTAGTTGTTATGGAAGGACAGACTAGATGGGCCTTGTGGTCTTTTTCTGTCATCATGTTTCTATGTTTCTAAGAACTGTTCCATCAACTGGTAGCAGAACACACAGGGGAGAAGGCCATGCTGGAAAGCATTTCTGATATTATAGTAGGTGATCATCTCTCATCCTATGATCACCAGATGATTTATTGATTTATTTATTAGTATTTAGCTCATGCCTTTCCAGTAGTATATCATCTGATGTACTACTGGGAAGGCGTGAGCTAAATACTAATAAATAGCAATACAAGCAATACTAATAATATCAATACTAATAAATAGCAATACAAGAGCTGAGACAGTTCACTCAAAAGTGAAGGTCCTAGACTTTAGGAAAACTAACTTTGTTAAGATGGAACAATAGCTCAAGGAGTTGTTAGTGGGATGGGAACAGCTGAAAGCACATATTTTAAGGCAAAGGACATATATTGGCTGGATAAAATGCAAAAACATTATTGTTAAACCGAAGAGTAGAGAAAAAGAATATTTAGAAGCTGATGAGGATAAAGTGGAATTGCTTAGTGAATATTTCTATTCTTTGTCGGGGAGTAGGACCTCAGAAAGCACACAAATAGGAACAGAAGCAAGGCAGATTTTGAACAATTCTCAGAAGACCATGTTTGTGAGACGCTACAGTAGCTAAACAAAAATTAGAAAAAGAGATGGGGCCAGATAGGATACATCCAAAAGTACTGAAGGAACTTGGTGGAGTTCTGGCATTTCCACTGTCTGACCTTTTCAATGTGTCTTTAAAGTTGAGAGTAGTCCTAGAAGATGGAGAAAGGCACGTGTGGTCTCTCTACACAAAAGCAGAAGTAAGAACAAGGTTGGGAAGTATAAGCTGGTACCTCTGTGGTAAGTAAATTAATGGAAATGTTGCAAAAATGAAAAAACCTAGAGATAATGAGCTTCTGAAATGCAATTGTTTGCTGGATCTGAGGCAGTATGGTTTTACTAGAGGCAGGTCTTGTCAGAAAAATCTCTAGGTGACCAGAGAGTTGTAACAAAGGAAAGTGCTAGATAAGGCACACTTAGATTTCAGTAAAGCCTTTGACACTGTTCCACACAGGCGACTTATAAATTTAGCACCCTAAGGATGAACCCTAAAGTGACCGACCGGGTTACAAATTGCTTGAGTGGAAGGCAGCAAATGGTACAGGTAAATGCAGTTCACTCTGAGGAGGTGGGCATTACCAGTGGTGTGCCACAGGGATCTGACTTTGGTCCATTAATTTTTTAACATTTTTGTACGTTATATTGCAGAAGATCTGTCCTGTCAAGTTTACCTCTTTGAAGATGATACCAAAATCTGCAATAGGATAGACACTCAGGAGGGTGCAGATAACATGAGGAGGTATCTATCAAAACTTAAAGAATGGTTGAGAATTTGGCAGCTGAGACTTAGGGGTATGTTAACTAAACTGCGTTAGTGTGATTCGCGTTAGAAGCCACGGTAGAGACAGAAATCCCAAATAAGGACATGGGCGGTACATCGTTACCGAGAACGTGCCGAGGCGCCATAAATGAACGAGCGCTATAGGCCACGTTACCGCGCGTTAATCTTAAGAAGGTGCGCAGGCAACCAAGCACAGCAACAGAGCTGTAGCACAATGGTTACAACACTGACTGATGGTACAGCGGTCATGGGTTCGATTCCCCAGTGGGCCTAATGTATAAGGCTGGCTGAGGCAGCACCCTTTACATTTAAGTAGTGATTGTTGAGGCATTTGGCATGCATTTTAATTAGTGCTGCCAGCAAACACACCCTCACGGTGGCATAACCTAAGGTGCCGCATAAGGCACCCCATAACGCACTCCATAGGGCACATTATAAAGTGTACTGTCCGCCAAGGCACCCTATAATGTCCCCTATAGGACACCTTATAAGGCTGTGAACAAAGCCCTGCTGTGGTTACCTTATAAGGCTGTGAACAAAGCCCTGCTGTGGTTACCAGGATAGGGTTAACCCACCCGTACCCATGATGCACTGCACATGCAAATCAGCAGTTGAGAGATGGGCACAAGATTGGATATGCACCCCCACAGCACCTCGGCCTGGTAGGGGCAACAGACCATGTGTGGCACTGCCACAGAGTAGCCACAGAAAGTCACATTGTGCGGGTACTGTGCCCACCCTGAGGTTGAGGTGGGGCGCCCAGCAACAGGTCCACAGCATCTTTCATGGCTGAAATACGCTATGCTGCAGGTCCTCATCAGTGTGTGATAGGTAGTTCTGTTAGACACACCTAGGATACATCTGTGTCCTGCTGTATGTCTCGGTCATGTCTAGTCCTTATGGGTGATGATGCACCGAGAATAGTGCATATCCTGTGTTGGTGCCATGGTTACCTGCTGTAGGTGAAGGTGTGTGGGGGGGTGTATGGACCCATAGGAAGATTATGTACCACCACACAACCCACCCTCTGGGGCTCAGGGTGGGAAACAGGATCACCCACCAATAGATCCACAGTCTACCTTCCTGCAATGGTAGCAGTAGAGGGGACCATCAACCCCAGTCCTGCTAGGGAACAGACAGAGCAGTACACATCCATAATGCAATAGCAGACAGACAGCAGGCCTGGAAATGCTCAGCTGCCCCCCACCATTATCTGACATTCTCCAGCAGCAAGCCTCCAGCCACTGCACCCTGCAAGGTGTTCCGGCAAGACACATACTAGTTGCAGACAATCCAGCAGCTAGTCCATAGTGCATGGTCCTGGAGGAGATGCATGTACCCAGAATGGGGATGTCAGCATACACACCAAGCAGATAAGTCAGTGATTGGGCCCCAAAAAAACCCCCATAAATATCACGAGAGAAATACTATATAGCACTATGGGGGAACCTAGCCATGCCATGGTCACTGCTCAGTCAGGGTGAGAGTGACCTCCCAGCAGGACATGCTATGGCCACCCTGTCCGTGCAGGTGGTACCGGGCACTACAATGTCCGAGCCATTGCCCTATGCAGATGCGGCCAGGCCAGGCCACCCTATCCAGGCTATTCCCACAGTACTGTGCTCCTCATTATGCACATTGGCAGGCCAATACTGGCAACCGTGCTAGCAGTGTGGGCTGTGGAGGGTGTTGGCAGCCACCACACACTGGATAGACAGACACACACTCCCCACACCTATGCCAGCATTGTGCAACTATAGAGGTGTTGGGCAGCCCAGGCCACCACACCAGTCCTGGGCACAGTGCAGGCATGGCTATGGTACGCAATACTGTAGGAGTCACTCCCCAGGTTGGTAAGCACTGTCAGACACTAGACTTGTAGCACACTCCACAGACATCAGAAAGGTTGCTATGATGCAGCTCACTCAGAAAATTGTACTTAACCTAGGAATTGCTATCTGCCAGTTATCATAGCAACCTTTGATAGATGTATACCATATTCCCCGGTTTAGGGTGGCATTACTAAGGTATGCAAGTGCTAGTATTGGGAGATGCACACAGAGCCCAATGTCCTGCCTCTCCAGGAGGCTTTGGATAATGAGGCCTGTGGGTGCGGGTGTGTCTGCCCCTGTTGGCTGCTGCTTTACGACAGAGGTTCCCAACTCCAGTCCTGCAGTGCCAAACACTGTTCGGGTTTTCATGCTGTCCCTCATGAATATGCATGAGAGACATCTGCATACCATGGGGGTGGCGCATAGAAATGCAGCACAGGCATCTTTATCAGAGGCAGCATGGAACCGGAATGGTGTTTGGCCCTCCAGGACTGCATTTGGGAGACTCTGCTCTAGGTAATATATATGTTTATGGTGTCCGTGCTCTGTAGGGTAAAATGTAGGTGTCTTGGGCATGTTTACATCATCTGCACTAAAGGTGCTGTCTGTATTAGCATGTTGTAGTAGTGGGTAAAATATGGGGACAGGGTTGGCAGGAACCACAGCTGGGACTTGAACCTGTGACCCTCTGCTTCTGAATACACTGGTTTTGTGCATTGCACCACCTTGTTGTCACAGAGTCAGTACATTCCTTGGTGATACCATGACTGTTCGTCACACAGGGCCCGTCTGTTGCAGTACACATCACCCACCTACACAGGGCTAGGCCACGGTCTGCTCTGGGCAGCTGCCACTGCCCCCTCCACCACCAGTATCCCTCAGCAACCATGCTGACATGCCCTTCTGCTGGTGGTGCTGGTGGTGCGCAGTCACAGGCCATCCAGTGTGCAGGTAGGCGGCTGCCTATGGTGCGGGTTCTGGGGTAGGGGTGCCTGCATAGACTTCCACACTCCCCCCAGCCCTGCCTACCGATGTTCTGTGCCCTTGGGGGTAGCTGTTGGGTACTATCCCCTGTGACACTTTTGGAAACACACTCATGCCCATGTTGGGCCTTCAGCAGTTGCTGTCTGGCTGCTCTGCTGTTTCAGCATTCGTATGGGCCACCTAGGAATCACCCTAGTCCGCACTGTGCCCCAGCTCCACCACAGCATGTGCTGCCTGCGGCCCTCTGTATCCCCTTCTCCGGCATCTGTCCTGTTGCCGTTCTGACTTGCCCGCCCTGATGTTGCGGGACATGTGCATGCCATAGGAACCCTGTCTGATGGTGGGGAAAACCCTGAGCAGCGCTATTTCACAGTGGGCTCCTTCACCTTGTATGGGGACGGAGTATAGACCCTTCCACGATTTATATCTGTTCTATGGAGCTCACTCGGGAGGGGGGGAGGGGTTGATGTTTCTCATTGATACCACTATTGGCCAGCTTGGTTATGGTTGTTTTCCAGTTTGTTGGGGTCATTTCAGTGTTTATGTGCCCTTTTGTTCTGTGCACATGTATCACACGTATCACTTTTTTTTGGTTTCCCTGCCTGGGCTGTACATTGCTGACACTGAAATGGTTTCTCTCCCCTGTATTGTGCATTTAACGGCAGGTTTTCAATCGCGTTTGGATTCAGCTCTTCAGATCAGCGCGTTAGTGTGCAGGGAGCCTCTCCCCGCCCACTCTCCGCCCACTGACCCCTTCTCTCCGCCCTCGCTCCACCTTCTGCGGTGTTTTACCGCGCCGCGGGACTTTACGAACGTTAATGTTGGTTAACGCACGTTATGTAACGTTAACGATCGTTAGTGCATCATAACGCGCGTTATGATGAGCTAATGATCGTTAACATTACATAACGCGTGTTATGTAACGTTACCGCAGTTTAGTAAACTACCCCTTAATGTTAAAAAATGCAGAGTCATACATTTGGGCTGCAAAAATCCAAGAGAGCATTACAGTATGGGGGTGAAGTATTTGCGTCCACAAAAGAAAAGTGGGACATGGAGGTGATTGTTTCTGACTATCTTAAGATACCTAAGGTATAGAAAAGGTGACAGTGAAAACCAGAAGGATGCTTGCATGCACAGAAAGAAAGATGTCTAGCAGGAAGAAGGAAGTGACAGTGTCTGTACTGAATCTTTTGTGAGACCTCGTGGATTACTTTTTGCATGTGATGAGGTATATAGAATATCACCCATTCCTCTCCAAAGGGATTAGCAACAGTGCCTTTTAGGAGAGTCTGCAGCCCAGAGTTCAGGGCTGGGAGAGTGTGGCTCCCAGGGAGAGATTAAAATTGGTAAAATGTAGGTCGGTTCTTTACGCCATCAAAAAGTAAAAAGACTAGGGGACACGCAATGAAGCTACAATGTAAGCTTATACGACTCTGGAATTCATTACCAGATGATGTGGTACAACTGGGTCTAAAAATGTTTTGGACAAGTTCCTGGAGGATAGGTCCTTAAACCATTATTAAACAGGACCCAGGAAATTCACTGCTTATACCATGACAATCAATGTGGAACCTGTGTACCTTTTCAGGAACCTGCCGGTACTTTTAATCTGGATTGGCTACTGTTGGAAACAGAATACTGGGCTTGATGGACCTTGGTCTAACCCAGTATGGCATTTCTTATGTTCTTAAGAACCATCAGGCTGCAGAAGGGAGAGAGACCTGGGGAGCCAGAAGTCCTTCCAAGGCAAGCCATGCCAAAGAGTTCTGAGGTAGGAACTTTAACTGGGGTTGGAGGAATGGCCTGCGAGAACCAGCTTTTGGAGGTTTAAGAAGCTGTGACAGAATTAAGCTTCTTTTATTTTCCCCAAACTGCTGTCTGTTCTGGGTTTTGCTTTGTGGAGGTTTAACAAGCTGGGACAGAATGAAAACTGCTTTCATTTTCCCTGAACTGCTGTCTGGCCTGTATTTTAAAGAAAACCCCTTCCAACCATACGTCACACTAACACAGTGCAAGTCTGGAGACCACACCTTTAAAAGGATATAAACATGATACAGTTGGTGGAGAGGATGGCTACAAAAATAGTCACTGGTCTTCATCATGAAGACTATGGGGACAAACTGAAATATCTCAATACTGTACGTGTACTTTGGAAGAATGGTGGGAGAGGGGAGCTTTGATAGAGATGTTTAAATATCTCTGTTGCATAAATGCACAGGACAATGGTCTCTTTCAATTGAAAAGATGGGTCATAAGATGAAGGTGAAAGAAGTTAGACTTGGAATTAATTTAAATAAATATCTCTTTATGGAAAGAGTGTCAGATGCATGCAGTAATCACCCAGTGGAGGTAGTGGAGACAAGTACTGTATCTGAATTCAAGAAAGCATAGGAGAAAGACAGAGAATCTCTAAAGGAAAAAAAAAGGGACTGTGAAGCATAGCAGTTAGGTCAGACTGGATAGGTCATATGATCTTTATCTGCTATCATTTAACTCTGTTTTTATCTTTCTAATATGGGACAGATTATTTAGTGTCAGATTTATTTTATTTAACAAGTTTTTTATACTGCTTTAACATTTCAGTCAAAATGGTTTAGAGTGTAACTTAAACTTGGTAATAAACATGGACATTGATAAGTTGGATTTTTCTGAGGCAATGACGGGTTAAGTGACTTGCCCAAGACTACAAGAAGTACTAAAGAGAATTAAACCCGGTTTGCCGAGCCAGTGCTTTAACCATTAGGCTTCTCCTCCACTCTGGATTGGACAGATTGCACAAGGTCAGATGGTAATTTTCTGCCATCTACTATGAACCTGATATTCAAAGAAGCTTCAGTTGTGGCATGTAGGTGCCTATGTGCAGCTTATAACCACCAAAGGTTTTGACTGAATAAAGGCATTAAACTTTAAGTTTTGGTGCTTAAAATGTATCTATTTTCATGTTTACGTATTTATCATATTTATATACCACCTTTCCCTGAAGGTTGTGAGGCAGTTTACAATGAAATGATGCCCACATTTAAAGACAAGAACAAAGATATTACTGAGAAGAAGAATAAAGTATATTGACCCAGTAATATCCTTATCACTTAAAAACAATAGTAAAAAGATATTCCGCACAGTGTTAATGGGAAGCATTGAAATGTGAAAGAGTATGTTATTGAATCCATGCTGACTCCAGGAAAATCAGTCCCTGTGTTTTCTTGGTGAGGCGCAACTGGAAGTAGAATGTCAGGCTTTTCTTTCATGCAGTAAATCTACAGCACTTGGCATTCCAAGGTGGTCTCCCCCATCAACTACTAGCCAGGTATGACACTGCTTAGTGTCTGATTCATTCAGGGTGTCAAAGCCCTCGTATAGAAAGCATTGAAACCCTCTAAATTCTTCTCACCTGAAGTAGCAAATTATATAGCAGCAGATCTTTGCAAGAGAAGGCTTTATTACTAGTAATTACCAGAGATGTATGCAGGCAATAACATTTTGTTATTTTTTTGTTATTTTTCATGAATATGTGCCAATTTTCTTTTTTGTTATTTTCACACTTTTAGTTAATACAGAATTGAATTGCCATACATTAAATATGGAGTGGAGGAGTGGCCTAGTGGTTGGGGCAAGGTACTTAAGGTCGAGGGTTCAAATCCCACTAGAGGACAGCAACCTTGGGCCGGAAGGACTGGGGTTTCTAGTCCACAGGTGCTCCTTGTGGTCTTGGACAAGCCATTTAACCCTCCATAGCCCATGTTCCCTGTAAAATAGTTATCTCCAAGTTATCATGCCCTGTTCAATGTAATTTCAGTTTGTTCAATGTAAACCACACTGATGCAGAATAGCGCGGTATATAAAAGAATATAAGTAAATAAACATCAAATTAAGGCATGCTAAGTTGATTAATGGTTTAAGGCATGCACTAAATTTAAGGCACAACAAGAAACTGAATACACACTAACAAATTCACGCCCATAGTAACTATCATCCGAATATCACTACTGAAGAGGGCTTTAAACTAGATTCGTTGGGGATGGGTGAAGAAAACCCCCAGGTAAGTGAAAGCCCCCAGGTAGGTGATACATTAAATACCTTTATGGAAATGGGTAACAGGGGTGACATATGGAAAGCAGTGTGTATTAATGCCCGTAGCATGCAAAATAAGATCCCTGAAGTTGAAGCTTTGGTGGGAGTGGCTGACTTGGATTTAGTGGCAGTTACAGAAACATGGTTCACAGAAAACCATGACTGGGATGTAACTATACCTGGCTATCCTTTTTTCAGAAAGGACAGGGTAGGAAGAAGGGGAGGAGGAGTGGCACTATATGTAAAAACTACTATTAAAGCTTTGGAATTACAGAGCTTAAAAGGGAGAGAGGAGGCATTGTGGGTTAAACTAGAAAGAGGGAAAGAGAAATCTATTTGCACTGGTGTGATATACAGACCTCCCTCACAAGAGGAAGAGGTGGACAGAGAGTTAATTGAAGACATACGCAGCATTGCTAGGAAAGGGGAAGTGCTACTGCTAGGAGATTTCAATATGCCAGATGTTGATTGGCACATTCCTGCTGCAGTATCATCTAGAAGTAAGGAGATCCTGGATTCTCTACAGGGAGAACTATTCAGGCAATTTGTAACAGACCCCACACGTGAAGGGGCCATACTGGACTTGGTGCTTACCAATGGTGAAAGTGTTTCTGATGTTGTAGTGGGAGATCATTTTGCATCCAGTGATCACCAGATGGTGTGGTTCAGTATTAGGACTAGGGCTGTTAGAATCCATTCCAAGGTGAAGATCTCAGACTTTAGGAAGACTAACTTTGCGAAGATGGGCCAATACCTCAGGGAGTCGTTAGTGGGATGGGAACAGCTGGGGGATGTAGAAAAACAGTGGGCAAAACTGAAAGGGGGTATTTTAAAGGCAGCCAACCACCTTTTTGTTAAAATGGTAAATAAAGGCAAAAGGAACAGGAGACCGCTATGGTTTTCGAAGGAAGTAGCTAAAAAAGTGAAGAAAAAGAGGGAGGCCTTCATGAAATACAAGAGATCACAGAGAGAGGAAGACAGGCATCTGTATTTGGAAAAACCTAGAGAAGCTAGCAAAGTAGTCAAGAAGGCAAAGATTGAAAAGGAGGAGTAAATAGCCAATGCAATAAAATGGGGGGATAAGACATTTTTCAGATATATTAGTGAGAAGAGGAAGGGCAAAAGTGGTATTGTCAGACTCAAGGGTGCAGGGGGGGAATATGTAGAAGCTGATAAGGATAAAGCGGAATTGCTTAACAAATATTTTTGTTCTGTGTTCACAGATGAAGAACCAGGAGCAGGACCTCAGAAAACACCCACAAATAAGAACAGAAGCGAGGGACATCTTGAACAATTTTCAGAAGACTGTGTTCGTGAGAAACTAGCTCAACTTAAAGTAGACAAATCGATGGGACCGGATGGGATACACCCTAGAATACTGAGGGAACTTGGGGACGTTCTAGCAACTCCACTGACTGACCTTTTCAATGCCTCGTTGGAGTCGGGAGTGGTGCCAAAGGACTAGAGAGAGGCTCATGTGGTGCCTTTACACAAAAGCGGAAGTAAGGATGTGGTTGAAAACTACAGGCCGGTTAGTTTAACTTCAGTGGTGAGTAAATTATTGTAAACGCTGCTGAAAGAGAAAATAGTGAGGTTTCTGGAGTCCGACGGATTACAGGATCCGAGGCAGCATGGATACACCAGAGGCAGGTCTTGTCAGACAAATCTGATTGATTTCTTTGACTGGGTGACCAGGGAGTTGGACCGAGGGAGAGCTCTAGATGTGGTGTATTTGGATTTCAGTAAAGCCTTTGACACTGTTCCTCACAGGCGACTTATAAACAAACTGAGCACCCTAGGGATGGACCCTAAAGTTACTGCTTGGGTTAGAAATTGGTTGGGTGTGAGGCGACAAAGAGTACAAGTAAATGGAGCTCACTCTGAGGAGAAGGATGTTACCAGTGGTGTGCCCCAGGGATCTGTCCTTGGTCCGATTCTTTTTAACATCTGTTAGTGATATAGCGGAAGGGCTGTCGGGTAAGTTTGCCTCTTTGCGGATGATACCAAAATCTGCAATAGAGTAGACACCCAGGAAGGTGTAGATAACATGAGGAGGGATTTAGCTAAGCTTGAAGAATGGTCTAGAATTTGGCAGCTGGGATTTAATGTTAAAAAATGTAAGGTCATGCATTTGGGCTGCAGCAATCCAAGGGAGCAATACAGTATAGGAGGTGAAGTACTTTTGTCCACTAAAGAAGAGCGGGACCTAGGCGTGGTTGTGTCTGATGATCTTAAAGTAGCTAAACAGGTAGAAAAGGCGACGGCAAAAGCTAGAAGGATGCTTGGGTGCATACGGAGAGGAATGGCTTGCAGAAGAAGGGAGGTGATAATGCCTCTGTATAAGTCTTTGGTGCGACCTCATTTGGAGTATGGTGTGCAATTCTGGAGACCGCACCTTCAAAAGGATGTGAACAGGATGGAGTCGGTGCAGAGGGTTGCTACTAAAATGATTAATGGGCTTCATTATAAAGCATATGAGGACAGACTTAAGGATCTTAATATGTACACCTTAGAGGAAAGGCGGGATAGAGGTGATATGATTGAGATGTTTAAATACCTCCGTGGCATAAATGTTCAGGGAGAGAGTCTCTTTCAATTGAAAGTAAGTTCTGCTATGAGGCGACATGGGATGAGGGTGAAGGGAGATAGATTCAGGAGTGATATGCGGAAATATTTCTTTGCAGAAAGAGTAGTGGATCCGTGGAATAGTCTCCCAGTGGAGGTGGTAGAGATGAGGACAGTAACTGAATTCAAAAAAGCATGGGACCAACACAGAGGATCTCTAAAGGTAAAAAGTGGACTGTTGTAGTTGTTGTTATGGAAGGACAGACTAGATGGGCCTTGTGGTCTTTTTCTGTCATCATGTTTCTATGTTTCTATCACAAGGCTTCTAAATTTAGACCAACTAGTAACTCTCATAGGTTAATCTACCTAACTCAGGCACCCAGTTCTAGAATTAAAAACTGAACATCTAATTTCATCCCACTGACCTGGGCCTTCTTCTGGCCATGTCTGCTTTTTAGGAACGCAAAGTTAGAAACTCATCAGTGAGTAGATTTTAATAAGCCAGAACTAGGTGCCTAACTAGAAGCTTAGAGGGTCATTCTAAAAGGTGCAGTCATGGTTTGGACATCTGCAGATATGCACATGGATGTCAAAATCACAAACACGTCTCCTTAACCATTTCACAAATGCCATTCCCATACCAAGTAGGCACAGAGGTATGGGGGAAGGCATGTCTGGGGAGGGGCAATGGACTTACACATCCTGGTTCAATCACAGAAGCAGCAGAGCCATCTGCAGGGACATGCATGAATATTCCTGCTCCAGGTACGAATGGGTATCAGGAAAGTGTTTGCTTTCACCTAAAAACATCCAGAGAGTGTAGAGAAGAGAGAGAATTAAGTAACTAGCTTTAGATTACAAAGTCCCACATTGGGATTATGAACTGTGGTCACCCAGCTTTAACACTAGAAGCCCCAAAAAGAATTTTACCTAAAACCCCCAAAGTGTGTCAATTGACGCATTATCACGATGACTGCGTTTAGCATGAAATGCAGATATGAATTAATGTGAAGTTACTTATTTGTTAAATAAGTGCAGTATGTGATGTCATTACATGACATCACCATGTATTTATTGTTTGTAATGTCGGAGTAAAACTATAAACAGTGATTGAGATGCGCCACCTAGTGGGAACATGAATTTATACCTAGAAGCCCAAAGTATGTCAATTGACGCATCCAAGACAATTGAGTGCATCAATTGACGTACTTTGGGGCTTCTGGGTATAAATTCATTTTCCCACTAGATGGTGCATCTGTCATTAATTTTCGATACGCATATTTGAACATCTTGACCTTGCTAACAAAGTCATGGAACATGACTGACATGGTTCTAGCAGTGGCGCTGGTATACAACTTCGAAGATGCATTTGCGTCAATTGATGCACTTTGGGGCTTCTAGTGTTAAGCCATTACTCTAATAATTATGCTATTAGACATTTTGGCTCTGAAATGCTCTCCTGGGGACATCTATATAGACATTTGATACACATGCATATTTGGCATGTCCACGAGTAGTATAATGATTTCTGGAACTATGCCTGAACTTGCACGTGCCTACCATTCTTTTCAGATATTTTGGCTTTTTAAGTCCCAGATTGCACTTGAATGTCCCATTTGGAATACACCTCTTAGTGACTAGATCTTTTGATTAGTGGACTGAATGCTGCTATTGGAGCATTAAAGTGAAATGATAACAAGCATATATAAGCCAGTCACCACAAAATCAGTGAGTTGGTAGAATACATTTAAACTGAGTAAGAAAACATTGCATAAAATTTATGTATTGCAATACTCCACATTAGCTTAATAAGCATGCAATCAATCTGTTGAATTTTGATTGAGTGAGATGCTGAAAAGTGCACTCAGCTAAATTATTTTTAGATTCTAACGTTCTCTGCTAGAACATTAACTTCCACACACTTATTCTTCACAGCAATAATTACTTCTGATTTAATTACGAGGTATGAATGAACTGCTAAAAGTTCAGATAACCAGGCACAATCGCTGCTCATTTTTAATTTTCTTATCAACTTTTTAAGTAGAATATGTGGTAGGCTGATGAATGTAATGGCAGTTCTGGTTGCTAAGGTAGCTATGGTCCTCTTTCAAAAAAAAAAAGAAATCCTTCCATTATAGTAAATTGATGCAATGTCCATCAAAGAAGTTCTTCAGTAAGATTTGTTATCCAAACCTTATGCTTAGTCATTTGCATCATCTACCTTCACTTCCCACCTTAACAAAATTATCACAAGCTGGAGGTGATGTCAAACAAGACTGCAACTTTATTTAACATGTAAATTAACATATTAGGCAAATATACAACATTAGTAACCCACCTACCTCAGCTCCCTCTTCATTCTCACAATTCAATTCAACTTCCCTTTCAGGCACTTAGCCTCCTATCACCACTATTCCCTAGCCCCCTCTTAATCTGGATCCACAGTGGCATCTAGCCTCCTGACTAGTCAGTGACAAACTAACTGTAATAAGGTACCATGTGCCCTGGGAACATGTGTCCCCGGGAATACAGCCTCCCTCTATGCACAGACCATGCTTTCCACTCAAATTCTCATCCCATGCAAACCCATGGCAGTGATGCTTGATGGCTTCAGAATCTAAGAAGTTACTCAGTTCTGAACTATTCCTTCTTTCCAGTAGGCCAATTATGAGAGATGGCTGAACTCCAAATGTCTTCTAAGTGACAAACCTGCCCTACAGCACACCAAAATCCTAGTCAAAGAGGGTAAGGAAGGTGGATCAACAGTTTACCACTTCACCATCCTCTCAGCAAATGCCTAACAAAAAGAAACCTGCCTCCATTCATTCGCTGTCAGTAATTGGTCCACAGAACTTTTTCTGGGGGCCAATAAATCAGTCCTCCAGAGAAAGCCTCGTTACCAAGGGATTCAGCCATGTTAAGATACCCCTCAATAATTTTGTGGGGCTTACCAAAGTTCTTTAAAAATAATTTGTTATGAAGAAATCACATTTACATTAAGTTTATAAATACATTGATGCTTAATAGTAATTAGCATTATTATTAAGAAAATATCTGTGTGAATGATTTTTTAGAGAATATAGTCAAAGTTTGATAATATCTAAGTCCTTGACAAATTTAATAGGAACAGATGCACTTAAAAGGCATGTTGTAGTTGTAAAGTGCCGTTGAGTCAGTGTTGACTCCTGGAGACCCTCTGGATAGTTGATTTAAACTTTGTTTGTTCTTCAGCCAAGTGGCTCATTGTTGATAGAGTGATATCCATAGCTGCTGTTATTGTATCAATCCATTTCATTGCTGGCCTTCCTCTTTTATGGTGACATTCTACCTTCCCAAGCATTATGTCTTTCTCCAATGATCTCTCTCTTCGCATGATGTGTCCAAAGTATGAAAGCCAAAGTCTTGTCATCTCAGCTTCTAAGGAAAGCTTAGGTTTGATCTCCTCTAGTACTGACTAGTTTGTTCTTCAAGCAGTCCATGATATACACAGTATTTGACGCCAACACCATAATTCAAAGGCATCAATTTTCTTCCTTTCTATCTTTTTCACTGTCCAACTTTCATATCCATACAACGTTATTGAAAACACCATGGCCTGGACACGTCAAATCTTTGTATGGAGAGAGACATCTCTGCTCTTGAGAATCTTGTCTAGGTCCTTCCTAGCCATTCTACCAAGAGCAATATGTTGTTAGATTTCTTGACTGCTAGTCCTTTCTTTATTGATTGTTAATCCAAATAAGTTAAAGTTCTTAGCTATTTCAATTTCTTCTCTATCAGTGATGAACTTACTAATTTTTCTAGTTGTCAGGATCTTTGTCTTCTTAACATTAAGGTGCAGATCTATTTTAAGACTATATTCATTGATCTTGAAAAGCAAATGTTTCAGATGGTCTTCACTTTTAGCCAGTATTGTGGTATCATCAGCATAGCGAAGGTTGTTGATGAGTCTTCCATCAATCTTCACACCTCAGTTGTGAAAAGATATACGGGCCCTTTAACTAAAGTGTGGTAAAGATTTTTTGCCTTCCATGTGGTGACTGCAAAGTCTGTTGAGATGTGCCTAGCATCTTCGCATATAGTTACCACAGAGAAAAGCCTTACTGTGCAGTAAGTACAGTGACAAATAGCATGGATGCACTTACCACCTCTTTTTTTGAAGCTTATCTCTATTATGTATGCTATTGATTTGATGAGCATGCTTTAATACTCACTTTTTAAATGTGTGAAGATGTACATTTATTTCTATCTATGTGTGTAATTGTGTGCATCTATATCTACATATCTATAAAAAAATGCAAGGCATAGTCCATGCTCATTTGCCACCCCATTCTAGGATATGCAGTTAGCATGTGAGTTAGCATGTGCTCTCATACCAGCTCAATAACAGCAAGGCCATGAGGTGCAGTCCGAGACAGCCACATCTAATGGGGGAGCTTCCCTGGCGCTCCATGCGTGCGCACGGCACGAGAGAGGAGAGGCCGGATTGGCTGTGGGAGAACGCGGCGTTCAAAGTGATTGGATCCCGCCGGGGAAGAAGAGGCAGGGGAGCCAGTCACTGGAATGAGTGTCGCGTGGTAAGGAGTGGGGAGAGAGCGCCAATGGCAGGAGCGGGCCGGCGAGGCTGAAGGCTGGGCAAGCGGCGTTGGAGTAGGCAGCGTTCTCACGCAGTGCCAGAGCCTCGCGGTGAAGCGGCGGTGGAGCAGGCAGCGTTCTTTCATGGAGCTGGAGCCTCGCAGCGCATAGAGCAAGGGATTCATTGTCTTCAAGTTGAGGGTGATTTGGGAGTTTGGGGGTCGGAGGGGGCCCGTGGCAGTATAAGTGGGTGAGCGGCCATGTGTCGGGACCCGGGGGGGCAGGTCACCGGTGGCGGCAGTGTAGTGAAGATGGCTCCGCAAAAAGATAAGATGGAAAGGGGGCAAGGGCAGCACGTCGGGCTTCAGGAGGACAGTGGGGCGACGCTGAGAGCAGGGGTGCTGTGCGGGGGGTAGGATCGGGTGGGTGCGCAGAGCTCCGGTCCGGTTCCTCGGCAGGGCAGGGGGAGAGAGAAGGGGGAATGTGGTGGTGCCCATGCAGCACGAGGGCGGCACTTGGGGCGGACCGCAGAGCTTGGGTGGGCCAAGCTATTAGGGAGATTGGCCTGCTGGGGGGAGCTGAAGGGGAAGTTCGAAGTGATGAGGGGCAGGTTGGGGGGGGAGTGCAGGGGGCCCCTGGTTTCCTGCTTGAGGGCAGTCAGGGGTGCATAGGCTGGTATTCAGGGGGACTGCATCCGACTGTGGGTTTTGGGGGGTGGGGCCGAGCGGGGGCTATTCCATGAGGCTGAATCAGGGTTATCCAGGGGGTGGCATGGAGTCTTGGGCACACGGGTTGGGGGGGAGCAGGGTTCTTCAGGAGTCGGGTGGCTGGGGGCTTGGCCATCTGTTGGGCTCCTGCGGTTTCCCTTCCTCTTGTTTCCTTGTCTCCACAGGTGCCCACTGGCTCGCAAGGAGAGGGAGATCCGCGGACTGAGGAGGGGGCATCACAATTTTCAGCTGGGATGAGTGCGGCAGGACGGACTGCAGCTGAGAGCGAAGGAAAAGGGGCCTTGAAGAGTGGGATGGACACAGCGACGGCATCGACAGCTGCGGCAGGTGAGTTGCAATCGGAATCGGGGGGGCAGGAGAGGGGATTGCAGGTAGGGTGAAGGCACGGAGGAAGCAGTGTCATGTGTGTCAGTGTAGGCATCCTCATCGTCTACGGAATCGGGTTTATTGGTATCCGGGGCGGAGCAATGGGGGGGTGTCGCTGGCGTCAGGCAAGGCGGACAAGCCCAGAGTGGGGGGAGCCCCCACGGCACAGGCGGCATTTTTCGGAGTTGTGGGGGGGGGGGGGGCGTTCCGAAGAAGCTGCATTGCTGGATTCAGAAGAGGCGTTATACAGACATTTTTCGGTGATTATAAGGGAGAAGATGGCGGGGGAGAGCAAGAGAAGGAGAAAGGCGAATGAAAAGGCGGGCAGGGTTATGAAGGTGTCACAGAATGTGATTAATTGGATGCAAGCCGTTGTGCGATTAGCCAGTGTGTGGGGTGGGCATGCTCCACAGGATTTTGGGAGGTTATTGGCTTAGGCTGACTCCATTTTGGATGTGGCCCAGACACATGAGGGTTGGGCCTGGCTCAATTCGGTGAAAGGTTCCGGGAAGTTGGAGGAGGATAAATTGGTGTCCTGGGGAATGCAGGACATTAATTTATGGTAGACGCAGATGTCGGTAGATCTATCTGTAGGGGTAGTGGGGGCCAGAGCAGGGGCGGTCACGGAGCAAGTGGCACTTTGTTCCTTTCGGACGAAAGGGGGTGCACAGCATCAGAAAGTCGGAGTGGGGGGTTTGAGAGACGTTGGTGGGAGGTGCCCTAAGTACGTCTGTCCTTTTCCCGATTGCGAGTTCCGACACGCGGGCTCAGTGGGTAACGGGGGGCACTCTGCAAGCAAATGTGTGAGGAAGGGGGCAGGGGGGGGCAGCCAGGCCAGTACCCAAGCGGTAGAGAGGAGCATGGTTTTGCATTGACGCCGATTCGGCTCGAGGCTGTGCGGCCTTGGCAGCGCAAGTATCCAAGGAAAGGGGATGGTAGGTGGGTAGAGCGCGGTTTTCAGGAGGGTTTTCATGTTCCTTTCTTATCGGTGTCAGGGGCGCGCAACGCACCTTCAGTACGGCAGTGGGCACACATTGTGAGGGATACGTGCAGAAGGAATTGGACCTCAGCAGGATAGCAGGTCCATTTGTGGAATTGCCTTTCCCGGATCTGGTGATTTCCCCATTGGGAATTAGGCCAAAGAGGGAGCCAGGAAAGTTCCACTTGATTCATAACGTATCCTTTCCTTTGGGCGCATCTGTTAACGATCATATCCCTCGGGAGTTGGGCACAGTGCGGTAAGCTTCTGTTGAGGTAGTTGTTGCATTGATCAGGAAGGGGGTGCCGGGGTTTCTGATGGCGATGAGTTGGCGTTTCAGTTACTGCCGGTGCACCCATCCACCTTTCCTTTGGTAGGGTTTTTGTTTTGCGTGGAGAAGTTATTTCGACAAAATGTCTGCCTATGGGCGGTGCTTTAGCTTGCGCATATTTTGAAAAGTTCAGCTCCTTTTTTGCATTGGCCATTAGTAACGGGAGTGGGGTGTGTGAATGTCGTGCATTATTTAGAAGATTTCCTATTTGTGGGAGGGGGAGGACCTCCGAGTGTAGGGGGTTGCTGGATGGTTTTGGTTGCTTTGGCAGTATCCTGGCGGGTGCCGCTGGCTGAGGGGAGGATGGAAGGTCCAGTTATGCGTCTTACGTTTCTGGGCATCAAGTTGGATTTGGTGGCCAGGGTGGCGCGTTGGTCGGTTGAGAAAGTGGCAAAGTTGAAGGGGCTGGTCGCGATGGGGTGGAGTCTAGGATGATTGGTTTGAAGGAGCTGCAGTCCTTGATAGGTTTGCTGAATTTTGCCTGAATGGTGATCCCGATGAGCAGGGTGTTTGTACGAAGTTGGCAGCGTCGACTGCAGGGGTACTAGGACCGCATCACCGGATTCGGGATGTCCAGGAGCATACAGGCAGATTCGGAGGTGTGGGATTGTGGTTGGCGGGATTTCGATGGGTCATCCTATCGGGGAGGCGCAATGTCCTCGGATGACTTGCAACTCTTTACAGAGGCTGCAGGGGGAGTTGGGTGGGGGGGATCTACTTTGGTGGGGCTTGGTGTGCGGGCACCAGGCTGCAGGAATGGCAGGACGTGGGTTTAACTAGCAATGTGGCTTTCCTTGAGCTGTTTCCCATTTTGGTAGTTCTCGTTGTATGGCCGTACCAGCTCTGCAACTGCAAGTTGATATGGTGGTGAGGCCATGCGGCAGTGGTTAGTGTGAGTACTTGGTATATGCTGCTTTCCCGTAGGAGGTAGTAGTTGCTAGCCGGCGTTGGAATGTCTATGTGCGGCCGCGGCATATTCCGGGATGCACTAAGAAACTGGCTGGCGCACTGTCTCGAGTTCAGTGGGGGCAGTTTCGGCAGTTGGCTCCAGCAACGGACATTGAGGGTCGGTGGATCCCAGAGTGCTTATGGCAGATTGGTATCCAGACATGTTGCAGCTGCTGCGGAGTTTCTGTGTCGGAGGCGACGTGGGCGGATGGTTGAAAGATTGGTTAATTTCTCCGGTTTCAAGAGTGGCAAGTGGGGCAAGTGGCGGTCCACTGGAGGGCGCAAGCTGTCTTTGATTCAAAGGTACGAGGAGTGTCTCATGTGGCAGTGCGGTTGTTCATAGCGGGCTTTGCATTTCTGGGGGGGGGGGCGGTAGGGTGGGCCTCTCCGGCTTAGGGTTTATTACTCGCAGGCTGTGGCAGGGGTGGGCGAGATCCCAGCCACCGGCTTGTGTTGGTCGGTGGCCTATCACGCACGTTGCTCGTGTGGCTGTGCGCGGCCATATCAGTGGTGAGGTGGATGCTCTATTGAAGCTGCACTGTTTGAGGCTGTTTGTTTCGCCTTCTCCGGGGCGTTCTGGGTGGGGGGAGTTGGGGGCGAGCTCAGTACGGGCGGTGGAGGGAAAGAGAATACGGCGGCAGCCTGTCTGCTTAAGAGAAGGACACAGGCGTATACGGCTGGCAAGATCCTAGATGGATCAGAGGTTAGGGAGTGGGAGTGGTATAGAAGGAGATTCCGGGAGAGCGGACTCGCCTGGTGGCGGCGTGGCACGCCTTTCTGCAGATGAGGCCAGGAGGGGATGGTTTCTCATTTGTGCATGAGGATGGGGCACCTGTAACCTGTTTCAGGTATCAGTGGTGCTTAGCTTAGTACTTCGGCAGGTGGGGGAGGATCCACTGCAGTTCGCATCGCATGCGTTCCGGATGGGGGCGGCGACCAGTGCAACCCCAGCTGGGGTAGCGGAGGAGGTGATAAAGCACATTGGTCGTTGGCAGGCCCAGGCTGTCCAGGGCTACATGCGACCTTAAAATGGGTAGGTGGTAGTCACTGGCAAGGGGTTTAACGCACAATTTTTATTACAGATGAGAGTCGGATGCTGCTTGATTGCGGGCTCCTGGGTCATTCCTTTGTGTATTGGGGCTGGACAGCAGACTGCGGTGCGGCCGATGGGGCGGATTTTGGGATTCCTGTCCACGCAGGTGGCCGTCCTATGGCTGGGCGAGAAGGGTCGGTGAGGGACTCACCTATTGCCTTTGCTTCGGCACCAGGGGCGGGTGAGGAGGCAGCCTTCAGTGAGTTTGTGGCATTCCAGCGGAAATGACCTGGGAGCAGGGACTTGGCAACAGCTGATCCTAGCGGGTAAGAAGGATTTTGCTGAGGTTCTTCATATGTGTCATGATGTATGGTTACTGTGGTCGGACATTATTCCAAGGCCGGCCTGTGGTGCGCAGCGACGGTGATCGTGGGGGGGGGGGGGTTGGCCAAAAGCAATCATCAGAGTGGGCGATGGATTGGAGAGCATGGGGGTTCTCGCTTCTGCACTCATGGGTTCTCGCTTCTGCACTCAAGGGTGGATGTGGGGTGTTCCGGCCTGTGCAGGCAGGACGGGGTTCATTTATCCCAGTTGGAATGGAGCTGTTGCTCAACGATGGGCAGGAGGCCTTGGAATATGTGGTCTGACTAGAGTTTTAGCCGGTCGCAGTTGGATTTTGGGGCGGCAAGCAGCAGGGTGTCGCTTGGCCGGTGGCGGGATCCCGGAGGTTTCCGGGATCCGGAGCCTTAGGTATGATTGGGGCGGGGGCGGGATGCCCCCAACCCGGACAACCCTGGATGGCCTTTGCTAATCATATGGCGAGGTCGGAGAAAGGTGGGGACTTAATAAGCAGTGGGCTTGTACACGCCGGAGGTGGAGAGGATTTCACCTTGCTAATAATATGGCTGGTGAGGCAGGGCTCTGCCGGGCGAGGAGGGTTATGAGGTTATGTTGGAATATGAGTTTAAAAATGTTGGCATGTTAATAAAGCTGCGACCGGTTAATACCCAATATGTGTGTGGTTTGGTTTGTGAAAGGGAAAGGGGAGGGAGGAGGTGGGGAAGGGGCGCCACCGAGTGAAGCGTACGCCCATTACATCAAGGCTGTGAGGCGCAGTCCGAGACGGCCACATCTAATGGGGGAGCTTCCCTGGTGCCCCATGCACGTGCATGGCACGAGAGAGGAGAGTCCGGATTGGCTGTGGGAGAACGCGGCGTTCAAAGTGATTGGCTCCCGCCGGGGAAGAAGGGGCGAGGGAGCCAGTCACTGGAATGAGCATCGTGTGGTAAGGAGTGGGGAGAGAGCGCCAACGGCGGGAGCGGGCCGGCGAGCTGAAGGCTGGGCAAGCAGCGTCCCGCCCTCCCTCCCTCTGCTGAGTTCAGTGGGGAGACGGGAGTTTGGGGTGTTGCAGCTGGGGGGGGGGATAAGGCGGGATCCCGGAGGTTTCCAGGGTCCAGAGCTTTAGGTATGATTGGGGCGGGGCGGGATGCCCCCAACCCGGACAACCCTGGATGGCCTTTGCTAATCATATGGTGAGGTCGGAGAAGGGTGGGGACTTAATAAGCAGAGGGCTTGTCCACGCCGGAGGCGGAGAGGATTTCACCTTGCTAATAATATGGCTGGTGAGGCAGGACTCCGCCGGGCGAGGAGGGTTATGAGGTTATGTTGGAATATGAGTTTAATAATGTTGGCATGTTAATAAAGCTGCGACCGGTTAATACCCAATATGTGTGTGGTTTGGTTTGTGAAAGGGAAAGGGGGGGGGAGTGGGGGAAGGGGCGCCACCGAATGAAGCGTACGCCCATTACAGTTACTGCTGCCTTGCACTATTAGTTATGGTTTATAGTTTATTTCATTTGCTTGACCACCCTTCAATAAAAACACAGCAGAACAGTTTACAATTTAAAAACAAGATAAGAACAGAAATTGGAAAGGAATACAGTGGTTGGATAGAACAGATACTCAGTCATGCTCATTAAAATAAAGAGAAGATAGTGGTAAGAGACAAGAAATAAAAATAATAAGGGAGGCTATGTATCAGGGGGACAGACATGTTATATGCTTGATTGAATAAATTAGTTTTTAACATAGACTTGAAGTTTGCAAAAGATGATTCCAACATGGGGCAACATGTTCCATGAGGCATGGGCAAGGAATTAAAATGCAGCAGAGCTGGTAGACATAAGGTGAGCCTGGTTTGCAGATGGAAGGTGAAATCTGTATCCGGAAGGCAATGATGAGTAGAATGGGGAACCAACAAATCAGATAAGTACTGGGGGGTAGCAGCATATTATGTGTGATAGACTAGTATCAAAAGTTTAAACTGTAGACAAAATGCAATGGGAAGTTAATGGTGATGGGTCAAAAGAGGGATAACATGATCAAACCGATATGCGTGTGATAGGATACTGACTGCTGTATTTTGTACAAGTTGTAAATGGTGGAGTTGGGATTGGGGAAGACCAAGATAAATTACATTACAACAATCTCATCTAGATATTACGAGAGAGAGAAGCAAAGTAGTCAGGGATGAGGGGGAAAGAAAGGGACAAATGGCTTGGATCTGATGAAGTGCAAAGAAGGAGCAATGAACAACCGATGAGATGTGAACCGAAAAGGGAAGTGAAAAGACAAGAGTAATACCCAAGTAATGCATTGAGTCCACCAAGGGAATGGGACAGCCAAGGAATGAAGGATCCAGAGGAGGGGGGTGGGGCTACTGAAGGTGATCCAGTATGCAGCAGATTTAGCAGGGTTCAGGTGAAGAAAATTAGCAGAAAGCCATTGTGAGATACTGGACAGACAAGCATTCAGTGAGGACAGATCAGGGGAGACAGGTTTGGTATGATGAATGAGAAGGATATCATCTGCATAAAAATGAGATGAAACACTATGGTGCTGGATGATAAGAATTAAGGGAATGAGAAAAACATTGAAGAACAGGGGGGCCAGCACTGAACCCTGAGGGACACCACAGAGACGAGGAAAATGGGGAGAGGAGGTACCATTGGTCGTAACTGAAAAGGAGTGCTGTGAAAGAAAAGAATGAAAGCACTTTAAAACTATGCCTCAAAGATCAAAATCACAGAAATGAGTGAGAAGAGTGGAGAGATCCACCAGATTGAAAGCAGCAGAGAGATCCAGAGAAACTACCACCAAGATATCACCATGATTGTGACACTGATGATGTTCACTAGTGAGGGAAAGCAGTATGGTCTCAGTGCTGTGACCCAAATGGAAACCAGACTGACGTGCGTGAAAAGCATGAACCAAGGCCAGATGTGAGGAAAGCTGTGAGAAAACAAGTTTTTCAAGTAACTTTGAAAGGAAAGGTAAAGTAGAGAAAGGACAATAATTAGCAGGTGCCGATGTATCTGCAGAGGGATTCTTGAGAATGGGCCAAACTGTAGCATGTTTCTACATTAGTTAACGGATATATAGATAGATAAAGTAAATGGATATATATATTTTTTTAAAATTTCTATTTTAGCTCACGCCTTTCAAGTAGTAGTCCAAGGCAAGTTAAATTCAGATATAGGTGTTATTTCTTTGTCCCCGGAGAGCTTATATTCTAAGTTTGCAGACACTTGGGGGAGGCTGTGAATCAGAGGGTAGGGGGTGATGCATTCCCTAATATTTGCTCCAGGAGGATTGGGAGGTTTGGGTCTGTCTATAGGTTGTCATTGCAGAGGTTGGGAGTGTGATAAGTGAGGTTGGGGTAGTTTCTGTCAGCAGTGTGGGTTTGTTTTTTTTTCGGGGGGGGGGGGGGTTGGTTGGGCCAAGCCATGTTAACTGCTACTGATAGTGCGGCTGCAGTTTATGCTTTATGCCACCTCTTGATATGGTTATTGAGTAATATTCACTTTTAATGCCAACTATCTTAATTCTAAGGAAATAATGCTGACTCAGGAATTTATCCAAGTGGTCTATTCTCCAAGTTATATCAAAGGGCATGTCTTGGATTTAATATTTCAGTGATGTTTGGAGCAGTATAGTCTCTCACTCTTTGATTCTCTTATCTTTATTAAGATCGTATATATTCAAATCCAAACAATGAAACGCATGAAATTTGCAGTCCTACAGTGGACCGGCCTATCCCATTTTCCCAGATGACTTAAGAGATCTGGACATTTTGGAGATACAAATGATATATGTTCAGTGACTGAAATTTGAATAAAAAGATTTCCCAAGCAGTACTGTAGAGTTTATAATACCATCTCAGCAAAGACGTATTAGTAGAGAGATGAGCTATGGGGTTTAAACAAGTGAAAAGATTAGAAAGGATATGGAAGAAAACCATGCAGTCTGAGGATAAAAACTTTGTAGGGCGCTTTTGATATATTATAATATCAAGAGTAGAGAGGTTAAAAATATGCTTTTCTGCAAAATTTTAAAAATCACAAAATAAATCAAAAAAGAGTAGTGATTATAACAATTTCCCTAGAAGTTCTCTGGAGAACCATAATTCTATTTCTCTCTGCTGATGTCCTAGTCAAATTTTTTAGGACTCAAGTACAAAATGTTCCTGCTTTCTTCCCATTCACTACATCTTGCTAGATACCTCTGATGTTTTTGTCCTGAATGCACACTTAGGAGCATGTTTCCCAAAGCGTGCGAACCATTAGCGCAGGGTTTAGTGCGTGGTAAGTGCGCTGCACTAAAGGTTAACACAGGGCCCTGTTCTAGAAGTCCCATTCTAACTGGGTAGCACACGATTCAGCAGAGACTGGGCAGGCTGGGAGCAGAATGTGAGCAGTGATATCACATCATGATTAGTGCAGGCATTATGGGCGCACATTAACCACAGATTTTGCCGTTAGGGTGAGTGCACTTCATGCCACTTCAATGGATGGCATTATGCACACCTGCAGGCCAGATGATGTGGTGCTACACATTAGCAATGGGTCAACAGCAGGGTCATAGATGTGCATGCCCCCTGAAGTTAGTGCAGGCCTAAGCACTAGATTTGTATTTCAAAGGCCATCATCTGCATATTATTTTAGTAAATATGTCCCTTAATAAGAGCTCAGAATCCATAAGTATAATTTTGATAAAATGTATTTCAGATGCAATTTGAGTAAATTTGATACGTTTGATATATTATCAAATAAGAAAGTAGATTCTGTTATATATGACAAATCCTATGTATCATTTCTGGGATCCAGGTTCAAGTACAGTAAACTTATTAAAATGTGCTGTCTTTAGCTGAATAAGTTATGGGAGTGCCGAATCAAGACCTGCTAGTGCTGATAAGGAGTCTGCATGTGTAGTTACTGTCTAAGAAATTGACTTAAAACTTGAGGAAAAAAAGATATTTGGATTATACTGATATATTCTGTGTCTATTTAAAATTCTGTGTTTCTTTAAAAAGTCAGTTAAAAAATAAGCAAGTAGTTAAGCTTTCTGTTAGTATTTGATTCCCAGACTCTCACAGACTCCCACTCAAGTTTAATCTTTGATTTGGTCCAGTCTTTTATTTATAGGATTTCAATCCAATTAAAAGGATAGGAGGTGCATTTTTTCACCATATTTTTATTTTGGTAGTTTTGTCAATGAGTGATTAACCCTTAGTAATATATTAATTCTAAATCCTTACAGTTAATCTTGAAGCAAACATGCATTTTACAAACATTATAAAACTTAAAGAACTTTATATTAGCTTAAGTATTCTTACTCCCTTGACAACTATAAATAACTAAACTCACAGCAGTACAGCAACTAGATCAGTGGTTCTCAACCCAGTCCTCTGGGACCCTCAGTCGTCAGGTTTTCAGGATATCCACATTGAATATGTATGAGCTACATCTGCATACAATGGAAGCAGTGCATGCAGATCTATTTCATGGATATTTATTGTAGATATCCTGAAAACCTGACTGGTCTGGGGGTCACAGAGGACTGGGTTGAGAACCACTGAACTAGATGGAGGCTATCTAGTCTTTCGCAGTGAGTACCTCATGCATGGTTATCTCCCAGTTGGAGAGGTCATATGTGAGTACTATGTAAAGACACCTGGTTCTCAGAGAATGAGTCTGATCTCTGAAGGTTAGCATAGCAGACTTGGAGAAGCTGAGGCAGACAGAAAGGTACTGCATATAGAAGAGACCTTCAGGGACATAGTGGAGTAGTGCTGCCTCCATAGAGGAGAAAGGTCACCTGGAAGAAGAAAATCACCTTGGTGTGGTACAAAATGATCCTGTACCCAGAGCCTGACCTCCAGGTGATGTAATGTCCTCTCTCACCAAGGATGTGTCTGCAGGGCTTTGCTGCCATGACCTTGACTCAGTACCTTATGGTGGGCTACCTGGAGGGATTCTGGGATGAGATGCATGCCATAGCACAGTCTTACTGCAGCTGCTGGCATGCATGTCCCTCAGCACACAACGGGAAGGGCTCAGGTTAGGGGGGCTTATATATGTAAGCTTGGTATGGACCAATAAATGTAAGATGTTGTTGCAGATATAACTGACTCAGTGTTATGTTCCTCATACACAACCTGTCTAGAACAGTGAAGGACAAAGGGGGTGCATTAGCAGTAGTAGCTAGGCCTTTGAAACCATTGGGAGGATTCCAATTACAGGTCACATACCTGCTCATATGGCCTCAAATCCCAACCAGGCATGATAGCCCATGCATTCACACTATATCCCCTATTTGGACACAAACCACTAACCTTTGTGTTTCAAGGCAGGCATCATGCTGATGGGCCTTCACATCTCCACACCTCTGATTCCCCTTATGCCCTGGTGCTGTGTCTGAAATACAGAACAACCATCAGTAACAGACAATCTGAAAAAAAAAAATAGCAAAGACCAATGCAGGTCACTTTTAGCCAGTGTCTGACAATCAAACATAATCTGGGATAGATTTGAAAATCGTCAGCAATAGTTCCACAACAGAGCCTCCCAGCTCTCTGGTAGAATAAATTGCCATTTGAAAAAATTGTGGTGTACAGCTCTGCACCTGTTGTTGAGAGATGCACACGCCACATATTCCTGTGGCCATTGTGAACAGAGATCCAGATCTGACACACATGGCGCCTTTGGGGATACACCTACATAGATCAACAGCCATAGTAGAGGTAACCAAAACATATCAAAACAACAAAAGTCACCTAGAAAAACAGAATCCCCCAAAAATAAACTAGTCACTTTTGATCCATTCTCACCAACAGCCACAATACCTCTGTTATTATCACTATAGAACAGTAATATTTGTTGTAACAAACATAGTGCATGGAAATGCTAAATGAGTACACCTTTAGAAAGTATATACCATACCTGTGGCACCACCAGACTCCATGACCAACACAAGAATGGGTCCTGACCACCCACAGTAGCCATCACAGGGGCAGATGAGTGGGTGATGTGTGGGCAGCAAATACAATGGTAGGCACAGTGACTGTCTACCATGAAACAGGGACCCCGCGTGACATCATAGCTGACATATTTGATGTGGCTGTGCTGGATCATGTGAACCTCCCAACAAACCAACACTCTATATCACAATACTCAGAATCCTGAGACCACACATCACAGATCAGTGCAGGAACAGAGATGGGATAGTGAGACATGCACCCAGCCGAAAGGAGCTTACAGAGGTGGGTCTGGTATATGGCTGGCCCAGTGTCTACATATAGGGGGACCAGAGAAAGGGGCAAACATTCACCCCAGCTGCAGATGAGGCACTCTTTGCACTGCTATGTCAGAGCCAAAGCAATGGATGGCAAGTCATATGGAACCACAGCCATAGTCAGCGATAACGGACCCACACAAGTTAATCTACAGCGTATGATACTGGCTAGAAGGGGGAATGGTATTAAGAAGTATCAGACTCAGATCCATCAGCAGAGGTTTACACCTACAGATGGTATTGGAGCAAAGTCCATTTTATTCTAGTGACCTAGAATCACCTCTAGAGACCCTGCAAGCCAATTCCATGTGCTTTTCACAACATCATCATACAAAAGTAATACATGTCCTTTATATGTAAATCCCTCAAACAACTATGTAGCACAATATGCAATGCCTGCATAGTCAACCCTCATGACAGATACATGGTGCACATTAAGTGTCCTGCACAGACCCCCACAGTCCAGCAATCTGGCTACCATCTTCTCACCTAATGAAAACAACAGGGACAGCCCAGCTCAAGGAGACATCACACAAGAGATGTCACAAGCAATAGAACAACATGACACTACTTTACAGTATACCACTCCATTGCCCATAATCACAGCAATGGTTTGTGGAGCTGTGCAGCTGTACCCACTCAACGAAGTATATAAGTGCACATTGAGGTCACTGATTGTGTGGTACTCTGTGGTCAAAGGGTCCATGCAGAGGCAGTATGTCAAGAGGGATGCATGCAGTAACCCCCAAAAGAAAAATAACTAGTACTCATTCACAACGTCCCAGCAGTCAGTGAGGATGCACAGCTAACCATTCCTGAAATCAGGTCTGCAGATGTCTACAGACAAGGACTTCTCCAGGGATGGCCCATTTTAGACTTGGAAGCATTTAAATTATGGACATCCTAGATCCACTGACATATGTCCTTAAAGTCAGGAATTGCCTAGAAAGTGCCTAAAGTTGGTGGAGTCCAGTTAATTTGAAAGATGGAGATTAGGGATTTAGGAATTAAGTTAGATGAGGATCTGTCTTTGCAGGTGAAGGTGTCCCATGTGATGAGAATTTCCTATGCTAAATTACAGCTGGTGCAACAATTGTGTCCTTTTTTGGATGCAGAGGCTTTGCAGTTGGTAGTACAGGTCCTTGTTATTGCGGTGTTAGATTACACAGGTACACTAAAAAAATTTTTTTTTAAACTGCCTCTAATGTTTCGATTGATTTTTACGTTTTTTGGTGCGCTGAATCCAAATCTGGTAACCAATTTGCTCCATCACGTACAGATTTTTTGCTACATTGGGTTAGCAGTTTGAGGTGAACGTTTCAGATTGAGTGCGATCGAGATAAAAGTTTCTTGGATGAATTCTTTATACTAATTGTTTAGTAGTTATTCAAATAAGAATAAAGAAAATTGTAACAAGGCAGCACATAAGAATAGAGTAATGTCAACAAAACACACTGTGATGGTAGCAAAATTGTCTGCACTTAAAACAGCCACATACATGTGCACAAACATTGAGCATATAAGAGCGAGGTTAGACACAAAGCAAAGCAAAGAAATGTGCAAAAAATGTTGTACAGGTATATATGTAAGAATAGAAAACGCAAACCGCACCATTGCAATACATGAAGACAAACACCCGATGGTGTGAAAATAAAATTCTAATAAATGAGATCCGACACTGTGGTAATAACTAGCAAATTTTTATTTCAAAGTTTAGTAAAAACACGATATTTGTCAACACAGTTTAGATTTTAAAGTCATTCTTGGATCAATCAATCTCCTGGTGGGCCCGTTTCTTCTTCCCCCGAATGCTTCTCTTGGTGCGCTGCTTGGCGTATTTTTCATCTAGGGTTTCCCGCAGCAGCAACCAGCAGAAATCAGCCATCATAGTGGTGTTCCATCTTCCTTGGTACCTTCTCTCTGCGTCCTTGATGTCCTGGTGAAACCTTTCACCTTGTTCTTCACTGTACGCCCCCACGTTTTCGGGAAAGTAGTTCACATGGGAGTGCAAGAAATGGACTTTCAGGCTCATGTTACAGCCTTGTTCTTTGAAGGCATTGAGCATCCTGGCAACAATATCCTTATAGTTCTCATCCCGCCTGTTCCCCAAGAATTTGAGAACAACATCCTTGAAGGAATCCCAGGCTTCTTTTTCCTTCTCAGACATCGTTTCAGCGAATGCTCCATCTGAAATGAATTTCCTTATATCAGGGCCAACAAACACTCCTTCCTTTAGCTTTGCTTCAGAAAGTCGGGGGAACTTTGAGCAAAGGTACCGAAAGCACTCACCATCTTTTGGAAGGGACTTGATGAATTGCTTAATGAGACCCAACTTAATGTGGAGAGGTGGTAATAGAATTTTATCACGAGGTACCAAGCTCTCATGAAGAACATTTTTCTCACCGGGTCTCAAATACTCCCGAATTGGCCAGTCTTTTTTCCCCCAGTGTAGGTCGCGGGCCCGGCTATCCCACAAGCAAAGGAAGCAGGGATATTTGGTGAAACCGGATTGCTGCCCTAATAGCATGGATAGAATTTTAAAGTCTCCACAAATCATCCACTTATGCTCATCATAACGAATCTTCTGAAGAATCAGGGCCAAATTCTCGTATTTTTCTTGGAGAATAACAAAGTGAGCAATAGGAACTGAAGCGAATGTGTTGCCATTATGAAGAACAACACCTTTTATGCTGTCTTTTGACGAATCAATGAACAGCCGCCATTCAGCAGGATCATACTTGAGTTTAAACTTTTCCATCACTCCGTATATATCGTTGCAAAATACCAAATCTTCCTCTTTGCTGAAATACTTCAAAAATTGTGTCTCGCGGTTGCGGTACCAATAAAAAGTTGTTCCTGGTGACAATAGATTTTTCTGTTAAGCCGAGAACCTAGCAGTTGGGCAGCATCTTTTGGGAGTCCTAAATCCCGGACTAAATCATTCAATTCAGCTTGAGAGAAAAGTTCAGGTTTCGGATCTGGTTCAGTTTCAAACTCGGAAGTACTGGACTCATCGGGAAAAGCCATCTGATGAGTCTCATCATAATCAGAACCGTCCACACAAATATGATCCAAAGATTTTGGTGGTTCAGGCACAGGTACTTCGTTGCTATGAGGCATAGGCCTAATTGCTGAGGGAAGGTTGGGGTAACTTATTACGTTCTTATTTTTTAAGTTGTATCCCTTCACAATGCAAGAGCAAAAATAGCAGTCACTGCTGTGGTCTCTTTGTTCACGCCACATCATAGGTATTCCGAAACGAAATGCTTGTTTTTTACCTTTCATCCATAAGCGTAGATCTTCCTCACATGTCTTGCACACTTTGTGAGGAGCCCACGGTTTGTCTTGATCGCCTAACTTCAAACCGAAATAGGCGAAATATACTTTTTTAATAAATGCAGAAATGTTCCTCTGCCGCTTTTTCACGGTATATTCCCCACAAATAAAACAAAAACTGTCCGGAGAGTTGACGCAACCTCTGGCTCTGTGAGCCATCACAAATACACAGCACTGAAAACTACAAATGTAGTGAACCACTTCGGAATAAAGCTGGATTACGACTGAGCAAACAAAAGGTAATAATGAACTTGCAAGAAATTGAAATTTGACAGGAACGTTCTTGTCGCAACCACCGTGTTTGAGCGAGCGAACGAGGCGAGGCGAACAGGAAAGAACATGCGCCAGCGTGAGTACTGGATTTAGCCCCCCGCCTCCCAATTTTCCTGTTAATGTATAAAATGAATACAAAACACTCTAAAATATCATGAGGGAGTGTTTCTAGTTAGTTAACCATTCCAACCTCTATTTTGGGCCAAGAAAATAAACTGCAGTCGGCTAAAAAGAAATTATGTGAACATTCCTTATATGGGTAAGAAATCTAATTTTGCAAGAAAACGTGACGTGATGGAACATTTTGGCTATTTTTCCTGGATTCAGCACCCCAACATCTATAGGAATCAGTTGCAAAACTGGAGGCAGTTTTTTGGTAGTGTACCTGTGTTATTGTAACATCATATATGTTGGGTTGCCATCGTATCTGATGAAGAAGCTACAGATAGTGCAGAATATGACCGCCTGCCTTTTGTTGGGGCATGGCAAAAGGGATTCTGCCATGGAGGCCATTTGCCAACTGCATTGGCTGCTGTTCAGGATCACAGCTCAGTCCCAGGGGTCAGGGACTGAGTTATCTGCAGAATGTACTGACTTGGTACCAGCTGAGCAGAGTGTTGAGATCAAGTCAATGACAGTTCCTCGAGGTTTCAGATTTTTATCAAGTGTGTTTGAAGAAATAGAGAGAGCAGGCTTTCATGGTAGTTGCACCATCGTGGTGGAAAAGGCTTCCTGAGGGGCTCTGGAAGGAGTCAGATTTGGGGCACTTCAGGAAAACTTCAAAGACATTCTTGATTTCTCCATAATCTTTGCCAGCAGACTTGGGCTCAGCAAATATTCAGTTTGTGTAGGGACATTGGGGGGTTGATAGTGAATGGTTTTGTTTTTATATTTTGTAGGGGATTATATTTATTTTGATCCTCTGATTGTTCACCACTTGAATGCTTAGGCATTGGGCAGGTTGTAAATATTTTAAAATAAATAATAAAAAATGAATGAAGTCAGGGTCACACATCCAACAGCCTAATTTTAGAAATACCTCAGGACTTGTTTGTTGGTGTATTGATGCCATGGCCCCCAAAAGGGAAGACATCCTCCCATAAGGAGAACTGGTGCCCTGGGGAGGTAAACACGATGCTTAGGGAAGTACTTGCAAAGCACAACATTCTCTTTGGTTTTGAGTGTGGCATGTCATCTGTGTGAAGATAATTGCAGTGTATCACAGAAACCACAACATCAAGAACCTGAAATGGAAGTGGTAAGATATAAGATGCCATGCCAAATGCAAGGCAGTGGTGATAGGTGCTAATGATCAACCATTAGTTCTCACTAAATTGGAGCAAGGGATCTTGGAAACTATCGCTGAAGAGTCTGTTTCAGGTGTTGAGGACCTCAATAGCTCCAGGGCTTCCCAATCACAAGATGACTATTGCACAACTGAAAGACACATACCGAGCTGTCAGAAAGGTCAGCAAGCAATTGTGATGTTGTCTCTGTTGACTGAAACCTTCACTTCCGTGAACAGCAGTTGCACATGAGGTTCTATAGTATTGGCTGTTTCGCATGAATGCATCTGTGTTCCCTCGTTGCTATAGCATCTCCACCAGCCTCAAGGCTCCAAGCCCTCCTGCACTGCCATAGCTAGTCTTTGTTTCCAGCATTGTAGGGTTAAATTGATACCTGCAGATCTGTGTAGATATCAACCATGGGATAGCCTGGACAGTCACAGAAAGAACAAACTATGGTTACACGATGCAAGGTTCCACATTAGGAACTACCACCCAGGAAAACGATTTAGGAGTCATCATGGATAACATGTTAAAACCCTCTGCCCAGTGTGCAGCAGTGGCCAAGAGAGCAAATAGAATGCTATATATCATAAGGAAAGGAATGGAAAATAAAGCAAAGGATATTATAATGCCTCTGTATCGTTCCATGGTGCGACCACACCTTGAATATTGTGTGCAATTCTGGCCGTCGTATCTTAAAAAGGATATAGCGTTATTAGAAAAGGTACAGAGAAGAGCCACCTAAATGGTAAAGGGGATGGAAGGATACCCCTATGAAGAGAGGCTAAAAAGGTTAGTGTTCTTCAACATGGAAAAGAGACGGCTGAGGGAAGATATGATAGAGGTCTATAAATTAATTAATGGAGTGGAACAGGTAAATGTAGATAAATTGTTTACATCATCAGAATATAGAAAGACTAGGGGGCATGCAATGAAGCTGCAGGGTAACCTATTTAATACTAATAAGAGAAAATATGTTTTCACTCAACGTGCAATCAAACTCTGGAATTTGTTACTGGAGGATGTAGTAAAAGCTGTTAGTGTAGTAGGTTTAAAAAAGGTTTGGACAAATTCCTGGAGGAAAGGTCCATAAGCCATTATTAAAAGAGACCCGGGATATCACTACTTGACCTAATACAAGCATCGTGGAACCTGTGTCTTTTGGGGAAACTGCTAGGTAGCTTTGACTTAGATTGGTCACTGTTTGAAACAGGATGCTGGACTTGATGGACCTTGGTCTGATCGAGTATAGCATATCTTATGTTCTTATGGTGGCCCTGGAGCCATGCATTATGGTTCTTATCAAGGCAGGTTGTGAAATGGTAAAAATTACAGTTCCAGCAACCAGGTCTTGGTGTAGAAAGCTGACTCATATAGCTATACCTTGCATGCAATTGTTTCCCAGGTGGTATCCCCCCAAAAAATCTCCCTTTATAAACAGCAGAGGCTCTGTCATCCCCACCTATTAGACAACAACTCACACACTCAGTGGTCATTTTCAATGACCATTTAAGACTATTATGAGAAAATATTTCTTTACTCAAAGCATAATCAAACTCTGGAATTTGTTACCGGAGGATGCAGTAAAAGCTGTTAGTGTAGCTGAGTTTAAAAAGGGTTGGACAAGTACTTGGAGGAAAGGTCCATAAATCATTATTAAAGAGGACCCAGGAAATCCAAAAAGGTATGCAGGTTTCATAATGCTTGTCCAAGGGCGTATACCCGAGTCTTTCTACTTTATGATGGTGTAAACAACAGATCTACGAGTATGTTTACCTGTTACATTCCATTCTTTAATTTATAGACCTCTATATGTGGGCTGTACTACTTAGAAACATAGAAATACGATGACAGAAAAAGACCACATGGCCTATCTAGTCTGTCCTTCCATATCAACAACTACAACAGTCTCCTTTTTACCTTTAGAGATCCTCTGTGTTTGTCCGATGCTTTTTTGAATTCAGTTACTGTCCTCATCTCTACCACCTCTACTGGGAGACTATTCCACGGATCCACTACTCTTTCCATAAAGAAATATTTCCGCATATCACTCCTGAATCTATCTCCCTTCACCCTCATCCCATGTCCCCTCGTAGCAGAACTTGCTTTCAATTGAAAGAGGCTCTCTCCCTGAAAATTTATGCCATGGAGGTATTTTTCACTTGTGAAAAGAAGATTGGGTGAACATAAGTCTAGAATTACCAATTAGGTGCTGTCTGCACCATTAGTAGATTATTGTTTGCAATTTAAGCATACTTTTGCTCAATTTCAATGGTGGATTATAGATTTTCGTTCCTCCTACTTGGTGTAGGGACAGGAATAAGGAGAAAGGATTTGAAATTGTTTATATTATATTTTTGTTTCTACCAATCTGTATTTTTGTTATTGTTATCAGTGATCCTAAGGGGTATGTTTACTAAACCGTCCTAATGTTACCGGCGCTAGTTGCAGCGATAATGTGAAGAATGCCATATAAGGAGTGGGCGTTCCAGTCCTAAGGTAGCAAGAATATGAATCGCGCAATAGTGGACGCCGTGGTATGTTAACGCGCGTTAACCCTAAGTACATGCCAGCGCAGGGTTAGAAGCTATAACAATGTAGCCCACTGGTTACTGCAATGACTGTGGAGGCAGAGGGTTCGATCCTGCAGTGGTATAATCTAAAAAGGCTGTCAGAGGCATTGATCTAAATCAGTGCTACCAGCAAAAAGACCCTCACAGTGCCGTAACCTAAGGTGCCTCATAAGCGCCCTATAAGGCGCCCCATAGGTCACATTTAAAGTGCCCTGTCTGCCAAGGCACCCTATAATGTGCCCTATAGGGTGCCTTACAGGGTGCCTATGAGGCACCTTAGGCTACAGCACTGTGAGGGTGTTTCTGCTGGCAGCACTGATTTAAATTAAAAGAAAATACCTCAGACAGCCTTTTAAGATTACGCAACTATGGAATTGAACCTATTACCTCTGCCTCCACAGGCAGTGAAGCAACCAGTAGGCTACATCTCTACAGCTGCTACCACACTGCTGGCTGGCTACAGAAAGACTGCAGGTCACCACACAAACTGTCTGCTGTGGTTACCAGGTTAGGGTAAACCTACCCGTACCCATGATGCACTGCACTTGGAGATCAGCAGTCTACAGCTGATCACATAATGGGGTATGCACTCCCACAGCACCTAGGCCTGGTAGGGGGAACTGACCGTGTGTGTTACTGCCATAGAGTAGCTACAGACTGTGAAATTGTGCGGGTACTGTGCTCACCCTGAGGGTGAGGTGGGGCACTCAGCACCAGGTCCGCAGCACCTGGCTTGGCTGAGTTAGGCTATGCTGTAGGTCCCCATCAGTGATAGTGTGTGATAGGTAGTCCTTGCCGATACACCTCTGTCCATCTGTATTTCTCAGTCATGTCTAGCCCTTGTTGGCTATAATGCACACAGAATAGTGCATATCCTTTGTGGGTGGCAGGGTTACATGTTATTGGTGAAGGGGGGTATTTGAACCCAAAAGCAGATTATGTAGCTTAGGAGGGGGGGGGCAGGATCTCCCACCAACAGATCCACATAGTACATCTCTGCAATGGTGGCAGTAGAGGGGACCATCAACCCCAGTCCTGCTGGGGAACAGGCACCCCACAGGGCAGTCGATGCAGATCTGTGTGCATCACATAAGACAATGGCAGACAGGCAGAATGCTGGAGAAGCTCAGTTGCCCCCCACCACTATCTGATATTCAACAGCAGAGAGCACAGTCTGTCTCCACCCACTGCACCCTGCAAGGCATTCCAGCCATACACATGCTAACTGCAGACAGTCTGCTAGCTAGAACATAGTGCATGTTCCCAGAGGTAATGTGTGCATCCAAAAATGGTATGTGAGCACAAACACCAAGCAGGTATGTCACTGACTGAGCCCCAGAAAAGAGAACCCATAAATATCACTTGAGAGAAGTAGTGTATAGCACTATGAGGGAACCTAACCATGCTGTGGTCACTGCTCAGTCAGGGTGAGAGTGACCTCCCAGCATGATATGCTGTGGCCATCCTGTCCGTACAGGTGGTGGTCGGGCACTACAATGTCCCAGCCATTACCCTATACCCTGTGCAGATGCATCCTGCCCATGCCACCCTGTCCGGGCCATACTCACAGTACCTTGCTCCTCATTATACACATTGGCAGGCTAACACTGGAAACAGTGCAAGCAGTGTGGGCTGAGTAAGGTGCAGGCAGCAACAACACACTGGATAGACAGACACACACTCCCACACCTATGCAAGCATTGTGCAAAATAGAGCTTTGTGGCAGCCCTGGCTGCCACACCAGTCCTGGGCACAGTGCAGGCACTGATATGGTACGCAAAACTGTTGGGTTCACTCCCCGGGGTGGTAAACATTGTCAGAATCAATAACTGAAACACACTCCACAGATATCAGAAAGGTTGCTATGATGAATCTCAATCAACAAATCATGTTTTACCTTAGGATTTGTTATCTGACATTAATCATAGTTACCTTTAGATATATGTGAAACGTGTTCCCAAGTTTAGGATGACATTGCTAAGGTATGCAGGTGCCAGTAGTGGGAGATGCTGCTCCACGCATGGCCCAACAGTCTGACTCTCCATGAAGTGTTGGATAGTGGAGCCTGTGGGTGTGGGTGTTTGTACCCCTGTTGGCTGCTGCTCTAGGGCTGAGTTTCCCAACTCTGGTCCTGGTGGGCCAAACACTGTTCAGGTTTTCATGCTGTCCCTAATGAATATGCATGAGATACATTTGCATACAATGGGTGCAGCGCATACAAATGCAGCACAGGCATATTTATTAGGGACAGCATGAAACCTGAATGGTGTTTGCCCCTCCAGGATTGCGGTTGGGAAACTCTGCTCTAGGGATTCCACATGTTTATGGTGTCTGTGCTCTGTAGGGTAAAATATAGGAGTTTTAGGCATGTTTATTTTATCTACAATAAAGGTTCCATCTTTATTACCATGGTTTAGTACTGGGTAAAATATGGGGACAGGGTTGGCAGGAGCCACAGTTGGAACTTGAACTTGTGACCTTCTGCTTTTTGAACACCCTGGCTGTGTGTACTGCACCAAACTGTTGCCACAGGGGCAGATCATTCCCTGGGGATACCATGACTGTTTGTCAGACAGACCTTGTCTGTTGCAGTGCATGGCACACACCTAAATGGGGCTTGGCCGTGGTCTGCTGTGGGCAGATGCCACTGCCCCCTCTGCCACCAGCACCCCTCCACCACCATGCTGACATGCCCTTATGCCGGTGGTGCTGGTGGTGTGCAGTCCCAGGCCATCCAGTGTGCCGGTAGGCAGCTGCCTATGGTGTGGGGTCTCGGGTAGGGGTGCCTCCATGGACATGTGCGCTTCCCCCTGGCACCACCTGCCAATGTTATGTGCCCTTGGGGGTACCTGCTGGGTAATATCCCCTGTGACACTGTGGGACACACACTCGTGCCCATGTTGGACCCTCGTCAGTTGCTGTCTTGCTGCTTTACAGTTTCGGCATTCCTATGTGCCACCTAGGCATCTGCTTAGTCTGCATTGTGCCCCAGCTGGACCATAGCATGTGCCGCCTGCAGCCCTCTTTATCCCATTTACAGCTTCAGTACAGTTGCCATTTCCTATGTGCCCACTCTGCTGTTGCTGCACATGTGTACGCCATAACAAACCTGCCCAATATAAATGACAAAAACCCTGATCACTGCTATTTCAATGTGGGACATTCACTTTGTAGGGGGACAGAGCATAGACCCTTCCAAACATGATATCTTCCTTTTTATGCTTTGTCAGTAGTGTTGCTTTATGTTTATCATTAATATCACTATTGGCCAGCTTGGTTATTGGGATTTCAGATGTGGTTCTCGTCATTTTATATGTTTATTTGCCTTTTTGGATCCTGTACATGTATCACTACTATCACTTTTCTGGGTTTCCATGCCTTTGCTGTACATTGCTGATTGAAATGGTTTCTCTCTCCTGCAAATGTGCCTCTAGTGCGAGGTTTTCACTGACGCTAATTATCAGACCTTCATTTCACGGCGTTAGTGTGCACGGAGCCCCTCCCTGCCCACTCTCCGCCCATTGACCCCTATCTCCACCCTTTGGGGAGCCTTACTCCACCCTTCAGACCCGGCTTTCACAGCGTTAGTGTGCCTTAACGCTGCTGCCGACGTTATCGCGCGATAGCGTTACATATCGCGCGATAACATTGGCGCTGCTACATTAAGATGGTTTAGTAAACATACCCCTAAATGACTTTTAAGCAAACCCTTTGGTTCAGTACACAAATTATGGCCTGAACACTATTAATGAGAGAGAGGGAACTGGAAATATTGGAGGGTAGATGCCAAAGGCCTTCCAGTGTATTCTGGCCCCATTTCAGGAACCCTAATATTCTCATAGAGATGAGATTGAAGACAGAATTTGCACTTGGAAGTTGTGTCCCCACCGTTTTCAAGCCAGTGTGCCTAGCCACTGAAAGGGACTCCCAGATAGGAGGGGCTACATCGACTTTTCATTTACACAGTCTTGTGAAAATCATTTGAGATTTACCTCATATGATTTCTATTTCCATGTGGCTCTATTTTCTGTGATCCTAGTCCTGTCCCTTTCTCAGTGAGCACCAAACAAAAAAAAATTATTAGGAAATTATGTTCTGTTCTCATAAGCCTCTGCATATTTCTCCCCTTCACTTTTGAGTCTCATTTACACTAACAAATCTAAAAAAAGAATGTCTTTCTGTTTTATCATATCTATTTGCAACTTCACTCTCCTGATTACTTCCCCATCTTCTCTTACCTTTTCTAAATATTGTTGCCTGTCTTCTTCTTTCTGTGACCACTTGTAGCTTATGAATGTCAACCTTTTTTGCTTTAACATTTCAGTTGCTTCTTTGGAAAATTATAGCAGCTTTTTTTCCTCTCACCTTTATTTACTTTCCTAACAAAATGTTTTTTTACCTTTTTCAGTTTTGCCCACTAGTCTTCTACTTCTTTAACTCTATAACGCTTGTCTTTGAATGGAATACCTGTGCTGTAATACTAAATTGTATCATTTGATGACCACTGGATCACAAATGATTGAAAACTACAATACTGGAAAAATATTTGTAAGCATCAGGGCCCATTCCCTCCTGTTTCAGTTGTGTAATAGTTCTTCTTTAAGAGAATCCAGGATCTCTCTTGTACATTGCAGTGTTGTGAAGTAGCACCTCCCCTTTCATAATAATTTTGTGAATGTTTTTTTTTTTTAAACGTTTATTTTCATTTTAAGAACATCAACATAACAAAACATACAAAACCTTAACAGCTGATTAATACAAGAAAGAAACTACCCATCCCTCCCCCCCCTCTCCTCTAGGACAACCGGGAGGATCCATGTCAGGATCCGGATGCATGTCTACTCCCTATTACAAGTAAATATAATAGCAGGTATAATCCCCGTTAATCAGGTCCGAGCAACCCTATTGAACATTTAGCGACATTGACATAATCATTTAGCAATTTCCACTTTAGTAGGTGAGGGCCATGGTGGAAGAGAGCCCTACGGGGCATCTGCTCGTATTTACTGTACAGGCAGACCAAGTTCCACCATTCCTGCAAACTAATATTGGCGCAATCCTTCCAATTGCGTATGACCAGGCAGATAGCCAGGCCCATCATAAAATCTAACAAGAAATTGCACGCCTTTGGTAAGGAGGGAAGCCCCACTACTGATCGTAGACCCACCACTCTCCAGCTGAGAGGCTCATTAAACTTAAGGATAGTTTGTATGCGTCCCCATATCTGCTCCCAAAATTGCTGCAGCTTTGGACACTCATAGATCATATGAGCTAACGTGCCAACTGCTTTGTGACAGGTCCAACAGAGATTACTAATAGTATTGTCCCATTTGGACATTCTGTCCGGAGTGTATAGGCACCGATGTGTAAAGAGAAAAAGAGATTGGGTAATAGAGGCGGACCTGGAAACCCGGACTGATTTGCTCCAAACTATCCTCCATTTTGGAGCAGTCAGGGTAATTTGCAATTCCCGTTCCCAGGCTTGCTGGACCTTAAGCATCCTCTGATCATCGCTCGAGCACAACATTTTATAGAAGTTGGATGCAACTCCCGGGATGCTCCCGGTCTAGCGGATTAGCTCAGTTACCCCCTCCTTGCTCATATCCGAACTCGGGGTGACCCGAGCACTCTCAAAACAATGTTTGAGCTGTAACCATTGAAAGTAAAGCTGAGATGGGAGACCAAACTCGCGTTGCAACACACTAAAGGCCTTCCAACCCGTACCTGAAAACAATTGACTTGCTATCCATATTCCCCGAGAATACCATTGACGCCAGGTAATCACGTGATTCTGAATTTTAAAGAGAGGATTAAACCATAGCGGGAGACGGCTGGGGGGGCACACCTTTGGACCCCTAACATGAATGAGAGCGGTAACCGCCGCCAGGGTGTCAACGATCATTCGCGGGCAGTGCGCGCTCAGCTGAAGGCGCATGCCGGGTAGGTGGGACAGTGGAACCGGGGCGACGAGGGCCTCCTCTATATCCAACCAAACTGGCCGATTATCGACAGAGGGTTCCAGCCATCGGGAGCCCTGCTTTAACAGGAATGCTTTATGATATGAGAGAAAGTCCGGGAATCTGACCCCACCCCTCCCTTTGTCAAGTTTCAGCTTTTGTCTTGCTAAGCGCGGCGGTTTGTTCTGCCATAGATATCGACTAAGGATACCCTCTACCTCCCGATATGTTTGTAGGGGTAACAGACACGGTATCATTTCTAAGATATAGTTCACCTTAGGGACAATCATCATCTTCACGGTCTCGACCCGCCCCCACCAGGATAAAGTTAAAGGGGACCATTGAGTAGTTAATTCCCGCACTTTGGACACTAATGCCTTCGCATTAAAGTTTATGGTGTCTTCTAAGGGATAGCAATAATGGACCCCTAAATATTTCACCATAAGGGGTTGCCAGACAAAGGGGAAGGCATTCATATCCTCCCTATGCACCCAATGATTGAGTGGAAACGCAACAGACTTATTCCAGTTGATTTTATAGCCAGATAACCGCGAGTAGCAGTCTATCTTTTCGAGTACCTTGGGAACCGAGGAGGGGGAGATGAAGAGCATTAGATCATCTGCATATGCTGACAGTTTAATCTCCCTCTTGGCAATGGGAACCCCATGAATGTCCGCACATTGCCGAAGAAGAAGGGCCAGCGGTTCCAGCGCTAAATTAAATAGCATAGGGGATAGCGGACACCCTTGACGTGTGCCCCGTTGAAGACTAAACTGACGGGATTTAATAGAATTGATACAAATGCTGGCCTTGGGTTGGGCATACATGACTTCTAAGTGTCGGAGGAAACCTGCACCAAAACCAAACCATTTGAGGGTCGCAAATAAAAAAGGCCATTCCAGACGATCGAAAGCCTTTTCGGCATCGAGGGAGAGGCCGACTAGGGGTTGATCCAGGTTTGCAGAGCCTGCTAATATATGATACAGAGTTCTAGCATTATCCGCAGTAGATCTCCCGGCTACAAAACCACACTGGTCCGGATGAATTAACATGGGCATTTTCTCTGAAAGCCGAGTGGCTATTATGGTTGCGAATATCTTATAATCTACGTTGAGAAGTGAGATGGGACGATAGTTAGCTGTAAGTAGGGGATCCCGCCCTTCCTTTTCAAATACCACTACATTTGCCGCCGAAAAGGCTCCGATTTGAGAGTTATCCGCTACTAGTGCAGTATAATATTGGCGTAACTGAGGGACTAGGTCTTTGAGAAAAGTTTTATAAAATTCAGCCGGGAGGCCATCTGGACCCGCCGCGCGACCAGCAGCCACCCGTTTAATGGCCTGCTGGATCTCGTTATCAGAGAAGGGGCTATCCATGACCTCCCTATCCTCAGCGGATAGTCACGGTTGCTGCAAGCCTGAAACCAAACATTCAAAATCCCTTTGTGCAAAATCACTTTCAGAGTGATACAGTTGGGCGTAAAATTCCCGAAAGAGCTCTACAATGTCTGCATCATTCGTGATCATCCCACGCCCCTGCGGATCCCTAAGAGTTGCTACTCTTTTGGCTTCGCGCTGACCCTTCAGAGCATTGGCAAGCAGCCTTCCCGCTCGATTGCTTTCTCTGTAGTAAGTCCCCTTCTGCACCTTGATACTTTGCGAGGCTGCCGTAGATAAAAGCATGTTATACTGAAAACGTAGCCGTTGTAATCTGACCAGAACGCAGGAGTCCATTCTGGAAGTGAGCACCCGTTCCCCTCCTTTAATTTGTTGCTCTAATAATAGCAACTGCTGTTTCCGTTGCTTCCCCAGACGGATTTGAAAGCTGGTAATAACCGCTCTTATAGCAGCTTTAAAACCTTCCCACCATGCCCATCCCGCAGTGGCTTGAGGTAAGTTAAACTGAAAATAGTCTTGGATGGCCAGCCGAACCTCTGCCCGAAACTCCTGGTTATCCAACAGAGTCCTATCAAAAAAACCACACCCCCTGTTTCTCCGCTACTTGATCACCGCTTAAGGTGAATGAGATGGCAGCATGATCTGAAATATGTAGGGGGTGGATCACCGCCGCCTCCACAGTAGGGGCTAGTGTCTTAGATATGAGAAAGAAATCTATTCTCGACTGAGACTGGTGGGGAGGGGAGAAGAATGTAAACTCCAGCTCAGAGGGGTGCAGCAGCCGCCATATGTCAACGAGAGCAAGCTCCTTAATCATGGAGGTAAGCATGTGATGGCCCTTAAGCCCGCCCGAGGTCCTGGGCGGCTGTCTATCAATTAGCGAATCAATGGCCTGATTAAAGTCACCTCCTATGATGAGAGGAGCTCGGGCAGAAGCTTGGGCCTCCTGAGCTATGGTAGCAAAGAAAGCAGGGTCATCGATATTGGGAGCATATAGGCACATACAGGTCACCTCCAGGTTCCCAAACCGAATTAGAGCTCTGGACCACCTGCCTGCTGAATCAGAGCAAGTGTCTATAATGGTAGCATTCAGGGATCTCAGTAACAAGATAGCAACCCCACATTTTTTGGAGACAGCCGGAGAGTAGGCGGCCACCATGTAAGGTTTTATACCAAGTTTCAGGGTTTCTTTCTGATTTAAGTGAGTTTCTTGCAACAACACCAGATCAGCTTTTTCATGACACAGATAGCTAAGGATTTTTTTCCTTTTGATCGGGTTGTTTATCCCTTTTACATTCAATGACAAAACCTTACATGAGGCCATTTATACAGAGTTATACATTTCGAATGGACAAATAGTACAGAAACAACATATTCTCTACAAAGATACGTCACAATAAAATGCAATAGTTCAGTCATATTATACATGCATACATCCCATCGTGTTAAATAATCCCAAATGTGCCCTAGAGGAGAAGTAAACCCCAAACAGACTATGGTGAGCTTGTGCCAGTGGGATAGGCCCGAGAGAGCCATTTTGCAGACCGCAGATATCGGCTCTGCCCTCGGATGCCCAGCAGCCCTCCAGTACTGGATCAATGTGGGCAGACAACCCAAAGCAAGGTACACAGCCAAACCACGGATTGCTAGAGCCCCAGCACGGATAGCACACCGTAGCAGGGCAACAGAAATCTCAGTTACATGGTGTGCTGCTACAATGGATCTCAGCGCATCTGGTCGGCCTCCTTTGCCTCCAGGTAGGTTGCTAAGGCTTCCGGATCATCGAATGTCCTGGTCTGGTTATGGAGCGTTACCCGCAGCTTAGCTGGATACATAAGGCCATAACGAGCTTGCAACTGTTGTAGCCGCGGCCGAAATTCCAAAAAGCGCTTTCTGCGCTCTACCGTAGGCTTGGCCAGGTCTGGATAAAAGGATATTCTGTGGCTCTCAAATTCAGTAGGACCCCTCGTGCGCGCTGCACTCAATATCTGCTCCACATGCTGGTATCGGAGGAGCCGAAAGATAATAGGCCTCGGGGTCTTGCGGTTGAGTGGCAGGCTCGTGGGGACTCGGTGCCTCCGATCTATTTCAAGGTCCCTTTCAAAAGTAATTTTGAGCAGCGAGGGAAGCAATTTACCAAGGAAAGCCTTCATATCATTATTTTCAGCTCCCTCAGGGATGCCAACGATTCGCACGTTGTTTCTGCGGGACCGATTGTTTCCTTCCTCCACTTCTCACTGGAGCGCCCGTAGCTGCCGCTCAACTTTATCCAGTTTCGCTAAGCGAGCACCATGTGTATCAAGGATCCCCTCCATTTTATCCTGTCGCAGAGAGATCCCTTCAAACTTATTTTGCAGCATGGCCAGATCTTCCCGTACTGCCCGTAGTGATTCCCCGTTCGTTTGCACAAGGTCTTTTACTCCCCGTATTTCAGCCAGGATTTCTTGAAGTCCCTCAGGCCCTTCTTGAGTCGCCGCCATCTTCTGGGGAGACGGGGGCTCTGTCTTTGAGCGTTTGCCGTGTGTATTTATCGGATTCCCATAGTCCAGACGCACCAGTTTGGGTCCCGCCATCCTGCTAGACCCCCGTGGCAGATTTGGAGAAGAAGTCAGGGGTTTAGTGCGGTTTTTATTCAGGATTCCTAGTAGGCCTCTCAGGAGCCTCAGCGCTATGCGACCTTCCCGCTGGACATCAGGCTCCGCCCCATTTTGTGAATGTTTTTAATTAAATCTCTACCCTTTCCTTCTGCCTGCATAGGTAGTCTGTATGTCATACAATACAAATAAATATCCTATTGTCTCTTTCCTGATTAACCCACCTACAGTGCCCTCTCAAGAGAAAAAAATATTCAAAGACTTCGGTCAACAAACAAGGAAAAACAAATGGAAATACACAAATATGTTGGGAAATACAGAGTGTTACTCCAGGAACTCTTTGTTAATCAAAAACGGACACATAAATGGTTAAGGAGAGGTGAACTGAAACCGAAGGGTGAGAAGTTCATAAAGTGGTGTGCAAAAGCCTGGAATCACTTGTAAATTTGACGTTTTTTCAACTTCTTTTCCTCCCAGTGGCTTTTTCTGTGCATTTCATGATCTAGTAAAGTCACTAACTACAGAACAATCACCACCTCAACAGGAACCCATAAACCCACAGAAGTACGCCAACTTTATACAATCTAAAGCTATCAGAACAACAATTTCTTCATCGCCAAGTCCACCCCAACAACACGTACGAGTTTCCCCACTACTAAAGCTCTCACCGCCCTCAGCCAAATACGTTGAAGACATTATAGTCAAAATGAATACCACCACAGCACCTAACGACCCTTGCCCAGCACACTGGATAAGAGCTCTGCGATCCGACTTTAGTCCAGTCATAGCAGATATAATAAAGATGTCCTTCTCAACAGGCATCTTCCCATCGGCTCTAAAACAGACTTCCATAAGACCGCTGCTAAAAAACAATCAACTAGACCCACCAAAGGAAGAATCATACCGCCCGATTTCTAGTATACCGCTTCTATCCAAAATAATTGAGAAAGTAACCAACAATCAAATACAACAACACATAGACACCTCCTCACCCCTCGACCCCAGTCAGCACGGATTCAGGGAAGCCCACGGAGTAGAGACATTGCTGACCACATTAACCAACACACTCATCAGTGGATTAGACGACATCAAAAAAGGCTTTGCCCTAATATTCCTCGACATATCTGCAGCATTTGACTCTGTGGACCATGAAATACTACTAACCCGTCTATATGACAAGGGAATCCACGGGCTGGCATGGGAATGGTGCAAATCATACCTGGAAGATCGCTTGCAACATGTCAGGACTGCTACAGGTACCTCACAACCTTTCCAGTTAAAACAAGGAGTACCTCAGGGCTCTTCCCTATCAGCGCTGCTATTTAATATTTATATGCAGCCTATATGTAACATCACTCGTTCCTTTGGCATATCCTCGTTGATCTATGCAGACGATGTGCTAATATTCACACCAATCAACGTCAAGCTCCCAGACTACACAACACTAGTAGATTGCTTTAACGCAATAGCAGATTGACTCCTCACCCAGAATATGCGCATAAACTACAAAAAAACCGAAGTTCTGATAGTCACGAAAAACAGAGCATTCTCACCCCCTGAGACCCTAAAAGTACGAGACGCAGATCTCCCAATCAAGCCCTCCATAAAATACCTTGGAGTAATACTTGACCAGCGACTGGATTTTAAAGAACATATCAACCGCACTGTGAAAACCATTTATTTCAAAATAAGGACTCTGCGCCATCTGAAAAACATGCTGGAACCAGACAGCTTCAGAACCATATTTCAAACCATAGTCACACCCCACTTCGACTATGCAAACATAATACTCCATGGTCTCCCAAAAAATACCCTAAATACATTACAACTAGCCATGAATGCCGCTGCCCGGGTGCTATACGGTGCTTCAAAGGGCGAACACATAACACCCATCCTAATGGAGCTTCACTGGCTCCCTATATACTGCAGAATAGCATATAAAGCTCTTCTCATGGCCTTTAAAGTGATAAATACTATAGCTCCTTCATCAATTTCAAAACTCATCCATCCAACTCCCAATATCAGATCCAGGAGGTCAGCAGCGGCAAATACCCTAGTTACACCACATGAGACCACAAAATGCAAACATTCAACATCTGACAGGGCCTTTGCATACTATGCACCCAGATGTTGGAACAACCTACCCCCCAACATAAGAGCTATTACTGACCTCAAGCATTTCAGAAAAGCCATAAAACACCACCTCTTCATTCTGCATTTCCAAAGCACATCATCATCCCTCTAACAGGCACAGTAAAAATTGTAAATACCTTATTTACTCAAGATGTAACTAAGAAATTCTATCCTCTGTATATAGTTTTTTTCACAAATATGTATAAAGTCTCCATAAGTATACAGGTTCATTACAAATATGTACTAAGTTTTTACAAAAATTTTACAAATATGTACAAAGTTTCCCAAAGTTAAATTCCCAGTTGAATTCTCCTGTTATATGTAAACTCAGCACAGTTTGTTGCTTGCAATGAGTATTTCTGTTTAATGTAAACCGCGCTGATGAAAAAGAGTGCGGTATAAAAGAACACTAAATAAATAAATAAAATAAATAAATAAATGATAAGTGATATATTTGGCTATTAGGGCCAACTTTTAGTATTGGGTTGGCCCTTATTTTCTGAGTTTGTTCCCCATAGTTGTCCTGTTGATAGATTTTCTGTGAAAATTGCATAATGTACATCGTTGGCCAACGATATATTTTTGTAAGTATGCTTTAAAATATTATAGACGCACGCCAGGTTTCCTTCAAATTAATGTATGTGGCCTTGAAAAGGACCATTTTTATGTGTCAGTGATGGCTCAGTATTTGATGGGCCACCCTTTGTTCTTGATCACCTTGTCGGCATTGAATGAACCAGTCTGACAAGGTGATAATTGGTGACAATGCGGTTCCAAGCTGCAATGAGTGATTCAATCGGCTCACACTTTGATGTCGGATGCCTCTTGGATTTTTCCAAGGCTACCTTGTGCCACAGGTTCTCAATTGGATTCAGATCTGGAGACTGGGCAGGCCAGTCCAGCTGATCACCTGTCTGGAGCGATGGCAGTTTGCATTGTCATCTTGGAACAGGAACTGGCCAGGAAACAGCTGGTGTGCTGATGGCACCATGCACTTTTGCAGTATGGTGATGTACTTGGCCCCATTGACCATTCCATCGACGACGTGAAGACGTCCAATGCCACTGGCAGCCATGCAGCCACTGACCATGACCTTCAAAGGATGCTTCACAGTGAGGTTGAGACACTCAGGCTTGAATTCCTCTCCAAGAAATCTCCTCACATAGGTGTGGGCCTGGTTGCCAAACAGGCAGAAGGTGCTTTCATCGCTGAATGGCACCTTTTCCCACATTTCAGTCGACCAGGTTGAGTGCTTTCTTGCCCACATGATCCGGTTGCACTTTGTATGTCAGTCATCAGTTGCTTATTCCATGCTTTGCAGCCCCGGAGACCAAACTGCAGTCACCGGCGATGAACTGTTAATGAGCTGACACTGACCTCACTCTTGTCTGACCACTCTCGAAGTAGCTGAAGAGAGGTCAACTTACGATTAGTCAGTGAAATGCATCGTAGTGCGCAGTCCTGGTGTGATCTTGATGCACGTGGATGACCTGAATGAGGCTTGTCCACCACTGAACCCGTTTCTTTCTTCTTCTGTACAATCTTAACAGCAGTGCTCTGACTGCAGCCAACTTTCCTGGCTATCTGACAGCTTGAAAATCCTTCCTTGCTCATAAAGTACACACAAACATGCTCCTCCAACGTCAGGGTTTGAGTCATCTTCATGGTTGATCCAGAAAGCGTATGAAATTCAAAAATTCAGCTCGTTTTTATAGCTGCACTGATGGCTAGATATCTGCATTGTGATTGGTTAGTGAAACCAGCCTCCTGATTGGTCAGAAATAATATGTGCATATTGGATACTCTCGATCCAGTTTTGACGCAGGATCCACAAAAATCGCAGTAGCTATCTCCCAGTGTCTGTGAAGTATTTAAATTGGAAGCAAGGAATGCAAAAAACTCAACTCTAATAGCCAGATGTATCCCTTTTAATGTGGTAGAAAGATGAATATGCTGGGCTAACGCAAAATTTTAAAAAAAAAGTTAGAAAGTACAAAAAACGCAAAACTCACAAGTGATTCCAGACTTTTGCACACCACTGTAGTTGCAGCCCAGGACAGTGGCTTACGGATGAGATGGTTTACGGAGAGCATTGAAAAAAACAGGCAAAACAGACATTTGTTGACTCTGTGAAAAAGAGCTGGAAACGGTGACTCACCTCATAGCTGGTTGTGACGTTCTGATGGTAGAAACTTTCTATAGAGAAAAACACAATAAAAGAGCAAGCCTTATACATTGGAAACTCTGTAAACACTATAACACCCCTGTGACTAAAAAGCACTGGGATCATGACCCTCAAAAAATTACCCAGAATGAGGAGGTTATGATTACCTGGGATACTCCCATTTTTACTGATAAAAAGCTGGATGCGAGGAAGCTGGATATAGTGGTAAAGGAGAAAAACATCAGAACGGCATTGATTATAGAGGTGTCAGTTCCAAGCGACTGCTCTGTGAATCGCATTGAGCGGGAGAAAATATTCAAGTACCAAGAAATGCAGTCGGAGACCAAGAAAAAATGGCAGAAAGATATTGAATTATTTCCCATTGTGTTGGGTGCCACAGGCCTAATTAAGAGGAATTTCCAAGCACAGCTCGATAAATTACCCATACGTGTAACATCTTACAAACTCCAGAGGGAGACTCTTTTTGACATGATTCAAGTACTATACTGAGCATTAGCAGTAAAATTGAGAGACTGAGATCATACTCCACCTATCCTGGCATAGAAGTGAGGTTAATGACTATCGTGGTATGCGCAAAACTCACCCATTTGGAGAAATTGCCCCTCCTCATTACTTTGTGTATCCTGCTGAGAAAGAGAAAGAGAATAGAGAGAGAGAGAGCAGAGCAAGTGGTGTGGATAGGCAGACTGGATAAGCCATAAGTTCGTCTTTCAGCATTCATTTTCTATGAAAAGTTGTTCTTAATTGACTTGAGCATGACTTAGAGGACTCAGAATTGGTCCTGCATATATCAGAAAGAATAGAGTCTTCTGAATATTCCACTATTTAGCTGGACATGCCATATTGTATTTATTTATTTATGTATTTATTAGTTTGTTGTTCAATTAGAGGCCAATTCTAACCTATGCATGTCCGGGCTGTCCAGACATCCAGAAAATGAACGGGCCAATTTCCACCCAATTCTGCAACTGTTGCAGAATCAGGGCAAATGGACGGGCTGTCATGCACAGCATTCAGAGCGGGGAGGCGTATAGTAGGCTGCCCATTCCCACTGCTCAATGCTCTGGCTAATGTGCCTGTGCTGTGCTGTCCCATCAGCTATGGCAACAGCACTTCCAGCTGGAGCGCCCAATGCCCGACAGAGCAGAAAACCCCTTTTCCCACTGCCTGACCTATGGCAGGGCAGCCAGAGCCTGGATCAGGCAGAGGAACATCTCCCGCGGCAGCACAATGTCATTGGGAGGGCTGCAGGTGCTGATTCCCCCCTGCCTAGCACTTATTCTATCTTCAGGATAGAATAAGGCAAGTGTCCAGTGCAGCTCCGAGGGACTACAGAGGCCTGCCTGGAATGACCTTTGTATGTCCGGGTGCATGGCTATGCCCCTATCCCGTCTTCACTCCACCCCAGCCATGCATCTCCCACCCCATCCAGCACCCCCGCACAATAGCTCTATACATGTGGGAGCAGCTGGCACAGAATATGGTCCCGATGAATAGCGTGGACATAGAACCCCACTATTTGGTGAGCAGAATCTATCTCTTAATGAATAACAACTCACCAAAAAGCCCAATGTCATGTAGAAGTATAGCAATTTTGTTGAAGTACTGTTATACAATCAATAAAAATATATTGAAATAAAAATATCTTATAGAACAGCCCAAAGTTCTGACCAACAAAACATACATAACTGAATCTATACAAATCTGATTTGAAGTTTAATCTAGAACAGAGGATTTTTAACTTCAGTGCAATAAGTGAAGGGATAAGATCTTACTGAAAGCCTTACATTAGGGAGGAAGAGACACATTGGTTTGTTTAACCTTCAGTGTTAAAGATTCTAAAGAGGAGTGCTTCTATTCTTTGGAAAATTTTGAGAGTAATGTTGGAGCTTGCATTTGATTAGTGCCTGGTGTTCCATATTGTAAATGATCGGGTTTGGACAATCTGTCCTCTAAAGCACTGGTGCAGAGAATGAGGAAAGCATTCTATTGATTGCATTAATGTTGACTTGCTGTGAAGGGAATTTAGTAAACTGTTAACTGCACATTCAGCATTGACTATAAAGTCCTTGGAAACAGCATCTGTGTGGATAGCTCTTTTTGCAGTACCAAGAAGACACACGGTTATGGGTTCCCCATGGAAAAGTTGAAAGAGGGGTTTTGAATTGCTGAACTATTGAACTACATTTGCATAAACCTGAAAGGTTTCCAAACCTTCCTAGGAAAATATGTGTGCATGTGGAGCCTGATCCCAGATGAGGCACATCCAGGCCATTTGGACAGCCCCGAACAGGACGAGCCCATTAGTGCCTGATTCTGCACAATGGGAGCAAGACGTTCCCATGGGTACAGGATCGGGCACTGAGAAATGGCCCAGCATACCACTGTATTGCCATGGGGACATCCTCCCCACAGCACATCCAGCCTGCTGCTATGGACATCCCAGTTTCCCTGACGCCCGACCCTGATGGGGATAGCTAGTGCCTGGATCTGGCAGTGGGAACTCTCCTGGCTTGCTGTTGTTGCTACTGGGGGCTGGATGGCCAACCCAGAGAGGTGGCCAGTACTTATTCCACCTCCGAGGTGCATGACTCCAAGGTAGAATAAACAGGCCATCCCCCCAGTGCTCCCCAGTTATCATACAAATTAATGCTTTTGTTGTATTGTATTTAATCATTTATTTCACACCTATTATAATCAGTGTGAGGCAAGTAACAGTAAATATCAAACAATAAAACCTAATTAACTCATACAACGTAAAAGATAATGTCAGCTAAAACACATTACAATATCATAGTAGTCCATACTATTTACTTCCAGTTATCACAGTAGTCCATTATCTTCTAACCTCCTATCATATAATAGAGAATGTTTATGTTCGTGTTTATTAATAAAAAAGAAAAAGAAAAAAATAACATATAGACAATAAATTAAAACTAATATATCATTTGAATACCTAATCAAGTAAAATAGAATATTAAAAAAAACAGCTATTACCAGAATAGTAGACCTCCCCTTTTCTAAGAGCCCTACAATACCCAGAAATTGACTATCTCACTGCATAGGCTTGAGTAACAAACTAAGCTTTCAGTGAGGTCATACATTTCTTTAAAGTAACTTCTAATCATATATGGTAAGGCACATTTTCCATAGATAGAGTGCCACAAAATAAAATGCCCCAAATTCAAAAAGTAGACCAAAAATTATACTAACAACTGGCAAACTCAATTTTTGTTGGAATATTTGTCATGAGGAAAACTACCCCTTGCAACAAATTTTCTTTTTTAATTGTTGTAAGGTTTACCATAAAACCAGTGAACCATTCCTCAAAGTGCATACCAACACAACAGTGTGTGATACACCCTAAACTATCAGTTGAAAATCCCCCGACACAAGGAGGTAATTAGGACTAAAAAGGAGTTCCCAAACTTCCTTCAATGTACCATATTTTCATTTTTTCAAAGTCGCATAAGACCAAAATACTTATCTTATGAACTTGATCCCACTCAAGACAGCCACCAGCTTCCTGCGTGATTTACTTTGATACCTTTTTACATCAGCAACCAGCTCCCAACATAGCATGTTTAAGCATAGAACTCAAAGCAAATGTCTTAAGTTGCTCTCCTCCAACACCGAACACAAAAAAGGAACATTTATTGCAGGAGGTAGTATTCTTCATGACAAATATTCCAACAAATTTGAGTTCACCAGTTGATGGTATAAATTTTTGGTCTACTTTTTGAATATAGGGAATAATATTGGGTGGACCATAATGGTTTTTGTAGACAAAATAAGATGCAGCTTGATGAGTAGATTCAAAATGCGCTCATCCAGGAGGAGGAAGAGTAAGAAAATTTTCGGTCTACGATTTAAAGGAGTATGCAGGTGTATAAACTATCAAAAGATCAGAAAGATAGTAAGATCTTCCAGAACAACAGAATCCATCTATTGGACTTTCTGTTAACTAGAAGAGTCTCAAAAGGTATCCCCTCAGATAGCAGCACTCATTTAAATTTATAATGTTAACTATACATGTAAACCTTTTCCAGGTCTACCCTAAGGGGTATGTTTACTAAACTCCGTTGCTGTGCGGGTCCCCGTTAGTGTGCGTGTGCCATATAAGGAGTGGGCGGTTCAGGCAGAAAAAAGAAAAAAACCCGACCATACGTGTATGCGTCGCGCTAATGTGCGGGGCCCACATTAGCGCGTGGGAAGGCTAAGTGGGGCGATGCTGCATAACCAAACAACAGAGCTGTAGTACAAGGGTGAAGACACTGACCTATGGTGCAGGGGCCATGGGTTCAAACCCCCATTGCACTCAATGAAAAAGACCAGCTGAGGCATCAACTTTTATGGGCAAAAGTGGTGTAGGAGGCATATTGATTATGGGCGGCAGAAGGCGGCGCACTCTTTTTTTATACGGCATGAGGCGGCGCACTATTCCTTGTGGGCGGCAGATGGCAGCGTGCTGTTAATTTTGTGCGCCACAAGACGGCGCGCCGATGGCTACAAGGCTGCGCGCTGCTGCCCAAACACAGGACCAGAGCAACAGCACAATGGTGAAGACACTGAGCAATGGTGCAGGGACCAGGGGTTCAAACCCTCACAATGCCCATTGAAAAAGGCTAGCTGAGGCAGTATATTTTATGTTGTGGAGTGCTTTAGGAGACCTTTTAATTCTATTTTGTGATAACTACTAGCAAACGCACTCTCACAGCATGTTAACATAAGGCGGACCATAAGGCACTTGTTACAGTGCACCGTCCGCCAAGGCACCCTAGAATGTCCCCTATAGGGCATCATGTATGTTGCGACACAGGATAATGTATAGTGCACCCTATATGGAAGCCAACCATAAAGTGCCCTATAGGGCGCCCAATAAAGCACCCTCAGAGGCACCTTATGGGTACAGTACACTGAGGGTGTTATTGCAGGCATCAACATATGTACAGTAAATGGAAAAAATGCTTTGGAAAACCCTATCACAGAACCCCACTGTGGATATGAACCCATGACCTCTGGCTGCACAGGCAGTGGCATAACCATAGGGTTATACCTCTATAGCTGTAAGTAAGCACCTGCCTGGCTGCAGATAGCCTGCATGTCACATCACAGACAGTCTGCTTGTGTAAACAGGATAGGGTTAGGCCACCCGTACCCATGATGCACTGCACATGCAAATCAGCTGTCCACAGATGCACACAAGATGGGAACTGCACCCCTAAAGCTACCTGCCCTGGTAGGGGGAGGTGTCCTTGTGCACCCACACAGCACCTCGGCCTGGTAGGGTGTCCTGAGTGGGTGGACAAATGGCAAAGAGTAGCCAAACACCATCACATTGTGCGGTTACTATGGCCACCCTGAGTGTGTGATGATGCGCCCAGTACCAGGTGCACAACACCTTGCATGGCTAAATGCGGTCATGCCAGAGCTCCAAAGTAGCAATAACCTGTGAAATAGGTAGGTGCTGCATAAACATCTTGGAGATCGCTGTCTGCCAGAGTTAGTGGAACACCCCCCCCCCCCCCCACTGGACAAAACAGGGTCTCCCACCAACAGATCCCCATACTATCATTCTTCTCCTCCCTTCATGGCAGCAGAGCCAACCATCAACCCCAGTCCTGCTGGGGAAGTAGACCACCCACAGGGCAGTCCAAGCAGATCCACACACATCCATAACACAATATCAGACAGACCTTAGGCCTGGATATTCATAGATGCACCCCACCACTATCTGATATTCTCCTGCAGCAAGCCATCAGCCACTGCACCCTGCAAGGCACTCCATCAAGACACATATCATCTGTGCTCAGTCTGCTGGTTGGTCCTGATGGAAATGCAAGCACACACAAGCAGATAAGTCAGTGAAAAGGCCCCAACAGGAAACCCATATATATCACATGAGAGAAACACAATACAGCACTATGGGTGTGCCTAGCCATGCTGCCATCACTGCACACTCAGGGTGAGAGTGATCCCCCAGCAGCACATACAGAGGTCCCCCTGTCTGTGTAGGTGGTGGCCGGGCACTACCATGTCCCTGCCAGTGCCCTATGCCCTGTGCAGCTGCATCCTGGTCAGCCCACCCTGTCTGAGATATACCCATGGTCCCTTGCTACTCATTATGCACATTAGCAGGCCAATACTGGCAACAGTGCTGGCAGTGTGGGCTGTGGAAGGGGCTTGCAGCCAGCACCTACTGTATAGACAGACACACACTTCCACACCTATGCCAGCATGGTGCTACTATTGAGGAGGTAATTAGCCTTGGCCACCAAACCTGTCCTAGGCACGGCAAGGCATGGATATGGTACGCAGTACTGCTGGGGGTCACTCCCCAGGGTGGTAAACACCGTCAGAGGCCAGTCCTGGAGCACGCCCCGCAAACACCTAACAGATTGTCCTGATGGGGTCAACTAGCAGTATGTGCGTAACGTATGGATATCTATCTGCCAGTACTCCTAGCAAACATCTCAGAGCTGTGTACCGTATACCTCAGGTGTAGGGTGACATTGCTATGGTATGCAGGTGCTAGTATTGGGAGATGCACGCAGGGTCCACTGCTCTGCCTCTCCAGGAGACATTGGCCAATGGGGCCTGTGGGTGTGGGTGTGTCTGCCCCTGTTGGCTGCTGCTTTACGGCAGAGATTCCCAACCCCAGTCCAGGTCTGCATCACACTGTTCGTGTTTTCCTGCTGTCCCTCATGAATATGCATGAGCTATATCTACATACCATGGGGGTGGTGCATAGATATACAGCACAGGCATTTGTATGAGAGGCAGCATGGAACCTGACTGGTGTGTGGCACACCAGGAATGCATTTGGGAGAGTCTGCTCTAGGTACTGCCCCTGTTCATGGTGTCTGTGCTCAGTGGGGTAAAAGATAGACGTATTACCATTGCATATGTCCTCGACACGAAAGGTGTGCCCTTACTATCACTGTGTAGGTGTGGGAAAAATATGTGGCTAGGATTGGCAGAAGCCCCAGCTGGGATTTGATCCTGTGACCTTCTGTTCTTGCATGCACTGTCTGTGTGCACTGCACCACCGTGTAACCACAGATTGGCTGGTTTCCCTGGAACGGCCATGACTGTGGATCCGGCAGGGCCTGTCTGTTGCAGTGGACTGTGCCAGCCTGCACATGGCTAGGCCTCTGTCTTCTGTGGCTAGCAGCCACTGCCCCCTGCACCACATGTACTCGTCCGCCAACATGCTGGCATGAGCTTCTCTCAGAAACAGCAGATGACCAGATTGCAATGTGGCAGTACGGGACTGCATTTGGGGGATTTGGATGTAGGTAATGCCCATTGTTGTTGTGTGTTTGCAGTGTTGTGTAAAATATGGGTGTTTTCCCCATGCTTATGTTCCCTGCAATACAGGGGTGTCTGCGCTATCTTTGTTTAGTGGTGGGTAAAACATAGGGGCTGGGCTGGCATGTGCCCCAGCTGGGATTTGAACTTCTGACTCTCTGGTCTTAGAGGTACTGGCTCTGTCCGCTGCACCACACTATGGCCACAGAGACAATGCAGCCCCTGGAGGTAGTATACCTGGCAGGATGGAGTCACAAACCCTGTTCTAAGCATTTTTACTGTGGGCACATGCACTCTGTCTGGTGACAAACGTGCACATAAAGCCCGGAAATGACCACAGACACTGGGGGACAATATATCACCACGCTGGGCAAAAGTGATATTAATGGGCAACCATAGCAAACACTCCCAGGAAAGCTCCAAAAAGGACATTTGTTTTGGATGAGTCTCCGCTCCGTAGACCCTTCCAATATTCATTTCTTCTTTCTGGAGCTTTCCTGGGTGTGTTTTCTATGTTTGCCCATTACTATAACTGTTCCCCAGCTGCATTACTATTTGTGATATTTTTGTTGTGGTCACTTTCCATTTTTATTTTCACTTTTGTGCTGTGCACATGTATCACACTGCTCACGTTTTTCAGGTTTCCCCGATTTTGCTGTACATTGCTGACGTAAATGGTTTCTCTTCCCTTTAAATGCCCTCTACCGCGAGTGTTTCACTCGCGGTACTTTTGCTTTGGGATTCGGCCCCGATAATGTGCGGGGAGCCTCTCCCCTCCCCTTCCCCGCCCATTAAACCTGTCTCTCCGCCCCTCAGGACCCTTCCTCCGCCCTCCGTTAGCCGTTCCACGCCTCTATCGGACATTTGCGGGCCCGTACTTGTGCGGGGCCCGTTATTGTGTCGCGCACCTCTGTGGGGGTGACACGCACGATTGCGGGGCATTTAAGCGCTCTTAAGTACCGCTTTTAGTGCGCTATTTTGCGGCACGCAAATTAGCGGTTTTTAGTAAACATGCTCCTAAGTGTCAAGCACTCATACCCTCTACTGGGGCTGAGTTCCTGACTCACTCTTCTGGCTTCCCAGTATAGATTCTTTGAGGGAAGGATATGCCTTCAACATCTAAGGGCATAGATTGTTATCTTGCTGTGTTTGTGCCAACAGCCAGTCAATAATTTACAGTTATGTTCTAACATAAAATCTTACTGAAATAATGTAGTACTGTGTACATTTCTTTCAAGTAGCATCCATACAACAAACTGAATATGTAAATTAATGAATGCAGGTTCTCTGGTTCACTATATTGGGATCCCCGTTGTTCCCTCCTGGATTTAGAATTGCTAGAAAGGCAACGTTGCTTATACCTGGCAAGGATTCCCTACAATATCTAGAATTCACTACTTTATCTCTGATAGAACTCTTCTTTCTTCTCCCCCTCCTCCTCCTCTCTCTTTCCTTTGTGTGAATACTAGATGAGGTAATTCAGTGTTTCTGTGCTGAGTATCTGCTCTTTCAAAAAGAAAGGATGTTGACATGAGTTTCTCAGATTGAGCAACAGAGGTTGAATTGCAAATTTCCTAACAGCCAGACACAATTTCCAGCTACAAAAACAAAATTCTGTACCCTAAAAATACTATCATGGTCATTCCTTCAAGGGCCAAGAACCTAGAGGCACCAAAGATTTCTTCGGAGTCTTAGGCAACATTATGTCCTCTTTTTACAGAAAAGAAAGTGCAGAAAGCCATACCTTGACAAAGAAAACATATATATGAAACAGGGAAAATAAACTCACTGACAAGTAGTTGTAAGATAAGTTATTTGTTGGGTTCACGTGTGGAGCAGCTGCCAGAGGCTCCTCTGATCCTGGCAGGTGATTTTAATGGAGTCATGGACGCTGAGCTAGATACATCTAGTGGGGGTGGAGATAGGGCGCGTGTGCAGAGTGCTAGAGTGCTGCAGGGTCTGAGGTGGAGATTAGGGGTTGTAGACCCTTGGCATTTGTTGCACCCACTGGAAAGGGATTTTACACATCAGTCAAGAGCGCATGGGTCGAGTGCTCGTATTGATTATGTGCTGGTTTTGGAACGGCTATTTGCACAAATAGAAGATGCGCAACTGGGGCCTATAGAGATTTCTGATCATGCGTTGATTTGGGTGAAAACTGAATGGTATGAGGCGAACACGAGGGATAGAATCTGACGATTCCCAATGGAACTGCACAGAGACCCTGAGTTTCATGGTTACCTCAGACAGCGGTGGCAGGAGTTCTCAACCCACAATGCTCAGCATAAGGGTGATCCGGAGCTTTTCTGGGAAGCTGCGAAAGCAGTCCTGTGGGGGGACATCATAGGATATGTAGGGAGGAAATGGAAAATGTTGATGCAATAGATTGTTCGTTTGGAACAACAGGTAGGTAGAGAGCGGAGGAGGCAAGCGTCATGTCCGTCGGCAGCAAATAGGAGAAGATTGTGGGAGACACAAACAGCCCTAAATGAGCTGCTAAATCAAAGGGCCAGGAAATCGTTTCTGTACTACCGCTTTCAGCTCTATAGATATGGGGATAGACCAGGAAAGTTACTGGCAAGATGCCTTAAAGGCAGTAAAGGGACTGGTACTGTGGCAGCACTGTGGGATGACCAGGGGCAACTGCATAAGGAAAGACGGGCAATTGCTCAAGTGTTTCGGACGTTTTACAAGAAGCTTTATGCAAGGAGAGAAGGATCTCAGACCGACATGGCAGAGTACCTGAAACAAGTGAGATTGCCCAGACTAACGATGGCTCAACAAACACAGCTGGATGATCCAGTGACCGAGGAGGAGGTTCAAAGGGTCATTCTGAGGGCGGGTTGTCACAAAGCGCCTGGCCCGGATGGGTTTGGGGTGGAATTTTATAAGTTGCTGAGAGAGGAGTTGGCCCCCTCCCTGGTGGAGATGTATCATAGAAGGGTGGATCAGGGGAGATTCACGTGGGGGGAGAATCGAGCGCACATTATATTGATACATAAACCAGGGAAAGATCCTTTGCAAGCTGCCTCTTATCGGTCTATCTCCTTGCTGAATTTTGACGTGAAAATACTGGCTAAGGTATTGGCTTACCGATCGGCCCAGGTATTAGGGGAGCTGGTGCATGACTCTCAAGTAGGTTTTGTAAAGGGGCGATACGTGGTGCAGAATCTACGTAAAATTGTGGCCTCGCTGGAGTGGGTAAGGAGAAGGAAGTTGCAGTCGCTTTTGATTAGCTTTGATGCGGAAAAAGCATTTGATCAAGTGAATTGGGATTACCTTAGATTTCTCTTTCCACAGTATGGACTTGGGGCCTCTTTTTGCAATATGGTAGAGCTTCTATATACGAAGCCCACAGCGGGAGTGTAATGGAGTACTGTCAGATGAATTTACCCTAGAGAGGGGAACGAGACAGGGATGCCCGCTCTCACCGTTGCTTTTTGTGCTGTCTCTAGACCACCTGATACGATGAATAGAGGCGTCTAATGAAATACAGAGTATAGGCATAGGGCGACATATGTTTAAGCTGGCAGCGTTCGCAGATGATATACTTGTTCATCTGCTATCTCCTCGGCCGTCGTTGCCCAACTTATTAAAGGAATTCTCTTTATGGTAGCTTTGCTGGGTTTCGTATTAATATGGATAAGTCGGAGGCCATGGATGTGGCGGGGACAATAAAAGGACATTTGGGAGGGAGTTTTCTGCTTAAGTGGGCAGGCGATTCATTTGTGTACTTGGGAATACTCTTGACAAGAGAACCGCGGGAGTTGTATAGGAAACACGTGGAACAAATCCTTGCAAGAATTCGATCACAGCTCCAGGTGTGGACTCCACTGCCCCTGTCCCTGTTGGGCAGAGCGGCGGCGTTGGGGATGGTGATTCTGCCTCAGGTGCTTTACTGGCTGCAGACTCTCCCAGTGTGGTTATTGAAGTGGGACTTAAATGCTATGGACCGCGAGATTAGGAGTTTCCTTTGGAGAGGCACTCGAGATAGCATTCCGCTGCATAGATTGAGAAGGAGGTAGAAGACTGGGGGGATTGGAATCCCAGACCTACGGACTTATGCCCTGGCATGCCAGGCGCGGCATATAGGAGACTGGCTAGGGAATGCAGAGGTGTATACTCCGAGAGCACTGTAGGAGGTCCTTGTGGCTCCGCAGACCCTGTTGGCAGTGCTGCACCATGAAGGTATGCTCCTGCTTGGTAGAGTGATTAGTAGTGAACTGGTTTGCCCGGCACGACGGATGTGGCAACATTTGAATAGGCTCTGGGGCGAACCACCAGGGGTTTCGAGCTGGCTACCCATACAGGGGAATGATCGGTTTACACCAGGATCAGAAATGCCGGCGTTTGCACTTTGGAGGAGACAGGGCATACGGAATATTGGACATGTGGTAGATCAAATGGGGCAGTGCAAGTCTTGGGAGGTTTTGCGCCAGGAGTATGGGCTAAGTAGTCTACATTATTTTGCTTATGTGCAGATCTCTCACTATGTGGCTTCCCTCCCACAGGATGCGCTGCGGGTGGAAAGATCGGCACAGATATTAGAGTTTTTTGCACTGGAAGAGGAGTCACCGCCCACAATTGCGCAACTGAAAATATGATTAGATGGCTATCGTAGATTGCCTGACTATGGGGTGGAGGAGGCTTTGTGGGCCCAAGAGTTGAACGTGTTGGTGCCTCCTGGTTCACTCCTCCGGGCCTTGAGTTGGATTGCGGGGCTGGTGGGGGGAGCTCGATGGCGGGAGGTGCAGTTTAAATGCCTCCTTCGGGCACACTTCTCTCTGAGACGGGCATTACGATCCCATCTCACGGAGATGGGCAGATGCCCAAAATGTCCCTGCCCCTTGGCGGACTTAGGGCATATGTGGTGGGGGTGTCCGATGGTTCGTTTGTACTGGAAGAGGATAGCTGATTTTATGAAAAGGGTAGTACTGCAACAGATCCGCTGGATGGCAGTGCTTGTGGTGTTAGATCAGCTTGGACCACTCCACCCGAAAGGGAAATGGGAACGCCTATTAGTCAGGAAGGCATGTCTGGTGGGTAAAGGCCTGATACTTCATAGGTGGAGGGAAACGACAGATCCCACCTTTTGGGAATGGCGTAACAGCTTTCACCAGCTGATGCTCATGGAGATGAGGGAGGCTAGAGGAAGTACTCAACGTTGGGTCTTATTCCTGCTCATATGGGAGCCATATATTCAGTTATTGAGGCCTCGTGTCCGGAATGAAGTACTTCAATTGGGTTGAGAAGGCCTGGAGGATGGATGAGGAAAGCGATAGGAGGAATGGGATACTAATGGAATAAGAAGGGTGTTGTAATCACTGTGTATGTTCACTGAGAGGGGTCGGATGCCAAAGGGAGAGGCTGCGAGGGTGGGGGGGTTGGTGGGGGATAGTGGGGGGGAGGAGGGGGGGGGAAAGTTGTGAATTTTTGCTGTATTTATATGACTGATCTGCTGAGGAATTCTGCTGTTTCTGTATATTGTTTTGCATGATCTGTATTGTGTGGTCCTCAATAAACAGAGTTTAAAAAAAATCCTGAATAAGGCAACAAGGTATTTGGCCTGCAGATCTATTGAAGGAGAAAAGGAAGTAAAAAGATCCTATGCTTTCAAAATCCAATTCAAAATTCAACCAAAAAATGTGAGGGGCCACTTGCTAGTATGAGAAATGGAATAGTCCATTGTAGCAACCTCCTCTCTTTGGCTAGATGTTACAAACCTCTGGCTTCAGCTGATGTTAGACATGCTGAGATCAATGGTAGAAATCTGGAGCAGTCGGGACCCAAACCATACCAGCAGACCATACCTCCTTCAGCTTCAGGCAGGATAGTTGAATCTCCCCAGTGAAAGCCCTGTCTCTGGCCTTCGCTATCTAGTATGACACTTCTACAGGGGCACAGTAATTCATTAGATTCTTAATGAGGTTGTGCCTGCAAAAAAAAAAAAAAAGATCCCTATTACTTAAATCAGATTATTTTGCCATTCTGGGAAAGAAACATATCTTTTTTTATTTTTATATATATTTGTTCCTTGTGTGGCACACCTTCATGAAACATTTTAATATAATAACATTGTAAATTACTTCATTTTGATGGAAATGGCCCATCCAATTTTCGCAGTAAGATGGTTAGGGTTGGAACTGACAATCTGTGCTGATAACGCCCCATGCCTTCAGTGTACAAAGTCATTTCACTGCTGTTTTGAGTTGAAGCTTTTTATACCTGATTTGCATCCTCTTGTGTATCTACCATTCCATTTTGAAACCCCATTACTGTTTTTGTCTCCACTTTCATTCTCCAGGAAGGTATTGTATGCATCCACCACACTTTCAATAAAGAAAGGTTTCCTGCAATTGCTTCTGAGTTTACCTCCTCGTGGCTTCATATCTTGACTGCTAGATCTGCACCTTCCTTTCCTTTGAAAACACTCTCTTGTATATCTTTCAAGTATTTAAACATTGTCATATTTCCCCTATTCATCCTCTCCTCTAGGTCATCAAATCTCATCTTGTATGTCTTCTGATGTAGACCATGAACCATTTTGGTTTCTTTCCTCTGGACCGCCTCTAGCTTCTTTCAGAGCCACTTTAACCACTCATGGGGCCTTGGGCAGACTTTTAAATATGATCCCTCTTTTATTTTTACCATTTCCCCATGCTTATTCCATTGCCCAATTATTGTTCTCCCCTTCCTTGTAATCCATGCATTCCTGCTCTCTCACTCAGTAACCCAGTTCCTACTTGTGCCCCCCCCCCCCTCCTTCATTTTCCAAAGCCTTGCTCTCCTTTACCCTGGCCAGATATCTTAATCCAAGTTCCCATTTTAACTCCCCGCCTGACGCTGCCCAATCCCCAGGTTCCTGTTGTCTACTCCTGTTCACCCACTTTCTCACCTGTGATTCTTTTTATAGATGTTATTTTGTGGAATATTAATGTATTTAGTCACATGTTGATGTTCATTGGTCTAGATTTACTAAAGTATCACCATCTTAATGTGTGCTGTGTTAATGCATGTTACTACTCCATCACATATACAGTAATGAGAGCTACAGTTAACCACATGCATTTTAGTAAATCTAGCAGAGTCTTATTAAATTGGACCCATTTTAAAGCTTTCATGTTATAGCGATTTGCTTTTAAGAGGCATGTTTATTAAAGGTTAACAAGTGTTAAGTGCTGCCACAGCCCATAGAAATGAATTGGCAGTGGCAGCACTTAACACACATTAATTTCACTTAACATGCGTTAACCGTTAGTAAACATACCCCAAGTGTCTAAAATACACACATATATGCATATACTCTTGCATTTTTTTTATTTGCCATTCCTTTATATCAGATATTATATAAAATAAAACATATCAAAATTTGCAAGCATACAATAATATACATCACTGATAAAACCATACAAAAGCAATCAATATTAAATAGCATTCAAATCATCTAAATCAACTGAATGCAGATCAAAACAAATATGCTTTTAATGTCTTCTTAAAAATCATACAATCTGCTTCCAAACATAGTCCGTATAAGAAGTTCATTCCACAGCTGAGCAACATTCACTTTGTTTTATATGCACGGTACATTAGCTTAGGCTTTCCACAGGGATATCAGGAGTTAATTGCATTTTAAAACAGGTTCACCTTTCTGTTTCTATTTCTATTGTGCCGGAAAGCAAGCACAGTCTATGGCATGCAGTTCTCTGGTTTAGAAGAAACTGGAAAATCTTTTATTATACGTAGACCATTAGCTCGGCTGTTCTTTTAATAGTAGAGGTAAAAACAAAAACAGGATTTTTCTCTTACAAGGAATGCTAGTGCCAAACTAAATTCTATTGTACCCTGAAGATCTTGTTTGCTTTCAAATACAGATTAATCTCTTTTTTTTAATAAATAAGGTACAAAACACATGCAGTTTTGAAATGTGTTGGTTGAATTGCAGCACTTATCAGGATACCCAGAGGATTCTGTATTCTTGCTTCTGTTGTACTTTCTTTAGCCAGCTTAAAAAAAGGTCTTCATGTTTCTTAAGGAAGCCATAAAAATCGAAGACATACTGTATTTTCCTTTTCAACAGTTCATCAACTTTTAAAGAAGATAGAACAGACTCAAGCCATTCCTCTCCTATGCAATTTCAATCATAGTTAACTCTTAAGATTCTACAGGTTATTTTTGTTTTAAATTAGATTTGCTAGCTTAACATATAGACAGCCCAGCCCCCTTTAAAAAGAAATTGTCTGGATTACCTGGCAAGGGTAAGCAGGTAGAGGAGGCAGGAAAGAAAAATAGGGGGAAGGAGACTAGACGTCATGTGGCATAGCCCAAGTTCCCAGAGAAAGTATTAAAGGGAGAAGAGGAAAAAGAGGCGGTTCAACAGGTGACCACCCACATGGAGGGGAATTTTATAACAGGGCACCTAGGTTTAGATAGCAGGAAGGTGGCTGTTTTCAGCCTTTTTTTTTTACAAACACATAGATGTCAATGTGTCTTTATAAAATACTAAGACAAGTCCAGTGGCAATCATGGCTACACTTAGGTGGCAGACATTTAGACCTGACAGAAATCAGACGTAAATGTCCTTGTGTAGAGTACATGGTTAACGTATTATATAATCAATGGAGGGGATATTCGGCGGTGGTGGCTAATGCTGTTACAAAGGCCTGCTATTGCCGTTGAAAATTGAACCTGGATATTCAATGCCAGAGAAAATTTCTGGCCACTGCTATTGAATATCTGGGCTGACCGGATTACGATTTTGCAATCTGGTCAGCGTCGATATTTAGCCACTGGTTGGATTGCAAAAGTGGCTGAAGTTAGGACAGCCATTCAACTATCCTCACATTTGGTTAATTCATGGTATTGCCCCAGCTCCACTCCAGAATGCCCCAATGCTAGCCAGGGGTGCTTAGAGGTTGTACCCAGGCATACTCAGCAGCACTAATGCTTAAGGTAATTTTATAAGAGACATTTTATGTCTGTATATTATGGGTATGCAGGCTAAAACATTTTTGTTTTGTTTAGTTTTTTGAGTCATTTGCAAGTTTGTTTTTTTATTCAGTTTTGATAAATCTGAATAATCTATTATTTTATTTTTATAAATGTTCATTTTAGGGCAATTTTGCTAATTAAACAGAAAGCTGTGCCTGCTGCCCAAATGAAAACATAGCTGAAAGATAGCTATAAATTTCAAGCAAATAACAAACTGAACTGGCTTTTTTTCCTCACACTCAGAGACTGGCTTCAAACCAGTGACCTTTGGGTCAGAAGGCAGGCATATTACTGAAGAACTATTTCAACTGTGTAGGGGTTAACTCAAGCCAGCCTTCTCTTAACTACATATTGTAGTTAACCCGTACTTTTGCAACTAGGTCCCATGTTATTCAGTGGTACAGAATCTAGTTGCAAATTGTACACATTAACTGTTAGTGTGGCTTAGTAAACATGCCCCGAAGTGTGTGATTGAGGTCAGGTATTTTGTTTATATGGAGTTTCTATGTAGGAATCTGACTTGTTCAGTTTTCACAGTAGGTGTATGGATGTTCGAGGTTCCACTGCAATATTTATGGTATCACCCTTTTCTGGGTACGCTCCTTGTTGTGTGAGTTTTGGGAGTTAGTGCTCTTATGGAACAGTAGATATGCTCTATGGGTCTTGTACTCTGGGTTCTTGGTGTGTAACCAACTGTAGAGGGTTCGGGGGGGGGGGGGGAGATGGTAGTGGAAAATGGATTGTCTCTGAGATTTGCAGTTTTGCATTCTTGATACTGCCAGACTGAAATGTTAAAATAGTTCAGATTCAAGGAAATCTCACATTTTAAGGGAATGACTCAGTTTAATTTTTGTTTAGTAATCTGATAGATTCACTGCTGCTGATTTCTAGGCTTTTCCAGCTCTAGCACGGTCCAATCCAGCCTGGGCACTATGATCTTGAATTCATGGTTACCAGGATTATTTTTTCTCATTTTATATCTTCCCTCCTCATTAATAATTGGGTCATAGCAAAATAAATCCGGCATGCAGATATTTATGGTTTGAAAGGGGGCTGTGAAAGTAGTTTTAAGTTCAATTTGATTAATGATTGTTATGGATATTTTATTGTAACACCTGTTTTAATAAATTGTGTGTGTATGTTTGGAAGCCACTTAGGATTTTAGATGGGTAGCATATACATTTTAAAACAAAGCAAACTGATCATATCCAAATGAGGCCAATGGATATGTGTGATGGGGTATATAGGAAGTTACCTTTCCTTCTCAAAAGGGATTATTAGCAGTCCACCTTAAAAAGGTCTACAGCTCACAACCTAGGGCTGGGAGGGTGTGAGTCAGACAGAGGTATTAAGAAGTCAGCTGTGTGCACAAGGGTGGAGAGAGGCCCATGGAGACAGAACGCTTCTTCCAAGTAGGACTGTAAGGTAGGCAGTTCAGGAAGTGGGAGTCAGACACCAAAGCCCAAGTGACTGATTGGACCTTGTGTGTGAAATGAAATCTGTGCTTTAAATTGTGAACCAGCCTTGTGAATGTAACAAGCTCGGATTGATTGCTAGATCACTGAAACAAAATAAAAGTGTTTTCCATTTGGCCCTGCACTGTTGTGTGCCTGATATTTTAAAAGCCCCCTTGCCACCGCATGCCACACTGTACCACAATATGTAAATATTTATGCAAATAAGGCCCTGCAATGAGTCTCTGCACATGGTCCTGAATCATCCTCAGACCCCTCTTGATGTCACTGCATGCAGGAAGTTGCAGTTGTAATTTTCAGAACCACAAATCCTTGCATGTGGTGAGGAAAAGTCATGACTGGATAAGCCTGCTTGACTAATGTGGGGGACGCAGCAATCCTATCTTTCATCTGCCTTTCTCTAATTACCTCACAGCTGGCCTGCCCTAGTCTTCATATGTTTCTCACCATTTTCCAGCCTTTCTATAGCTGTCTCACCACCTCTATTTTATAGCCATATATCTATCACTCCTTTCCCTCATGTACTTCTCAGTTTATTAGACTGGAAGCTCTTCAGGAAGGGACTTATCATACTATTGTAAAGTTCTACATACCTCTTACAACACTCTAAAAATGATAGCTGGCATTAAGTCTTTCAGTCTCTCTCTCATCATCTGCTCAGCATCTTAGATTGTGAACTCTTTGGGAAAATGACAATAACCACACTGCCAAACATTTCTCTCTTTTTTCTCCCCCCACCCCAACATTGCCTAGTATCTCCATCCTATCCTGGAACCTCCCCCCCCCCCCCTCAATTAACTGAAGTTTAATACTCACTAATTTCAAGTCCCCTTACCAGCAGTGGTTCTCAGATTAGACTAGCACACCATCAGTCCCTCCCCCTCCTTAGCACAGGTGGACAATAGTATCAGCTCTTTCATGTAACATTCACTTCTTACTAGTAGATGGATAGCACCAGAAGTTGGAATATGTAGATCCCAGGAACATACCAAGGAACTTTGCTGTTAGGTTCACACACATACTCTCACACACATTTTCTCTCTCTCCGGGAATGAACTCTTAGGGGTATGTTTACTAAACTGTGTTAGTGCGATTCGCGTTAGGAGCCGCGGTAGAGACAGAAATCCCAAATAAGGACATGGGCATGACGTGTGTTACCAGGCGCCATAAATGAACGAGCGCTACAGGGCATGTTACCGCGCGTTAATCTTAAGAAGGCGTGCAGGCATACAAGGACAGCAACAGAGCTGTAACACAATGGTTACAACACTGACTGATGGTACAGGAGTCATGGGTTTGATTCCCCAGTGGGCCTAATGTATAAGGCTGGCTGAGGCAGCACCCTTTACATTTAAGTAGTGATTGTTGAGGCATTTGACGTGTATTTTAATTAGTGCTGCCAGCAAACACACCCTCACGGTGGCATAACCTAAGGTGCCACATAAGGCACCCCATAACGCACTCTGTAGGGCACATTATAAAGTGTACTGTCCGCCAAGGCACCCTATAATGTCCCCTATAGGACACCTTATAAGGCTGTGAACAAAGCCCTGGCTGGCTGCAGAAGGACTGCACATCACCACACAAACTGTCTGCTGTGGTTACCAGGATAGGGTTAACCCACCCGTACCCATGATGCACTGCACATGCAAATCAGCAGTCGAGAGATGGGCACAAGATTGGGTATGCACCCCCACAGCACCTCGGCCTGGTAGGGGGAACAGACCGTGTGTGGCACTGCCACAGAGTAGCCACAGACAGTCACATTGTGCAGGTACTATGCCCACCCTGAGGTTGAGGTGGGGCGCCCAGCACCAGGTCCACAGCACCTTTCATGGCTGAAATACGCCATGCTGCAGATCCCCATCAGTGTGTGATAGGTAGTTCCGTTAGACACACCTAGGATACATCTGTGTCCTGCTGTATGTCTCAGTCATGTTTAGTCCATATGGGCAATGATGCACCCAGAATAGTGCATATCCTGTGTTGGTGCCATGGTTACCTGCTGTAGATGAAGGGGGGTGTGTGTATGGACCCATATGCAGATCATGTACCACCACACAACCCACCCTCTGGGGCTCAGGGTGGGAAACAGGATCACCCACCAATAGATCCACAGTCTACCTCCCTGCAATGGTAGCAGTAGAGAGGACCATCAACCCCAGTACTGATGGGGAACAAATAGAGTGGTACACATCCATAACACAATAGCAGACAGATGGCAGGCCTGGAAATGCTCAGCTGCCCCGCACCATTATCTGACATTCTCCAGCAGCAAGCCTCCAGCCGCTGCACCCTGCAAGGTGTTGCAGCAAAGCACATATTAGCTGCAGACAGTCTGCCAGCTAGTCCATAGTGCATGGTCCTGGAGGAGATGCCATGTACCCAGAACAGGGATGTCAGCATACACACCAAGCAAATAAGTCAGTGATTGGGCCCCAAAAGAAAACCCATAAATATCACGAGAAAAATGCTGTAAAGCACTATGGGGGAACCTAGCCATGCCATGGTCACTGCTAAGTCAGGGTGAGAGTGACCTCCCAGCAGGACATGCTATGGCCACCCTGTCCGTGCAGGTGGTGGCCAGGCACTACAATGTCCGAGCCATTGCCCTATGCCGTGTGCAGATGCATCTATGCCAGGCCACCCTATCCAGGCTATTCCCACGGTACCTTGCTCCTCATTATGCACATTGCCAGGCCAATACTGGCAACAGTGCTAGCAGTGTGGGCTGTGGAGGGTGTTGGCAGCCACCACACACTGGATAGACAGACACACACTCCCCACACCTATGCCAGCATTGTGCAACTATAGAGGTGTTGGGCAGCCCAGGCCACCACACCAGTCCTGGGCACAGTGCAGGTATGGCTATGGTACGCAATACTGTAGGAGTCACTCCCCAGGTTGGTAAACACTGTCAGACACAAGACCTGTAGCACACTCCACAGACATCAGAAAGGTTGCTATGATGCAGCTCACTCAGGAAATTGTACTTAACCTAGGAATTGCTATCTGCCAGTAATCATAGCAATCTTTTGATAGATGTGTACCATATTCCCAGATTTAGGGTGGCATTACTAAGGTATGCAAGTGCTAGTATTGGAAGATGCACGCAGAGCCCAAAGTCCTGCCTCTCCAGGAGACTTTGGATAATGGGGCCTGTGGGTGCGGGTGTGTCTGCCCCTGTTGGCTGCTGCTTTATGGCATAGGTTCACAACTCCAGTCCTGCGGTGCCAAACACTGTTTGGGTTTCATGCTGTCCCTCATGAATATGCATGAGATACATCTGCATACCATGGGGGTGGCGCATAGAAATGCAGCACAGGCATCTTTATCAGAGGCAGCTTGGAACCGGAATGGTGTTTGCTCCTCAAGGACTGCATTTGGGAGACTCTGCTCTAGGTAATGTGCATGTTTATGGTGTCTGTGCTCTGTAGGGTAAAATGTAGGTGTCTTGGGCATGTTCACGTCATCTGCAATAAAGGTGCTGTCTGTATTAGCACGTTGTAGTAGTGGGTAAAATATGGGGACTGGGTTGGCAGGAACCACAGCTGGGACTTGAACCTGTGACCCTCTGCTTCTAAATACACTGGTTTTGTGCACTGCATCACCTTGTTGTCACAGAGTCAGTACATTCCTTGATGATACCATGACTGTTCCTCAGACAGGGCCCGTCTGTTGCAGTATACTGCACCCACCTACACAGGGCTAGGCCACGGTCTGCTCTGGGCAGCTGCCACTGCCCCCTCCACCACCAGTATCTCTCAGCCACCATGCTGACATGCCCTTCTGCTGGTGGTGCTGGTGGTGCCAGTCTCAGGCCATCCAGTATGCAGGTAGGCGGCTGCCTATGGTGCGGGTTCTAGGGTAGGGGTGCTTGCATAGACGTCCACGCTCCCCCCAGCCCCGCCTGCCAATGTTCCGTGCCCTTGGGGGTAGCTGTTGGGTACTATCCCCTGTGAAACTGTGGGAAACACACTTGTGCCCGTGTTGGGCCTTCAGCAGTTGCTGTCTGGCTGCTCTGCTGTTTCAGCATTCGTATGGGCCACCTAGGCATCACCCTAGTCCGCACTGTGGCCAAGCTCCACCACAGCATGTGCCACCTGCGGCCCTCTGTATCCCCTTCTTCGGCATCTGTCCAGTTGCTATTCCGACATGCCCGCCCTGATGTTGCGGGACATGTGCACGCCATAGGAACCCTTTCCGATGGTGGGGAAAACCCTGAGCAGTGCTATTTCACGGTGGGCTCCTTCACCTTGTATGGGGACGGAGTATAGACCCTTCCACGATTTATATCTGTTCTATGGAGCTTACTCGGGAGGGGGGGGGAGGGGTTGATGTTTCTCATTGATACCACTATTGGACAGCTTGGTTATGGTTGTTTTCCAGTTTGTTGGGGTCATTTTTAGTGTTTATGTGCCCTTTTGTTCTGTGCACATGTATCACACGTATCACTTTTTTTTTGTTTCCCTGCCTGGGCTGTACATTGCTGACACTGAAATGGTTTCTCTCCCCTGTATTGTGCATTTAACGGCAGGTTTTCAATCGCGTTTGGATTCAGCTCTTCAGATCAGCGCGTTAGTGTGAAGGGAGCCTCTCCCCGCCCACTCTCCGCCCACTGACCCCTTCTCTCCGCCCTCTCTCCACCTTCTGCGGTGTTTTACCACACCACGGAGCTTTACGATCGTTAATGTTGGTTAACGCGTGTTATGTAACGTTAACGATTGTTAGTGCATCATAACGCGCGTTATGATGCGCTAACGATCGTTAACGTTACCTAACGCGCGTTATGTAACGTTACCGCAGTTTAGTAAACATACCCCTTAGTTCTCTTCCCTGACCCTAAAGTTCTTCCCTTTGTTAGGTAACTTATTCAGCAAAAACAGCCCTCTTTTTCCTGCTCTAGCCTCTCCCCTCACAGGCAGTTATAGGGAATGGGAATGGAGAGACTACTATCTGGACATTTTTGTGTCTCCAGGGAGCCCCTCCCATGCCTAGGAAATATGTCACAAGTCAGCAGTGGAAGGGAAGTAGCAGGGCCGGTGGTACATTTTGCTGCCTTGTGCGAGTGACTACTGTGCTGACCCCCCCCCCCCCCCCTCCAGTGAATTCCAGTAGAGCTCTTCATAAGCCTCTCTTTTGTCTGAACATGATGAAAATTTGCCGAGAGGTAGCCATGTTAGTCTGGAACTTGGGTTCTCAACCCAGTCCTCAAGATTCACCTAGCAATCAGGTTTCATATATAACCATGCATGAGAGAGATTTCCCTCCATTGATTGCAAATCTCTCTCACTGTGGCTATCCTAAAAACCTGACTGGCTAGATGTATCCCGAGGACTGGGTTGAAAACCCTGGTCTGGAGTGAGAAAATTGACAGAGGCCTTAATAAACGGTTTACTTTAAAAGACGTCACCTGCATCTATCATTTTTGTAGCAACAATAACTTAATAAGTACACAAGTATCTGAACATCGTTTACCTTTTGTACCACCCTTCATACTTACCATTCTCCTCTCACTCATCTCCTTACCAACCTGACACAGTCTGTCCTATATGGTTCCACCATGCCCAGCATTTCCCTCTCTGTCTCCCAGACTCCATTTCTCACCCTTCTTCTCCACCTCTGTTGTCAAGTATCTCCCCTCTTTCTTTTTCATTACCTCCCCTCTCCCCCCGCCAAACAAAAAAATGCCGTTTTTTTTCCTCCTCTTCCTTCTTTTGGTCTATCCCTAGTTCCCCTAGTATTTCAGCATCTACCTTCTCTGTCAAACCCCCAGAATTCAGTGTTTCACCCCCCCCCCCTCTCTTTCTGACCACACTTCAGAGCCCCTTTCCTCCATTTGTATTCTCGGCAGTGATGTAGCTGTATGGGCATACGGACTGATGATGTACATGAGGTGTGAATCAATGATATGATGCACATATCTATTTCCACAGGAAGAGTTTAACTTGTTTATCTATTAAGATGTGAGGTTGGGATGTCAGAGCATGGGGGGATGTCTGTGTATGTGTGTGTTCAGGAGGTGGAGGTGTGTGTATTGGGGGATGGGGTGATGGTAAGGGAGTTCTTCAGTACTGGGATATGTTGTCAGAGGATATTGGCATGATGGGTGTGTGTATTGGGGCTGTATCTGTGTGTACACATGTGTGTGTCAGACTACATGCATGTGTGTGACAGGAGCTGGGTGGCTATGTGTATGTGTGAGAACCTGCCATTCATAAGGAGACTGTGCGTGCACATCATGGGTTGCTGTGGCATGTAGATAATTCTCTCCCTTGCATTATTACTTCTCCCTGCCCTTCAATATCCTTCCTCTTGCACTCTCCCTCATTGCTTTCCATCCATTCACACACTTTCCCCCTCCCACCCACCTTTGCTTTCTCTCCCTTTCCCTCCCCCTTCCACCCTCTTTGGTTTCTCCTCCAACCCTGCCTCTCCCTTTATGCTCTGCCCCTTTTATCCTCCTCCACTTTTGCCTTTGCTTTATGTTCCACCCCTGCTCTATTAGCGTCACTCTGCCAATGCCCCTCCTCTCTAACCATATCCCTTACCTTAATGCTCCACCCTTTTTCTTTCTAGCACCAGCCCACTCTCTTATTGTGGCCTTAAGATACCATCGGGACGTTCGCTAACATTTTAAGGCCACAATTTTTTAGCCACATAACCTTCCTGCTAGGCCACATCAGTCAATGGGGTTCCTGCCTGTGGATGCGACCTCCGATCTTTGCCATCAGTGGGGGATGGGGTTCCTGCCAGTGAATGCAGCCTCAGATTCTTGCTGCTGGTGGAGGATGAGGTCCCGTTTTGAGAGGCAGCCTCCAATACTTGCCGCTGTTGATGGATGGGGTCCCTGCCAGTGAATGCAACCTCAATTTCTTGCCACCAGCAGGGACTTTATTGCTCATGCGCGTGCTGTGCCTCTGATCTGTGTCTCCAGTCCCTCAGTAACAGAAACTTGCACCTGAGGGGATGGGGACACATTTGCTGTGTAGCATGTGCACACACATGGGCACCAAAGCCCTGTGCTGACTTTCTGTTCTTATTGGACCACCTGGGTCAAGCTGGATCACTTTGCCAACTGTGTCACCCTCCTGTGGGTGCCACTGTGTGTGAGTGCACGGTTTGCACAGTGGATCACACCAGTCCTAAGAGGTAGGTTGTCAGTCCTCAGCCTCTGCAACTGTGACTGAGAAGAGCAGATGAGTATGAGAGCTCATAAATCCTCTTCTATGCCCTCCCCCCCCCCACTCAACTGCAGTTTATAAAGCCTCATTTTCTCCTCTCCTAGACTGACCTGAACTTTGATGGTGCCTGTAAACCACTGTGCCCCCACCCTTACACAGTTGCTTTTTCTTCTTACTGCCCCCTCCATACAACCCTGTCTTATTCTTTCTGTATCCCCCTCCCTTGTCACTTCAGAAGTTGGAGTAAGTGTTTCTCTACCTCTGGGTGATGAATGGATCATTCTGCTGGCCACAACCAGTCAAAGGCAGAAGGTACGGAATTTGCAGTTGTAATAAGCCAAGATCCACCAAACAACTTCACAAAAACAGCCCACAAAGCTAAAGTAATTTTTGTCGGAGCAAACAGAAGGAGGAATGAACAGGGATCATCCACACCAGACGGTATGCTCCTTTTATTCGTACGAGGTTCACCACCTTCAATAATATTAAAGTCACTTATCTGAAAAAGTCATCTTTGAAAATTATAAATGTAGTTGTAGTTGTAGTTGTAAATCGGCACGACGTGCACATTTCGGGCAAAAGCCCAGTCTCAAGTGCCCCAATATTCCGTACTCATACCAAGTGTTAAAAGATGCCAAAGCAATACAAAACAACTTTATAAGGACTCAAACTCACATGATTGGCTGAATCATTGTCAATCTTGGAGAACCACCAATGGAACAGGACACACCCCACACACAGGGGAATCCCTGCTCTCATTGGCCAAAATAAGACAGAGACGTCATAAGAATTGGCACACACCAAAATTATCAATTACAAAGGCTAATCCAATCAATTTCCCTGTTTAATCCAGCAGGTTGAATAGTGTTCAAATGGAAAATCCAACGCTGTTCGATTTACAAGTACAACTACAACTACATTTGTAATTTTCAAAGATGACTTTTTCAGATAAGTGACTTTAATATTATTGAAGGTCATGAACCTCGTATGAATAAAAGGAGCATACCGTCTGGGGTGGATGATCCCTGTTCATTCCTCCTTTTGTTTGCTCCGACAAAAATTACTTTAGTTTTGGGGGCTGTTTTTGTGAAGTTGTCTGGTGGATCTTAAGTTTTTTCACAAATTGGGTGATTTTTTGGTAGTAATAAGCCAAGAGCTTTCCTTGGCTACCTGCCTCTGTCAACATCCTAGTATTTGCTATGCTTATTGAATGCTCCAGTGTCTGCTGTTTTTATAAGGAACCATATAGCTAACAATATACGCATAAAAAGTACAGAGAAACCTTCAGATGTTCGCTATAGGACTGTACTGAAGTAACAAGCCTCCAGTCAATGAATCCCAGCTTTCTCATGCACTGGTCTCATCCATGAAACCGGCTGTTACATTTAATGCAACATTTCCAAGGGGAAGAGCAAAATTTGCTTTCATCACCGTAGTTAATATTTCCTGGTCAATGAAACCTGCATGTGTGTACATACTACAAACATATTACTGTCCCACCACCACATGTATGAATATCTAAATTGGCAAGCCGGAATGCGCTAGTCTCATAACTTTAGTTGTTAAGGACTACAAAAGGGGACTGCTACGTTTGGAGAGAGATCTGCAATAGTGAGTATATACCTCTGGGACTTTTTCTGAAGGGAATTCTTTGGATACAGCTGATTAATCTGTGAACCCAGTGTATTTGTTAAATCAGTCAGGGCCTAGTAGCAACAGTTTAAGTTTAAATTTAAAACACAGAAGAGAGCTTTCTGGTTAAATTTAGAACCCAGCAGAGAGCTTCTAGTTTAAATTTCATCCTAAATTAGAGCCTAGAAGAAGCAAAGAACTTTAATTTAAATCAAATCAGAATATAACTTAGCATAAAAGGCAAAGCAGGGTCAGTATTCCTTGAGCACTAAATAAATTCTTCTAGAGACCTTTACAAAGAGGCCTTCTACCTAGGGGGCAAGAGACCTGTGAAACTTTTTAAATAGGTGTTAAAGCCAGGTGGCAGGTCAAAAGGCCATTTTGAAAGACTCCTTCTATCCAAGCAAGGACTGTTAATCACCCAGGAGGTTGGTCACAGCTTACCTTAGAAGCACAGGACAGGATACAGTGTAGCAGCCTTCTTTTAATATGTCTTATTTCCCTCCCTCCCCGACACCCACCCACCCCTGGGATAATCATAGCTTCATAGGTATGTACACATCTTAAAGGAAAGGAGATGCTCTCAGGTGACCCTTTCAAAAATCATTTCATCTTATTGGAGCTTTCCTGGGAGTGTTTTTTTAATGTTGCCAAATGATATCATTGTTGCCCAGCTTGGTTATGGGTGTGTGCCCCTATTTTTGAGGTTGTTTTGGAGGTTTATGTGCACGTTTGTCTTCATACAAGGTAATTGAGCCCACAGTAAAATTGTGCAGAGCACGGTTTCTGACTCGTCAGGCCAGTTCTCCTACTTCCAGGGACTGCACTGTCTCTGTGGCCACAGTGTGGTGCAATGGACACAGCCAGTGCCTGTAAAACCAGAGAGTCACAGGTTCAAATCCCAGCTGGGGCTCCTGCCAACCCAGTCCCCATAGTTTTACCCACCACTAAACAGTGATAGTAAAGACACTCCTTTATTGCAGAGAACATACGCATGGTTAATATGCCTATATTTTACCACACCAAACACAGACACCATAAACAGGCGCATTACCTAGAGCAGAGTCTCGCAACTGCAGTCCTGGAGGGCCCCACACCATTCAGGTTCCATGCTGCCTCTAATAAAGATGCCTGTGCTGCATATCTATGCACCACCCCCATGGTATGCAGATGTAGCTCATACATATTTATGAGGGACAGCATGAAAACCCGAACAGTGTTTGGAACACCAGGACTGGAGTTGGGAAACTCTGCCGTAAAGCAGCAGCCAACAGGGGCAGACACACCCACACCACAGGCCCCATTGGCCAATGCCTCCTGGAGAGGCAGGACATTGGGCCCTGCCTGTATCTCCCAATACTAGCAGTTGCAAACCTTAGCACTGCCACCCTACACCTGGTTATATAGTAACCAGCCATCAAATGTTTCCTATGATAACTGGCAGATATCAATGCCTACGTTAAGCACATTTTGCTCATTGAGCTCCACCATAACAATCATTCTGATGTCTGCGGTGTGTGCTGCAGGTCAGTGCAACAGTATTGCGTACCATATCCATGCCTGTACGGTGCCCAGGACTGGTGTGGTGGGTATGGCTGCTGAACACCTCTATAGTAGCACAATGCTGGCATAGGTGTGGGGTTGGCTGTCTGTCTATCCAGTGTGTGGTGGCTGCAAACACCTTCCACAGCCCACACTGCCAGCAATGTTGCCAGTATTGGGCTGCCAATGTGCATAATGAGGAGCAAGGTACCATGGGTATAGGCCGGACTGGGTGGCCTGGCCAGGGTGCATCTGCACAGGGCATAGGGCACTGACTGGGACATTTTAGTGCCTGGCCACCACCTACACAGACAGGGTGACCTCAGTATGTCCTGCTGAGAGATCACTCTCACCCTGACTGTGCAATGACCACAGCATGGCTAGGCACCCCCATGGTGCTATTTAGTATTTCTCTCATGTGATAGATATGGGGTTTTTTGGGGGGCCCAGTCACTGATTTATCTGCTTGCTGTGTATGCTGACATCCCAGTTCTGGGTGCATGCATCTCCACTGGGCACATGCACTATTGACTAACTAGCAGGCTGTTTGCAGCTAGTATGTGTCTTGATGGAGTGGCTTGCAGGGTTCAGCGGCTGATGGCTTGCAGCAGGAGAATATCAGATAGTGGTGGGGTGCAGCTTAGCATATCCAGGCCTAATGTCTGTCTGCCATTGTGTTATGGATGTGTACAGAGCTCCATTGACTGCCCTGTGGGGTGTCTGTTCCTCAGCAGGACCGGGGTTGATGTTCCCCTCTACTGCCACCTTTCCAGGGAGGTAGAATGTGGATCTATTGTTAGGAGACCCTGATTTCCACCTTTGGCCCTGGGGGAGGGGGGGGGTGGTGGTGGTGGTGGTACATGGGCCACCTAGGGGTCCATGGGGGCTACACCTGACTGAAACAGACAGAGATATCCAAGGTGTTTCTGCAGAAACTACCTATCTCACACATTAACACTGCCTTGGACCTGCGCCATGGCCTCTTTCAGCCATGGACGGTGCTGTGGACCTGGTGCTGGGCGCCTCACTGCACCCTCAGGGTGAGCACAGTACCCGCACAATGTGACGGTGTGTAACTACTCTGTGCCAATACAACACATGGTCAGTACCCCCTACCAGGCCGAGGTGCTGTGGGGGTGCACATGGTCAGCTTCCCCTACCAGGCCGAGGTGCTGTGGGGGTGCACATGGTCAGTTCCCCCTACCAGGCCGAGGTGCTGTGGGGGTGCATTCCCCATGGTGTGTATCTGTGGACAGCTGATTTGCATGTGCAGTGCATCATGGGTGTGACTGACACAATCCAACCCTGTGAAAATCCAGCACCTGCTCACAGGCTCTGATAAACCATAGGCCATCACACGTACATCTGTTAGCATAATGCATAGGTGCAAGACACTCTAAAGAGTCTGTAATATAAGGTGCCCACGCTGGTAAAAACACACGTACCCACGCACGATTGTACGCACGCACCAATGCACGGGGCTACGCCCGTACCAAGGCACGCAGCCACGCACACAGCCTTGCACGCAGCCTCGCACGCACCAACATACGTGGCTAGGCACACTCCGAGGGTGTGTTTCTGACACCACTACTCAACGTAAAAAAAAACATGCCTCCTCATTCCCTATCTAATGTACAGGGTGATGCCTGGGCCAGCCTTCTGCGTTAGGCACACTGGGGACTCAAACCCATGCTGCCTGTAAAAGCGGTCAGTACCATAACCATTGTGCTACAGCTCTGTTTCAGTGCTTTGTGTCTGTACGCCTTCTTACGATTAACGCGCAGTAATGCGCCACGGTGCCCTGTAACGCTCGTTAGTTTTTGGAACGCGCGTTAGTGGTAACGATGTACCGCCCATGTCCTTATTTGGGGTTTCTGTCACTACCGTGGCTCCTAACGCGAATTGCACTAACGCAGTTTAGTAAACATACCCCAAAGAGTGAGATTATCAAATTTGCAGATGAAACAAAACTATTTAAAGTTTTTAAAACCCATGCGGATTGTGGAAAATTGCAAGAGTATCTTGATAAATTGGAAGACTGGGCACCAAAATGCCAGATGAAATTTAATGTGGACAAGTGCAAAGTTATGCATCTAGGGAAGAACAACCCAAACTATGGTTAAACGATGCAAGGTTCCACATCGTGGATAACATGTTAAAACCCTCCGACCAGTGTGCAGTGGCGGCCAAGAGAGAAAATAGAATGCTAGGTATCATAAGGAAAGGAAAATAAAACAAAAGATATTATAATGCCGCTGTATCGTTCCATGGTGCGACCGCACCTTGAATATTGTGTGCAATTCTGGTTGCCTCATCTTAAACAGGATATAGCGTTATTAGAAAAGGTTCAGAGAAGAGCCGCCAAAAAGGAAAGGGGATGGAAGGATACCCCTATGAAGAAAGGCTAAAAAGGTTGGGGCTCTTTAACCTGGAAAAGAGACAGATGAGGGGAGATATGATAGAAGTCTATAAATTAATGAATGGGGTGGAATGGGTAAACGCAGATCGATTGTTTACGTCATCAGAATATAGAAAGACTAGGGGACATGCAATGAAGCTACAGGGTAAACTATTGAAAACAAGAGAAAATATTTTTTCACTCAATGTGTAATCAAATTCTGGAATTTGTAACTGGAGCATGTAGTAAAGTCTGTTAGTGTAGCTGGGTTTAAAAAAGGCTTGGACAAGTTCCTGGAGGAAAGGTCCATAAACCATTATTAAAAAGGGACCCAGGATATCACTGCTTGACCCAATACAAGCATTGTGGAACCTGTGTCTTTTGGGGAAACTGCTAGGTACGTATGACCTAGATTGGCCACTGTTGGAAACAGGATACTGGGCTTGATGGACCTTGGTCTGACCCAGTATGGCATATCTTATGTTCTTATGTTTATTGCTTCACTTCTGAAATACACTTGTTAGGATGATAAGCGCCCAGTTCTGTGTCCATGCAATTCAGGGACATCACATTTGTGAAATAGCATGCTCCTGGACTTGCTAATGGCATAATCTATTAGTAGGATGCTCATTTTTGCAGGGTGGAGATGTAGCGATTTCAGATGTCACTTATATGTCCCTCCATTCACTCTTGCTACTCTCCCCAGTTTTTGGACATTCTGTTCTGGATACTCCAGATTTTTCTTAGATGTCTCTTCTAAAATATGACTTCACAGAAATGGGTCTATCGAGATGAGTGCAGATAATAATTGATTTGGGATTTAACATATTAAGTATAAACCTACTCTAATTTGATTGGAATGATTGTTACCATCATTTTATCCATGTTTTTCTTTTTTTGACACGTTTGAATATAGAAAAATTGTGCACATATGGGCATGTTTACTAAAGTGCAGTAAAGGCTACTGCATGTCAAATCCTGCACTAAGCGCTTATTGTAGGACCACGGTAACCACTACCACATGCTAGAATGCAGCTGTGGTAAAAATCCCACACTAACCGCATAGCATCGGATGAGGTGGGGACTGGGCATGTTTGGAGTGGGGAGTGGGAATTGACTGCAGCTTTTGGTCAGCATAGGTGTTGTTTTGCTGATGCTCTCATCATTGGCCCCCTCCAATTGTCCCCTGTTGGATGTCGATATGGCCAGCGATTGCGTGACTGGCCTCTCTGAAAAACCAGAGGTGCAGATTGCACACCAACTCCTGTAAAAAAAACACGATGTTCAATGGAAGAATCCGAACTACCGTCTTCTGCGGAGGTCTCAATGTAACTTTTTTCGAAATCAATGTTTTTTCTGAAGTGCGTTGCCGCCAAGTATACAACTGATCTTTTACATAATCTTCCGTATCTCGACCAAATTTTTTAATCTTGGAAGACCGCAAGATTTCTGAAAATTGTTGCATCTGTGTTCACAAGGAAACCAGTGCAATATAATACTTTGCTTCAGTTTACTAGTTACCATCCTGGTCCTCTACGTAGGGGTTTGCTTTTGGGTCAATTTTTACGAATTTGACAACTCTGTTCCACAGTGTCTGAATATCGGAAACATGCAGGAGATTTAAAAACAAGGCTTTTGGCAAGGGGGTATTCCTTGCAGTTGATTATCCGGGCATATAAACGTGCATTATATAATCACCCAGAATGGTGGAATTTTTCTACAAATCTGCAAGGTAGGAATGGAGATTGTTTTGTGGGTATTCTCCCCTATATGCCTAACACTATGGCAGTTTCTAGAATTTTGCGATCCCATTGGCACATTCTAACATTACATAAATGTTTTCAGTCGCCACTTATGTTGGCTTATCGCAGGAGTATCAACATAGTAGATGAGGTTATTAGTATAATTTCTACCCCATATTACACCCATTGGGGAGAAGGGGGCCATCATGCTTGTGGCTCCTGTGGTTTTTGTCTGACAACAGTGGAGGGTACAAGCTGGCGTGATCCACAATCAGAACGAGTTTATGCACTACATCACTATACTAGTTGTGATTCTTATTTTGTAGTTTACTTATTTGTCCTTGTAATAAAGTTTATGTGGGCATGACAACTCGAGTGGTGAAAAAACTTTTGAGAGAGCATTGATCTCGTATCAACACCAATGTTTTGTCAGCACCATTGGTACAACATTGTTTACAACAGAAGCATTCTTTTGAGCAATTGAGGTGGCTCATATTAGATATGGTCCCTCCACTTTTATGTGTCTGTGATTGTTTAAGTCAGTTAAGTTATAAAGAGCAATGGTGGATCCATACATTTCATTCCACTAATCCGGGGGGATTGAACACAGAGGTAGAGTGGTGGTCCTTAAATTAAGTATTTTAATCATTTTGTGAATGGACGTCTATCGTTTTTCTTAAGATCTGGTAGTTTGAATACAATCCTATGTGATGTAATCATATAAATACCAGAACAGTAAGTTGGGATTATGTTGCTTGAAGAAGAACCGCGAAGTGAACGTTAGTGTAACAGTACCCAACGGACGGATGGATCGCAGTATTCAATGGACTGATTGATCATTGCCACAAGCCTTAAATCAGAATCAGATGAGTGCTTTAGTGGCATTCCACCAATTCTTTGGGCTATAAAAGTATTTTTGAAACTTTATAACTATGGCAGTAAGCGTGGAATGCTAGTTGTGTTGAGCAGTATATTTGATTGTTGCGGAGGCTTGCTCTTGGGAGCGAATAATCTCATGCATGTTGGCCGGTTGGATATTTTTATGAATTGATTAAAGTGGAGGGCCTACTTCAAGAGAATGTTTTCTTACTCTCATGATAGGCAATCTGACAAAAAAAAGTGATATTACTGTTTGTTATAATTGGGGGATTTGAATTTGTAGTATAGATCAGTAAATGTGCACTTTTTTCTGAGCATGGTAACATTTTAGCATAACTGGCCATATATAGGGCCTTCCATGATGAACTGTAATATTTTCAAAACAGGAGGATATTGTAGGACATCATCATTTTTTTCATTATCACAGAAAGCAACTTTAACAAGACTGTAGATTTTCAATGTGTATTAATTTAATAACTAAAAGTATTTTGGTTTTTGTGCTTTCTCTATTTAAAACGTGGACTCTATTCTTGCACCATATAAATGTTTTTCTTCTTTTAAATGATGCCTGAATAAAAATTCAGTACAATTCTCTGCCTTATCATTTTAATAATGAATAAAGGTAATGCATTTTTGGAAACTACCTCAATAATTTACAAGGTGATATCAAAGTAAGACTAACTGAAAGGGTCTGAAAGAAACATATTGCTTATAAAGATAATTTACAATGAGTGCAAAGTAGATATAATACTAACATTTCAGCAATGGGATTTCAAATCTATCTCAAGAGATATGCAAGTTTATTGCTTAAGTTTAAAATGTTCTACTTTCTATTATTTTTAGGCATATCTTTGGAAGGAACTGTTCTGAGGCATTCTTGACTCTTCTTGAAAAGTCCGAGAGAAGAGGGAGATGCTCGTTATTTGATAAATGACATTTTGATTCAAATCTTAAAGGTCAAAGACATATATTCTGATTTTTAAAAATACACACATCCTTACTACTGACAGCAAGGAGTGCAGTTTTGAAAGTACCTTTTCCATAATAAAGCCTTGGATGGAGTTCTTCCTTATGAAATGATTTAAGAACATGTATTTCAGTTTAACATAATCATAAGGGTAGAATAGAAAGGTGATCTCACCCTATTGGTAATATTGCTATAATAACACAGGTACACTAAAAAAAAATTTTTTTAAACTGCCTCTAATGTTTTGATTGATTTTTATGTTTTTTGGTGTGCTGAATCGAAATCTGGTAACCAATTTGCTCCATCACGTACAGATTTTTTGCTACATTGGGTTAGCAGCTTGAGGTGAACGTTTCAGATTGAGTGCGATCGAGATAAAAGTTTCTTGGATGAATTCTTTATACTAATTTGTTTAGTAGTTATTCAAATAAGAATAAAGAAAATTGTAACAAGGCAGCACATAAGAATAGAGTAATGTCAACAAAACACACTGTGATGGTAGCAAAATTGTCTGCACTTAAAACAGCCACATACATGTGCACAAACATTGAGCATATAAGAGCGAGGTTAGACACAAAGCAAAGCAAAGAAATGTGCAAAAAATGTTGTACAGGTATGTATGTAAGAATAGAAAACGCAAACCGCACCATTGCAATACATGAAGACAAACACCCGATGGTGTGAAAATAAAATTCTAATAAATGAGATCCGACACTGTGGTAATAACTAGCAAATTTTTATTTCAAAGTTTAGTAAAACACGATATTTGTCAACACAGTTTAGATTTTAAAGTCATTCTTGGGTCAATCAATCTCCTGGTGGGCCCGTTTCTTCTTCCCCCGAATGCTTCTCTTGGTGCGCTGCTTGGCGTATTTTTCATCTGGGGTTTCCCGCAGCAGCAACCAGCAGAAATCAGCCATCATAGTGGTGTTCCATCTTCCTTGGTACCTTCTCTCTGCGTCCTTGATGTCCTGGTGAAACCTTTCACCTTGTTCTTCACTGTACGCCCCCAAGTTTTCGGGAAAGTAGTTCACATGGGAGTGCAAGAAATGGACTTTCAGGCTCATGTTACAGCCTTGTTCTTTGAAGGCATTGAGCATCCTGGCAACAATATCCTTATAGTTCTCATCCCGCCTGTTCCCCAAGAATTTGAGAACAACATCCTTGAAGGAATCCCAGGCTTCTTTTTCCTTCTCAGACATCGTTTCAGCGAATGCTCCATCTGAAATGAGTTTCCTTATATCAGGGCCAACAAACACTCCTTCCTTTAGCTTTGCTTCAGAAAGTCGGGGGAACTTTGAGCAAAGGTACCGAAAGCACTCACCATCTTTTGGAAGGGACTTGATGAATTGCTTAATGAGACCCAACTTAATGTGGAGAGGTGGTAATAGAATTTTATCACGAGGTACCAAGCTCTCATGAAGAACATTTTTCTCACCGGGTCTCAAATACTCCCGAATTGGCCAGTCTTTTTTCCCCCAGTGTAGGTCGCGGGCCCGGCTATCCCACAAGCAAAGGAAGCAGGGATATTTGGTGAAACCGGATTGCTGCCCTAATAGCATGGATAGAATTTTAAAGTCTCCACAAATCATCCACTTATGCTCATCATAACGAATCTTCTGAAGAATCAGGGCCAAATTCTCGCATTTTTCTTGGAGAATAACAGAGTGAGCAATAGGAACTGAAGCGAATGTGTTGCCATTATGAAGAAGAACACCTTTTATGCTGTCTTTTGACGAATCAATGAACAGCCGCCATTCAGCAGGATCATACTTGAGTTTAAACTTTTCCATCAGTGCTCGAGGCCGCGGGCCGGGTCCCGCGGCCGTCAGTAAGCTGGGCCCGGGCCCGGCCTCGGCCTCCACCTTGCTGTTGGCTGGGGGGGGGGGGGAGGGGTGGTGAGTAAGACGGCCGTGCGCGGCTTTTGAAATCGCTCCGTCACACCGTCGGAGCGATTTCATTGGCTGGCGGTCGGCGGGGGGGCGGTGCTGTGGCAGCGAGGAGCCGCGTGGCCGTCTCTTTCTGGCCGCGGCTCCTCAGGAACGGTCGCGTTCCACTTGCGGGGGATCCCGGTGAGTTGGGTTTTGTTGGGGGAGGGTAGTTTGTGCCGCGGGGTGGTCGCCTTCGGTGGGGGGGGTGCTTCTGGCAATAGGGGGCCGTCAAAATAAATAAAATAAAGTTGTGGTAAACCGGAGGAGGGCTGCCGCTTTACTTTTGGCCCCCTTTGTCATTTGGGGGAGGCACTGCGCAGGGCAGCCCAACATGGCTGGCGGTAGCAGAGCCAGGAGGACGTCGGGGGCACGGGGCGGGGGCACTCCGCGGGGATCCCGCGGGGTGGGGGCAGCACCGGGCACCGGAGCGGGTCGTGGGGGGGCGCGGGGGGGTGGTCGGAAGGCGGGAAAGCGTCGGGTAGGGGCCGGGAAGCGTGGAGCTCTCCCTACCCCTACAGTCTGTCTTAGTGGTCCTGGGGAGGGGGGGAGTCCCCTGGGGGGGGTCGCTGGGCCCGGAGCTTTGGAGGCCGATGGGTTGTTGGGGGGGGAGTGACTGGAGGGGGGGTGGTGGATGGGGTTGATTGTATAGGAGGGGGGGGCCTGGGTGTGTTCCGGCCCCGGCTGGTGCTTATGGGCCCCTACCGCTGGATTTGAGTGGAGTTGGGATGCATGGGGGAGGGTGGCCGGCTTGGTCCCCATCACCTGGGCAAGCTATGGCCTGGGGGGCGGGCTGGGGTGGGGATCGTTGGGGCGCCGGTCTTCCATCGGTGGGGCAGCCCCCCTGGGGGGCTGCAGCCTGGGCGGCTGGGGGTTAAGGGTCCTCTGGAGGGGCGCAGGGGTGGGGTGTGGGGTGGGGGATGGGGCCTTACGGGTGGGTGCCTCCGGGAGCGGGCTTTCCTCCTTCCCCGTGTGTTGGCTCTCCTCTCCCATTGCAGGTGTCGGGGTCTGCTCAGGTTCCTCCGAGTGGGTCCTCAGCGGCGGTTGTGGGATCAACTGTGATGTCGTCGATGGTCAGCCTGCCGGGCCAGACTTCGGTGGAGCAGCCGGAGTCCACGTCGGAGGCGCAGGCGACGGCGGCGCAGGTGGCAGCAGGTGAGTTCTCTGGGGTCACTGCGGGGGGAGTTGGGGCGGGGGTGTTACCGAGCGAATCTGCTCCGCCGGCACAAAAAGCCAAGGCTAAGCGAAAGCACCGACGGCGTCGGCGGAGGAGTGCGTCGTCTTCCTCCTCGTCTTCGGGGTCCTCAGCCACTTCCTCGGCGGACTCCACGGTCGTCCCGCCTTCGGGAGCGGGGGCGGGGTCCGAGGGGGCGGGGTCTGCGGTGGTCCGTTGCGCGGAATTGTGGGAGAGTGTTCCGCGCAAGTTGCGGAGGCGGATCGTGAAGCGGCGTTACCTGGATATTTTCCGGTTGTTGGAGGGGAGAAAATGTTCAGGGGAGAGTCGCAAGAAGCGTAAAGAGGACGAGAAGGCGGGGAGTGTACGGAAGGTGTCACGGAACACGTTGAATTGGACGCGGGCCTTTTTGCGTCTGGCGAGCGTATGGGGCCATGAGGACCCGAGTTGTTACGGTGAGCTTCTGGCATAAGCCGATGCTATCTTGTCGGCTTCCCAGGCGCACGAAGGTTGGGCCTGGCTTAATTACGATGAGGAGTTCCGCGATAGGATGGAAGAGAACAGGCAGTTGTCGTGGGGAATGAAGGATATCAACCTTTGGCTCACGCAAATGTCGGCTAAAAGGGGCGGCATGGGGGGGGTACAGGTTCGGGTAAGGCGGCGGGTATGGCAGCACCGGCCGGCCTTCGGCCCTTTCGGTCAGCGGGCCCGGGGCCCGAGACGAGCAGAACGGGGGCAAGTGGTCCCGGCGGGGACCTGTGCTGGCGCTTCAATAAAACGTCCTGCCCCTTCCCGGACTGTAAGTTCCGGCACGCATGTTCGCTTTGCGGCGCCGGTCACTCGGCCGTCAAGTGCAGCCGTAGAGCAGTGCCTGGGGCGGCGGCCGCCAGTAAGTGACGGGAATGCGGGGGGGCTGGCGCCTACCCCCATTAAGAGGCTGGCGCTCCAGCCGTGGCTGGAGCTCTATGCGGCTACCAGACATGGCAAGGCGGGGACGATGTTATGGGCGGGGTTTTCCGAGGGCTTTCGTATTCCGGTGCGGGGGGAGCTTAGGGGGTTGGAGAGGGGGAATGCGGTGTCGGTGCTGCGATTGGCGGAGGTGGCCCGAGCAAAGATTGCGGCGGAGTGTGCTCTGGGCAGAGTGGCTGGGCCTTTTGAACGGCCCCCCTTCTCGCCTTTTATCGTATCGCCGCTGGGGGTCATCCCTAAGAAGGAGCCTGGACGCTATCGGCTGATCCATAATCTTTCTTGCCCCCTCGGGGCTTCGGTAAACGACCATATCCCGCGGGAGCTGTGCTCTGTGCGCTATGCGTCTTTTGACGAGGCATTGGAGCTGGTGCGCCAATGTGGAACAGGGGCTCTGTTGGCGAATGTGGACATTGAGTCAGCCTTTCGTCTCTTGCCCGTGCACCCGTCCGCCTTCCCCTTGCTGGGATTTCGTTTCGACAATCAGTATTACTATGACAAATGCATGCCCATGGGTTGCGCGATTTCGTGCGCTTACTTCGAAGCCTTTAGCTCTTTCTTGCACTGGGTGCTGGTTCGGAGGTCTGGGCGGCGGACTATAGTGCATTATCTTGATGACTTCTTGTTCGTTGGGCCGGCCCAGTCCGCCGTGTGCGGATCCTTGCTGGGGCTTTTTCTGGGCCTGGCGGCGGATTTTGGCATTCCGTTGGCAGCGGGTAAGACGGTCGGACCGGTGTCTCGTATCTCCTTTTTGGGGATTGAGATTGACTCGATTGAGTTTGTGGTCCAGTTGCCTGCGGATAAAGTAGATCGGCTGCGGCTCTTGGTAGCGGAGGTGGGCTCCTCGGCAAAGGTGACTTTGACTGAGCTGCAACGATTAGTGGGTCACCTGAATTTCGCGTGTCGGGTCATTGCTATGGGACGGCCGTTTGCGCGAAGATTATCTCTGGCGATGGCAGGGGTCAGATGTGGGCACCATCGCATCCGCGTGAATGCGGGGATGCGAGCCGATCTGCGGGTGTGGGATGCGTTCCTGGCAGACTACAATGGTTGCTCGGTGTTACAGTCCAGTGAACTATCCAACCGGGATTTGGACTTGTTTTCTGATGCAGCCGGTGGTTTGGGCATGGGATTGTACTTCCAGGGCGCGTGGTGTGCGGTGCCGTGGCCTGCATCTTGGGGTTCATGTGGTTTGACGCGTAACGTGACCTTCCTGGAACTGTTTCCGATTGTGGTGGCCCTATGGGTGTGGCCGGAGAGGTTACGGGACAAGCGGGTTGTTTTCTGGTGTGATAACGCGGCGGTGGTGCAAGTCATTAATCGCCACTCTCCCAAGTGTCCGCGGGTGGCAGCGTTGATGCGGGTGTTCGTGCTGGCTTGTCTTCGTCTTAATGTCACGGCTCGGGCACGTCATGTGCCGGGCGTTCAGAATGGTATTGCTGACGCTTTGTCTCGTTTCCAGTGGGAGCGGTTTCGGGAATTGGCACCGGGGGCGGACGAGACCGCGGCGGTAGTGCCGGAGCACCTTTGGCAGCTTGGGACGCTGGAATGATCTCGTTGCTGCGTTCTTCCCTGGCTCCAGGTACGTGGAAAGCTTATCTGCGGGGGTATGCACGGGTTCATGAATTTCTGTAAGGTAGGGGCTGGAGGGGCGGCAGTGTTGGGGACCTCATGGCAGGCTCTTTCATTGTATGGGCGAAGGAGTCTGGTTGGTCCCGGTCAGCGGCACGGGCGGCTTTGGCTGGTTTCTCCTTCTTTTGCAGGGCGGCGGGCTGGGGCAGTCCGGGCACTTCGTATGTAGTGAAGCGGCTCTTAGCCGGTTGGGCACGTGTGCGCCCCCCTGTCTCAGATTGGCGCCGTCCCGTGTCGCATGACTTGCTGTTGCGTATTTGGGGTGTCCTGCCCGAGGTCGCGGCTTCTTCGTTTGAGGCCGTCCTATTCCGGGCGTTGTTTGTCACTGCCTTCTTTGGGGCCTTCCGAGTTAGTGAGCTGGTCCCCCCGGCGGGCGGGCGGGGTGGTCGAGGAGGGTTGCGGGAGCATCAGGTGGACCTGCAGGAGCAGCTGGTTCGGATATTTCTGGATCGCTCGAAAACCGACCCGCAGGGGCGGGGTCGGTGGGTGCTGATGCGGGCCATCCCTGGTCTGGGATCTTGTCCGGTGCAGAACTTGCTGACGTATCGGCGTCAGCGTCGGGATGGGGCTGGCTGTTTCTTTTGCCATGCGGACGGTTCGGCAGTCACCCAGTTTCAATTCACGGCGGTCTTCCGCCTGGCCTTGCGGCGGTTGGGAGTGGATGAGCGCGGGTATGCTTCTCATTCCTTCCGGATAGGCACGGCGACCAGTGCTGCGGCCGCGGGCCTCGGGGGTGAGGTAATTCAACGCATCGGGCGTTGGAGCTCTAGAGCCTACATGGATTATGTGCGCCCGGAACAGTTGTGAACTGCAGGGGTGTCGGGGGGGTGGGTGCGGGGGGGGTATTAATGCTGTGTTTCTTTTCCAGGTGTTCTGCTGAGCGTGCCGACATGGAGTGCTGCACGGGGCCCACCGGGCGTATGGTGGCTTATGGGACATTCCTTCGTCTACTGGGCGGAACGCAGAGCCTCAACTCGTCCGCTGGGTCTGCACCTAGGCTTGGTTTCCTGTAATTTTCAGCTGGTGTGGCTCGGCCAGCGGGGCATGCGTTGGTGGCAGCTACTTCCAGTAGTTCGAGAGCACGCGGAGCGGCGGCAGCGGCCGTTGGGACTTCTGATACACCTGGGAGGCAATGATCTTTCCGGTTGGACGTGCCGGCAACTCATTCGTGCTGTACAACGGGATCTGCGGTCGCTGCAGGAGCATTGGCCTGGCTTGGCGATTGTGTGGTCGGACATCATCCCGCGGCCGGCCTGCTTGTCACAGCGGCGGTGGTCGAGAGGGCTAGCCAAGGTCAACAGGCAGATCGGCCGTTGGTTGCAGCAGGCTGGCGGGTGGCAGGTCCAGCACCCTTGGGCGGACCCCCGGTGCGCTGGACTGTACCGTACAGACGGGGTACATTTGTCCCCAGTCGGCCAGGACTTATTGCTTAATGATTGGCAGGAAGTTTTGGAACTGATTGGTCGCAGCTTTATGGGGGGGGCGGTGCGAGGATAGTTCATACCTCGCACCGGTGGCGGGGTACTGAGCCAGCGCTCACAGGAGCGGCGCGGGCTTGACCTGGTTATGAGCAGTGGGGGCGAAGTGCTCCTTGGGGTGGGGCGAGACAGCCCGGTTGGGGGTCTCGACCCGGTAGCGGGGGGGGTGGGAGCCAGCCTTTGCTACTAGGATGGCGAGGCAGGCGGCGGGGTTTGGGGGGGAGGAGGATGCTCCGCCTTGCTACTAAGATGGCGGGTGGGGGGGCATCCTCCGGTAAAGGGGTGCGGGGCTGGGTTATGTTCAATTGTTATTCAGGCCCTTTGGGTCGGTTTACAGGTTGTAAATAAAGCTGCGACCAAAATGTTTGTACCAAATACTGTTGTTTGTGAACTTTGTTGGGGGGGGGGGCGAAGTACTGGGGGGGCAGTGTTAATGATGGGGAAGGAGGCGAGGAGGGCTTCCGGTTTACCAGAGTTAGTGCTCGAGGCCGCGGGCCGGGTCCCGTGGCCGTCAGTAACCTGGGCCCGGGCCCGGCCTCGGCCTCCACCTTGCTGTTGGCTGGGGGGGGGGGGGAGGGGTGGTGAGTAAGACGGCCGTGCGCGGCTTTTGAAATCGCTCCGTCACACCGTCGGAGCGATTTCATTGGCCGGCGGTCGGCGGGGGGGCGGTGCTGTGGCAGCGAGGAGCCGCGTGGCCGTCTCTTTCTGGCCGCGGCTCCTCAGGAACGGTCGCGTTCCCGCCCGCCCGCCCCCTTTGATGGTGGTTTTGCGGTTGTCGCAGCTGGTGGGGGTGGGGGTACTGAGCCAGCGCTCGCAGGAGCGGCACGGGCTTGACCTGGTTATGAGAAGTGGGGGCGAAGTGCTCCTTGGGGTGGGGCGAGACAGCCCGGTTGGGGGTCTCGACCCGGTAGCGGGGGGGTGGGAGCCGGCCTTTGCTACTAGGATGGCGAGGCAGGCGGCGGGGTTTGGGGGGGAGGAGGATGCTCCGCCTTGCTACTAAGATGGCGGGTGGGGGGGCATCCTCCGGTAAAGGGGTGCGGGGCTGGGTTATGTTCAATTGTTATTCAGGCCCTTTGGGTAGGTTTACAGGTTGTAAATAAAGCTGCGACCAAAATGTTTGTACCAAATACTGTTGTTTGTGAACTTTGTTGGGGGGGGGGGTGGGGGGACGAAGTACTGGGGGGGCTGTGTTAATGATGGGGAAGGAGGCGAGGAGGGCTTCCGGGTTACCAGAGTTACTACGTATATATCGTTGCAAAATACCAAATCTTCCTCTTTGCTGAAATACTTCAAAAATTGTGTCTCGCGGTTGCGGTACCAATAAAAAGTTGTTCCTGGTGACAATAGATTTTTCTGTTTAAGCCGAGAACCTAGCAGTTGGGCAGCATCTTTTGGGAGTTCTAAATCCCGGACTAAATCATTCAATTCAGCTTGAAAGAAAAGTTCAGGTTTCGGATCTGGTTCAGTTTCAAACTCGGAAGTACTGGACTCATCGGGAAAAGCCATCTGATGAGTCTCATCATGATCAGAACCGTCCACACAAATATGATCCAAAGATTTTTGTGGTTCAGGCACAGGTACTTCATTGCTATGAGGCATAGGCCTAATTGCTGAGGGAAGGTTGGGGTAACTTATTACGTTCTTATTTTTTAAGTTGTATCCCTTCACAATGCAAGAGCAAAAATAGCAGTCACTGCTGTGGTCTCTTTGTTCACGCGCCACATCATAGGTATTCCGAAACGAAATGCTTGTTTTTTACCTTTCATCCATAAGCGTAGATCTTCCTCACATGTCTTGCACACTTTGTGAGGAGCCCACGGTTTGTCTTGATCGCCTAACTTCAAACCGAAATAGGCGAAATATACTTTTTTAATAAATGCAGAAATGTTCCTCTGCCGCTTTTTCACGGTATATTCCCCACAAATAAAACAAAAACTGTCCGGAGAGTTGATGCAACCTCTGGCTCTGTGAGCCATCACAAATATACAGCACTGCAAACTACAACTGTAGTGAACCACTTCGGAATAAAGCTGGATTACGACTGAGCAAACAAAAGGTAATAATGAACTTGCAAGAAACTGAAATTTGACAGGAACGTTCATGTCACAACCACCATGTTTGAGCGAGCGAGCGAACGAGGCGAGGCGAACAGGAAAGAACATGCGCCAGCACGAGTACTGGATTTAGCCCCCCGCTTCCCAATTGTCCTGTTAATGTATAAAATGAATACAAAACACTCTAAAATATCATGAGGGAGTGTTTCTAGTTAGTTAACCATTACAACCTCTATTTTGGGCCAAGAAAATAAACTGCAGTCGGCTAAAAAGAAATTATGTGAACATTCCTTATATGGGTAAGAAATCTAATTTTGCAAGAAAACGTGACGTGATGGAACATTTTGGCTATTTTTCCTGGATTCAGCACCCCAAAATCTATAGGAATCAGTTGCAAAACTGGAGGCAGGTTTTTGGTAGTGTACCTGTGTAATAGATTATATATTACCTAAGAACATAAGATGTTTCTTTCTCATTAGGCCTACTGACTACAGTATTTATTTTATTTATTTATTTATTTATTTAACTGTGTTTATATACCGCTGATCTATAAGTCTACGTGGTTTACAGATAACAACTTGGCCAAGTGGGCTTACATAGAACATACATAACTTAGGGGTATGTTTACTAAACTGCGGTAATCGTGAATAACGCACGTAACGTAAGGTTAACGATCGTTCGCACGTCATAATGCGCGTTCTGACGTGCGAACAATCGTTAACCATACGTTACGCGCGTTAACCGCAGTTAACGATCGTAAACCCCCGTGGCGCGTTAAAACAGCGCAGAAGGTGGAGAGTGGGCGGAGATAAGGGGTCAATGGGTGGAGAGTGGGCGGGGAGAGGCTCCCCTCACACTAACGCGCTGAATTTCAGAGCTCAATTCCAACGCGAATGAAAACCTGCCATTAAAGGCATATTAAAGGGGAGAGAAACCATTTAGGTGTCAGCAATGTACAGCCCAGGCAGGAAAACCAAAAAAAAAGTGATAAGTGTGATACATGTGCAGAGAACAAAAGGGCACAGAGACACTGAAAATGACCCCAACAAACTGGATAAAAACAATAACCAAGCTGGTCAATAGTGGTATCAATGAGAAACATACCCCCCCCCCCAAGTAAGCTCCATAAAACAGATATAAATCATGGAAAGGTCTACACTCCGTCCCCATACAAGGTAAACGGGCCCACACTGAAATAGCGCTGCCCAGGGTTTCCTCCACCACCAGACAGGGTGCCTATGGCGTGCACATGTCCCGCAACAGCAGGGTGGGCATGTTGGAACGGCAACTGGACAGATACTGGAGAAGGGGATACAGAGGGCCGCAGGCGGCACATGTCAATGTACCACCAGGGAATGCACCATCTCTGTGATAACATGGTGGTGCAGTGAACAAAACCACTATAATCAGATGCAGAAAGTCACAGGTTCAAGACCCAGCTGTGGATTCCGCCCACCCACTCTGCATATTTTACCCACCACTACAAAGTCCTAATACAGACAGAACCGTATTTGCAGATGACATAAATATGCCCAAAACACCTACATTTTACCCTACAGACCACAGACTCCATAAACAGGCGCATTACCTACAGCAGAGTCTCCCACATGCAGTCCTGGAGGGCCAAACACCATTCAGGTTCCATGCTGCCTCTAATAAAGATGCCTGTGCTGCATATCTATGCACCACCCCCATAGTATGCAGATGTATCTCTTGCATAGCCATGAGAGACAGCATGAAAACCTGAACAGTGTTTGGCACACCAGGACTGGATTTGGAAAACACTGCCGTAAAGCAGCAGCCAACAGGGGCAGACACACCCGCACCCAACAGGTCCCATCATCCAAAGCCACCTGGAGAGGCAGGACTTTGGGCTTTGCGTGCATCTCCCAATACGAGCACCTGCATACCATAGTAATGCCACCCTAAACCTGGGAATATGGTACACATCTATCAAAAGGTTGGTATGATTACTGGCAGATAGCAATTCCTAGCTCAAGTTTTCTCTGAGTGAGCTGCAGCATAGCAACCTTTCTGACGTCTGTGGAGTGTGCTACAGGTCTTGTGTCTGACAGTGTTTACCAACCTGTGCAGTGACACCTACAGTTTTGCGTACCACAGTCATTCCTGCACTGTGCCCCGGACCGTTGGGGGGAGCACGGCTGCCCAACACCTCCATAGCTGCACAATGCTGGCATAGGTGTGGGGAGTGTGTGTCTGTCTATCAAGTGTGCGGTGTCGGCAAACACCCCCCACAGCCCTCAGTGCTAGCACTGTTGCCAGTAGTGGCCTGCCAATGTGCATAACGAGGAGCAAGGTACTGTGGGAATAGGCTGTATAGGGTGGCCTGACCTGGCTGCATCATCCCAAGGCATAGGGCAATGGCTCGGACATTGTAGTGCCCGGCCTCCACCTGCATGAACAGGGTGGCCATAGCATGTCCTGCTGGGAGGTCACTCTCACCCTGACTGAGCAGTGACCACTGCATGGCTGGGTTCCCCCATAGTGCTCTATGACATTTTTCTCATGTGATATATATGGGTCCCCTTTTGGGCCCAATCACTGCCTTATCTGCTTGGTGTGTATGCTGACACCCCTGTTCTGGGTGCCTGCATCTCATCCAGGACCATGCATATGGACTAGCTGGTGGACTGTCTGCAGCTAGTATGTGTCTTGCTAGAAAACCTTGCAGGGTGCAGCGGCTGGAGGTGTGCTGCTGGGGAATGTCAGATAATGTTGGGGGGCAGCTGCGCGTTTCCAAGCCTGCCATTTGTTGACTATTGACCTATGGATGTGTAGCGCTCTGTCTGTCCCCCAACAGGACTGGGGATGATGGTCCCCTCTACTACTACCATTGCAGTGAGGTAGACTGTGGATCTATTGGTGGCTGAACCTGTTCTGCACCCTGAGCCCCAGAGGTTGGGTTGTGTGGTGGATCGTTGCAGAACCTGTGTCCTTTGGGGAAACTGCTAAGTACGTATGACCTAGATTGACCACTGTTGGAAACAGGATACTGGGATTGATGGACCTTGGTCTGACTCAGAATGTCATATCTTATGTTCTTAGTCTTCCAATATATCAAGATCCTCTTGCAATTTTCCACAATCCTCTTGGGTTTTAACAACTTTAAATAGTTTTGTGTCATCTGCAAGTTTGATAACCTCACTCGTTAATCCACTTTCCAGGTCATTTATGAATATATTAAAAAGCAGCGTACCCAGCACATATCCCTGGGGTACACCACTATTCACCTTTCTCCATTGGGAAAATTGGCCATTTAGCTCTACCCTCTGCTTTCTATCTTTTAACCAGTTCCTGATCCACAGTAGTACACTGCCTCCTATCCAATGACGTTTTAGTTTTGCCAAAAGTCTCTGATGAGGGATCTTGTCAAATGCTTTCTGAAAGTCCAGATACACTATATCAGTCGACTCACCTTTGTCCACCTGTTTATTCACACCTTCAAAAAACAGAATAGTAAGATAAAATCTTCCTTGTCTAAATCCATGTTGGCTGTCTCCCATTAGGCCATGACTATCTACATGATGAGTAATTTTATTCTTTTTGATGGTTTCTACCATTTTTCCTGATACTGAAGTCAGGCTCACCGGTCTGTAGTTTCCCGGATCACCCCTGGAACCCTTTTTAAAAATTGGTGTTGCATTGGCAATCCTCCAATCTTCAGGTATTGGAGATGATTTTAATGATAGTTCACAGATTACTCATAACAGGTATGCAATCTCATATTTCATTTCTTTCAACACCCTTGGATGTATACCAGCCAGCCCAGGTGATTTGCAACCCTTCGGTTTATCAAATAGTTGTAATACATCTTCCCGATGTATCAATATTTCCTTCAATTCTTCCACACCTTTAAATACCACTTCAGACATTGGCAATGCTCCCTCTAATTCTCTGTAGGCTGTGTGCGCATAAAATATCAGCTGTGTGCAGCTTTTGAAGGAAGGTTAAATTTTTGTGCGCCACATAACGACACTCGGAGTTATATACTTTAAAATTTGACTACACGTCAGAATACAGTATGTACACCACATTGATTTTAATCAAATTAAATGAAAATAGACGATTACTAAATGAAGTGGGAAATTTCTAGTAATTACAATCATAACTTTTAAATTTTAAGACGTCTGTATTGTTTTCTATCAGAATCAGAGCCGTAATTTTTGTGCGCTCTGTTGTAAAGTATGTGCGCTCGCTCAGTGAGGTGTGTGCGCGCGCACACGTGCACAGCTTAGAGGGAACAGTGGTCATGGGTAACATCCCTACATCTTCCTCAGTAAAGACCAAAGCAAAGAATTCATTCAGTCTCTCTGCTATCGCCTTTTCGCCTCTTAGTGCCCCTTTAACCCGTCTATCATCTGAAGGACCAACTGACTCTCTCACAGATTTTTTGCTACGAATGTACTTGAAAAAGTCTTTATTTCAGGTTTTTGATTCTGCAGCAAGCTTCTTCTCAAATTCTCCCTTTGCCTGCCTTATCAATGCCTTGCATTTGACTTGCTAGTGCTTGTGCTGATTCCAGATTTCGTCGTTTGGCTCTTTTTTCCTTTTCCTGAAAGTTTATTTTTTGGCAACAACAGTCTCTCTGACCTCATCTTTAAACCATGCTGGCAGTTTTTTTGGACTTCCTTCTACTTTTGTTAACGCGTGAAATACAGTTGCTCTGGGCTTCCAAGATAGAATTTTTCAACAACACCCAAGCTTGATCTAAGTCTTTTACCTTTGCAACTGCTCCTTTTAGCTTTTTCTTAACTATTTTCCTCATTTTATCATAGTCTCCCTTTTGAAATTAAACAGGTAGTACTATGGATTTCCTTTCTATCCCTCCTCCCCTAATTAAATCAAAGGTGATCATGCTATGATCGCTATGGCCAGGTGGCCCTAACACCCTTATCTCTTGCACTAGATCTGGTGTTCCACTAAGGACTAGGTCTAATATGGCTTCCCCTCTTGTCGGTTCATGAACCAGCTGCTCCAAGAAGCAGTCATTTATTTCATCTAGGAACTTTATCTCCCTAGCATGTCCTGCCGTGACACTGACCCAGTTGATACTGGGGTAATTGAACTCACCCATTATTATTACTGCACTGTAACTTTTGTTAGCTTCCTTGATTTCTTTGAGCATTTCATCATCCATTTGTTCATTTTGGCCAGGCGGTCGATAGTACACCCCCACTGCCATCGTCTTCCCCTTTTTACATGGAATTTCAATTGATAGAGATTCTACAGCAAATTTTGTTTCCTGTAAAACTTTCTGACTCAATGCCCTCTCTAACATAGAGCGCAACCCCTCCACCAATTTGATCAGCTCTATCATTACAATATAGTTTGTACCCAGATATCACAGTGTCCCACTGGTTGTCCTCCTTACACCATGTCTCTGATATTCCAATCTGTAACATCGGTGCCTGGATGTCTTATTGCCGCTTGAAATTTAACATGGCAAGACTGAATTCCTCATCTTTCCCCCCAACTCCACTCCCCATCTTCCCCCTTTCTCAGTCTCCGTGGATGGATCCACGATCCTCCCTGTTCCCTCAGCCCGCAATGTGGGGGTTATATTTGACACCTCTCTCTCCTTCTCCACACATATCCAGCTCGTAGCGAAGACCTGCCGCTTCTTTCTCTGCATCAGCAAAATCCACCCCTTCCTGTCTGAACACACTACCAAAACGCTTGTCCACTCCTTAATCTCCTCCCACCTCGACTATTGCAACATACTCCTTGCTGGTCTTCCCGCGAGCCATCTCTTCCCCCTTCAATCCGTACAAAATTATGCTGCTTGACTAATCTTCCGCCATGCCCACATCTCTCCTCTTCTCAAGTCGCTTCAATGGCTCCCCATCCAAGCCCGCATCCAATTCAAACTCCTCCTACTGACCTATAAATGCATGCACTCTGCAGCCCCTCAATACCTCTCGTCTCTTATCTCTCCCTACATCCCTACTCGGCAACTTCGCTCCGCTAACAAACTACTTCTATCTAGGCCTTTCACTCACACCGCTAACTCCCGACTTCACTCCTTTCACCTCGCTGCACCCCACACCTGGAACAGCTTACCTATGTCTATATGCCAGGCACCCTCCCTGGCCCTCTTCAAATCCAGGTTAAAGACCCATCTCTTCACTATTGCGTTCAAATCCTGACTTCTATTATTCATCTTAACCTAACCATCACCTCATGACTGAACTTTAAAAACCTTATTGTACTTTGCACTGATTGAATAATGCTCTGTATTGTCATGACTAGATTGTAAACCCGGACAAGCAAGCCTCTGACGAGCAGGTACTGTCTCTTGTATGTATGTCTGTACAGCGCTGCGTGCGTGGCGCTATATAAGTGTTAAATAGTAGCACTAAGTACCGATGCAGCCATAGAAATATAGTAGGCTGCGGTAATGAACTCACTGTGCACGCAGCGTTCATATACATTCCCCTTAGACTTTGTGCATGCTTAGGTTTCATTACACTTTCTGCATTTTTGTTTTTCGCATTTCTCTGTCGATAGGAAGAACTGTATACTATTCTGGATGCTCTCAGATTAATGTTTTCTTATGTTTTTTTTAACAGCAGTTTGATCCTGGTTAAACTGTATTTCTTCTTCTAATGCTAGCAAATTTACTTGGAGTGTTAATTACTACGGCTTGACACTGCTTGAGCATTTGTTGTTCTAATGAACAATGACACCGGGATCCTTTTCTACATTGCTTCTGCTAATTTCCTTTCTATCCTACTTACAAACAGCATGTGTTTCCTCTGGGACAAATATCACATTTCATTTATCTTTATTGAAAATCATTTACTACCTGCTAATCTATCTAATGGATCTGTTCTATGACCTTTTTACTTTCTTTCCCTTATTGGATTTGCCACTTAGGGGCCCTTTTACTAAATCCTGCTAAGATTTAGCCATTAACATGTATTTTTAATGCACTGTTAAGTTCAGAGTCTCCGCATTAACCATCAGGGGAGTGAGCGGCATGTTCCCAGCAGCTAATGCCCAAATGCATGTGCTAACCTGTGGTACAATTCATGCAGGTATACCAGTAGAGGTATCATTAGGACACCCATGCTAACTGGCACTTTGAAGGTGATTGTGTGCTAATGTCTTCTCCAAAATCACAATCTCCCTAACCTGTTCACTCTCCTCAGTAGCCCACGATTGCCAGTTAACATGTGTTTTGGTGGCTGGTAGCTGGCATGCTTGCACATTGCATTCACCATGGAAAGTTATCAAATGCTAAAACATGCATTAACATAAGAACATAACATATGCCATACTGTGTCAGGCTGAATGCATCAAGCCCAGTATCCTATTTCCAACAGTGGCCAATCCAGGTCACAAGTACCTGTCAGGTTCTCAGAAGATATACAGATTCCATGTTGCTTGTCCCAAGGGTAAACGGTGGATTTCCCCAGTCTACTTTAATCATGGTTTATGGACTTTTCCTCCAGGAACTCGTATAAACATCTTTTAAACCCAGCTACACTAACATCTTTTACCACATTCTCTGGTAACATATTCCAGAGTTTGATTATGCATTTTTCTTTAATGTGCTACACTGTAGCTTCATTGTTTTCCCCTAGTCTTTCTACTTTTTGAAGGAATAAACAACCAATATATGTTTACCTGTTCCACTCCAATTAGCAGCATTTAGAAAAAGGGCCCCTTAGTTGTCAATCTGTTTAATCTGTACAGCACCCTGTACAGACATACATACAAGAGACAGTACCTGCTCGTCAGAGGCTTGCTTGTCCGGGTTTACAAATATACAAATATACAAATGGGAAAGGAATAGATACCACGCCATTCACTAAAGATGATGTGTTAGAACAGCTTGCAAAACTGAAAGTGGACAAGGCTAAGGGACCAGATGGAATACATCCCAGGATACTGAAAGAGCTCAGAGATATTCTTGCAGGGCCATTAAAGGATATTTTTAATAGATCCTTGGAGACAGGAGAAATTCCACAGGACTGGAGAAGGGCTGATGTGGTACCTCTATACAAAAGTGGTAGTTGGGAAGAAGTGACAAATTACAGCCTAGTAAGCCTTACCTCGGTGGTGGGAAAAAGTAATGGAGGCGCTCCTGAAACGGCGAATAGTAGACTTCCTCGAAACCAAGAGGTTGCATGATCCGAGGCAACATGGTTTTACCAAAGGACAATCTTGTCAAACAAATCTGATTGAGTTCTTTGACTGGGTGACCAGAGAACTAGATCAAGGGTATGTGATGGATGTGATTTACCTAGATTTCTGCAAAGTCTTTGTTACTGTTCCTCATAGGAGGCTTATAAATAAACTCAGCAGCTTGGGAATGGGTCCCAAGGTGGTAAACTGGATCAGAAATTGGTTGACTGGGGGGGCGGAGCCTGATGTCCAGCGGGTAGGACGCTTTGCGTTGAAGCTCCCGAGAGGCCTACTTAGAATCCTGACTTAATACCTACACAAATTTACTATTTCGCTCCGAGCTGACCGGGGCACCTCGGGGGGAATGGCGGCCCATAAATCAGCGCGCTTGGACTTCGGGTCTCCTTCTTCTTCTCACGGAAAACGCTCCAAAACAGAGGTGTCCTCCCCACAGAAGATGGTTCCATTTCGTGAAAACCCCGAGATGCACCTGGAGATTTTGGAAGAAATCCGCGGCGTGAAGGAATTGGTGCAGTCCAATGGAGAAGCGCTTCGAGCCATGCGAGAAGACTTTGGAGTGCTCCAAGACCGACTTGAAAGTCTTTCATTACGGCAGGACAACATGGCGGGGGTCCTCGACTCGCACGAGGTGCGCTTGGGCAAACTGGACGAGGCTGAGCGTCAGATACAGAATCTTCAAAAGGAGTTAGAAGATAGCAATAATCGAGCCCGTCGCAACAATGTGAGGCTCCTCGGAGTGCCGGAGGGGGTGGAAGCAGGAGATATAAGAGAATTCTTGCTCAAAACTCTTCCCTCCTTGCTGAAGATCACCTTTCATAAAGAACTGGAAATCGATCGTGCACACCGTGTTCCTGCTCACATGGCGCTCAACCGCACGACCCCCCGGCCTATTATCTTTAGCTTGCTACGATATCAACAAGTGGAACAAATTTTACATGCTGCCCGAGCGAATCATCATTTGGAATTTGAAGGTCGTAAGGTCTCCTTCTTTCCTGATTTGGCAAAGCCTACCGTTGACCGTCGGAAGAAACTCCTTGCTTTTCGCCCTCGACTTCAACAGCTACAGGCTCGCTTTGGCCTGTTGTATCCAGCGAAGCTCCGAGTGACTCTCCACAACCAAACCAGGACGTTCGAAGATCCTGATCTACTATCAACATTTTTAGACTCCAAAGAAGCAGAGCAGATGCGCTAATCCCAAAGTTTGGACTCTTATTTGCCGGCTCTATCCGCCATTTTGAAGGGCCCGATGCGGCGGTCATAGCCAAGCACAGAAATAGCCTGGACTTTCTTTCTTTCTCTATATGACTTTTGTTTTTTGGTCTCCTATCCCTTCATGATGTGTGCCTCGGTCGGATTCGGAGCACGCACAGTCCTACAGGTTATGTGTTTTTTCAATTTTGGCCTTCTCTGGGGTTTCTCCCCGCAGACACACGGTCGCCAGTAATTTTGGGGTTTTGCTTCTCCTCTACCGTACTGCGGTTTTCTTTGTTAATGTGGGGCGCTTCATTGTATTATATTAGTTTATTTTTCCTATGTCATGTGTACAGCCAGATACAGTCAGTTTGAGGGACACAGTGACATTATGTGTGCTATCATGCTCAGAATTTTTAACTTTTCTGTATGGCCTTATGTAAAATCTCATCATTCACCGTCAAAGGCATTAATGGTCCACTCAAAGGAAAGAAAATCCTTAGCTATCTTAGCCATGAGCATGTTGATTTAGTGTTTCTTCAGGAAACGCATTTAAACTCTGCTGAAACACTGAAACTCAATGCTAAGCCTCACATGGCAGCTGCCTATTCTCCCACCGTTTTCAAATGGTACGGGATAGCCACTTTGGTTAAGAAGTCTTAGCACGCTACTGTACCTGATATTAGCGCTGACAAGAAGGGTGGGTGGGCCCGTGTACACCTTGAGGTTGGAGATAGTTAATTCACGTGTATTTGCATTATGCCCCGAATGTGGACAACCCTGCTTACTATGCAAGTATTGCGCAGTTGGCCTCGGCCTCTGCCAATGCTCCATTAATACTTGGTGGCGATTTACTCAAGTGTTCCCTCAATCTTTTCTTCTCAAACAAGGTGCTTGTTGGTTGGAAGAGCCAGTACCGAGTAGACCTGTGTGGCTAGATACAGAAGCGGGCCTTCGCGAACCGATTCCTCTTACCTTTCTCCCTGGTATGACTCTCCCATCAGACTCCCACTATCCACCAATGCTTTTAGACACTTTAGGTGCCTTTACTACTTTTATGCAATCTTTAGACTCCCGACTCTGGTCAGTGCAACTTCAGCATCGCCTTTGATCCACTAGAGTACTCCCGCCATCGGCATTCTCTATATAAGGTTGATTGGAGACTTTCCGACCTCTCGGTAATTCACCGGGTGTAGCATCCAATTTTACTAAACCTTCTGTAATGCTATACCTAGAGATACCCCTATAGCGCAGAAAGTATGGGAGAGAGAATTGCATGTGACTTTGATCTCGGAGCAATAGAGCCTTATCAGGAGTAGAGGGACACGGGTTCCCGATCCGCCTCACTCATTCAGACCCTCTCCTTTCTAGCCCACCGGTGTTTTTACACTTCTCACAGATTAGACAAATGGAACACTACTCAGGGCAATGGTTGCTGGACACGTCCTGCGGCCATTGGTTCATTGCCTCATGTTATGCATGAATATCCCGCACTACAGTATTACTGGCGTCGGGTCTGGGGTCGTATTTAGTCTATCTCGCACTCTCAGGAGCCCCTTTCTTGGAGGATAGTGGGACTTCGCCCAGTTGCGGGGATCCCCTCTCTCCCAAAAATGGCTTATCTCCTTTCGAACTTTATGCTTAGCATTGCTATTTCCCTAATTAAGTATTTCCCTAATTAAGTAATACTGGAAACTTAGCTCCCATTTGAGCCCCAATGACTGGTGGAATCATGCCTGTCTTTACAGTAAATATGAACAAATACCTCGTCTGTTCGCTTTCTCCGTTCAGACTCCTTCTCATTGGTCTCAATGGAAGCTGCTCAATGACTATGTACATTTTGCTAAATGCTCTCATTTGACTGTCTGACTTTGTATCTATCTTTGTCTCATGATCATGCTGTATTGTAGATACTCTTTTGATCGTTTGATGTATAATCACTGTTAATTGGAAGCGCTCACATGCTGATATAATCGGGTAGAGAAGAAGCATCGGGGTGGGGGGTAATGGGTTTACTTTTCCTTATTGTATGCTTGTTTTGTCTTTTTTTTGGTGTGTTGTTTCTTTTGTTTGTTGCAAAATGAAAATAAAAGTTTAAAAAAAAAGAAATTGGTTGACTGACAGGTGACAGAAGGTGCCGGTAAACAGAACTCACTCGGATGAAAGGAAGGTGATTAGCGGTGTGCCCCAGGGTTCTGTCCTGGGACTGGTACTGTTCAATATATTTGTGAGTGATATTGCTGAAGGACTGAATGGAAAAGTCTGTCTTTTTACAGATGACATGAAAATTTTCAAAAAGGTGGACTCCCCTGAGGGAGTGGAGAACATGAGGAAAGATTTACAAAAGCTGGAAGAATGCTCTAATGCTTGGCAGTTAAGATTTAATGTGAAGACGTGCAGTCTCATGCACTTGGGAAGTAGAAATCCAAGGGAATTGTATGTGATAGGGGGTGAAGGTTTGGTGTGCATGGACCAGGAGAAGGACCTTGGAGTGATTGTTTCTGAGGATCTTAAGGTGGTGACAAGGCAGTGCAAAAGCCATAAGGATGCTGGGTTTCATACAGAGAGGAATTACCAGCAGAAAGGAAGACATACTAATGCCACTGTACAAGTCACTGGTGAGTCCTCACTTGGAATATTGTGCTCAGTTTTGGAGACCATATCTCGCAAAGGATATGAAAAGGCTGGAAGCAGTTCTAAGGAAGGCAACCAAAATGATTTGGAACCTGCATCAGAAGACGTATGAAAAGAGATTTAAAGACCTAAATATGTGCACTCTGGAGAGGAGGGTCAGGAGAGATATGATTCAGACCTTTAAATGCTTAAAGAGTATTAATGAGCAAACAAACCTCTTCCAAAAACAAGGAAGCTACAACACTTGAAGGCTTAACATGAAGCTGCAAGGGGGTAAACTGAAACGCAATGTCAGGAAATACTTTTTAACTGAAAGGGTGGTGGATGCTTGGAATGCTCTCCTGATAGAAGTGATGGGTGCAAATACAATGACAGAATTCAAAATGGCATGGGACAGACATAGTGGATCCCTTTACAGCAACAGGATAAAATCAAATAAACATAACTATCTCTTATATCTGAACAAATAGGAGTGACCTACATGGAGCAGTAGGTACATCCTAAGCAAAGGCATGGGGAGGGGTGACCTGCACGGAGCAGCAGGTGCACCTATTCTTGCCACCTTGCTGGGAAGACTAAATGGAACATACTGGTCTTTATCTGCCATCATATCCTATGTTACTACGTTTGTTACAAATTTATATCCAAGGAAGACTGAATAGAAATGTAGTAACAGAAAGACACCTCAAAAGGAAAAAAAAAAAACCATTACCAAAATAAAATATAATAGTGCACATTTACACCCATAATAGAAGGCAGGAAAAAGAAGAAAAAAGGAAAAGCTAATTCAAATCTATCCGCAGCAAACACAAGACAAGTAGACTAAGGGGCATGTTTACTAAAACCCCGGTAAAGTGCGGGCCCCGGAAGTGTGCGGGTGCCATATAAGGAGTGGGCGTAACCCGCTGAAGAAGAAACGCCAGAATTTACATATGCGCTAAGGTGCGCGGCGCCCTTGTGCGCCCCGCACCTTAGCGCATCAGACAGCTGCGCGGGAGGCATATGTGTCACGCTGATGGGCAAGTAGAAGAGCAGAGTCACAGCACAATAGTTAAGGCACATGCCAATGGTGCACAAAACAGGAGTTCAATCCCCCACAGAGTCCAATAAAGACTGCTGGCTGAGGCATTAATTTATGAGGCAGTGAAATAATGGGCGGCATAAGGCGGCGCACTAATGTTTTTGGAGGCATATTAATAATGGGCGGCATAAGGCAGCGTGGCAATGCTTTGGAGGCAGTCTAATACTGGGCGGCATAAGGCGGCGCAGCAATGTTTTGGAGGCAGTCTAATACTGGGCGGCATAAGGCGGAGCATTGATGGGCATAAGGGTGCGTGCTAATTTTATAGAAGGCATCGCAATATGGGGCGGCATAAGGCGGCACGCTGAGGAGCAAACAGAAAAGCAGAGCCACAGCACAATGGATAAGGCACATACCAATGGTGCAGGAATCAGGGGTTCAATTCCCCACAGTTCCCAATAAACAAGGCTGGCTGAGACAATCCATATTATGGGGAAGATTGCTTTAGGAGGCATTTTATCTTTATTTTAATTATCATTAATAGCAAACGCACTCTCAAAGCGTGTCCACATAAGGCATCCTATAAGGCACATTTTAAAGTGCACTGTCCGCCACAGCACCCTAAAATGTCCACTATAGGGCACCCTATAAGTTGCAGCACAGGATAATGTATAGTGCACTTATATGGACGGGAACCATAAGGTGCCCTATAGGGCGCCCTATAAAGTGCCCTCAAAGGCACCTTATGGGTACAGTATGCTGAGGGTGTTTTTGCTGGCATCAAAAATGCACATTAAAAAAAAGATAATGCTTTGTCCAACCCCATCAAATAACCCCACTGTGGGTTTGAACCCATGACCTCTGGCTTCACAGACAGCTGCTGAGGGGGCCATCGAGAGCGCGGATTGCGGCGCCGGCGGCGGGCAGTGCTACAACTCGGAGTGCAGGGCCTCGGGCCGCGGAGCAGAGTTCCGGACCGGCGAACAGGCTTCCTGGGGTGCCTTGCGGCTGCGGATCTATTTCAGGTGCTGGGGGGACCGGGGAAGGGGGAACTGCGGTGCTAGCTTCCTGCTTTCAGTTGCTCGAGCTGCACAGTAGGTTTGTTTTTTAATCCAGCTCTGCGGCTGGAAGAGTGTAATGCCGGGACAAGGGGGCAGGGGGAGAGGGGGCAAGGGTAAAGGGGGCATGGGAACGAGGGGCAGTAGGCGGTCCCCAGGTCAGGCTTCTAAAGGTTCGGGAGGACAGGCTAGGGGGAATACAGGGGTGCCACGGCCGGCTGGGCAAAGGGTCCCAGGCAGGGGTGGTGTTGCAGTGCCCCCTGTCGGTTCTGGTAGGCCCCGGGGGAGTAGAGCAGGCCGTGGCCGGGAGGTGGCCCCGGGGGCACTAGAGGGGCCGGTACAAAGTGAGGGTGTGGGGGCCAGGTCTATTGGGGGGCGGCAGGCATTGCTGCTCCGCCTCAACCAGTGGCAGACCTCTCGGGGGTGGGTACAGGGGGGTGGCAGTGTCCAGCTGGGGGTCAGGATGGGTGGATTGGGGGGGGCCCATGGGGTTGGCCTCTGGTTCCGGGGGGTGGGGGTATTTCGAGTTGGGACTATTGGCGGGGAGGGGGACAGGGTTCCTCCAGGGTTGATTGGACGGGGCCTTGGCAGATTCCCTGGGGCTTGTCGGGTTCCCCTTCCTTTTTTCCGGTGTCTCCACAGGTGCCGGCTGGTGACGGGAGGACGACGACACAGAGCACCGAGGTAGCGGTGCACCACGCAGGACGGACTACGGCGGAAGTACCAATGGCGCAGCGTGAGGACCTGCAGGAAGCGTTGCCGGCGTCGGCGTCCACCATAGCAGATATCGTGCGACCGTGGAGTTCGGCTGATGGTGAGTTACAAGAGAATCTGGCCGAGCAGGGCGTGGCGGTTAGCCAGGCAAAGGGAGTTGGAGGCAAGGTGAAGAAGAAGAGCCGTCACTCGCGTAAGCGACGTCGGAGGGGGGGCTCCTCTTCGTCCTCATCTTCGTCATCCTCGTCGGTTGGGGGAGGGGGCGATCAACCCGGTGGGGGGGTGGTGGTCGGGGGAGGTGGGGGTGCTATGTTGGCTTCGTTCTCAGAGCTGTGGGAGGGGGTGCCGCATAAGCTTAGGCGTAAGATATGGAAGCGGAAATACATAGATATATTCCGCCTGCTGGAAGGTAGGAAGCGTTCGGGGAACAGCCGGCGTAAACGGAAAGCGGACGAGAAAGCGGGCAGGGTCAAGAAGGCTTCTCGGAACGTTACCAACTGGACGAGGGCTTTTCTCCGGTTAGCTAGCATCTGGGGGCAGCGTTACCCGGGGCAATACAGGATGTTACTTGCCTACGCCGACTCGATTCTTGAGGCAGCTCAGACTCATGATGGTTGGGCATGGCTCAACTATGATGAGAAGTTTCGTGATAAGATGGAGGAGAATCGGGCCTTGTCCTGGGGGAACCAGGACATCAGCCTCTGGTTAACGCAGATGTCTGCGAAAGGGGGGGCTGGTGCGGGGGGACAAAAAGGGGTCGTCGCTTTGTCGGCGGGTGCAGGGCGGCCATTTCGGAGCATCCCGGCTCCCGGATTGCAGAAAGGCGCTAGTGAGGGGGTCGGGGACGTCTGTTGGCGCTTTAATAAGTCGTCTTGTCCCTTTCCGGACTGTAAGTTCTGGCATAGTTGCTCTGTCTGTGGGGGAGGCCATTCCGCTCTCCGTTGCGGCAAGAAAGGGCCCACACCCTCGGCCGCGAAGCAATGATAGTAGGATGGAGTTGGCCCCTACCCCTATTCGTTTTTCAGCACTCAGGCCATGGTTGAGGCATTGTTACCCAAGTTGTTACTCCTGTTCTATGTGAAGCCAAACAGTTTGTTATGGTCATTTTGTTATATGTAAACCGCGCTGACAATAGTGCGGTATATAAGAAATTGTAATAAAATTAATGAATAAAAATAAATAAATAAAATTATAGGAGGGTTAGGGCTCGGCGGGTCTTGGAGGGGGGCTTCCAGTATGGGTTCCCCATACCAGTAGTGGGGGAGGGGGGCCTGGTGATGGCACGCAACGCGCCATCGGTGAAGCGTTTAGCTCAGGTGGTTAGAGGTAAATTGGCTGCTGAGTTGGCCCTCAGCAGGGTGGCTGGGCCCTTTGTGGACCGGCCATGCTGGAATTTCGTGGTTTCTCCTTTGGGCATTGTGCCAAAGAAGGAGCCCGGGAAATTCAGGCTCATTCACAACTTGTCTTTCCCTGAGGCGGCATCGGTGAATGATCTCATCCCGAAGGAATTGTGCGCGGTCCGGTACGCGTCGTTTGATGAGGCCATGCGGTTGGTGCGCGAGTGTGGGCACGGGTGTTTACTAGCAAAGGTGGATATTGAGTCCGCTTTTCGCCTGCTCCCGGTGCATCCGGATTCCTTCCATTTATTGGGTTTTGTGTTTGAGGGCCGCTATTACTTTGACAAGTGCCTGCCGATGGGCTGCTCGGTCTTTTGCCGTTACTTTGAGATGTTCAGTTCCTTCATGCAGTGGGCTCTGGAGGTGTCCATCGGCTCTCGGAATGTGGTCCACTACTTGGATGACTTTCTATTCGTTGGTTCGGCGCCGTCCGGGCTATGTCGGGAGCTGCTGGATGGTTTCATGCAGCTCGCGCGGGAGTGGGGGGTGCCTCTGGCGGCGGATAAGACTGAAGGTCCTGCCACACGCCTCACGTTTCTGGGAGTGGAATTGGATTCGGTTGACATGGTGGCGTGCCTGCCTCCTGGCAAGGGAGTGCGTTTGCGGGTGTTGGTGGCGAACGTTTTGGGGTCTGCGAAAGTTACCTTGAGGGAGATGCAGGTTTTGTTGGGCTCCCTTAACTTTGCCTGCAGGGTTATCCCTATGGGCCGGGTGTTCCTGCGGCGCTTGGCGACAGCTACCGCGGGTGTGCGGCGTCCGCATCATCGCATCCGTGTTTCCAGGAGCATGAGGGCAGATCTGGGGGTTTGGGATCAGTTCTTGAGAGACTTTAATGGGGTTACGGTGCTCCTCGCGAAGGAAGTGTCCTCGTTTGATTTACAGATTTTCACGGACGCGGCGGGGGGTTTCGGACTGGGTGTCTATTTCGGTGGAGCGTGGTGTGCTGAGCCGTGGCCTTCGGCCTGGCGGGCGGCGGGATTAACCGACAGTATAACGTTCTTGGAGCTGTTCCCCATTTTGGTGGTTTTGGAGCTATGGCCGGATAGGCTTCGTAATCGGCAACTGTTGTGGTGGTGCGACAATGAGGCGGTGGTCCATGTTATTAATCGCTATGCTCCTCGTTGCGCGCGAGTGGCGGCTTTGATGAGGGAGGTGATTTTTGCCTGTTTGCAGTTGAATCTGGTCGTGAGGGCTCGGCAAGTTCCAGGATATGCTAACCAAGTCGCTGATGCTCTTTCTCGTTTCAAGTGGGATTTGTTTCGGCGCTTGGCACCAGAGGCGGACCCGGTGGGGCAGTCGGTCCCAGAGCGTTTATGGCAGCTTGGCCTCCAGGTATCCTGAGCTTGCTCAGGTGCTCGGTGTCGTCGGCGACCTGGCGTTCTTACTGCAAGGGCTGTGACAGAGTGGTGGACTTCTTGGTGACTCGCGGATGGCGTCAGGGCCCGGCGCCTGATCACCTCATCGGTGCATACATTGTGGCAGAAAAGGCCGCGGGGGTGGCTAAATCTACTGTGCGGTCTCACCTTGCCGGCTTTGCCTTTTTCTCTAGGGCGGTTGGGTGGGCAGTTCATAGTTGTGGGTTTCTTTCTCGCCGACTCTTATTGGGTTGGGAGTGCGCTACACTGTCCCCGTCGGACACGCGCCGGCCGATTACCCCTGACCTGTTGGTACAGATGAGCACATCTTTGCCCATAATAGTGGAGTCTGAATACGAGACCCTGCTGTTCCGGGCTGTGTTTTGTGTGGCCTTCTTTGGGGCCTTTCGGTCGGGGAATTGGTGGCGCCCAGTCGGGCATCGGTGGGTGTGGCTCTGCAACTCCAGCATGTGCGTCTGGCACCAGGGCAGCTGAGCATATGGTTGTCCAGGTCCTAGACTGATCAGAGAGGGCGGGGTGTGTGGGTGCATTTAAGGCCGCTTCCGGCGTCTACTATCTGTCCTGTAGCGGCAATGGCAGCGTACTTGCGGGTACGTCCTCCGGGGGGTGAACTGCTATTTGTGCATGCGGATGCACGATGCGTGATGTGTTTTCAGTTCACTGCGGTTCTGCGGATGGTAGTACAGTAGATGGATTTAGCCCCTGGGGACTTCGCCCCACATTCCTTCCAGATCGGGGCCGCTACTAGTGCGGTGGTGGCGGGTTTGCCGGGTGCAGAGATTCAGCGGATCGGCCGCTGGCGTTCGAATGCATTTAGGGGATATGTACGTTTGTGAGCATGGCTGTTTGTATTGGGTGCTAACTGTGTTTTTTCTTTTAGATGGGATTCGGACGCCATTTGCCTGCTGGATAATCGGCCATTCTTTTGTGTACTGGGCCGGACAGCAGGCAGCTTCACGGCCGCTTGGGGCGAACCTTGGACTGCAGGCTGATGAGGTGGCATTATCATGGCTGGGCGAGCGCGGCCTTCGCTGGTTGCAACTCTTGCCTTTGCTACGGCACCATCAGCGCGTCCGAGGATCCCCGGCATACTTGTTGCTGCATCTAGGAGGCAATGATTTGGGGTCGTGGACAGTGAAGCAGCTGATCAGAGCGGTTCAGCGGGATCTGGGGGAAGTGTTGTTAATGTTCCCCGGTGTCGTATTGCTCTGGTCCGACCTAATTCCCAGGCCTGCTTGCTGGGGCCATAGGCGATGGTCCCGTGGGTTAGTTAAAGTTAATCGGCAAATTGGCCGTTGGGTTTTGGCACACAGGGGTTATCAGATTTTGCATTCCTGGGTGGAGGTAGAATGCGCAGGCCTGTATCGTTCGGATGGAGTGCATCTTTCCCCGGTTGGGATAGATTTACTCCTGAATGATTGGCAGGAGGCCTTGGAGTTGGCTGTTTCGGGTGGGCTGGCTGGTCGCAGCTTTGATTCTTGTGGGGGGGCTCAGGGACAGGTGTTGCTGAGCCTGTGGCGGGATCCCGGAGGTGTCCGGGGTCCGGAGGCATGGCAATATGCAGGGCGGGGGTGGGGGTACCCCCGACCCGGAGAAGCCCTCGGCTTTTGCTAGTAATATGGCGAAGCCGGAAGAGGGGGATGGAATTGCCGGGGAACGGTTCTCGGCGGAGGCGGGAAGGAACTCACTTTGCTACCCATATGGCTGGTGAGGGATTGTCCCGCTGCCGGAACCGTAATTTAAACAGTTATGGTTGTAATGTTATTTTGTGCATGTTTAATAAAGCTGCGACCAGTTAATTTGCCAATAAGCGATTCTGTGGTGGTTATTGGAAGGGTAAAAGTGTGGGGGGGGGAATGTCGGGGTTGACGGGACGTAGGGCCACGTCCGCCTTACCTGGTTAATTGGAGGCCGCGGGCCCACTGTGCCCGATGGCCGACGGTAACCGGGGGGGGGGGGGGGGCGGAGTGGCGCGGGTCCCCGGCGGAGGTATTAGGCGCGTTCTCGAGCACGTGTATCGTTTTAAAATCATTGGCTCCTGCGTGTCCAGGTGACTGCGGGAGCCAATGAGGGTGAGAGGAAGAGCCAAGGGGAGCGAGCGGTCAGACGCCAGTCCTCCGGAGCAGAGAGAAAGGACGGGCGTACCCACCCTCCCTCCCTTTGGTGTGGCTAGGGGCTGGGAAGCAGGGGGGTTGCAGCTGGAGGGGGGGGGCGGGATCCCGGAGGTGTCCGGGGTCCGGAGGCATGGCAATATGCAGGGCGGGTGTGGGGGTACCCCCGACCCGGAGAAGCCCTCGGCTTTTGCTAGTAATATGGCGAAGCCGGAAGAGGGGGATGGAATTGCCGGGGAACGGTTCTCGGCGGAGGCGGGAAGGAACTCACTTTGCTACCCATATGGCTGGTGAGGGATTGTCCCGCTGCCGGAACCGTAATTTAAACAGTTATGGTTGTAATGTTATTTTGTGCGTGTTTAATAAAGCTGCGACCAGTTAATTTGCCAATAAGCAATTCTGTGGTGGTTATTGGAAGGGTAAAAGTGTGGGGGGGGGAATGTCGGGGTTGACGGGACGTAGGGCCACGTCCGCCTTACCTGGTTACTATGTATACATTTTAAGTTGTTTTATTGATGTCTATTAGTGTTTCATGGTCTGTTTTTGTTTCATTTTATAGATTCCTTTTTATAGATGTATTTTATAAATAGAGTTTTCTAGTGTTTTACCATACTGGTTTTATTTATCTATATTTGTATGTATGTATATGTCCCTGATGCAGGCATCCAGCCAAAGGATGTTGGGCAGTTTTTAAAAGATGGTATGTTTTTATGTATGATGTTTATGAATGGTTATTATGGTATGGTATTTATGTGACTATAATAAATATTATTTGTCCTTTTTATCTTGTTTTATTTTATTTTATTTTTATCACCACTGTGATTTTATTGTATTTTGTCTGTGGTGTTTGTGCCTCTATTTGCTTTTATTTTACTGTAATGCATATTAAATTAACCTAACATATAGAGGGTCATTCCAGAATCTGAATAGGCTGTTTGCATATGTGCAGGAGACGTGCATCTCATGAAAACACCTATGGTAGAAAGTGCAAGGGGACATCAACGGTGCTTATATAGGGATCTCTGCCCACCACCAGGAGGGATGGAATGGGAACATGATTTGCCACGGACACACGTATAACATATTCCAGAAAAGCCTGTAAACATTATTTTTTACTTCCCCAAAAATGTGCCCATTATTCCTGCTAGAGACATGGAATAAGGCCAGTACTTAGAACATTTTCTGTTGTGTTCTACAATTTGTCCTTGCAAGTGAGAATTGTGAGTGTGTGGTTTGAAGGCATGGGTGGATTAGGTGCACTGATATGCAATTAAGGGAGGACATGAATGCCTGGCCAGTACCTGGATCTTATGGATGACCACAGTGTCACCAGGTGCCAGTGTGATAGGGCAGCCATACATCAGCTATGCAAGACACTAGGAGCCATGACTAATATTGTGCCAGATTGAGCCATAAAGCCTACATCCTTCCCAGTCCAAGATCTATGCAAGCTAGGACAGTGGTGATATATCTGTAGGCTGGCTATTTGGTATGATGGCACAGAGATCCCCTTTACAAAGTCCACACAGGCCTGACCAGGGGAGCATTGCCACAACACAGATTGTGGGAAGGCAGACAGGATTCCCCAACAAATAGCAGGTGCACTGTACATAGACCAAAATAAGCCATGACAGAGAGTGAACATTGTATGAGACAGGTATAGCCACATGTAGGAAGCTGCTGTGAAAAATACTAGAATCCAAATATGTAGGAAACAAATGCCATAGCCAGAAGAACCTAGTCAATGACATAGGAAAGTGCGGTAGAGAGGTTCTGGAGGCCAACTATAAGCTTTTAAGTAGGAAGTTGAAATCCAGACCTTCCAAGGCAGCATTCTCTGAAATGCTTCCCATACCACGGGCAGGACCCAAAAGTCAGGCAGAGCTCTGGAGTCTCAATGCATGGATGAGACAATGGTGCAAGAAAGAGGGTTTTGGATTTGTTAGGAACAGGGGAACTTTCTGGGGAAAGGAGGGGCTTTTCCAAAGGTAAGGGCTCCACCTTAACCAGGATGGAACTATGCTACTGGCATTAACCTTTAAAAAGAAGATATAGCAGCTTTTAAACTAGATAATAACACAGTCACCCAAGAGTGCATGGTTCGGAATAATGTATCCTTGAAGGATACTAGCAAAAGAATGAACTTAGAGCATATTGACAGAGAGGTTCCAATAAAGACACTGCCTACTGATAATCAGATTAATAGGAATAAAATACAGACTCTAAAATGCTTGTATGCAAATACTAGAAGCCTAAAATAAAAGATGGGATAGTTAGAATATATAGCACTAAATGAGAGGTTAGATATGATTGGTATCTCAGAAACATGGTGGAAGGAGGACAATCAGTGGGACACTGTGATACCTGGGTACAAACTATATTGTAATGATAGAGTAGATCAAATTGGTGGAGGGGTAGCACTCTCTGTTAGAGAGGGTATTGAGTCACAAAGGATTAAAGTTTTACAGGAAACAAAATTCACTGTAGAATCTCTTTGGATTGAAATTCTATGTAAAAAGAGGAAGGGGAAGGCGATGGCAGTGGGGGGTTCACTATCAACCGCCTAGCCAGAATGAACAAATGGATAATGAAATGCTCAAAGATATCAGGGAAACTAACAAACATTACAGCACAGTAATAATAATGAGTGATTTCAATTACCCCAGTATTGACTGGGTCAGTGTCATGGCAGGACATGCAAGGGAGATAAAGTTTCTAAATTAAATAAATCACTTCTTCTTGTAGCAGCTGGTTCATGAACTGACCCTAGAGAAAGCAATTTTGGACCTAGATCTTAGTGGAACACAAGATCTGGTGCAAGAGATAAAGGTGTTGGGGTCACTTTGACAATAGTGATCATAGCATGATCACATTTGATTTAATAAATGGAGGAAGGACAGCAAGGAAATCCACAGTACTACCTTTTAACTTTCAAAAGGGAGACTATGATAAAATGAGGGAAAACTAAAAGGAGCAGTTACAAAGGTTAAAGATTTACATCAAGCTTCGGTGTTGTTTAAAAATACTGTCTTAGAAGCCCAGGCCAGTTGTATTCCATGCTTTAAGAAAAGTGGAAGGAAGTCCAAAAAACTGCCAGCATGGTTTAAAGGTGAGGTCAGAAAGGCTGTTGTTGCCAAAAAAAGCATCTTTCAGGAAATGGGAAAAGGAGCCAAATGATGAAAACTGGAAACAACATAAACACTGGCAAGTTAGATGCAAAAATGTGTAATAAAGACTTTTTCAAGTACATTCATAGTAAAAAAAAAACCTGAGAGAATCAGTTGAACCATTAGGTAATAGAGGGGTAAAAGGGGCACTAAGATGGGACAATGCCATAGCGGAGAGACTGAATGAATTCTTTGCTTCGGTCTTTACTGAGGAAGATGTAAGAATGTTACCCATGACTGAAATGTTATTTAAAGATGATGCCCCAGAAGAACTGAAAGAAATAGCAATACATCGGGAAGATGTTTTACAACTGTTTGATAAACTAGAGAATAGCAAATCACTTGGACCATATGGTATACATCCAAGGGTGTTGAAAGAACTGAAATATGAGATTGCAGACCTACTATTAATAATTTGTGAACTATCATTAAAATCATCTGTAATACCTGAAGATTGGAGGATGGCCAATGCAATGCCAATTTTTAAAAAGGTTTCCAGGGGTGATCAGGGAAACTATAGACTGGTAAGCCTGACATCAGTACCGGGAAAAATGGTAGAAACCATCATAAAGAACAAAATTACTGAACATGTAGTTAGTCATGGCTTAATGGGAGACAACCAACATGACTTTAGTCAAGGAAGGTCTTGTCTTACTAATCTGTTATTTTCTTTTGAAGGTATGAAAAAACAGGTAGACAAAGGTGAGACGTTTGATATAGTGTATCTGGATTTTCAGAAAGCCTTTGACAAGGTCCCTCATGAGAAATTCTTGGTGAAATTAAAAAGTCTTCAGATAGGAGGCAGTGTACTATTGTTTATAAGGAACTGATTAAAAGATAGAAAACAGAGGATATGGCTAAATGGCCAATTCTCCCAGCGGAGAAAGGTGAATAGAGGAGTACCCCAGGGAACTGTGATGGGTTCGTTGCTTTTTAACATATTCATAAATGACCTGGAAATGGTAATAATGAGTGAGGTAATCAAATTTACAGATGACACAAAATTGTTCATTCAAAGTTGTTAAAACCCAAGAGGACTATGAAAAATTGCAAGATTTAAAAGTTGTAAGATTGGATGTTCAAATGGTAGATAAAATTTAATGTGGACAAGTGCAAAGTTATGCACCCTAGAAAGAACAACCCAAACTATGGTTACACGATGCAAGGTTCCAAATTAGGAACTACCACTCAGGAAAAAGATTTAGGCATCATTGTAGATTACATTTTGAAACCCTCCACCCAGTGTGCAACGGCGGCCAAGAAAGCAAATAGAATGAAAGGAATGGAGAATAAAACAAAGGATATTATAAGGCCTCTGTATCGTTTCATGGTGCAACTGCACCTTGAAGATTGTGTGTAATTCTGGTCGCCATATTTTAAAAAGGATATAGCATTATTAGAAAAGGTACAGAGAAGAGCCACCAAAATGGTAAAGGAGACGGAAGGATACATAGAAACCTAGAAAAATGATGGCAGAAAAAGACCACATGACCTATCTAGTCTCTCCTTCCATATCAACCACTACAACAGTCCCCTTTTTTCCTTTAGAGATACTCTGTGTTTGTCCCATGCTTCTTTGAATTCAGATACTATCCTCATCTCTATCATCTCCACTAAGAGACTATTCCACGGATCCACCACTCTTTCCGTAAAGAAATATTTCCGCATATCACTCCTGAATCTATCCTCTTTCAGTCTCATCCAATGTCCAATCATAGCAGAGCTTACTTTCAATTGAAAGAGGCTCTCCTCCTGTGCATTTATGCCATGGAGGTATTTAAACATCTCAATCATATCGCCTCTATCCCGCCTTTCCCCTAAGGTGTACGTATTAACCCTGGGAGTACCGATGGGGTCAAAAGTGACCCCATTGCAAGTTTCACAACGCGTATCTCGGAAACTAGTTGTTCAAGAATGTAATCTTTTTATGACTTTTCACATATCAATATTCTCTTTATATTGTGCCATGAGAGGAATAATTTTCATCCGCTAGGTGACGCTAGTGATGAATTGCAGCACAGAGTAACATTGGGGCCATTTTTGACCCCAGTTGCTTACGTCCAGTTTGGATCGTGATACAATTTGCAGTTTTGTGAATTTTTTGATCTGAAAAAGGTATTTATCATCAATTATGCATCATTTATTTTTTGTACTCTTATTTTATGAAAATTACACATTTTCTGTAATTGATATCATACGTTCTCACATTATTTCCGATGAAATCTAAAGGCTTTCAGCTCATTCATCACGATTATTGTACACCTATAGTAAAATTGTTTTGCGTTTTATTCAACTTTATCTTTGTTTATTTATTTTAGGTTATTGTTTATGATATCAAAATTAAAGTATTCAGCTGCCCAAGTAAGAGAAATATTGCAACGAGATGCTGACAGTGACGGCTCTGAGTTGTCTGATGATGCAGCATATTCAGCAAGCGAAGAAGCATATCAGCCAAGTTCGGGCAATAAATCTGATGATGACAGTCATGATTCAGATGTTGACAGCCAGGGGCGGCCCAAGGGGGTGCGGGGCCATGTGCGGAGACTCGGTGCGGGGCCTCATTTGCATAAGGGGCCTCATTTGCATAAATATCTGCATAATGTTACCATATACTAACTTTTAGTAAACATGCCTCTTAATGAGTGTATGGATAAAGAAAGACTAAAAGATTTCTACATTACTATAATCCAGTGCCAACCACCAGACACATTAGGAACTACTACAAACACTGCCCATTTAGAACCCATAGCAAAACCGCCGTATCCTAACAGCACTACCAGGACTTACAAAGCACCATACCCTACCTATCAAAAGGAAACATGCAAATATTAAACCAATACATTTCAGAGAACAACAATACATGACCTACTGGGGAAAGAGAACAAGTGGCAATGTCAAATAGGAATTACATAAACAGAATACCTCAGCTCAGTTACACATCCAGAACATAGACCATCACCAAACAAGGAATCACAATTTAGAAACAGGAAGACAATAATTAAACTGAGAATCCCAAAAGCCAAACTTGGAATGTACAACACTGTAGAAATAAAACTATACATTAATTTGCTCTTGTACTAAACAAAGCGCAGACGTTAATGATGCACATTTACCAGAGCTGACATATTCCAATTAATAAATTCAAAATAAAGAGATATTTTTCTACCTTTTGTGCATTTTTTTTCAGCTGCAATTGCTCCAGCCACTTTGTTCTGGTTTCTTCGTGTCTTCTGCTAACTCTCCATCGTCTGCTGTCCATTTGTCCTTTCTTCTCTCTTCTAGTTTTTTTCCATTCTCTCTCTACATCTGCTTTAACATACTAATCTTTCTCCTTTTGCTCTTTCCTCATTCCTATTTCATCCACTCAAATTTTACCCCTCCATCCTCAATCCCCACTTACTCTCCCAATACCCGGCCAATTGTAGATTTTTTATCCCTCCCACACAAAATATTTTTCCCCTCTCCATTTTACTCTCCCAGCCCCATCCCATTCTAATCCTCCCCCAACATCAGCTCCCTTCTAGTTTATTTATTTATTTATTTCAGTGCTTTTTTATACCGCCCCTTCCAGAGATCAGGGGCGGTTTACAAGGAACTTAAACACAATATAGCAGAACATTGCAATATTGAATTACATTAAACATTAGTTGAGCAAAAACAAGGAACTTAAACAATATAGCAGAACAGTGCAATATTGAATTACATTAAATATTAGGTGAACATAAACTAGGTTACATAATAACTAGGTTAAATGGAAAACAATGTGAGGGTTATTAACATAAAAGGAAGTATAAAACTATGTTACAAGGAGTCATAAAACTATGTTACAAGGAACCAGAAGGGTAGATTTACATGGTTAGTAAGAGACTATAATAGTTATTTGTGATCATAAATAAAGTATTGGGAGTAGACTAACTTGAGTGGATGAGAAATGAAGTCCGGCATTAGGTGGGGTAGACCTGTGTTTGGTTTGTTGCATGTTTTTGTGTAGTAAATTTGGTTCCAGGTTGTAGGTTGCTATAATGTTGACTAAATAGGTAGGTTTTAAGTTCCTTCCTGAAAGATGTAAGGTCTTTAATCTCTCTGAGGTATAGTGGGAGTTTATTCCATTGGCTGGGAGCATAATATGAAAAAGCAGTGTTGGTGGTTATTTGCTTTGATTTTGTCACTGCAATGGGAATTAATAGCATGTTGAGGTTAGTTTTTCTTCTGGTTCTGTTTTCTTGTGGGGTTTGGAGTAGAGTGGCCAACTGTGATGGGGCTAGGTCATTAATGAGTTTAAAAGTGGTGACAAGTGTTTTATATTGAATCCTACTATAGATAGGAAGCCAGTGGAGAGAGTATAGGATAGTTCAAGCCTCACCCAGCATCCATTCCCTTCTAGTCCCTGCATCAGCCCATTTCCAGTCCTAGCCCCCCATCAGCCTATTTCCAGTCCTAGCAACCCCCCAACCCAATACCAGTCCTAGCCCCCCCCCCATCAACCCACTTCCAGTCCTAAACCCCATCACCCCATTTTCAGTTTAAGCCCCCCCATAACCCATTACCAGTTCTAACCCCCCCATCAGCCCACTTCCAGTCCTAACCCCCATCAACCCATTTCCAGTCAGCCCCCCATATCCCATTGCCAGTCCTAACCCCCCATCAGCCCACAGCCCATTACCAGTCCTAACCCCATCAGCCCACCTCAAGTCCTAACCCCTCCCCATCAGCACATTTCCTGTCCTAGCCCCCCATAGCCCATTATCAGTCCTAACCCTCCATAGCCCATTACCAGACAGCCCACATCAGCCAACAGCCCATTATCAGTCTTAACCCCCCCATAGCCCATTACCAGTTCTAACCCCCCCCCCAACAGCCCACAGCCCATTAGAAGTCCTAACCCTATCAGCCCACCTCAAGTCTTAACTCCTCCCCATCAGCCCATCTTTATCTTTATCTTTTATCTTTATCTTTATTTAAAAACTTATTATACCGCCTGAACCTAGAGGCATACAGCGGTGTACAATAAAATAAAGGAGGCTACTGTCAGAAATAGAAAAGAACACCAATTCATTTACAGGAAAGGATAGCAAAGAAGAAAGAGATAGAAAGAGAAGTTAGAGGAAAAATACAAATGGTTTGGGAAGGAACAGTCAGCTGCCAGCAGTAGAGGAAAGGGGGGAAGGGAGGTCGAAAGCCGTGCAAAAAAGGTGGGTCTTAAGCGAAGCTTTAAAGGAGCGGAAGGAAGAATCTAGACATAAGACTAAGGGAAGGGAATTCCAAAGACGGGGGCCAAGAAAAAAGAAAGCAGAAGAACGTGTGGATTCAAGACGAGCCCTAGAAGGAGGTGGGAGAAAAAGACGATTAGCATGAATTGACCGAAGAACTCTAGAGGGACAGTGAAAGTGAACCAGATCCGAAAGATAAAGAGGGACACCAGTGTGCAAAGTCTTGTGAACAAAGATCAGAATCTTGTATTGAATGCGAAAAGGGATAGGCAGCCAGTGTAACTGAATAAGAAGGGGAGTGATGTGAGCCGAGCGGGAGGAATTAGTTAGAAGACGAGCAGCGGTATGGTAAACCAATTGGAGACCGTGAAGCTGAGAAAGAGGAAGACCGGCCAAAGAAGCATTGCAATAATCTAAACGGGAAACTACGAGAGAGAGAAGGAGCGTGGTCATAGAAGAGGGGGAAAGAAAAGGCTGAATAGCCCATTTCCTGTCCTAGCCCCCCCCCCCATAGCCCATTATCAGTCCTAACCCCCCCCATAGCCCATTACCAGTCCTAACCCCCCATCAGCCCACAGCCCATTACCAGTCCTAACCCCATCAGCCCACCTCCAGTGTTAACCCCCCATCAGCCCATTTCCAGTCCTAGCCCCCCCATAGCCCATTACCAGTCCTAACCCCCCCAACAGCCCACAACCCATTACCAGTCCTAACCCCATCAGCCCACCTCCAGTCTTAACCCCCCATCAGCCCATTTCCAGTCTTAGCCCCCCATAGCCCATTACTAGTCCTAACCCCACCCAACAGCCCACCTCAAGTCCTAACCCTTCCCCATCAGCCCATTTCCTGTCCTAGCCCCCCATGGCCCATTACCAGTCCTAACGCCCCCAACAGCCCACAGCCCATTACCAGTCCTAACCCCATCAGCCCACCTCCAGTCTTAATCCTCCAGCCCATTTCCAGTCCTAGCAACCCCCCCCCAACCCATTACCAGTCCTAGCCCCCCATAGCCCACTCCCAGTCCTCATCCCACCAGCCCATTTCCAGTCCTAATCCCCCATCACCCAATTTTCAGTTTAAGCCCCCCCCCATACCCCATTACCAGTCCTAACCTCCCCATCAGCCCACTCCCAGTCCTAATCCCATCAGCCCATTTCCAGTCCTAATTCCCCATCACCCAATTTTTAGTTTAAACCCCCCCATAGCCCATTACCAGTCCTAACCCCCCATCAACCCACTTCCAGTCCTAATCCCATCATCCCATATACAGACTTAGCTCCCCCATAGCCCATCAGCACTCCTAACCCCCCCAGCCCCCCCATAGCCCATCACCACTCCTAACCACACCCCCCCCCCCCGCCCAGCCCAGCCCAGCCTAGCCTAGGGAATTATTTTTTTAAAAAAGCTGTCTGCTGCCGCTGCCGAGGCCGCTGCGGCAGAATCGAGTGTGCCGCGGGGCCCCCCCTGCCCAGCAGAGCCTGCCCTCCCCTGTATCACCTCTCTCTTTGCAGCTGCAGTCACATGCGCTGGCTTTCAGAGCGCGAAGGAACTAGTTTCCCTTTCACGGCTCTGTCAAGCCCGCGGGGGCTGATGGGAACTTCCCATCAGCCCCCGCGGGCTTAACAGAGCAGCAAGGGAGAAACTCTCCCCTTGCGCTCTGAAAGCCGGTGCGTGTGACTGCAGCTGTAAAGAGAGAGGTGATACAGGGAAGGGCAGGCTCTGCTGGGCAGGGGGGGCCCCGCGGCACACTCGATTCTGCCATGGCGGCCCCGGCAGCGGCAGCAGACAGCTTTTTTTTTTTTTTTTCTTTTAGATCAGAATGCTTTTTGCGCGGGACCCCCTGAAACACGGGGCCCTGTGCAAAAAACATTCTCGCTCAATGGACGGGCCGGCCCTGGCGACAACAGTTGGTCACCAAGTGAATGTGAGACTGATGTTGAGCCGGTAACATCACCAGCAGCAAAGAGTCAAGTTACAGGTCAAGGCAAAGGTCGAGGCTGTGCTGGACGGGGAAGAAGGCAGGAGTCCTCGGTGTCAGTATCATCTGTGAGGAATCTTAGTTTTGGTCATAGAGGAGCTAAGAGGTCATCAACTATAAGCACAAATGTTGCCATTGAAGCCTATGTATCTAAGGATGCCATATCATGGAACAGGAAACCTATAAAGCCAGCTGCTGGAAGATATGCCAGAGCTAACGTCATGCCCATACAACAAGGTCCTACAAGGTATGCTGTACGAAATGCTGATGGCCCTCTCGCAGCATTCCACTTGTCCATGAGGAAGAACTTATTGAATGAAATCATGATGTGGACGAGCAAACAAGGCAGACACATTTATGATGACACCTGGAAAGATTTGACAGACGGAGAATTTCAACATTTTCTTGGACTTCTGATACTCTCAGGTGTGTACAAGTCACAAAATGAATCCATAGTTCAGTTGTGGAACCTTGAAGATGGTCGTTCTGTTTTCGGCAAAATTATAGCCCGTAACCGTTTTCAGCAAATTTCTTGTGCTCTCAGATTTGATGATGCAACCAACAGACGTGAAAAACGAAGTGTGGATAAGCTTGCTCCAATCAGACATGTTTTTGATACCTGGGAAGCAACTCTAAGTGACGCCTTTGTTCCTGGTGAAAATGTTACCGTGGATGAGCAACTGCTTACATTTCGTGGCCGTGTTCCGTTCAGACAATATATTCCCAGCAAACCTGGGAAATATGGCATAAAGCTATGGATGTTGTGTGACAGTGCAACGTCATATGTTCTGCGTCTTCAAGTGTATACAGGAAGGGAACTCGGACAAAAAAGGGAACAGAATCAGGGTGAAAGGGTTGTGCTGCAACTCACTGAAGGATTGACGCGATCTTTCAGAAATGTTACTGTTGACAATTTCTTCTGCACTTTATCCCTGTCACGGAAATTGCTAGAAAAATAAATGACACTTTTGGGGACAATTCGTAAGAACAGAAAAGAATTACCTCCAGAATTTGTAACAGAAAAGGGCCGAGAGGTATTCACTTCACTGTTTGCCTTTTGCGATGACGCCACTCTGCTTTCCTAATGCCTGAAGAAAGGAAAAGTGGTTGTTCTTCTGAGCAGTTTGCATGATCAAGAAGAAGTTTATAACACACATCCAGACAAAAAAATCACGCATGATCTTGGACTATAATTCTAGTAAAGGTGGAGTAGATATGACAGATCAAATGTTGTGCACGTATACCACAAAATGAGTGACAAGACGCTGGCCAGTGACAATCTTCTACAACATGTTGGACATCAGTGCTTTGAACGCCTTCATTGTTTGGATGTCACAAAATCCAGAATGGCAGTCCAAGTCAAAGCACAGACGTCGTCTATTCCTCTTGGAATTAGGAAAGCAGCTGCTTCAGAGTAATTGCAGCGAGACTTCTTCCAGCATTGAAGAAGCCACTGATACTGTTTGCAATGTTGGGATCCCAAAGGGCAAGGTGTCACTGCTGTTCCAGAGAAAAAGAAAAGAAAAGCAGCATAGTTTGCACCTCCTGCAAGCGCAATGTTTGCAAAGAACATTCAGAAATTGTCTGTCTCATGCAAATAACTGTAGTACTTTACTGTGTTCATCAAGTGCATGCAAAAACTGCTTTCATGGCAACTCTTCTTCATGTAATTTTTTGATAAAGCATTAAATTTCAAAACATTTAACCTTCATCTAATAAATAATTAATTTGGAATAATATTTTGTCTGTTTAGTTTAAAATTTTCATGGTTAACAATTAAAATTCGTCATGGGGTCATTTATGACCCCAACGGTATTGAGTGTGTGCAAAAAATCTCGGTAATTCCAGGGTTAAGATCCTTAAGTCTGTCCTCATATGCTTTATAATGAAGACCACTAACCATTTTAGTAGCCATCCTCTGTACTGACTCCAGTCTGTTTACATCCTTTTGATGGTGCGGTCTCCAGAATTGCATACAATACTCCAAATGAGGTTGCTGGAAAGACTTATATAGAGGCACTATCACCTCCTTTCTTCTGCTGGGTATTCCTTCCCCTATGCACCCAAGCATCTTTCTAGCTAAGAAGAGATGCTGAAAAGGTTAGGGCTCTTCAAACTGGAAAAGAGACAGCTGAGGGGAGATATGATAGAGGTCTATAAATTAATGAATGGAGTAGAAAAGGTAAAAGTAGATTGATTGTTTACACCATCAAAATATAGAAATACTAGGGGACATACAATGAAGCTACAGTGTAACCTATTTAAGACTAATAAGAGAAAATATTTTTCACTCAACGTGTAATCAAACTCTGGAATATGTTACCGGAGGATGTAGTAAAAGCTGTTAGTGTAGCTGGGTTTAAAAAAGGTTTGGACAAGTTCCTGGAGAAAAGGTCCATAAACCATTATTAAAAGGACTCGGCAAATCCACTGCCTGCCCCAGTACAAGCACTGAGGAACCTGTGTCCTTTGGGGAACCTGCTAGGTACTTGTGACCTGAAGAGGCCACTGTTGGAAACAGGATACTGGGCTTGATGGACCTTGGTCTGATCTAGGATGGCATAACTTATGTTATTCTGTTCAACTAACACCACCTATTAAAGTGTGTTAGTTGTGTTAGTTGCACCCATGGCCTAATCTCTTTAGTAACGCATGGCTTTTCTACATTAACTGCAAGGGACAGATGTACATGCCCCTCTCTGCAGTTACCATTGAGCCCAATGCTAATAAATTTGTTTACAATATGTATTTGCATATATTTTATACTGCTAAGGTATGAACATCATAGCGGTTTAAAAGCAAAACGGGGCCCGCACATGCATTACTGGCATGGTCAGGGGCAGCTCTAATATTAGGCAGAGTAAGGTGACTGCTATTGGTGGCAATGTTTTGAGAGTGGCAAATAAATGCCCCCAAAACATCCCAGTAGCGTTGGCTCACTCTGTCTTTGTAAAATAGTTGGGAGAAGCGCCGCCTGCTGTGGCTGCCACTGTTATGCTGTTTCACCTGGGTCTGTGGCAGCAGCGGCAACATTATCTCCCTTTCATGTCGCTGCCACTGATCGAGATCCAGTGAGAAGTGGGGCAAGGCAGAAGGCTCTCAGTTTAAATATAAAACAAAAAACAAAAACACGGGGTTGTCATGACCCCAGCGCGCTCGGAGATCATTTCTACAGTATACTGGTGTGTTTCTTCTTCTCCATCTAGCATAAGGACATGAGATTTGCCATTCTGGATCAGATCAAAAGCCCATCAAGCCCAACAATGGCTAATGTAGGTCACAAGTACCTGGCATATCCCAAAAGTAACACCTGGGATAAACTGCATGGAATCTGTCTAACGTTTGGGCGCCTGCTGAAGAAGTGGGTGCTGAGAGACTGAAGAGAAGAATATTATAACACTGATAAAAATTATATGCAAGTTCTAGGGATAGAGAGAGAGAGAGAGATAAGGCCATGAGGTGTTTGCTTTGTAAACCCAAGATGGAAATGTTTGTGTTAGAGGGAGGTGTGCAGAAGGGTTACCCAAAAGGACTAAGGGCAAAGGAATTTACCAATAAGGTCAAAGGTTGTACCTTATGGTGAAGCAGGAAGCCAGTCGGTCTCAAGAAGGCTGGACTGCAACATTTAACCTATGAGAACAATGATTTTATGACCCTATCAGGAAGCTAATGCAGACACTGCGATATTCACAGGCACTAACCAGTTAATACTGCAAAATATCCGAGGGTTGCCAACTGGCTTCAGATGCGCCTGACAGGCTTGATCCACTTCTGGGTTTAACCCATTGCATGCAGGGACTTGTAGTCTTGCTTTTCTTATGGAGTGCAATAAAGAAATCAGAACTACATGTCCCTGCATACAATGGGGTAAACCCAGGACTGGATCATGCCTGCCAGGCGCATCTGAAGCCAGTTGGCAACCCTAAGATATCCGCATATTACCCAAAATTATGGAGTTGGTTGGCATCTCCTCCACCTATCTGACAGTGACAGGCATCGATAGCTGACTAGCCTCCCCTCCCTACCTTCCCTGGTCCAGTTCTACCCTGGCCCTTACCAGGATCTCCCTGGTGATCCAGCGGTGTTCGGAGCAAGAGCGGTCTTTCGTCCTGCACTACTTCATTATTAAACTGCTTCAATTTTTGTTGCATATAAACATCATTGCAAAGTTAAAAAGAAATATTATATAACCTGGGAATATTGTTTACTTTATTTTTGGGGCAGCCACCTGAGTGATATTCTGACTGAGGGGACTCTCTGTTCCCTGACTAGAGGAGGCACTTTCATTTTGGGTGCCAGGTTGGGTTGCCAACTGACTTCAGATGAGCCCAACAAGCTTGATTCAGTCCTGGGTTCACCCCATTGCGTGCAGGGATATGTAGTTCTGATTTCTCTCTTGCAGTCAATGAGAAAAGCAAGGCTACAAGTCCCTGCATGCAATGGGGTAAACCCAGGACTGGATCAAGCCTGTTGGGTTCATCTGGAGCCAGTTGGCAACCTTACACTGTCAGGCAGGGGAGGAGGGCATCATCTGTTTTCTTGCCTCAGGCTGCAGATTGTCTTGAGTCACTCCTGGGTGTGGTGCTTAGTAAACATGCCCCTAATGTGCTGGTCCTTTAAGAATAATCCCCAGAGAGAATAATGCAGCTTGTGATATTGATTGTAAGCTGTTTTATTCTTTTTTATGAGAGTTACTAACCTGCGTTATTGAGATCCCACAGTTTACTGACTTCTGCTGTATACTGAGTCGCTGTAAAATGCAAGATTTTGCTGCTTCTTAGTAATTAACCCTCTTAGGGCTCTTTTTACTAAAGTCTGCTATGGATTTGCCATTAACGTGCTTATCTCAGTCGCATTAATAGCAAAGGTTGCAGGTTAGCTGTCGGAGGCGTGCTAAGTACGTCTCTGGCAGCTCACACATGAAGGGTTTTCCCAATGTGTGCTCCAATAGGTTGGGTTCACTTAATGACTCCTATAGAGGAGTTGTTAGGTGAACCCATATTAGGAGCTGCAATTGCCCTGGCACTAGCAACAATGCACTCTCCACACCCACTCTCTCCCCTTTCCCCACCCTATCCCGCATTCACTGAATAACGTAAATTGTAGCATACAGAGGCAGATATTATCGGGCTCTAGTGTTTCCCAAGGCCTGTAGCCATGGTTTAAAATGCCCTTAAACTAGTTAGCTGGCTTTGGTAAAAGAGTCGCCTAAGTTTATCTGAAAATAAGGAACAAATTAAAGAACTTAATTTAGGAACCCAAGTTTAGGAGCTCAGGTTTTTTTGAATATCAGGTCAAATTAAATAAATAAATAAATAAATACATTATTTCTTTACCATTTCCAGTTGTTAGTGATGTCAGAGGAATGAGCACTAATTTGGAAAAGACTAATAATTATTATATATATATTATAATAAAATAAAGGTTAGATATTTATCAACTTATGTCTGAGCAGGCACTCAGATTCAAACATCCAAAATGGTGCCTAAAGAAGGCTACTCATTAAAAGGTTTTTCTGTGTCCCAAGTTAACATTACATCATCTCTCTCTGTCTTCTGGGTGAGTAGTTAAGTTCTATAACTTATGTTTGTCATTCCATTTGTTTAATTATAATCATTATCATCTAATAAATATATTAAGTTCATCTGCCAGTATGTGTTTGCCTTGTTGCAAATTGTAAAGCAAGTATCTCAGATGTGGCATTCATTTAATTAATCTGAAGTACTGACATCCATATTACTACAGAAAGCTGTTTGGCTTGTAGATTCTACAAAAGTATTGTGCTTGTAACAGTGGATTTTCAATTAAAAAAACATAGTAGAAACATAAAATAGAAAGGAAAATAAAGACTAGTGGCATACTAAGGGTAAGGCAGTGGATACGGTCCACCTTGAGCCAGCAATTGTGAGACTTCAGCTGGAAGAGAAGAGCTGGCCTAGATTAGAGACAGTGCAACAAGCTACCAATCTTGAAGGTATGTGGGGCCGTGGAGCATCACATCATGGGGAGGTGCTGGCCGCAAGGAGTGGGCACCTAACTTTGGTAAAAAAAGGACTAGGAACATCACTGATGAATGGATGACTGTGGGTGTATGGTGTGGCTGTGGAAGAGAGATTTACAAACCATGTAAATGCCATGGAATATCAGGCCCTATATAACTTATGCATCTTCTTTCAAACCTAGGCATAGGTATTATACCAGTTCTAGGCCTGGTATAAATGCCAACACCTAGATGTAACACATGTTTTTGTACACTTAAACCCCTATTTCATAGAAAAAAATTAGGCCACTGCTTTCCTTTATACAATGGGTTAAATATAGATGTGTTCTGGGTGCCTAAAACTAAGTGCCTGATTTTAAAATTACCCTCACAGTACTGAACTGATGGGGAGCACAGAGAGAAAGAGAGATGGATAGATGGGTAGAAAAATAAGGTGCCGAGTGGGTGGCATAGCATAAGAAGTGGGACTGGATGGGTAAAGGTTGAGTAGAGAGAGAGAGGGGATGTTGAGCATTGAGGAAAAGGGGAAAGAGAGTGGGGTTATTCTGGTGAGCTGGCTAGGAAGTGGAGGGGAAAAAGAAATATTGGGTATTCTAGACAAAGGAAGGGGTAGGATCCGGCTGATGGAGAGGAAAAGGAGAAAGAGAAGGTGATGCTGTGTCACAGACTCCTCTAGTAGGTAGGTGTGCAAGAGCGGAGAACAGAAGATTGCAGATTCAACTAAATGCCTAATACCCTTACATTGGCTCTAAAAGACAACATGCATTTGGAATGGAGACACTGTAATCAGTTTCAAAACAGCAGAAAAGCAAGGCCACTGCTGCCGTTCCTGCCTCATAATGTGAGAAAAATATGGTACAACTATGTTTCTTCGATTATGTGCTTACTTGGGAGTACAATTGAAATTCATACATGTTGGCAGTTATTTTGGAAGCACTTTCACATGTAAATAGAGTTGAAACACAGGTGTAAATATGATCTCAGAAAACTATTTGCACATTGATAGGAACACTGTATAGACATTGCAATGGGGCATGGGAGAAGTGTGCTTTGAGAGTGGCTTGGGTTGTCCAAACATTTGCTTGTATATTCCCTATTTTACAAAGAGAATCCACTTATGTGTGTAAAGATTTTCATGTCAGGATTTGCACCTGTTCTGATGTACAAATAGATTTTTACAAAATGCTCCTTTGGTTAGGGATTTACATGAGAGTTAAGGGAGTTATTCTTCCTTTTTTTTTTTTTTTAATAGTAGTTTTTATTCAGTTTTAACATATAAAATAACAATACAAACGATCGTGATATAGCAGGATACAAGCAGATGTTATTGATCAAAATAGCAAAAGAATATAATAACTTGAACAAGACCGTACAATAACGTTAACAAGAACTAGTATCAGTCCATGCCAGCACGCCACCCTCCCTCTCTCCGTTCAATGTGGTTACAGCAGAGACCATTCCACAAGGCAGCCTCCAGCAATCATTTTCATCAAACATAATTTTGTAAAGCTGACCATTTCTTACTTAGTTTACCAGACCATGGGTTCTTGGCTATATAGATCTCTTCGTAGGTCTTATGTAGGATTAAGAGACTCCACCAATGCTCGAAACAAGCTTTGTCGAGATTCTTCCAGTGTATTAGAACTATTTTAAGCGCTATCCCGAGCATTAAGTCCAGCAGTTTACCATCCCATTTCATCAGAGTAGGTTCCAGAGCTATGGATTTATATATCACTATCCGATAAGTGATAGGAGTTTGTAAGTTGAGGATCTGTGATATGCGTTCCCAAACTCTGTTCCAATATATTTCCAGGGATTTACAATGGAACAACATATGTGCCAATGTCCCAATTTCCATGTTACAGGACCAACATCGATTTCCCTCCTGTAGTGTCCATTTCATTTTCTTAGCCGGTGTAATATGCGCTCGATGTGCTATAAAGTACATAGATTGTGTGAGAGACGCTGCTCTCGTGGCACGTATTTGAGTTCCCCAAAAAGTGTCCCAATGTTCCGGAGGTAGATCTTGACCGGTTTCAGTAGCCCACACCGACTGTATCTTAGAACATGTCTTGTCACTTTTGGATCGGAGAATCGCAACACATCTTGAAACAGCTTTAGCATCTGTTTGTAATTCTTGAAGTTTCTGTCGCAGTGGCCATCCTGTACGTATCAAGACAGGTGACACACCCGCTTTGCTCATGCAGGATCGGAGCTGACACCATTGGAAATAGCATGTATTAGGCAATCGGAATTCCGTTCTTAATCTGTCAAAGGTTTTAAATGCACTTCCATTGATCAGTTGTCCAATGGTGATAAGATCATGTTCCACCCATTTTTTCCATAAGACAGGCTTCCCTCCGATGATAAGGCGCGGGTTCAGCCATATGGGCATATCTGCGGCAAAGTCATCCCCTCCATCGATACATGATGCCAATAATCGACAGGCATGCTGTGTTTCTCGGATAATAGCATTATGTGGTGCAGTCTGGTCTACTACTGTGCCTACCAGTAGCCATGTGGGCAGGGGGGAATGTAGGGCCCGCTCCACACTCAGCCATCTAGGTCCTTTATCCGTGTCGTCAGAGTCGACCCATTGAGCACCCTGCTTTAAAAGAGAGGCAGTGTGTAGCCAGCCGAGATCTGGGAAATGGACACCTCCTTGTGTATTAGGTAACTTCAGTTTCCAGGCAGCTATTCAGGGTACTCGGTTGTTCCATAGAAAGGCTATCAGTTGACTATTCATTTTCTTGTAGAAGGCTGACGGGAAACGTAAGGGTATCATACTTAATATATAGCTGAGTTTTGGTACCAACATCATTTTTATCGTTTCTAGCCTGCCCCACCAGCTCAAATGAAGGGGGGTCCACTTGCAGATGTTATCATGTACAATTTCTTGACACATCTTAATGTTGATTGCGACAGTCTCTTCCAAGGTGGTGCCATAGGTCACGCCCAGGTATCTAAAGGATGACTTCTCATATTGAAAGGGGTATCCACGCATCATTTCTTCGCTGACCTGTTCATTCAGAGGAATAATTGTTGTTTTATTCAAATTTACTTTATATCCGGATATCGCTGAGTATGCATCTATGAGTTGCAGTGTTTCAGGAAGGTCTGATGGTTGTAGAAAAATGAGCAGGTCATCGGCATATGCTGACAATTTACAGGGACCATCAGCTAACTCAATTCCTTTTATGTTTTCCTTCTGTCGGAGCGCTATTAATAAGGGTTCCAGGGCTAAATTAAAAAGCATCGGTGACAGGGGGCAACCCTGTCTGGTCCCTCTTTGCAACTGAAAAGGGGCTGAGAGGTATGAGTTGACCGCTATTCGAGCTGTGGGTTTGGTATATAACAATTCAACGCGTTTTAGGAACTTTTCTCCTATCCCAAACCACCGTAGGGATCGAAATAGAAAGGACCATTCCAGTCGATCGAAGGCTTTTTCGGCATCCAATGCTAGCCCTATCAGGGGCTCGGTCTTGGTCTTGGCAGATGCCAGTACATGTGCCAATAATCTTCCATTATCTGTAGTGGATCTGTTTTGTATAAATCCACATTGATCCTCATGTATCAAATCTTTTAAGATCCGTCCTAATCGGTTAGCAAGCACTTTAGCATAGATTTTATAATCAGAGTTTAGGAGAGAGATGGGTCTGCAATTCTCTATCTTTTGTGTATCCCTGCCCGGTTTCGGGTGAATTACCACCACAGCCTCTGCCAGGGCTCCAATCTCTGGAGATTCATCTTGCAGGCCACTGTAGTAGATCTGTAGCATGGGAGCCAATTGAATGCAATATTTATTATAGAATTCCAGCGGGATACCATCTGGACCGGCGGCTTTGCCACGAGCCATCTGTTTGATCGCATCTTGTATTTCAGTTACTGAGATCTCTTGTTCCAGCGTTCGACATTGATGACTGGTTAATGTGGGTCCTACTATCTTGGAGACAAAATCTTCAAAGGCTCTGTCACTACATTGGGTATCTGAGCGATATAGTTCCTCATAGAATTCTTTGCAGCGGTCTAGTATTTTGTCAGATCTCAGGAGAAGGCCCCCGGAATTGTCCTGCAACGCCGCTATAGCGGTCTTGCTGGTTTTTGGTCTGAGCTGCCGAGCTAAGAGGGATCCTGAGCGGTTGCTGTCATAGTAGTATATACTACGTTGTAGCTGGATGCTACTCAGTGCTTCTTTGTTGAGGAGAGCATTATATTGGTATCACAATTTTTGGAGTCTAATCAATATCATTGAGTCAGCTCTTTTGGCTAGTAACCTTTCCCCAGCTTTTATTTGGAGTTCCAATTCATCTTTTTCTTTTTTCCTGGCTTTACGCCGTCTAATGGTGTAGGTGGTAATATGAGCTCGTATGGTCGCTTTAAAACCTTCCCACCAGCTCCAGATGGAGGTATCAGTGGGTGTATTATATTTAAAATAGGTCTCAATTTCCCCTGACAGTAGTTGTACAAAGGAGTCATCTGCTAGTAGGGATTTATCAAATGTCCATCTTGGCGGAACATGCTGTGTAACGTTGGTATTCAACATTAGGGAGACAGCGGCGTGATCCGATACCGTTGTAGCATATATCTCTGCGGACAACACTTGGGGCATCAGCTCTGTGGACAGTAGGAAGAAATCGATCCTTGTTTGGGTATTATGTGGGATGGAATAAAATGTGTAGTCTCTTTCTTGGGGATGAAGTAGGCGCCAGGGGTCTACCAAGTGTAGCTCTGTTATGATGCCTTTAAGAATCGCCTGCGATTTGACTTTGTCTACAGCCCGATAGGGCGTGCGATCTAACAGTGGATCCAAGATGACATTGAAATCGCCCCCTAATATGATATTGGTGTGAGCCGCGGCTGTAACTTCTTTAGCTATCAGTTTGAAAAAGTTAGGGTCATCGAGGTTGGGCGCGTAAATATTGAAGAATGTGTAAAGCTGTTGATTTATTTTCATCGTCACTCTGGCCCATCGACCTAGCGGATCAATCCGTGTGTCGGTAATGGCGGATTGCAGGAATTTGCGCACTAATATTATTACCCCCCCTTTGCGTTGAGTGGCAGAGGCCGAGGCCGCCACCAGGAAGTATTTAGAGGTTACTTTCTGCGATTCAGTATCTGTTAAATGTGTCTCTTGTAAGAGGGCAATATCTGCTTTTTTTTGCTGGCAGTACGCTAAAATCTTCTTTCGCTTGACAGGGCCAGTAATACCTTTTACATTTAACGAAAGCATTAAAAGATCACTAGACATCAACGTTGGGATAAGCTGTCTTATAGGTGAAAGCTATCCTATGGATAGGCCTGCCGCGTACTTGCATTTGCGTGTATGTGGAGGGTTTTGTACTGGACTGGACTGACACAAACAACTGCATAACTGGCAAACATTGTATCGCTAAGGTGAACACAATCCACTGAAACAGTAACCAACCCCGACCTCCCGTTGCCACCCCTACATTTCAAGCAGAAATATCTGTTTAATTAAAACTATTTAGAACAACAGAAATACAATCAATGAGGTGTTTAACAAGGCTTAAGGCGTTCTAAAATTTGTGAGAACGCACGGCCGCACCCCCTGAGTATATGCTGAGTTCTCTACACTGCGTGAGAGATCAGAATATTGACCTCAGGTTTCCATACCGCATTTTTCTTGTAGGAAAGTTTTCAGTTTTTCAGCATCAACAAAATTCCTCGTTTCATTATGCAGCGTGACCCGCATGGTTCCTGGGTAGTATAGCCCGTATCTTGCCTGTGCACTTTGTAGCATGGGTCTACAGGCCAGCAACGCTTTTCTCCGATCTACCGTTTGCTTGCTCAAATCCGGATAAAGTGCTACTTTGTGTCCCTGGATTTGCAGTGATCCGGCCTTCCGTGCAGCTTGAAAGATCTGTAGGACCTGTGGGTATCTCAGTACCTTCATTATGAGTGGGCGCGGGTATCGTGGTTTGTCAGATTTGTGTGTTTGGATTCGATTGTCCCGTTCAAGTTCAAAAAGAATTGAAAAGACAATCTGCAGCATCTCCGGTATGGTTTTTTTCCAGAAATCCAATCGGATCGGTACCTTCAGCGCCTTCAGGGACTCCAACAAGGCGGATATTATTTCTACGGGAATGGTTATTTTGATCTTCAATCAGATTTTCTATGTGCCGGACTCGTTTGGCCAAAGGGCCCAGCTGTTCTAATGCAACGCCATGCTTCTGGGTTTGTAATTCAACTGCATTAAGTCGAGTGGTGATGGTGAGGAGTTTCTCTTTTACCTCCAGCAAGTCTTCTTGAATCATGTTCAGTGAACTAGAATTGGCTGCAATCATTTCTTTAACGCATTTCAATTCCTGTAGCACTTCACGTAGGCCACCGGCAGTCACTCCCTCCTTCTCTCCCGCGGCCATTTTCTGCGGGGAGCCCACTTCGGGTTTGGATCGTTTCGCTGCTGAGCCGGATCCCTGTGGAAATTCCAGCCGGGCAGGCTTCAGGGATGCCATCCAGCTGTATTGCGGTGTTATTGATGTAGGTAGGGGGTACAAACTTCAATGGAATACCGGGATATGTTCAGGATTCTTGGGCAGCAACGGGAGCAAAAATTCAGGCGTCCATTCTGTTCAGTGGCTAGCTCCGCCCCCCGGGAGTTATTCTTCTTAACTAACCCTTGTTTATTCCCTCTCCACAAAATGAAAATTAGCAGAAATTTCGGTCTCAGTACTTAATTGGAGGCATTTCTACATATAGGTTTGCAAAATGGCCTGGCTACATGAGAAAGTACTGGCACTTACACTTGAAAATTGCAAAATCACCACTTCCACGTGGAAGTACTGGCAGTTCCACATGGAACCTGCCATGTTAGTCTCGCTCAATTTTATGACATGTAGATTTGTAAAATGTTTGATTCGTCTCTGTACATGGTGGAAAATCTACATTCATTCCTCCGGGTCCTTATATGTCTTTTACAAAAGACTCCACATTTGAAAGCATCTAATTATACATAGCAACATAGTAAATGATGGCAGATAAAGACCAGTATGGTCCATCAAGTCTATCCAGCAAGGCGGCAAGAGTAGGTGCCCTTGCCATTCCATACAGTTCATCCCTCCCCATGCCTTTGTTTAGGGGTGTACCTACCGCTCCATGCAGGTCACTCCAATTTGTTGAGATATAAGAGATTGTTATGCTTATTTTGATTTTATCCTGTTGCTATAAAGGGATCCACTGTGTCTGTCCCAAGCCATTTTGAATTCTCTCACTGTATTTTCCCCCACCACTTCCATCGGGAGGGCATTCCAAGCATCCACCACCCTTTCAGTGAAAAAAATATTTCCTGACATTGCCTTTCAGTTTACCCCCTTGCAGCTTCATGTTATGCCCTATAGTTTTACAGCTTCCCAGTCTTTGGAAGAGGTTTGCTCATTAGTACTCTTAAGTATGTAAAGGTCTAAATCATATCTCACCAGTCCCTCCTTTCCTCTGGATTGTACATATTAAGGTCTTCAAGTTTCTTCTCATACGCATTCTGGCACAGGCTCCAAATCATTTTGGTTGCCTTCCTCTGAACCATTTCCAGTCTTTTTATATCCTTTGCGAAATATGGTCTCCAAAATTGAACACAATATTCCAAGTGAGGCCTCATCAGCGGCTAGTACTGTGACATTAGTATTTCCTCTTTTCTGCTGGTAATTCCTCTCTGCATGCAACCCAGCATCCTTCTGGCTTTGCCACTACCTTATCACACTGTTATGCCACCTTGACACCCTCAGAAACAATCACTCTGAGGTCCTTCTCCTGGTCTGTACACACCAACATCTTGCCCCCTATCACATACAATTCCCTTGGATTTCTGCTTCCTAAGTGCATGGCATTGCACTTCTTCACATTAATTCTTAACTGCCAAATATTAGACCATTCTTCCAGCTTTTGTAGATCTTTCCTCATGTTATTCGCTCCCTCAGGGGAGTCCACTCTGCTGCAAATTTTCATGTCATCTGCAAAAAGACAGACCTTTCCATTCAGTACTTTAACAATATCACTCACAAATATATTGAACAGTACTGGTCCCAGGATTGAACTCTGGGACACACTGCTAATTACCTTCCTTTCATCCGAGTGAGATCAGTTTACCATCACCTTCTGCCGTCTGTCAGTCAATCAATTTCTGATCCAGTTCACCACCTTGGGACCCATCCCCAAACTGTTTAGTTTATTGATAAGCCTCCTATGAGGAACAGTATCAATGGCTTTGCTGAAATATAGGTAGATCACATCCATCGCATGCCCTTGATCTAGTTCTCTGCTCACCCAGTCAAAGAATTCAATCAGATTTGTTTGGCAAGATTGTCCTTTGGTAAAATCATGTTGCCTCGAATTATGCAACCTGTTGGTTTTGAGAAAGTCCACTATTCACTCTTTCAGGAGCGCCTCCATTACTTTTTCCGCTACTGAGGTAAAGCTTATTAGCCTGTAGTTTGTCATTTCTTCCCTATTACCACATTTGTGGAGAGGTACCACATCAGCCCTTCTCCAGTCCTGTGGAGCTTCTCCTATCTCCAAGGATCTATTAAAAACATCCATTAACAGCCCTGCAAGAACATCTCTGAGCTTTTTCATTATTATGGGATGTATCCCAACCAATCTCATGGCCTTGTCCACTTTCAGTTTTGCAAACTGCTCAAACATATCATCTTCTGTGAATGGTGTGGTATCTACTCCATTCCCATTTGTATATTTGTCAATCACAGGTGGTCCTTCTCCAAGATTTTCTTTAGTAAAAGTAGAACAGAAGTATTTGTTTAGCATTTTCACTTTTTCAATGTCACTTTCCACAAATCCGTTCCTGGCACTTTTGAGTCCTGCAATTCCACCTCTGATTTTCCTCCTCTCCCGAATATACCTGAAAAAAGTTTTGTCACCACCCATCACATCTTTAGCCATCGTAGCTTCTGCCTTTGATCTTGCTATCCTTATTTCTTTTTTTGTCGCTTTTAGCTTATCCTGTATTCTTTTCTGTGTTTCTCTATTTGTGAACTTCTGAATTTTGTGAAAGCTGTGTTTTTTGCCTTTATTTGTGCCGCCACTTCTTTGGAGAATCAAATAGGTTTCCTTTTCCTCTTGTTTTATTTACTTTCCTTACAGATGTATCTGTTGACTCTTTTATTGCCTTCTTTAGTTTAGCTCACTGTAATTCCACTTCCCTTATCCCCTCCCACCCTGCCAACCCCTCCTTCCGTACTGAAGTCTGCGATTTTGAAGTCTAGGATTTTGAGCTTGCTGTGATTGATCTTCACCTTGGATTTTATCTCAAACAACACCGTGTGATGATCACTGCTGCTCACATGGGCACCCACCCGGATATTTTTCAAACTATCTTGAGATTAGTCTCCTTTAATATTTTGCTCTGGCTGCCGTACTTCCATTATGGATTGGCCAGTATTAGGTAAAGTGGGCAGTGATTTCTTCCAGCTGACTTTGGCAACAGATGCTGAAAGTGGTATATATCATGAGCAGTTTTCAGGGTTTTTTCGGACTGCATGTTTTGATGGTCACATTGGAGCATACGCTTTCATTGGAGTATGAGGCTTTCCTTGCTACCTGATGCAGAGCCCTCAAAGATCAGTACATGAGTGGAGGAGTGGAGTGGTTGGGGCAAGGTACTTCATCCCAGAAAGTCAGGGGTTCAAATCCCACTAGAGAACAGCAACCTTGAGCTGGAAGGACTGGGGTTTCTAGTCCCACAGGTGTTCCTTGTGGTCTTGGGCAAGCCACTTAACCCTCCATAGCCCATGTTCCCTGTAAAATAGTTATTTCCAAGTTATAATACCCTGTTCAATGTCATTTCAGTTTGTTCCATATAAACCACACTGATGCAGAATAGCACAGTATATAAGAGAATGTAAATAAATGAGCTCAAAACAGGATCCACATTAGCTTTTGGATACCTCTTTGCCTGTTCCTTTGGTATTCTGCAAGCTAAGTGATTTTAGTTTTGATAAGGCTTTTAAAGATATATGCCTATCTACCTTAAATTCTAATAATAAAAGGGAAAGTTTGTTGCTTGGGAGAGGTTTCCCTCCCTTGACACACACTCCAAGAAAAGAAAAAAGATAAACAAAAAAGAAAAAATCATAAAAACATAATTAGATATGATCTGCTCTTTTTTTCATCCTTGATTAGTTGTTGACTTGTGGTGGTTGACAAGTTGGGTTTCTTTTTGTGATTGTAGTTTTTGGGTTGTTGTTGAAGTTAAGTGCCATTGAGTCAGTGATGACTCATGGCGACCCTCTGGATAGTTGACCTAAACTGTGTTCAGTTGTCAGTCAGGCAACTCATTGTTGATAGAGTGGCACCCATAGCTGCTGTTATTGTATCGATCCATCTCATTGCTGGTCCTCCTCTTTTGCATTGACCTTTTACCTTGCTAAGCATTATGTTTTTCTCTAACGATCTCTCTTGTCATTTGGGCTTCTAAGGAAAGCTTAGGTTTGATCTCCTCTAGTACTGACTGGTTTGTTTTTCGAGCATTTCATGATATACACAGTATTCGTCGCCAGACATCAATTTTCTTCCTGTCTATCATTTTTTACTGTTTGTGGGTAACCTTTGGTTTTCCCACCTTTGGCAGATCATTTTGTAAAATAATGCTGGAAATGAGTACATCTCTACCTCAGCATCTCAATTATAGTCTCAATGCACTATGTAAAGCAGGCCTTTTTGTATATAGCATGCCATTGAATGTAAATACTAATAATCTTTGCACACATGCCAGACTTTTTTTTATCTACTCTATAAAAGATTTGTTGTAACCAGAGCCAGCTCAACCACCAGGCAAACTAGGCAGATTTCTAGTGTAACAATTTCTGGGGGTGCAGCAAAGAGAAATCAAAGCAATGGGTCCTGGAAGCCACATAAACTCAAAAGGCATATTTACTAAAGATTTATGCACGTTAAGTAAAGTTAACACAAGTTAAATGTTGCCACTGCCCATTTATTTCTATGGGCCATTGCAGCACTTAACACGTATTAACTTTAGTGACATGCCCCAAAGAGTCATCAGTGCATAATTTTATCTGCGGAAGGGTAAATAGTCTATTTACCCTTGCAAGTAGTGTTTTGAAATCTCCTCCCTTGTTACATAAGAACATAGGACATTCCATACTGGGTCAGACCAAGGTCCATCAAGCCAATATCCTGTTTCCAACAGTGGCCAATCCAGATCACAAGTACCTGGCAGGTTCCCAAAAGGCACACAGGTTCACAATGCTCGTCCCGCCTAAGCAGTGGATTTCTCGGGTCCTCTTTAATAATGATTCATGGACCTTTCCTCCAGGAGCTTGTCCAAACCTTTTTTAAACCCAGCTACACTCTACATTTGTTATGGATAGATTTATAAACCAACACTTAGGGGTCTGTTTACTAAACAGTGGTAGCAGCGATCAAGCAAAATCGGTTCTGTGGCCCCACTAAATAACATGGGACCATGGCTTCAATTTTGCGTGATCGCCACTATCACTGTTTAGTAAACAGACCCCTTAATATTGAAAAGTGTGATGTCCAAATATGCATTTTTATTGAATTATTTTGGGAGGGATGTGCTGAGATGATTGCAACTGAGTTTAATAAACAAAATCTTGGAGGGGGTGTCACTAGGGGTTTAAAAATCTAATTGTGAGGGTGCACAAGGCTGATGTTTAACCTTGCACTGACCATGGCAGTTAATTATACATTTATTCCTTTGTAATAAATCCTTTTTATCTGAACATAAATTATTGTCGAAGTGCAAAACACAACGGATGTTTCTGTATATAAAACAAATAGATAATAATATTCCATGTAAGTGTTATTCTTGCCTACACATGGACATTTAAACTAAATTGTTTGATGTGTTTAAAATACACTTTGTGCCCAATATATCTCATGCAAACTCCAATGCAACACCAAAAATACACAATGTTATTTTGAGAGATCAGAGTGGGTGAAATAAACAGTTTAGCTCTATTAGCTTTGGGATAAAGCAACATTTTTTCTGTTCAAAATGAACAAATAAAAACAGTTTTACTGCAACCAGAAAATATCTCAAATGGTTTAACTTCATCAAGTAATCTCAAAAGAACAGCGCTTTCACATGTGGGAAGATGAACTTTAAATCTTATTACAGAGCTTCTACAGCAGGATCTTATGTTCTACAATCTAGAAAATAAAGCAAAACGTGCAGGTTGCCAAAGAATCCTAGCCTAGATTATGATAGATTGAGATAAAGGTCTAGAAAATCTAGCTTGGTTTTAGACATAGAGAAGGGGGGAGGGGTTGTCTGTGAACTGAGAAAAATGGCTGTATGAACACAGACCTCTTCCTCTCCAACCTTAACCAAGATGTTTATTCTTGATGTTCTTTACCTGCTAAGCAAGCTGCAGATGTTAAAATTGCAGATGTTAAAAAAAAATTGCAGATGTTAAAATCCCTTAGACACCTGCAATCCCTTCTAAACCCTGAAGACTTCCGGACAATATACCAATCCATGATCTTACCACACTTTGACTTCGCCAACGCTATTCTTCAAGGTCTCCCTCAATCAACACTCAACCCATTGCAACTTGCCATGAATGCCGCAGCCAGAGTTTTAGTGGGAGCAGCAAGATGCAACCATATAACGCCTATCCTAATACAGCTGCATTGGCTCCCCATTCAAGGAAGGCTTATATTCAAATCTTTGTTACTCACTTTCAAATCCATCCATGGCATCACCTCCCCTTCATTAACCGATATCATCCAACCCATTCCTCCCAACAGAACAAGGAGATCCCTATCTACAAATGCACTATTAATCCCAAAGGCTTCAACAAAGTACACAATCGCAACATCTAACAGGGCATTCAGTATCTATGCCCCAAAATGTTGGAACGCATTACCACCAGGCATCCGTGCAATTACTGACCTAACACAATTCAGAAAGGCTCTCAAATTCCATTTATTTACACAGTACTACCAGATTAACCTAACCCCTACCTAATTGCCTCTCCTCTTACCTCCTCAAGATAACATCTCAACCCTACTGTACACATGTAACACCCTAAATTCTCAGCACTCAATCTCATTGTACATATGTAATTAGTTCAGTTTGCACCCCCCGTGTTATCCAAGTTGTTACTCCTGTTCTCTGTAAAGCAAAACATGTTATCCAAGTTGTTACTCCTGTTCTATGTGAAGCCAAGCAGTTTGTTATGGTCATTTTGTTGTATGTAAACCACGCTGACAATAGTGCGGTATATAAGAAATTGTAATAATAATAATAATAATAATAAAATGACAATGACAGAGTTTTGAGCCCATTTGGCTGAATTGTTGCCGAGCAGACTTTGAAATCACTTGACCTGTATGGATGGTGTTTGTAGTCTTTGAATTAAGAGAAGGAACACGTGGTGTCTAAATCCTCCTGCTACATAGCTTGGTGAAAGCAGGGCTATCAAAGTGAGAACGGCAATGGAGCTCAATAGAAATGTTTAATTTTCCTATGGAATAAAGCCTTTATCTGGTGTCTGGTATCAGTAAGCACCTTTCCTACGAGATGGTCCGAAGAACTTCAATAATGGTAGTACATACATGCGTGAGCCTTCAGTGGCCCATTAACCAGTCAGGCACTGACAATAAGATCTCTAGTCAGCTCTAAGAAAACCCCTCTTCAAGTAATTGGAGAGTTGAAGTCTCTGTTATTGAATCTTTTCTGGATCCTTGTTGGTGGGGACTTTATATGGAACTCAGACTGAACTACATGAAAGTGTTTGCAAAAATCCACAGAATTCCACTGTTGATTCCAGTAATATAATGGCTGAAGTTATTAAATAAACTGCTGCCTCATCTTCAGACTCTGCCTTAGACAATGGAAGATATTTTGGAATTAATAAATCAAATTAAACTGGTTCGGGTAGACATTAATAATGTTGGGGCAAATCTTAAAGCTGAACTAAAATAACTGGATAATCAAGTTTTGCAGAATGAAATCAATTTAGGTGAGCTGTTTTTATAGTCAAAATGCACAAGATGGAAATGCTTTGCAAAGAGATGTAATTAAAACAAAGCATATGTAAAACCAACAAAGAAGATGAAATATCAAGAAATGCAGGATAGGAAGAGCAGCAAGATTCCTTTGGATAGAGTGCATAGTACTTTTCAGTGTGGCCACTCTGAGCATAACGACCCATGCCCTGTCATAAAATGCTTCCTCTATTTCGAAGATTAAATACAATTTTTTTCATGCCATCAAGAATAAAGAGTCTATTAAACACAAAGAAAATACAATAAAAATGTACCCAGACCTATCAGTTCATACTGAAACAAAGAAAATGCTTTCATCCTTTGACTCAAGTATTACGGTCCAAGAATACCAAATAAAAATAGACCTTTCCTTTGGTTTAAGCTTTACACATTTGGATAGAGATACAATTTCCTGATCTAGAATATCACTTGGACTGGACTCAAGCTTTGACAGAAGAGAGAACATTTCTATACCTCCAATGAAAAGTTCTGATACGGAGTGGTGTCTACGTACACCAAAGAGAAGAAAGACTTCCAAAGCAACAGGGGAACTTTGATATCTATGTGGCAGGAATCCGATCCCGAGATGGATTTATCCTACCTTACCTGATAGTTTTCTTCCTTAAAATGTATTGGTTATTGCATTTTAGAGCTGATAAGAATTCTGTTCCGCTTCTGGATTCTGACAATGTTTAGTTAATCTGAGTGGTTTAAGCTTTTTCTTTCATTTTTTCCCTTCTCTTTCACCATACTTGGTGGGGGGGGGGGGGGGTGGCAGATTAACACACACCCCACACACCCCTTGAGGCAATTTTCCTATGTATTTTGAGGAGAATGTTCAAGGGGAAATTTTTCTTTTGTTCTCTGCTTCCTTCTTTTTCTTTAAATGTTTTAGTCTTCTGTGTGGGGTCAGGAGGGAGGTTTCTGTTAGGGTTATGGACATAAAAATGTTGGGAGGAACAGGTTGTAAACTAGATGATTGTGTATGTTATTCATGAGAATAAAGAGGTTGGCTGGATAAATGCTGTGTGGATGGTATATAAAGATGAGTACATTTATTTTGTGGAATGTTTGAGGATTAAACAGTTCAATTAAAATTAAAAGAGTTAGACCTAATGCACAAGTTAAAACCCTCTGTAGTTTTTCTGTTGCTCACCCAGTTTCAGCCACTAAGTGCCCCACTCCTTTCCTTAGGATTCCTAGCATTCTATTTGCTTTCTTGGTTGCTGCTGCACACTAGGAAGAAGACTTCTATGTATTATCCATGATGATATCTAAATCCTTTTCCTGGGTGATGATTCCTAATGTGGAACCCTGCATCATGTAACTGTAGTTTGGGTTGCTCTACGCTAAGTGAATAACTTTGCACTTGTCCACAAGAAATTTCATCTGCATTTGGACACCTAGCTTCCCAATTTCTGAAGGTTTTCTTGCAATTTTTCACAATTATCTTATGATTTAAGAACTTTGAATAATTTTGTGTCAAATACAAAGATGATCACGTCACTCATTCTTCTCATTTCCAGATCATGTATAAATACGAGTATGTTAAAAAGCAGTGGGCCCAGCACAGATCCCTAAAGCACTCCACTATTCACCTTTCTCCACTGAGAAAATTAGCCACTTATCCCTACTCTGCTTTCTATCTTTTAATCAGTTCCCAGTCCACAGTAGTACACTGCTTCCTATTCCATGACTTTTTAATTTTCTCAAGAGTCTCTCATGAGGGACCTTTTCAAAAGCTTTCTTAAAATCTAGATTTAGATGGGCCCGATTCAGCAAGGCAACTTGTGGGGCTGCATGTCCCAGCGGGACGTGCAGCCCTGCAAGTCATCATTTCCATATTTCCCCACAGACTCTCCCTGCACAGCCAGAGCAGCAGTATGGGGAGAGCTGTTGGGGCATAGGAGGAGGTGGAGTGAAGGTGGAACTGAGGCGACAGGATGTATAGGGTCGATTCAGGTCACGACCCTGTATGTCTTGTGGGTCAGGATTGCACGTGCTGCTTATTCCACCTCGGAGGTGGAATAAGCAGTGGGGAGAGCAGTGATCAGGGCCGGAACACACTCCTCCCCAAGGCCGTAATAGGTACCAGATGGATTCCCGCTGCCCGATCCAGACCCCAGCTGCCCAGCCTAGGGTTGGGAGGCGAGGTAGCAGGGGTCCCTACTATGGAAGTCAGCAGGGCATGCAAGGAGGATGTCCCCGTATGTATGCATGGGCATGCTGGGCTGTCTCAGTGCCCGATCCTGCACCCGTGGGTACGTCTGGCTCCCATGGTACAGAATCAGATCCATCGTGCTTGGGGACATCCAGATGGCCCAGACGTTCCCCTTCAGGGTTTGGGCTCTATATCAACTGACTCACCTTTAACTACCTGTTTATTCACACCTTCAAAAAATATAGCAAATTAGTGAGGCCAGACTTTCCTTGGCTAAATCCATGTTGGCTTTGTCTCATTAAATCATGACCATCTATATGTTTAAAATGTAAAATAAACCATATTAGGTTCTTTTACTTCTGTGAACTGCCCTTGAAAATTATCCCATATGGGTAATTTAGTAACCTCCATTGACTGGTGTACATTCTTTTCTATTTTTAATTTCTCACCAGTTGTTCAGTCAGCAACTAATGGTCATTTGGCCTCATAATCCTATTTGTAGTATTTTGTTTCTCATTTCAACTGCCATATGGGGGATGGATTTTAGTATTTTTGGAGTCTGTTTTATGTCTTTTTGTTTGTATTTTGCATGTTTTGTACTGCGCTTTGGGATTATTTCTTTTTTAGAGTTTGATAATATGAGTTATATATATTTTAAATTAATAAATATGCAGGAGACTGGGATGGATAAACATTGTTGCCAGACATTTAAGATTGGTTTTCCCATGCTTAATAGATAAATCATGTGGAACCTAACTGTGAATGTATTCTTTTAAGTGCCCCTGCCCAGCCTGCCTCTAGAGTCCATTAGAAATCATATATTTGTTTTCCTTCAGCCTTTTCATAGCTAAACCTTCAGCAGCCTATCTGCAGCAACCCTCTGTGAGATCAGAGTATCCAGTTCTTTTCCACAGTGGGTTGCTGCAGATAGCCTGAGAGCTCCCCCTCTCTGAGCAATGTTACAAATTCTTCTACAAGATCAACGTTCAAGGGTTACCTCTTTGGTAGTATCCTAGTTTCCTCTCTATAAATTAAATTCAAGGCCCCGTTTTATAGTTTGGGAGCATATATGCAGGATTCATTACCTCTCTGGTACTGAGGTGCAGAAATCTGCTGTGCCTCACTGAAACAGATGTGTAGGATCTGCAACAGAGTTCTGCCATGTCCCTTAGGGGTATGTTTATTAAAGAGCATTAAGGGTGCACCAGTTAGCAAGTATTAATGGGAGTGGTAAGGGTATTATCTTGCATTAAAGGCCAGTACAGGGAGTAGGCATGTCGGCATTAAGGGCACTTATCTGGCGCTAACAAGACACTGGGCATTAAGGTGTCAAGCATGCACCTTAACACCTGAAAATGGTAGGCACCTTAAGACAGGATAAAGGAGCCCTTGTGACAGTCACATTTTAGGTGATGGATGGAAGAAAAGGTAAGAGCTGATGGACATGTCAGATCCATATTTATCCTACGTTTGAGCATGTGGGAGGCAGCTGTACTGTATCAGTGAGGGGTACCCACGTAATCTGCTGTAATGTCAGTGTGTGGCATAGGAATGGGAAGAGGTGTCCCCTGGCGGAACCAGCATCGCCGTGATGTGGGCATCAAAGGGATGACTGAGAAGGAGTGGTGACATGCAGGTCTTTTGCAGGAGAGGTGTGAGTGATACATCCTAATGATTAAACTGTTCCTGTGTGAACCATGGTGTAGCAGCTGGTAGGAAAATACATGACTGTACATAATTGGCATATGCTGATGAATGGGCTGAAGGATGGATGGTGGTAGATGAGAGTGCAGTATGGCCTTGCTGTCCCGATGTACCTGATGTGATTGCACAAATGCAGTTGTAGTTTCTGTGAAAAAATAGTAGCTGTGCCATGGGAAAGTTCCAATACCAGCTATTTGGGTATGAGAGCTGTGTCAGCTTTTCTAGCCATCATACAACCTTCCTGACACATGTGCATATAACAACTGGACAAGTGTCTCTCATATTGGCATATGGAGCAAGTAAGGACATGTGATGATCCCTGCAGGTGGCCATCACAGGAGTGGGATGTGCCTGCACATACTGCATATATGTGATGGAGCCAAAGATGTGGCGTCATAGTTATGATGAAATATTCCAATCATGTACAACTCTTGTGTCATACATCCTAGATAACACATTGAAACCCTCCACCCAGTGTGCAGTGGTGGCCAAGAAGGCAAATAGGATGCTAGGAATCATAAGGAAATTAATGGAGAATAAAACAAAGGATATTATAATGTCTCTGTATCGTTCCATGGTGCGACTGCACTTTGAATATTAAGTGCAATTCTGCGCATCATATCTTAAAAAGGATATAGCAAAATTAGAAAAGGTACAGAGACAAGCCATCAGAATGGTAGAGGGAATGCAAGGATACCCTATGAGGGGAGGTTTAAAAGGTTAGGGCTCTTCAACCTAGAAAAGAGATGGCTGATGGGAGATATGATAGAGTTCAATAAATGAATGGAGTGAAACGGGTAAATGTAGATCAATTCTTTATGCCATCAAAAAGTAGAAAGATTGGGGGACATGCAATGAAGCTACAGTGTAACCCCTTTAAGACTAATAAGAGAAAATATATTTTTCACTCAATGTGTAATTGAACTCTGGAATTGGTTACTGGCAGATGTAGTAAGGGACCTTGGTCTGATCCAGTATGGCATTCTTTATGTTCTTATGTTTCTCAGTAGCCTAAGCATCTTCAAAGCTTTAAACTCTCCAACTTTCTTATTAAGGGAATGGTTTTACCTAAAAGATGTCGTGCTTTCAACCGCAGGGTTGTCAAATAACCCCAGATTTCCTGGACAGGCTTGTCTGGTCCTGGTTTTATCCTACTGCGTACATGTACTTGTAGTCTTCTTTTTCTTAGGGACTGAAAAAGGCAAATCCCTGCATGCAGTGAGACAAAGCCAGAACAGATGAGCCGGTCCTGAAAATCTATAGCCAAGCAGAAGGGAGGGGATGGGGGTCCATTGCAGCTTTTTGCAGCAAGCTTGTGATCCCAAGTAACAGGCTTGAGTTCTATTCCAGTAGCCCAAAGGTTTGAACTCAATTTTATATAGGATGGTTGATTTATGTAAAACAGCTCAGACAGTTAATTAGTTGGTATGTTTACCTCTAGCCATGTTGGGGATTATGTAAATACAACAGAACAACTCTTTAATTACTTTGCAACAAATACTGTTTCAATTGAAATACCGACAACCTGAACAAAATGTCAAAACAGTTCAGTCTTGATAATACCATATTCTCTCATGAAAAGTTAGTAAATGCAAGCAAAAGAAACAATGAAACATCAAACATTGAAACTAAAATGCCATACTGAATGACCCTACAGGTCTGATTGATTTGCAAAAAGTCACTATACATTGTGACTCTTAATCTCCCGTACCAGCTCTTAATCTCCTTTAGAATGGTTTAGTGATTTTTTTTTCATTAAGCAGTAATTAGTACAGGTCCTGTGACTTGATCCCAGTGGCCAAGAGTAACTATGTACCCGGATAAGGGCAGGGGGGGGGGATGTAGTCAAGGAGCTTGACAGTGGGATAGGACGGAAGAAGGGGGTAAAGGGAGAAGGAGGATTTGGATTTGAAAATTCCCTTAGCATATATTTTATTTATTTATTTATTTAATTTATTTATTTAACATCTTTTATATACCGCGCTATTTGTTATCAGTGCAGTTTACAATTAACAAAGGTTGCTCAATTCAGTCAAAACTGTTTTGCGCTTACGTTGTAACAGGGGATAAAACTTGGAACAATACAGGGTAACTATATACATATTGACAAAGAGCATAATATTATGATTTGGCCGGTATTGTCACGAAAAACTATAGACGGGGCAGCTATTACTTGAGACCCCTTTGTTTATGTAGTGTATGGGGAGTTTGTGGGGGTTGGTGGGTGATTGATCGGGGGCGGGGTGGATGCCTGTGCAAAGTGAAGCAGGAAAATGTGGTGTTTGATTGCCTTCCGGAATGAGGTCTTTGATCGATCTTATTTCAGGTGGGAGATCGTTCCAGCATTTTGGGGCGTAGAAGGCGAAGGCTCTTCTCCTGGTTGTTTGGGTGCACTTAATGGAGTCTATAGGGATGATCAAAGTATTGTCTGTTATTGTCCTCCTCGTTCTGTTTTTCGGGGTAGGGGTGATAAGGTCCTTGAGTGTCGTGGGGGCTAGATTATTGATGATCTTGAATATAATGAGAATAATTTTGTATGTTAGCCTGCAGTATATTGGTAGCCAGTGGAGTTCCTTAAGTATCGGGGTGATATGGTCCGTTCTGGCAACTCGAGCCGCCACATTCATCGCGAGTTGCAGTGGGTTGAGGGTGTTCTTGGGGAGACCATACAGGATTACATTTGCATAATCAAAGTGTGGTAGAATGAGGGCCTGGAAAATGATTCGGAAATCATCAGGGGGTAGCATGGGGCTAAGGTGCCTTAGTGTTCTGATTTTATTGTATATGGTCCTGGTTGTGTTTCGTATGTGCTCCTTAAAGTCAAAATGCTGGTCCAGTGTAAGAGATTTCATTGTAGGAGGACGAGGTGATGTGGGAAGCTTAGGAGTGAGGAGGGAGTAGGCTGTGGGTATATACCTTGCTGCTGGTCTGGTCCTTCCTCCTCTGCCTGTTTGTGCAGTGGAGAGCTCAATTTTCTCAACTGACACATCCTGCTTGTGGAGCGTGCATGGGAGAGGAGTATGTTGGGTTGTTTGTTGGAGCTGGTTGGGGGGGTGCTTACCCATGCCTTCGGGGAACTCATTGGTCAGCTTGTGCTTTATGCCGTTGGGCTGCAATCACGTAATTCCAGTTCAGATGCTGGTGGAGACCTGAATGTCCTGTCATAGGGGTCTTCACCCCGGGTTGCTAACCTCTGCTAGTAGTATGGCAAAGCCTGCTGCTGGAAAGGCAGTGGCGGGGGATAAGATTCCACTTTGCTAGTAATATGGTGGGTAGTAAATGTTATCTGATGGGGGGCAATGTTCTTTAAGGTGTAAATTGCACTTGTCAGCATTTAGCTTGGATTGTTATAGTTCTGCGACTAGATATTTTTCCAAAGCATTTGTGTGTGTGTGTGTTTCCTGTGACACAGGAAGGGAACGGGAGGGGGGAGGGCGGATTATTTGTAAGGACTACCCCAGTTACATGATTTATTAAACATTAAAAAGAGAAACTATATAGAACATGTGAATATGAACATTTTCTACCAATAATATACCTTATAATGTAACATTACCGCACGTTAACATTACAGATGTTATATTACCTCCATTTAGTAAACATACCCCATAGTATTAAAGACTTTAATGAAATCTAAATATATCTCATCTTGCATTCTCCCTTGATTGAACTCTCTGGTCATTCACTGAAACAAATGAATCTGATTTGTCTGACAAGGCTGGCTTCTACTAAAACAAGGCTGCCTTGGATCTCTTCAAACCACTGGATTCCATAAACCTAATTATCCTCTGCTTTAGGAGTTTTCCTTTAATTAACTTATCACAGAGGTCAGAGTAACCAGCCTCTAGCTCCCAACCTCATCTTACATCCACTTTTGTGTAGAGGGACCATATGCATCCTTCTCCAGTCCTCTGGGAACCCTCCTGACTATAAATAACCAATATTAGGTAATGTTAACGCGCGGTAATGTTAATGCGCGACAACGTTACCATCAGTGGTAAATGTCCCAGTGGGTGGAGAGAGGCTGAGAGTAGGGGTCAATGGGCGGGGAGTGGGTGGGAACAAGACCATAAGAACATAAGATATGCCATACTGGGTCAGAGCAAGGTCCATCAAGCCCAGTATCCTGTTTCTAACAGTGGACAATCTAGGTCATAAGTACCTAGCAGTTTCTCCAAAAGACACAGGTTCCTCAATGCTTGTATTGGATCAAGCAGTGATATCCCGGGTCCCTTTTAATAATGGTTTATGGACCTTTCCTCCAGGAACTTGTCCAAACCTGTCCTTCAGTCCATCTATCTGCCTCTGTTGGCTGTGTACAGTCCTGTCCTCTTGTGCAGGCTGCTACCCCATGACCTACACTGGTACCCTTTTCTGAATTACGGCTCTTTGTGCTCACCTCTTCTGTGCCTGATCTGCATGTAACCACTACTACTCTGTCCTTCTGTCACTGCAAACATCCTGCTACTTCTGCCTCTGCTGGGGACCATGTCTTCCCTATCCTATGCCACACATGTCACTGCAGCACTTTACACTGGTACCACACTGTGCATCAGTACAGCTGCCTCCCACATGCTCATACACTTTACTGGCTGCCAAATAAGGTGCCCACCGACATGGCAGGTCCATCAACTCCCACCTGTCCTTCCTTCCATCACCTTCACATTGACAATCCTTTGTACTCTGTCCAGTGTTTGACTTACAGCCATGGTCCTGCTTTAAGGCGCATGCTTTCCACCTTAGGGCACCTTGTCTCTCCTTAGGATGCTTTATTTCTGTTAGGGCACCTTAGCACATCTTAAGGTGCCTTGAAGTTCCTTGTCTCCCGTTAAGGTTCCTTAGCACATCTTAAGGTGCCTTAAGATATGCTAAGGTGCCTTAACAGGAGATAATGTGTTTTGAGATGTGATAAGGCGCCTTAGCACATCTTAAGGCATCTTGAGATGCCTTATCTCCTGTTAAGGTGCCTTAGGCACATCTTAAGATGCCTTGTCTCTCCTTAGGATGTCTTGTCACCTTACCACACTTGGTCCTGTTAACTCACGTTAAATGGCCCAAGGCACCCTAACGCTGGCATGCCCCCTACCCGCCCACTGCCTTATATGGCTTCAGACACCTTAACGCTGCCCCTTACCACCGGTGACTTTACCGCAATTTAGTAAACATACTCTTATGTTACACAGGTGACTTATAAGGAAAATGAGCACCCTAGAGATGGACCCTAAAGTAACGAACTGTATTGGAAACTGGTTGAGTGGGAGCCAATAAAAGATACATGCAAAAGGAGTTTCATCTGCAGAAAAGGACATTAATAGTGGTGTACCACAGAAATCTGTCCTTGGTCTGGTTATTTTTAACATTTTTGTAAGGGATATTGCAAAAGGGCTGTCAGGTATTCTTTGCAGATGATACCAAAATCTACAGTAGGGCAGACACCCAGAAATGTGTAGATAACATGAGGAAGGATCTAGCAAAGCTTGAAGAATAGTCAAGCATTTGGCAGTTGAGATTTAAAGCTAAAAATTCAGGGTCATGCATTTAAGCTTCAAAAATTCTAGAGAGTGGTACAATATAGAGGAACCTGGGAGGGATCTGGAACTGATTGTTTCTGATGATTGTAAGGTGGCTAAACAGGTAGAAATGACAATGGCAAAAGCCTCATTAGGTATACTGTGTGCAATTCTGGAAATCACACCTTCAAAAGGATATAAATAGGATGGAGTCAGTGCAGAGGGTGGCTACTAAAATGGTAAGTGGTCTTTATCATAAGGCATATGGGAACAGACTTAAATATTTCAATATATGTACTTTTGAAGAAAAGCGGGAGAGGTGTGATATGATAGATTCATTTAAATACCTCCATGGCATAAATGCACAGGAGGAGAGCCTATTTCAATTGAAAGAAAGCTCTGCAATGACGAATCATAAGATGAAGGTGAAAAGGGTTAGACTTAGGAGTAATTTGAGGAAATATTTCTGTGCACAATGTGTGGTAGATGTGTGGAATAGCCTCCCATTGGAGATAGAAGAGACCATTGGAATTCAAGAAACCATGGGGCAAACATAGAGGATCTCTAAGGTAGAAAAAAGGACTGTAAAATTTAGTAGCAGAAGGCAGAGGTGGCTCAAGACAATCTGCTGCCTGAGGCAAGGGATGAGAATGAACCTTCCCCCCTAGAGTGTGTGTGTGTGTGGGGGGAGAGGCTTTCTCAAAACTCTAGTCAGGGACTGAACTAAACCAAAAAGACAATTAGATAATGTGGAGGAAATGCAAGATGTTCACAAACTAAGTAACTAAAATAAAGAGCAAGAACCACAGCACAATTTATAACACCAAATTATAACTCATTTTTATTTGGTTGTTATAAACTGCATTATGGTTCTTGCTTTTTCTTTTTGAACATATATTTTGCATTCACAGAACTCCCTCCCTCAACAATGGGCATAGAGCAAAACAGAACTAGGACATTCACCCACAGAACTCAGGCCACGATATTCAAAATGCATTTATAGAGTTTACAGCCCAGTAAACCGTGTAAATGCCTTAGATAGGAATATTCAATGGCACTTTCACGATTAGCGCTGTTGAATATCCCCATCTATGTCCCCTATGCACCCCGATGCTATCCGGTTAGCATCGGGATGTTTTGGGGGTGTTCTGGGGCAGAGTGGAGGTGGAGAATGGCGCTAACCAGGCAACAGTGATTTTGGATGTTGCCCAATTAGTGATCTGCGCTTTAAGGATAAGCAAGGAAAACCCTCGCCTATCTTTAAGGTACCGAAACTAACAGGGCAGCATCTAATATCGCTGCTGCCTGATTAGCTTTCACAGCTTCCGGCTTTGGCAGGATCACCGGATATTCAATGCCATCGCGTGGCATTGAATATTTGGTTTAGAGGTCAGCGGGGAGGGCACCTCAATCTGATCCCCTTGAGCTGATACCTTTGATACTGGCACTTAACCCTCCATTGCCCATGTTCCCTGTAAAATGGTTATTTCCAAGTTATAATGCCCTGTTCAATGTAATTTCAGTTTGTTCAATGTAAGCCGCCTTGATATCATGAAAGGCGGTATATAAGAAATGTTAAATAAAATAAATAAAATAAGATACAAACTCACGAACAGATCCCCTCTTGATACAATCCCCCCAAAAGAAACCCCTCCTCTTTATCTGATTTCCCCCTAAACAAAACCATCCCTTGAACATACCCCCTACTAGAATAACATCCCGCAAACAGTAAATTCCATACTTTTCTCCTCTCCTAAACCCTCAATCCCACTGGGACTTAACTAGTGCTATTCATTTTAGTCTAGTGGACTGGGGGGAATGTTCCCCCTCCACTGATAGAAGTGTTGCAGTACTATTGCTCAAAGTCAGTCCCCAATGGTAATACTCTCCCTGAAACAATAACAATTAACAACACAACAATCCCAATCAAAAAGGAAGTAAAATACCTAGGCATCATAATAGACCACACACTTAGTATGCTCCCCCACATAAAGCAAACTGTAAAAACCATATTCTATAAACTTAAGACCATTCAACACCTACGACCAATACTAGACACACATGACTTCAGATCTGTTATCAGCACACTCATCACTCCACACTTTGACTATTGTAACAGCCTACTTATCGGCCTCCCCCTCACAAGCACCAACTTACTCCAAAGAGCTCAAAACATCTGTGCTCGAGTAACAGCAAAAGCACGCCTTACTGACCACATAACTCCCATCCTCGCTGAACTACATTGGCTTCCCATAAATAGCAGAATATCATACAAAATACTATTAACTACATTTAAACTTATCAATGACATATCACCCTCACATCTAACCACTCTACTACATACTCCAAAAGAACATAGAACCCGCAGACAAAACGCAACTCACTCACTAGACATAAAAAAATCAATTCGAAAAACAAAAAAAACCACAAGCTCAAGAGCATTCTCATATGCAGCCCCCACCATATGGAATAAACTCCCTCTAAGCCTCCGCAAAATAAAAGACCTACAGACATTCCGGAAAGAACTAAAAACATATCTGTTTAAAGAATACTTTATAAATCTTAATGAACCCCCTCCAGCACCCTCACCACACCTCCAAAAAATCCTCCATAACCTCAGATCAAAAAGCCACAAACCACATCGCATTTAGAAAAATCAACCTAGAATCCTCAGTGTATTAAAATCCCTAGAAATCCCTAGTATATTAAAAACCACGATTAACAATTGAATAATGTAAATATTTAACTAATGTAAATAGTTACAACATCTGCATAATTATATATTCCATGTTACTTGTTGTTGTTTACGAAAAGTTAATTGTACGTAGTTTGAAAAAACAAGATGTTCCATGTAAAACCATGTTCATTATGTTAATTGTAAACTGTTCATTGTGTTACTTGTAAACCGCCTTTGATCTTGGGAAAAAGCGGTATAGAAGAAAAGCATAAATAAATAAATAAATAAATAATACTGTGAGACTACTGCTAGGAGTGAAAACCATCATTTTGAGACCATGAGCAGCCAGGGCAAGGGTAGAAAGGGACTTCTCCAGCCCTTGCCCCATGACACCAGGGAATCCCTTCTGTAAGTCCTTGGGGGTTTCATATTCAGGTAGGGGAATGGACAATGGGGGTTCATAGTTGGAGACATCTGGTACTGGGGGTCATCTTGTGCAAAGGAGGGGTCTGGATCAGGAAGGGAGATGTCTGGTACAGGAAGACCTCTGCTCAATAAAGTATTGTTTAGTGAATGAGGGGTGCTGATAAGGGATATGGGCGCTCTGGTGAGGGGGATCTGATTGAAGGGCTTCATTGAAGGATTGAAGGGGAAAGGATTAGATCTGGGGAAGATTTGTTAATGGGAAGGATGTCATTGGAGGGGTGGGGGATTCAGGGTCATCATGGCTGTGCCATTTCTTCAGAGCACTTTGGTGCTGGAGATGCATAATTGCTGACCCTGCAAGGCCTGCGAGCTGCCACACTACCAAATTGCCATGTGGCAATATCCCATGCACTAGCTATCATTGGCTGGCAGGATTTGTACCATGCTAATATCACCTAGAGCATGGTAGCAGTTACTGTAGTTCATTTGCATGCTCTGAACCCCACAGTAACAGCATGCTTTAGTAAGAAGGGTCTCTTATTCTGATTATAAAAATGTGGTCAATTACTAGCTTATTATCTTAGGAATGGGAAATCCAGGACAAGAGCTCATGCAATTACAAATTCTCCATCATTTACAACGTATGCAGATAAAGACAGTGGAACAACTTTGTCAATGCTATCTTTCCTGACAATCTACAAAAATTGGATCATCCTGAATTGTCTGAAAAATGCAGAGATTCTTTACACTTCCTTTCACAATTTTGAATACTGTCAATTCAATCAAAATGTTGCCTATTTATAAGCCTCTTTGCCTGATGGAATAATAGCAGAATTTTATTAAACTTTCCATGAAATGTTAGCCCCTAAACTCAATAGAGATTCTAAAAATTTATGGAAGAAGACAAATGTGAAGGTAGTTTCACCGAAGCTTTAATTTTGGTCTTAGCTAAACTTGGCAAAGATCCACAGTTTGTTAATAATTACAGAACCATCCCTCCATTAATGATGGCTGCAAAGTTTTCACAAAAGTATTAACATGTAAATTGGAAAAGATAATTGGAAAAGTGATGAATCTGGTATAAACAGTGTGTTTTTTACATGCTAGATACATTTCTGACAATGCCTGCAATTTCATTATCTTAGTCACATAGCCATAACTATTCCTGATCCAATAATAGCACTCTGTTGATGCAAAGAAAGTATTTGATCATATTGAATGGCATTATTAATTTAAAGCTCTTCAATGGCATGTCTGTAATGATAACTCTATTCAAGTATTTCCATACCATATTGTAATTCTAAATTTTAGTTTTATGATTAACTAAACAGGGTTGTCCACTACCCCCTTTTTTGTTTAAATTAGCTCTCAAACCTTACTAATTGCTATAAGGCAAGAGTCTAAGGGGTATGTTTACTAAACTGTCTTAGGGACTTGTTTACAAAGCCGTGGTAGCGGTTTTCGATCGTTATTAGAGCCGTGGACCCATTGATTTCAATGGGGCCATGGCTCCGATAATGATCGGAAACCGCTACCGCGGCTTTGTAAACAAGCCCCTTAATGTTACCGACGCTAGTTGCAGCATTAATGTGAAGAATGCCATATAAGGTAGTGGGCGGTCTGGAGGTAAGTTTGCAAGGAAATGGTATCATGCAATAATGGGCGCTATGGCACGTTAATGTGCGTTAACCCTAAGTTCATGCCAGCGCAACATTAGAAGCTGTAAAGATGTAGCCCACTGGTTACTGCAATGACTGTGGAGGCAGAGGTCATGGGTTTGATCCTGCAGTGGTGTTATGTAAGAAGGCTGTCTGAGGCATTTCCTTTTTGTAATTTAAATCAGTGCTGCCAGCAAAAACACCCTCACAGTGCCGTAACCTAAGGTGCAGCATAAGGCACTCCATAGGGCACATTATAAAGTGCCCTGTCTGCCAAGGCACCTTATAATGTGCCCTATAGGGCGCTTTATAGGACGCCTTATGAGGCACCTTAGGCCTAGGCACTGTGAGGGTGTTTCTGCTGGCAGCACTGATTTAAATTAAAAGGAAAAGCCCAGACAGCCATATTAAACACCATATTAACACCACTGTGGCATCAAACCCATGACCTCTGCCTTCACAGTCATTGAAGTAACCAGTGGGCTACATCTCTATAGTGTCTTCCCCCCCCCCCCCCTCCCTCCCTCTGGCTACAGAAAGACTGCAGGTCACCACACAAACTGTCTGCTGTGGTTACCAGGATAGGGTAAACCCACCCATACCCATGATGCACTGCCTCTATAGAACCCCGGCCTGGTAAGGGGAACTGACCATGTGTGTTAATGGCACAGAGTAGCTACAGACTGTGACATTGTGCGGTTCCTGTGCTCACCCTGCGGGTGAGGTGAGGCGCCCAGCACCAGGTCCGCAGCACATGGCATGACTGAGATAGGCTGTGCTGCAGGTCCTCATCAGTACCAGTGTGTGATAGGTAATACACACACCCACACCCCTAGAATACAGCTGTGTCCATCAGTATTTCCCAGTTACGTCTAGCCCTTGTGGACTATGATGCACCCAGATAGTGCATATCCTATGTGGGTGCTAGTCACATGATTTAAGTGAAGGGGGGTGTTTGGACCCATAGGTGGATTATGTAGCACCACCCAACCCGCCCTCTGTGGGTCAGGGTGGGGGACAGGATCTCCCACCAACAGATCCACAATCTACATCTCTGCAATGGTGCAAGTAGAGTGTCCATCAACCCCAGTCCTGCTGTGGAATAGGCACACTACAGGGCAGTCAATGCAGATCTGTCCGCATCACATTGGGCACTGGCAGACAGGTCTGGAAAAGCTTAGTTACCATCCACCACTATCTGACATTCACCAGCAGAGGGCACAGTCAGTCTCTCCCCCCCCCCCCCACTGCACCCTGTACAAGGTGTTCCAGCCATACACATGCTAACTACAGACAGTCTGCTAGCTAGTACATAGCACATTTTCTTAGAACTATGTGCACCCAAAAATAGAATGTAAGCACACACACCATGCAGGTATGTCAGTGACTGGGCCCCAGAAAAGAGAACCCATAGATATCACTTGAGAGAAATAGTGTATAGCACTATGGGGGAACCTAGCCATGTCATGGTCACTGCTCAGTCAGGGTGAAAGTGACCTCCCAGCATGACGTGCTGTGACCACCCTGTCCGTGCAGGTTGTGGTCGGGCACTACAATGTCCCAGCCATTGCCCTATGCGCTGTGCAGATGCATCCTGCCCAGGCCGCCCTGTCTGGGCCATATCCACAGTACATTGCTCCTCATTATGCACATTGGCAGGCTAACACTGGAAACAGTGCAAGCAGTGTGGGCTCAGTAAGGTGTAGGCAGTCACAAAACACTGAATAGACATACACACACTCCCATACCTATGCCAGCACTGTGCAAATATAAAGGTTTTTGGCAGCCCTGGCCGCCACACCAGTCCTGGGCATAGTGCGGGCATTACTATGGTGCGCAATACTGTTTGGGTCACTCCCCGGGGTGGTAAACACTGTCAGAAACAAAAACTGAGCCACACTCCACAGATATAAGAAAGGTTGCTATGCTGAATCTCTGTCAACAAATTGTGTTTAACTTAGGATTTGTTATCTGCCATTAATCATAGCAACCTTTTGATATATGTGGAACGTGCTCCCAAGTTTAGGAAGGCATTGCTAAGGTATGCAGGTGCTAGTATTGGTAGATGCTGCTTCACGCAGGGCCCAACAGCCTGACTCTCCATGAGGCTTTGGATAGTGGAGCCTGTGAGTGTGGGTGTTTGTGCCCCTGTTGGTTGCTGCTCTAGGGCAGAGGTTCCCAACTCAGGTTCTGGTGGGCCAAACACGGTTCAGGTTTTCATGCTGTCCCTAATGAATATGCATAAGATACATTTGCATACAATAGGGGCGGTGCATACAAATGCAGCACACGCATATATATTAGGAACAGCATGAAACCTGAATGTGTTTTGCCCTCCAGGACTGCAGTTGGGAAACTCTACTCTAGGGATTGCACATAGTTATGGTGCCTGTCCTCTGTAAAGTAAAATATAGGCGTTTATGGCATGTTTATTTTATCTGCAATAAAGGTTCCATCTTTATTACCACGGTTTAGTACTGGGTAAAATATAGGGACATAGTTTGCAAAAGCCACAGCTGGGACTTGTACTGCACCAAACTGTTGCCATGGAGGCAGATCATTCCCTGGGGATACCATGACTGTTCATCAGACAGACCTTGTCTGTTGCAGTGCACGGCACCCACCTAAATGGGGCTTGGCCATGGTCTGCTGTGAGCAGATGCCACTGCCCCCTCTGCCACCAGCACCCCTCTGCCACCATGCTGACATGCCCTTGTGCCAGTGGTGCTGGTGGTGCGCAGTCCCAGGCCATTCAGTGTGCCGGTAAGCGGCTGCCTATGGTGCGTGATATGGGGTGGGGTGCCTGTATAGACATCTACGCTTCCCCCCGGCACCGCCTGCCAATGTTATGTGCCCTTTGGGGTACTTGCTGGGTACTGTCCCCTGGGACACTGTGGGACACACACTCGTGGACGTGTCAGCTCTTGATCAGTTGCTGTCTTGCTGGTTTTCTGCTTCTACTTTCCTATGTGTCACCTAGGCATATGCCTAGTCCACCCTGTGCCCCAGCTGCTCCACTGCATGTCCCGCCTGCAGCCCCCTGTACCCCATTTGCAGCCTCCTTGTAATGCCCTCTCATACTTGGGTATTATGATGTTGCTGCACATGTATCACTACCATCACTTTACTTTGTTTCCCTGCCTTTGCTGCACATTGCTGACTGAAATGGTCTCTCTCCCCTGCAAATGTGCCTCTAGCGTGAGGTTTTCACTGGCGCTAATTTTCAGACCTTCATTTCACGGCATTGGTGTGCATGGAGCCTCTCCCCACCCACTCTCCGCCCATTGACCCCTTATCTCCACCCCTGGGGAGCCTTACTCCGCCCTCTGGGGAGCCTTACTCCACCATCTGTGTGCTTTAACGCCGACGGAGACGTTATCGCACTATGCGTGACATTCTCACATGGTAATGCTGCATTATCTCGCGATAATGTCACTTATCACGCAATAACATCACCGCTGCGATGTTAGCGCTGATTAGTAAACATACCCCTAATATTCAAGCGACAAAACTTCAAGATCTTGAGAACAAGCTATCTGAATATACAGATAATATTCTGCTAATCCAGTTCTAGGTATTTGGTTAACTCAAAATTGTCTGTCCCATTATTAGAATTAAGTAAGTCCAGCTCCTCCTCTCATGGCGATTTGGGAGTGGGCTGCTAATCTGACCAAGCCCTACAAACCATTCACCATCGGAGAGCGGGGTGGTAGTGACGGAGTGAGGGTTAGCTGGTAGAGAGGTAGTGAGCCATCAGGCCCATGTGATCCCCCATGGCCCTGATGGCGTAGGCTCACCTTTTGATTGGTCGGGCAGTCAGCAGTAATCGGGGTCAGTTGGTGCTGTGTAGTGGATACGTGATGGACGCGAGGTCCATTTTTTCCCCCAATGGTGTTTTCCTGTCAGCACTGTCTTGGGCTTAATTTGAGTGACTTTGCATTTTTAATTTCACTTTCTGTGTCATGTTTTCAGTCCTTTTCAAGAAGAGTTGTTGTGGGGTCCTAGTGCCTGCCAAGTTTTTTTTTGTTCATTTTCTTGCAGGTTTTTTCGTTTAGTGGGGTTTTCAATGGGCTATGGGGTTGGGGTCAGTGATGGTGCTTTTTGGGCTTTGGTGGTTTATTATGGATAATTCTGGGAGGTGTATAGCAGTTCTTTTTTGTTTTGTGCGTGTTTTGTGGTGGGGGGGGGTCTTTTCTGTTCCTCTTTAGGTATGGCAGTGCTTGTGCTGTGCTCTTCCTGGGTACTGAGATGGGTCTGAAGAAGGCTCATGGTTGTAAGGCACCCACAAAGGGTGTGGGGGTGTCTTCTCAGAGAGTTTCAAAGCACCCTGCTCGGTTGATCGAGGAGAATCTTTATTATATGGAATTAGGTCGTTTCCTCAGAGGGGTGGTCAGGAATTTAGTGGGGCAAGGGAAAAGGGGACTGGGTGGTCTGTTGCTGGGGTGAAGGGGGTGGTGTTACCAGTGTTCAATTGAGTCAGCCAGTTGGGGGGAAGTCAGAGCCTGAGTTGTGATCTGATTTGAGCCTCACAGCCTCAGAGCAGCTGCCTGGATGCAGCGGGGAGCAGCACGTCAGTGCAGGGAGTCTGCACCAGTACAGAGCTGCTCCAGTGCTTGCAGGTCAATATCATGAGATGGAGGGTTTGGCTGCTCGGGTGAGTGCTAGCTCTGGATTTGGGGGAATTGGTTTGGTAAGCATGACAAGAGTCATGTGCGTATTTTACAGGACCATAAACCTTTGAAGAATTTGCAGAAAGTGGTAAGCTGTATGGATAAGGAGACACGCTTCTGTTGGTCATGTGGTGCGGGGTTCGTGCAGGTTTGGGATACTTATGATTCTTGGGATTTGTTTGACTCTTCCTCATCTGCTGACTCAGAGTCTGATGAAGAATTGGGTAGTCTGCAGCCTTTAGGGCTGGTGGGGCCAGCTTTTGGTGATCCTGGGGAGGGTTGTTCTAGTAGTTTTGCTTGTGTGGCCCGGAGTGGGCATGCATTGAGTATGATAGCTCTGTTGGATTGTCATGTTTCCCAGAAGTTAAGGTCTAAGGTGTTGCTGGGATGTTACATTGATATTTTTGCTCTTTTGGCTCACAATCAGGAGGTGGGGGATAAGAAGAAGGGTGAGGGTGGTAAGGATGAAGGGAAGGAAGGGTGTTCTAAGGTCCCTTGGATGATTAGCAACTGGTCGCTTGCTTTTCACATTTTCCCTTCAATTATGGGAGGGACCCAGCCTGCTCTTTACCTTTGTTTATTGTGATATTCGGATTTGATTTTGAGGGCACAGAGGACTTATGGGGTTAAGCTTGTGGCTTAATTATGATGAGCAGTTTCGAAAGAGTATTTCCAAGGATAAAAGTGATGCATGAGGTTTTCGGGATGTGGATATATAGTTGGCTGAGATAATCCCATGTCAGTTTAATTTCAGCAGAAGTGGTGTTCCTTGGTCGACAGGCCTAGCATCTAGAATATCTGGTGGGGGGATGGTGCAGTTGGGGACTGGGGGTGGTGGTGGGAGATGGCAGGGTGTTTTTCCCAATGCTGGAGGGGGGGGGGATATAACTCCAGTTTGTACAATGCTTGTTTCCAATTTAACACTGGCCATTGTTACCAGCCCGTTTGTAGATTCAAGCATAAATGTTCAATGCATGGCGGCGGACACCAAACATGTTGATGCTTCTCACATGGCTGGGGACTATCAAGAGGCAGGCAGCCAAGATTACCAGGCCCAGCTACTACAGACATCCCTGGATAAGGCATCATCTCCCATTAATTTAAAGGTGCTTGACTATTGGCTACATGGTTACCCAGACTTGCATGCAGCCTGATTGCTGCAGGGGGGGGGGTTCCAGAGGGGGACAGGGGGTTCTTATTCTGCTTTCTGGGCCTCCCTTGCATCATCTGTTGCACAATGCTCCATCTGTCCTGCAATTGAAAGGGACTGTAGCTGAGAAATGTCAGAAGGAGTTGGAGCTTGTGAGAATGGTGGTGGTGGGGCCGTTTGATCATCCACTCTTGTCAAACTTAGTAATATCCCCATTTGGTGTTGTTCCAAAGAAAGAGCCTGGGAAGTTTTGTTGATTCACAACTTGTCCTATCCAGCAGGTTGTAGTGTGAATGATTTTATTGATCCCACTCTTTGTTCAGTTCAATATGTGTTCTTCGATTCTGTGGTGCAGCTGTTGCGTAGAGTGAGGCTAGGCGTGATAATGGTGAAGACAGACGTTGAATCAATCATTTGTTTGCTCCCCATTCATCCCAGTTCTTTCTATTTGTTGGTGTTTTCATTTTCAGGGGAAATATGATGTGGATAAGTGTATGCCAATGGGTTGCTCAATAGCTTATGCCTGTTTTGAGGCATTTTCTTCATTTATTCATTGGGCAAACCAGCTAAAGATGGGGGTCTGATTTCCTGGTGCATTATTTAGATTGCTTTCCTTTTGGGAGCCCTGATGGCACTGGGGAGTGCTTCCCATTTCTAGAAGTGTTCCAGCAGCTGGTGGTGGTGTTTTCTGCTTGCTGCTGGTGGCTGGAAAGAGGAAGAGCTGCATCATTGTGCTTACATTTCTTGATATTGAGCTGGATTCCATGTGAATGGAGTCTTGCTTACCTACTGAAAAGGTACAGTGCTTGGTGAGCTTGATTGCTGGCTCATTCGAAGCTGACTTTAAGACAGGAGCAGGAACATTTGGGGCATTTTAATTTTGCATGTCAGGTGATACTGCTGGGTAGGGTTTTCATGAGGAGGTTAGCCTTCTTCACTAGGGGAATGCTCCAGAAGCATCATTTTAGCTGAATGGGTTAGTGGGGTGTGGGCGGATTCGGCTCGCTGGTTGAGGTTTCTTCAGGAGTACAATGGTGACTCTGTCTGGCAAATTTCTATAGTATCTAATCATAACCTAGAGTTGTATACTGATGCTTTTGGTGGATATGGCTTTGGGATTTATTTTGGGGGGTCTTGGTGTAAGAGAGTCATGGCCAATAGTGTGGCAGGAGAGAGGTTGGTGCTGGAATATTGCTTTTTTGGAATTGTTTCCAAACTGGGTTGCTTTGGCGATTTGGGATGAGCGCTTGTGTCATTGCAGCATGCTCTTGCATTCTGACAACATAACGGTGGTTAAGGTTGTCAACCAGCAGTCTGCTAGTTCCCCATTGGTGGTGGGTCTCTTATGCTGGCTGGTTTTTATTGCTCACAGTTGAACTTAACGCTCACAGTGCATGTTCCTTAGGTGGATAATGGAATTGCAGATTCTTTATCTCATTTACAGTGGGTGTAGTTCTGAACTTTGGCCCCGGGAGCAGATGCCTGCTCTTCCCTGATGCCGGAGTACTTTTGGGATACCCTTCTGAGTCACTTTCATGATTTCTGAAATCTGTATTGACTTTGAATACTTAGAAGGTTTATGCAGCTGGCTGGCAGCATTTTTCGGATTTCCTACTATTTGGGTCTGTGGTCCTTGGATGCAAGATTGAGCAGTGGGACGTGTTGTGCTTCATTGAGTGCCCCTTTGAACAGTAGTTGTCACCTCATGTTCTTGCTGGTACCCTGGAGAGTGTTGCCTTTGTGTCTAAAATTCAGGGGTTTGAGGATCCTACCTCTTCATATCTGGTGTGCACATTACTGCAGAGTTATGCTACAGCCCACACAACATTGTCAGGGTGACTGCCTTGGCAACCTACTCAGCATGATATTCTGTGTGTGCTGTTGCAAGCCCTTTCTTGAGTTTTATTTTCTTTATTTGAGATGCACCTATTTAGGGTTGCCTTTTTCTTTGCCTTCTTCACTGCTCTGTGGGTTAGTGAGTTGGTGACGTTGAGCAAGACTTCCGGTGCTGACCGGAGCATGTTAATAAATGATGTGGTGGTGTTGGATGATAAAGTGTTGTTGTGTATTCGTTGAAGTAAGATGGATTAGTTGGGCAGGGGGGGCCTGGGTTTCCCATCATCGGGCTCCTGGGTTTCTTTCCTACCTGGTTCAGTGTACACATACCTTCTTGCGCGTTCGTCCAAAGGGTGGTCTTTATTGGTCGTGTTATGTGGAGAAAGATCCAGTGACCAGATGAGTATGCTACCATAATGAAGCATACTCTTACAGTGGTGGGTGTGGACCCTGAGTATTTTGGTACCAGGGTTGTATCAAGTCATAAATGTGCCCTGTGTGATTTGCACATCTGGCGCACCCCTTCACTCCATCACAAGCTTGCCATTTCCTCATATTTTGCTTTACCCCACACCTCCATGACCAGCAAGTTCCCCATGTAGTCTTCCCTTGCCCCACCACCACTCTTCATGGCTCCTTTGTGGTGGTGGTGGCAATAGCGGAGTGGACATCCAATTTTAAAAAAATGGGTCTTTCTGATTCTATGCTTGCATGCAGGTCTGATACCTCTTTCCTCTGATGTATGCTCATGTCAGAGGAAAGAAGGACCAGACCAGCCATTCATACATGGGTCTTTGCAACTCCACACTTGAATGGTTCATTTGGTCCCTTCCTCCTCTGGTGTGACATATGTCAGAGGAGGGAAGTATCATACCTGTATGCAAGCATAGAGTCAGAAAGACCCACGTGGGTATTTTTTAGAATTGGATGTTTGCTGCTGCTGCTGCTGCCACTGCCACCACCACCATCACCACCAAGAAAACATAAAAAGCAGCAGTGGGGCAAGGACAGGCAGTGTGGGGGGGAGCCAAGGCCAACAGCCCTAAATGCGCCCCTATTTCTTTGTACGCTGTGCAGCCGCACCACTCGCACAGGGCTAGGTACGGCACAGTTTGATACCCATTCTTTCTGGATTTGGGCGGTGACATTTGCTGCTGCTCAGGGTCTTTGTTACAGGCAATTCAGTGGGTGGGGCAATGGCAGTCTAATGCTTATAAACTGTATCTTCATTAGTATGTGGTTCATTGGTGGATTTTCTGTTTCTGTTTCTATCAATTTCCCCTGCAGGCTTGGCAAGGAGAGAATTCTTGGTGTGGATGTATGGGCATTCTTTCATCTTCTGGGCCCGAAAGAGAGCAGCAGGATCCAAATGGGGTTTGAATGTTAGCCTGGCTGAGAATGGTGTACTGTTAGAGCAGGTGGGCAGTGGAGGATGCATTGGCCACAACGTCTGCCATTGTTATTGGAAGCACATCAACATATCCTTGTTCATTTGGGTGGGAATGATCTTTATGACATGAAAGGCATTGAACTTATCCGGCAAATGAAGCATGATTTTTTTCATCATTAGTTGCTATTTTCCGGGGGTGACTCTTATTTGGTCTCTGATTATTCCCCGGAGACTTTGTCATGATACCATTCATCCTAAAGCAGTAGATAGATTGTGAAAGTGGGTGAATGCTGAGGTCTCCAAATTTGTAATTTTATAGAAGGGGTTGGTTTTGGCTTATGTTAATTTCAATGAATTATCTGGGCTTGTATTGCCCTGATGGAGTTCATTTGCTGGATATTGGTTATGATATACCTATTAGTTCTATTCAGGATGTTCTCAAGGGGTATAGTGAGGCATTCATGACCTCAGCGTTCGGTGGGGATGGCGGGGACATGCAATGTGCAGTCCCTGCTCTTGATGGTATTTGAAGGTTGGTGACTTCCCCACTTCACTGTTTTGTTATTCCCTAAAGGTGGGGAGGGAGACTGGGAGCTCTGATTTTAGTATCCCTCAGTATAGGCGTCACACCATGCGAGGCAGAGAAGAGGGTGTGGAGAGTTCTTGGATGAAAGGTAGCCTGATTGTTGAATGAAATGTATTCAAATGCTGTGAATGCCGTTCTATGGATTTGTTTCACTGTTTGAAATAAAAGCTGCAGCCATGTTCTTGCCAACTACTGGATTCTTTGGTTTTATTTGTACCTTGTTTGCTTGTATGAATGGGTTGCAGTGGTGTGAGTGCCTATGTCGTCAACAAAATGTGCAACCTTTTCTGGATATAAGTCAATTGGTCCAAGTCTGAAGTTGCACTTTAAAATGTCCATGCATAATCGAGAACACTAAGAAAAATTCAATTTTACTTGGACTACAAATGGGCTAAATATTTGGAATTCTATTTTTACAATGAATTAGAAATGTTTGGTACTCACAATGCTGAACAAGTTCTTAATAATTAAGATCTATGTCTGTTCATTGGTCTCCTTCGCATCTCTCATGGTGGGCATGTCTTGATTCAATTAAGATGATTATTACTCTTCATATCAACTATATCTTCAGTAGATGTCTACTGTTCTCTCAAATGAATGTTATATTATATAAATATTCATATTAAATTCTTACAGAAAGAGAAAACCCCCAGAATAGCTTTAAAAAACCCTTACATTTTCTCCAGATAAAGGTGGAGTTATTTTCCCTAATTGTTATTGCTACCACTAAGCTGTCATTTTATGACAAGGTAGTTTATGATTGGAAATAAATGGAAATCAAGATCAATACCCTAAATGGTTAAAATTAGAACATATTTTAACTACTCCATTTTCACTTTGGGCACTCAACTAATCCTTTCAAGAATTTGATGGAAATGTACTGACTTTTTGGAAAAACACCTCACATTCCTTAATTTGGTATAATCCTTTATACATAGGATAGTTACAGTAACTCTTGCTGTATATTAATTGACCATTATGGCAATCTATAGGTATATGGACTCTAAGGGGGCCCTTATTAAAGTATGCTATGGTATGGGTTTAAGCACATGGTAACCGCATGCTGGGACCCGCTGTAATTGTCAACATGGAGACATGACTGTGTTAGCTGATTTCTATGCTAACTACAACTTGCACAATGAGGTGGTTAATGGGCAGGTTAGGAGAACCAGCATGGTGAGCGCCTTGCAGTCAGCTTGGTGAGAAACACTGCAAGCTGTTGCACTTGTAATTAGCGCAGGTGCAATTATCACCACTTCAATAGGTGGAGGCAGGTGCACCCACATAATAATGCCTAGTGTTGGGTACTGCACTTCATGTTAACTGCTGGGAGCATGCAGTCAAAGCTCTTGACAGTTGATATGGTGGCTTTGCACTTAACACATGTGAATTTTCATGTTATTCACATGTTAGGTACAAAACCACAGCTCACTTTAGTAAAAGGGCCCCTAAATCAGATCATAGGTAATAGCAAACTTGAATCTTTTCCTGATTTGGTTGAAAAATATTCCCCCTCTCCCCCTAGCTCTCAATGTTTTAAATGGATACAATTAAGGAACTGTTTGAGAACATGTAAGAACAAACTTCTGGCTTACAAAAGTGATCCAGATCATAAATCCATTCATTTAAAAATTACTTAATCTGGACATGTTGCTTCAAAAAGTTTATAAACTTTTAGCTTTGAACAATTAGAGTTTCTTTATTGCCTAGTTTTAGCCAGTCTATGCACTTTCTTGCTCATAAGGTTGTATGGACTCCAAAGAAGCTATTTAGAACAAAACTTAGGGGGATGTTTACTAAAATCCCGGTAGAGTGCGGGCCGCGGTAGAGTGCGGATGCCATATAAGGAGTGGGCGTTCCGTCCTGAAAAATAAAAGTCTGAATTTAAATATGCGCTAAGGTGTGCGGCGCCCTTGTGCGCCCCGCACCTTAGCGCATCAGATGGCTGCGCGGGAGGCATATGTGGTACGCTGATGAGCAAGCAAAAGAGCAGAGCCACGGCACAATGGTTAATGCACCTGCCAATGGGGCAGGGATCAGGGGTTCAATCCCCACAGAGCCCAATAAAGACAGCTGGCTGAGGCATTAATTTAGGAGGCAGTGAAATAATAGGCAGCATGCTAATATTTTTGGAGGCATATTAATAATGGGCGGCATAAGGCGGCACGCTAATGTTTTTGGGGGCATTTTAATATTGTGAGGCATATGGCGGCTCGCTGATGTGCAAGCACAGGAACTGAACCACAGCCCAATGGTTAAAACACTGCCCAATGGTTCAGGGATCAGGGGTTAAATCCTCACTGTGCACAACAAAAAAGCCTGGCTGAGGCAGCAATGTTTTTCTAAAAGTGATATAGGAGGCATATTCATTTTGTGAGGCCTAAGGCGGCACACTGTTAATCTTTTGCGTAATAAGGTGGTGCGCTGTTAAGTTTTGGTGTCATAAGGCGGTGCGGTGTAAATTTTGGGCATAAGGTGGTGTGTTGAAGTTTCGGCGTTTTGGGCGGCATAAGGCGGTGCGCTGTCAGGTGTGGACGGCATAAGGCGGTGCGCTGTTAATGTTGAGAGGCATAAGGCGGCTCGCTGATGTACAAGTATAGGAACAGAACCACAGCCCAATGGTTAAGACACTGCCCAATGGTGCAGGAATCAGGGGTTCAATCCCCCACAGTTCCCAATGAAGACAGCTAGCTGATACATTAATTTATGAGGCACAGAAATACTGGGCGTCATAAGGCAGCGCGCTAATGTTTTTGGCGGCATATTAATACTGGGCGCCATACGGCGGCGTGCTGTTTATGGAGGCATTATAATACTGGGAGGTATAGGTGGAGCACTGATGTGCAAAAATAAAAGCAGAACCACAGCACAATGGTTAAGACACTGACCAATGGTACAGGGATCAGGGGTTCAATCCCCCAAAGTGCCCAATGAACAAGGCTGGCTGGGGCATAACATATTAAGGGGAGGATTGCATTAGGAGGCATTTTATTCATATTTTAATTATCACTACTAGCAAATGCACTCCCAAAGCGTGTTAACATAAGGTGCCCTATAAGGCACATTTTAAAGTGCACTGTCAGCCAAGGCACCCTAGAATGTTGCTTATAGGGTGCTTTAGAGGGTGCCGTATGAGGTACCGCAAGGTCAGTGTACTGGTTTTTATGGCAGCGCTGTGCAGTTTAAGGAATGAAAAGCATAAGTAGGTGCGCTGACAGGCAAGGAAGAGCAGCAGTGGAGCACAATGGTTAAGGCACTGACTGCTGATACAGGGGTCATGAGTTTGCTCCCCAGTGTGCCTAATACGTAAGGCTGGCTATGACATCAGCTTTGCATTGTACATATTTTGTCCTGCATCACTTTAATTTTATGTTATTAATTGCTGCCAGCAAACACGCTGTCAAGTGCTGTAATTGAAGGTGCCGTATAAGGCACCCTATAAGGCACTCCATAGGGCACATTAGAAATTGCACTGTCCGCCACAGCACCCTAAAATCTCCCCTATAGGGCACCCTATAGGTTGCGTCACAGGATATTGTATAGTGCACCTTATGTGGAAGGGAACCATAAGGTGCCCTATAGGCCCCCTATAAAGCACCCTCAGAGGCACCTTATGGGTACAGTACGCTGAGGGTGTTTTTGCTGGCATCAAAATATGTACATTAAAAAAGATGCATTGGACAACCCTATTAAATAACCCCACTGTGGGTTTAAACCCATGATCTCTGGCTTTAGAGGCAGTGAAGTAACCATTGGGCTACAGCTGCTAGCAAGCCACTGGCTGGCTGTAGAGAGCATGCACGTCACCACACAGACAGTCTGCTGTGGTCACCAGGCTAGGGTTAGACCACCCATACCCATGATGCACTGCACATGCAAATCAGCTGTCCACAGATTAACACAATATGGGCAATGCACCCCCACAGCACCTCGGCCCGTTAGAGGGAAGTGACCATGTGCACCCACACACCACCACGGCCTGGTAGGGGGTACTGACCGTGTGTTTTACTGGCACAGAGTAACTACACACCGTCACATTGTGCGGGTACTGTGCTCACCCTGAGGGTGCAATGAGGTGCCCAGGACCAGGTCCACAACACCTTCCATGGCTGAAAGAGACCATGTTGGAGGTCCAAAACAGTGTTAATGTGTGAGATAGGTAGTTCCTGCACTAAATACCTTGGATATCTCTGTCTGACTCAGCCAGGTGTACCCCTATGGATTCCCAGGTGGGCCATGTACCACCACTCCCCTCCCCCAGGGCAGCAAACAGGGTCTCCTATCAATAGATCCACATTCTACCTTCCTACAAAGATGGCATTAGAGGGGTCCATCAACACCAGTCCTGCTGAGGAGCAGACACCCCACAGAGCAGTCAATGCAGCTCTATACACATCCGTAACACAATAGCAGACAGATATTAGGCCTGGATATGGTGAGCTGCATCCCACCACTATCTGATATTCTCCTGCAGCAAGTCATCAGCTGCTGCACCCTGCAAGCTGCTCCATCACAACACATACCAGCTACAAACAGTGTGCTAGTTAGTCCCCAGTGGAGATGCATGCACCCAGAACTGGGATGTCAGCATACACAGCAAACAGATAAATCAGTGACTGCACCCCAAAAAGAAACCCATATCTATCACACAAGAGAAATACTACATAGCACTATGGGGGTGCCTAGCCATGCTGTGGTCACTGCACAGTCAGGGTGAGAGTGATCTCTCAGCAGGACATACTGAGGTCACCCTGTCTGTGTAGGTGGTGGCCGGGCACTAAAATGTCCCGGTCAGTGCCCTATGCCCTGTGCAGATGTACCCTGGCCAGGCCACCCTGTCCGGCCTATACCCATGGTACCTTGCTCCTCATTATGCACATTGGCAGCCCAATACTGGCAACATTGCTGGCAGTGTGGGCTGTGGAAGGTGTTTGCAGCCACCACACACTGGATAGGCAGACAGCCACCCCCACACCTATGCCAGCATTGGGCTACTATAGAGGAGTCCAGTAGCCATACCCACCACACCAGTCCTGGGCACAGTACAGGCATGGATATGGTACGCACTACTGTTGGGGGTCACTCCCCAGGATGGTAAACACTGTCAGAGACCAGACCTGCAGCGCACACCGCAGACATCACAATGATTTTTATGGTGGAGATCAATGAGCAAAATGTGCTTAACGTAGGAATTGATATCTGCCAGTTATTGTGGGCAACATTTGATAGCTGTGTACCATATACCCAGGTGTAGGGTGGCAGTGCTATGGTATGCAACTGCTAGTATTGGGAGATACAGGCAAGGCCCAATGTCCTGCCTTTCCATGAGGCATTGGCCAATGGGGCCTGTGGGGGGGGGGGTGTGGGGGTGTCTGGCCCTGTTGGCTGCTGCTTTACGGCAGAGTGTCCCAACTCCAGTCCTGGTGTTCGAACCACTGTTCGGGTTTTCATGCTGTCCCTCATAGATATGCATGAGCTACATCAGCATACCATGGGGGTGGTGCATAGATATGTAGCACAGGCATCTTTATTAGAGGCAGCATGGATCCTGAATGGTGTGGGGGCCCTCTAGGACTGCATTTGGGAGACTCTGCTGTAGGTAATGCGGCTGTTTATTGTGTCTGTGTTTGGTGTGGTAAAATATCGGCTTATGAACCATGCGTATGTTCTCAGCAATAAAGGTTTGTCCGTACTATCACAGTTTAGTTGTAGGAAAAATATGTGGACTGGATTGGCAGTCACCCCAGCTGGGCTTTGAACCTGTCACCCTCTGTTCTTGCACACAATGTCTGTGTGCACTGCACCACCATGTTGCCACAGATAAGCTGTGTTCCCTGGGGAGTCCATGACTGTACATCCGACAGAGCCTGTCTGTTGCGGTGGACGGTGCCAGCCTGCACAGGCCTAGGCCACTGTCTGCTGTGGTTTGCAGCCACTGCCCCCTCCACCACCTGTACCCTTCCGCCAACATGCAGACATGTCCCTATCTGGAAAAAGCATATGACCTGATTGAGTTGTGGCACTCCAGGACTGAATTTGGGGGACTCGGCTGTAGGTAATGCCCATTGTTATGGTTTGTGTGCGGTGTAGGGTAAAATATAGGTGTTGGAACCATGCTTATGTTCTCTGCCATAGAGAAGTGTCTGTACTATCACTGTTTAGTGGTGCGTAATACTATGGGGACTGGGTTGGCAGGAGCACCAGCTGGGATTTGAACCTGTGACCCTCTGGTCCTACAGGCACTGGCTGTGTCTGCTGCACCACACTGTGGCCACAGAGACTGTAAATCTCTGGAGATAGGATACCTGGCCGCATGAGTCAGACAACTTGCTCTGCACAATTTTACTGTGGGCTCGTTTACCTTGTATGGGGACAGGGGTGCAATTAAACCTCAACAATGACCTCCAAAAAAGGGGAAAAAATCCAAAACCAAGCTGGGCAACAGTGATATCAATGGGCAACATGAAAAACACTCCCAGGACAGCTCCATTAAAATGCAGTGATTTTTGAATGAGTCTACGGAGCGTAGACCCTTCCAAACATCATTTCTTTTTTGGGGGGCTTTCCTGGGAGTGTTTTTGATTGTTGCCCATTAATATCTGTTGCACAACTGGATTATAATTTTCTTAGAATTTGTTGTGGTCATTTTCATATTATATTTGCTATTTTGTTCTGTGCACATTTATCACACTGCTCACGTTGTTTAGGTTTCCCCGGTTTTGCTGTACATTGCTGACGGAAATAGTTTCTCTTCCCTTTAAATGCACTCTACCGCGAGTGTTTCACTCGCGGTAGTTTTCACTTGAATATTCGGCCCCACTCCTGTGCGGGGAGCCTCTCCCCTCCCACTTTCCGCCCATTGACCCCGTCTCTCCGCCCCTCGGGGGCCTTCCTCCGCCCTCCGTTAGCCTTTCCCCGCCTCTATCGCACATCAGCGCACTGCACACGTGCGCGGACCCGTTAATGTGACGCGCACGTGTGCGGGACACTTAAGAGCACTTAAGTGCATCATTGCCGTGCAGTACTGTGCGCCGCGCACACGTGCGCAGTTTAGTAAACATACCCCTTAGATTTTCAAGTAACTGCTGGTCTTGCTGCATTGCCAGTGCTTCCTATTTTGCACATTATATTTCTGCCCGAGTGTCAATTTATTTTGGAAAAGAGTTGGGAAAATGACAGTTGATAATTTTTAACTTAATTTTTCCACCCACATATCAACTAATTACATTGAAATCTTGTTTTTCTAACCTAAGTTTAATACCACCTCAAAGGAACCTTTTAGATTTGTTATTATCTGCAGCCATTTATACGATTATTATTAATAGTTCAACTATGGGCACTTTGGCGAAAATGTGTTACATTTTTTCTCTTAGCATGCATTTAGCGCTAAAATTACTGTGCAGTAAATGCAAAGGCAAGAGCATGGCCAGCATATAACTGGCAGGTACCATGGGGATGCCTACCCAAACTCATGCCACAATTAACACAGGTGTACCTGACACCACCCATTAATATGTAGTTAAGTATACCCAAACCTATTGCAACATTGACAGTGAGAACACACTATATCCCCCATGCTAACTGCAATGTTTTTGCCATGCCCACTTTCTGGCTCTAACCTGCCTTTTCCCCACCCCATCACATGATTTGCAGTTATCACGGGAATTACAGTGCAGTAACTGTCATGTCCCTGCAGTAACAGTTAACTGCATGTTAACTGCTTAGTGCTGCTTAGTAAGAGGGCCCTTCAATGTCAGTTTTTGGTGGAATACTGTGTTCATTGAGGCACATTCCAACATGTGCGTCCAGGTCCCCATGTCCAACAGAGGTAGACCTGATTTTGATCCCATGGAGGCTAGACATGTCCCACAGGATCAGAATCAGGTCTAGGATCTGTACATGCAGGCCAGGACCCAATTCTGATTGGCCTGCACATACAGAGTCATGCCCGGCAAACTCAGTCAGGCTCCTGAATAGAACCACAGTGACATGGCGTCCTGTTGCCATGGCACCGTGGCTCCATTCAGGAGCCACAACCCCTGGCCGTCGACCACATTCTTCTTTCCCCACAGCCTGACCTCCGATCTGGCCTTACATGGCTAGAGCCGGGCTGCGGGGAATCCCCTGTACCCCCTCACCTTTTCAACGCTGCCTGGGCCTGCTGTCCCCCGAAGTCCAGGTGGACTTATTCCACCTCCGAGGTGGAATTAGTTCCCTGTCCAGTTTGCTGACCTCCGACGTACAAGGCCTAATTCAGAATCGGCCCTATACGTCCAGGGTTGCAGACCGCTCATGCACCGCCCTTGCTCCACCTCTGTAATGCCCCCTCCCACCCCCAACTAAATCTTTCTGTACAAACTCCTTGTTCATACGGGGAGGCTTATGCTGGGAATGGAAGGGGGCAAATATGGGAATGCGCGTCCCAACAGGACGTCCAAACCCGCTATTTGCGGGACAGAATAGACCCCATAATGTTTAAGTATGAATATGTGACAGTTGACAGATATAATCATTTAGATCATTTAAACAAAATATGGAAACCTGTGAAAACTTATTTACACTTATAATTTGGATTTGAAATTAAGGAGTTCTTTTACTAAAATGAGGAAAATTCTGGCACTTACTGTATTTTAGGAGCACAAAATAGCATGTGGTATGTGCAACTGCCCCACACTAACTTTTGGAGACATGCCCAGCAGTTAGCATGACAGATACCATGTTAAAAAGTCCCTTACTGCATGTTAAGGTCATTCAAAATTACAGGTGATCTTACTGCCACCTATTGAAGTGGCATTAAATGCACCCACACTAATTGTAACATTGACAGTTACTATGCACTAATTGCAATGCACAGTCCATGCCTACTCTCTGCTCATAACCTGCCCATACTCCATCCTGTCGAATGATGAGCAGTTAATGCAGGAATTGGCATCTGATAAATGTCATGGTATCAAAGTAATAGTTACCGCAGCCCCACACTAACCGTTTAGCTTGCATTAACTATTAGAGCACTTTGGTAAATGGACCCTAATAAGTGTTAATATATGGGGTATGTTTACTAAACGGGGCACTTGTGCGGGGCGCACCTGAGCGCCCTAAAATGATGCATTTGAGTGCTCTTAAGCACCCCGTACGCGTGCGCGGCACATTAACGGGTCCCGCACGCGTGCGCCGAAAACGCGCACGTTTGCGGGGCGCTCATGTGCAATAGACGCGTGGAAAGGCGAAATGAGGGCGGAGGAAGGCCCCCGAGGGGCGGAGAGACGGGGTCAATGGGTGGAATGTGGGAGGGGAGAGACTCCCCGCACAGGAGCGTGCCCGAATTTACAAGGAAAAAATACCGCCAGTGAAACACTCGCGGTAGAAAGCATTTAAAGGGAAGAGAAACCATTTCCGTCAGCAATGTACAGGAAAACCGGGGAAACCAGAAAAACGTGAGCAGTGTGATACATGTGCACAGCACAAAAGTGCAAATAAAAATAGAAAATGACCACAACAGAACTATTAAAAATAGTAATTCAGCTGGGGAACAGTTATAGTGATGGGCAAATACAGAAAACACACCCAGCAAAGCTCCAGAAAAAAGAAATGAATTTTGGAAGGGTTTACAGAGCGGAGACTCTTCCAAAAATCATTTCCTTTTGTGGAGCTTTCCTGGGAGTGTTTGCTATGGTTGCCCATTAATATCACTGTTGCCCAGCATGGTGATATTTTGTCCCCCATTTCCCGTGGTCATTTCCGGGGTTTATGTGCACGTTTGTCACCAGACAGGGTGCATATGCCCACAGTAAATTTGCGTAGAGCAGGGTTTGTGACTCCATCCTGCCAGGCTTACTACCTCCAGGGGCAGCACTGTCTATGTGGCCATAGTGTGGTGCAGCAGACAGAGTCAGTACCTCTAAGACCAGAGGGTCAGAGGTTCAAAGCCCAGCTGGGGCACTTGCCAGCACAGTTCCTATATTTTACCCACCACTAAACACAGATAGCACAGACACCCCTGTATTGCAGGGGACATAAGCATGGGAAAAACACCCATATTTTACCCAACAATGCACACACACCACAACAATGGGCATTACCCACAGCCAAGTACCCCAAATGCAGTCCCGTACTGCCACATTCCAATCAGGTCACCTGCTTTTTATGGGAGAAGCTCATGCCAGCATGTTGGCGGACGAGTACATGTGGTGCAGGGGGCAGTGGCTGCTAGCAACAGAAGACAGAGGCCTAGCCATGTGCAGGCTGGCACAGTCCACAGCAACAGACAGGCCCTGCCGGATCCACAGTCATGGACTATCCAGGGAATTCAGCCAATCTGTGACTACACGGTGGTGCAGTGCACACAGACAGTGCATGCAAAAACAGAAGGTCACAGGTTCAAAGACCAGCTGGGGCTACCAGCAATCCTGCTCACATATTTTCCCCACAAATAAACAGTGACAGTAAGGACACACCTTTCCTGACGAGGACATATGCAATGGTAATACGTCTATCTTTTACCCCACTGAGCACAGACACCATGAACAGGGGCAGAACGTACAGCAGAATCCCCCAAATGCAGTCCTGGTGGGCCACACACCAGTCAGGTTCCATGCTGCCACTCATACAAATGCCTGTGCTGTATATCTATGCACCACCCCCACGGCATGTAGATGTAGCTCATGCATATTCATGAGGGACAGCAGGAAGACCCGAACAGTGTGACGCAAAACTGGACTGGAGTGGGGAAGCGCTGCCGTAAAGCAGCAGCCAACAGGGGCAGACACACCCACACCCACACCCACACCCACAGGCCCCATTGGCCAATGTCTCCTGTAGAGGCAGAACATTGGACCCTGCGTGCATCTCCCAATACCAGCACCTGCATACCTTAGCAATGTCACCCTACACCTGAGGTACACAGCTCTGAAACGTTTGCTAAGAGTACAGGCTGATAGATATCCCTACGTTACGCACATACTGCTTGTTGACCCCATCCGAACAATCTGTTTGGTGTCTGCGGTGCGTGCTGCAGGCCTGGCCTCTAACGGTGTTCACCACCCTGGGGAGTGACCCCCAGCAGTACTGCGTACCATATCCATGCCTGTGCCGTGCCCAGGACCGGTGTGGTGGCCAAGGCTAATCACCCCCTCAATAGTAGCACAATGCTGGCATAGGTGTGGGAGTGTGTGTCTGTCTATACAGTGTGTGTTGGCTGCAAACACCTTCCCCAACCCACACTGCCAGCACTACTGCCAGTATTGGCCTGCCAATGTGCATAATGAGCAGCAAGGTACCATGGGTATAGGTCAGACATGGTGGGCTGGCCAGGATGCATCTGCACAGGGCATAGGGCACTGGCTGTGACATTGTAGTGCCAGTTCACCACCTACACAGACAGGGAGACCTCTGTATGTGCTGCTGGGGGAGCACTCTCACCCTGAGTGTGCAGTGATGACAGCATGGCTAGGCACCCCCATCGTGCTTCTCTCTTGTGATATATATGGGTTTCCTGTTGGGGCCTCCTCACAGAACTCTCTTCTTGTGTGTGCTGCCACCCCAGTTTTGGGTGCATGCATTTCCATCAGGGCTAACCAGCAGACTGTTCACAGCTGGTATGTGTCTTGATGGAGTTTCTTGCAGGTTGCAGTGGCTGATGGCTTGCTGCAGGTGAATATCAGATAGTGCTGGGGTGCATCATTGGATATCCAGGCCTAAAGTCTGTCTGATATTGTGTAATGGATGTGTGAGAAGCTGCTTGGCCTGCCCTGTAGGGTGTCTGTTCCCCAGCAGGCCTGGGGTTTGATGGTCCACTCTACTGCCATTGGTGGGGGGGGGGGGTTTCCACTAACTGAAACAGACAGAGATATCCAACATGTTTCTGCAGCACCTTCCTATCTCACAGGTTAGTACTGTTGTGGAGCTCTGTCATGGCCTCATCCAGCCATGGCTGGTGTTGTGGACCTGGTCCTGGGTGCCACATCACACCCTCAGGGTGAGCACAGTACCCGCACAATGTGATGGTGTTTAGCTACTCTTTGCTGGTAGTCCACCCGCTCAGGACCCCCTACCAGGCCGAGGTGCTGTGTGGGTGCACATGGACAATTCCCCCTACCAGGCCGGGTAGCTGTTGGGGTGCATTCCCCATCTTGTGTGCATCTGTGGACAGCTGATTTGCATGTGCAGTGCATCATGGGTACGGGTGGCCTAACCCTATCCTGTCTACAACAGCAGACTGTCTGTGGGGTGATGTGCAGGCTCTCTGCAGCCAGCCAGGGGCTTGCTGTCAGCTATAGAGCTGTAGCCCAATGGTTACGTCACTCCCTGTACAGCCAGAGGTCATGGGTTCAAACCCACAGTGGGGCCCTTTGATAGGGCTGTCCACAGCTTTATTTTTATTTACTGTACATATGTCTATGCCGGCAAAACCACACACAGCTTACTATACCCATTAGGTGCCTCTGAGGGTGCTTTATAGGGCGCCCTATAGGCCACCTTATGGTTGCCATCCATATAGGGTGCACTATACATTATCCTGTGTCGCAACATACATGGTGCCCTATAGGGGACATTCTAGGGTGCCTTGGCAGACAGTGCACTGTAACATGTGCCTTACGGGCATCCGTATGTTAACACACTGTGAGAGTGGGTTTACTAGTGGTAGGAAATAAAATATAAATGGAAGGCCTCCTACAGCACTCCTCACCATGATACATACTGCCCCAGCCAGCCTTGTTCACTGGGCACTGTGAGGGGTGGAACCCATGATCCCTGCACGAGTGGTCAGTGTCTTAACCATTGTGCTATGGCTCCGTTCCTGCTATTTGCACATCAGCGCACCACTTATCCCTCCCACTATTGGACTGCCCCCTCACACATCAGCGCGCCGCCTTCTGCCCACCGGCTCGCCGCCTTCTGTTGCCCACATTTATCAGCGCACCGCCTTCTGCCGCCCAAACGTAACAATGCGCCGCCATCTGCCGCCCACACTAAACAGTGCGCCGCCTCATGCCGTAATAAAAATAACAGTGCGCCGCCTTCTGCCGCCCAAAATTAATATGCCTCCTAAACCACTTTTGCCCATAAATGTTGATGCCTCAGCTGGTCTTTTTTGTTGAGCGCAATGGGGGTTTGAACCCCTGGCCCCTGCACTATTGGTCAGTGTCTTCACCATTGTACTACAGCTCTATTGTTTGGTTTTGCAGCAGCGCACAACTTAGCCTTCCCACGCACTAATGTGGGCCCCGCACATTAGCGCGACGCACACACGTACGGTCCGGTTTTTTGCTTTTTTCTGCCTGGCCCGCCCACTCCTTATATGGCACCAGCACACTAACGGGAACCTGCACAGCAGCGGTGTTTAGTAAACATGCCCCTATGTAACAGATAACATACGATATGTGAAATTGCGTGCAATATAACTTAAAAAACTTAAAAAAATGTCAGAATAAACAAGTTAATAAAAGACAAAAGGATTGATTGCTCAAAATTGTATGTAAAACAGGTTCAAAAACCCATTATCAGAACATCAAGAAATATCATGTATATATTTAGAATGGCCAGGATACACAAAAAAAATTGATAAAAATGCAATAGAAACTATTTAACAAAAAGTAAGTGTAAATTCGGTAACAGAATAGTTTTAAAGCCAGGCTGCATCTTAATCAAGGCAAATAAAATGAAGGTAGAATGTTGATCCCTGGGAATAGAGACAGACTAACTCCGCGGACTTAAAATTCAGAGGGTAGCTCTAATATACAGAGTACAAACAAAATTTGTCTGTAATGCATTCTGGTTTCAAAAGGACAATCAATTGCCTAATTGCAAAAAATATGCCGATACTGTCGCGAAAGTATGGATTGTAAGATCGCAGAAAAAAGAAGAATAGGTGTTGGTAACAACCATACATATATGAATTTAAGCAATGTGTTAAAGTAAAGGGAATGGTGTTGCCTAAAGTAAATGGAATGAAACTTGCTTTGCAAGAAACCCATGCATTTGTCTGTCTTGTAAAACTAACAGTATTAAGCCGGCTGAGCTAGGACCTAATTTAAAGTGTCTATTTTGGCACCAAAATGAGTTTAAGGATGAGCCGAGGAGTGCAGGGGAAAGAAACCATCCATCTTGTAAAACTAAGGGGTATGCGATATCAATGGGGCTGCGGCTCCGATATTGCACAGAGTCTGCTACCGCCATTTAGTAAACATACCCCTAACAGTACTAGGCTTACTTTTATTGGCAATAACGAACTTCTGTTTACACCTCGCTCCTTGTTGTCTTCCTTTGCTGCTTTGCGAGTGTGTATGTGCGTGTATGTGTGCGTGTGTGCTTCCTTGTGGACCGTATGCCATTCTTTGTCCATGTTCGAAAATTTATATTGGTAAAATTCCCGGACATTTAAGACACGGATCATTGAACATATTTCAGCCATAAGATGCAGAAGGAGAAACCTTCTGGTAGATCATTGAGTACAGAAAGGGCACTCATTGGAGGAGTTGACATGTTTTGCCAGAGATGTTACAAGGATGGCAGCATGGGAATTTATCTGCCCACTTGAGCAAGCATGAATAAGAATACATCTTTTGTTGGCTACAATGGAACCTGATGGATTGAACAACAATTTCGAATGGCACTGGGTTTTTTGAATTATGTGCGTATGTTATAATCTTTTTTTACTAATGTGCCTTTTTTGAATAATGTGCTTGCATTAGAACTTTCCAGCCTTTTTATAGCTATGGGAATATAAAACCTGGAAGAACTGCAGTGCAAATGCTTAACGTATTTTCATTGATATGGGCATGGCTGCAGGAAAGAATATGTGGAAAGCGGAGAAGCATATTAGTAAGTTTATTGAAAAAAATGTTTCCCCAATGATAACCAATATTTATGTTTCAGATTTTCCTTAAAGAAAACCTACTTGGGTGAAACCGGTTGAATGTTTGGATGTACTAGCATTGGAGTGCAGCAGTGTGGAGAGTGAAATCTTCTTGCTGATTATGGGGTCTATTCCATCCCTTTGGGACATCCATCCCCGCTTTTCGCCCCCTTGCCATCCCCATCAAAAGCCTCCCCATACGAACAAGGCATTTGTACAGGGAGGCTTATACAGGGGCAGGAAGGGGCATTCTGGAGGTGGAGCGAGGGCGGGGAATGGGCAGTCTGCGGCCATTTCTGAGGTTGGCCCTATATGTCTGGGGCTGGCAAACTTGATGGGGGACTTATTCCATCTCGAAGGTGGAATAAGTTCCCCTGGATATTGGTGGATGGCAGACCCAGACAGCGTCATAAAGGTGGGGGGGGGGGTGAAGGGGACTCCCCGCAGCCTAACCCTGACCATGGAAGGCTAGATCAGGGGTCGGGTTGCGGGGAAAGAAAATTGTGGTCAGCAGCCGTGGATCGCAGCTCCATTCAGGCAATGGGACCCCATGGCACTGCGGCTTCATTCTGGATCCTGGCTGAGATAGCTGGGCAGGTGGCTGTGCACGTACAGGCCCTAGACCAGATTCTGATCCCGTGGGGCACGTCTAGCCCCAACAAGATCAGAATCGGATCTGCTTCTAGTTGTCCCGATTCCGATTGGATGCACAGGGGCCTGGATGCACACATTACAACGTGCCTCCACATGTAGCAAATCACCTGGGCCGGATGGTATACATCCAAGGGTGTTGAAAGAACTGAAATATGAGATTGCAGACCTGCTATTAGTAATCTCTGAACTAACATTAAAATAATCTCTAATTCCTGAAGATTGGAGGATAGCCAATGTAACACCAATTTTTAAAAAGGTTTCCAGGGGTGATCCAGGAAACTACAGACCGGTGAGCCTGACGTCAGTACCGGGAAAAATGGTAGAAACCATCATAAAGAATAAAATTATTCAGCATTTAGATAGTCATGGCCTAATGGGAGACAGCCAACATGGCTTTCGACAAGGAAGATCTTGCCTTATTAATCTGTTATGTTTTTTTGAAGGTGTGAATAAACAGGTGGACAAAGGTGAGTCGGTTGATATAGTGTATCTGGACTTTCAGAAAGCCTTTGACAAGGTCCCTCATCAGAGACTTTTGGCAAAACTAAAGAGTCATGGGATAGGAGGCAGTGTACTACTGTGGATCAGGAACTGGTTAAAAGATAGAAAGTAGAGGGTAGGGCTAAATGGCCAATTTTCCCAATGGAGAAAGGTGAATAGTGGTGTACCCCAGGGATCTGTGCTGGGTCCTCTGCTTTTTGACATTTTCATAAATGACCTGGAAAGTGGAATAACGAGTGAGGTTATCAAATTTGCAGATGACACAAAACTATTAAGTATGGCATATCTTATGTTCTTATGTTCTTATGTCTTATGACGAAGAGGAAAATACATACAGATAGAAGAAGAGGATAATACAACTGTGGTGTGCTTTTGGGCTTTAAGATAACTTATGTTAGAATTTATATTTTTGGAGCACTTTTAAAGGGAAGGAGCAATGATGATGGAGACATCAGTGGGAGCGAATATTTGAAGCATGCAATAATAGCTTCTCTTTTTCAGTGCTTTTTGTTGAGCTCCTGTCTTTGCACACACATTTTTTTTACATAGAACTGCACATCACTACTATCTGGTTTGCTTGGGTGATGTTATAAAGTTTATGATGAAATGTATTTAATTAATGGATTATTATAGAATCTTGGAAGACCTGATGGGTTACTAAAAGAGACTGAAAAGATATTGCTAAGATTGCTGTAAATCGTTTTTACAAGTCACCCTTTGATGTGATTTTTCTCAGCATTTTTGTATTTATTTTGTGGGGCAGCTTGCTGATTACTTTGGTGACTGTTGTTTTTGGATCCATATTGAACCATTCCATCCTGCTCATTATTTTATAAACTTCTATCATATCGCCTTTCAGCCATCTCTTCTATAATGAAGAGTCCGGAGATAGTTAGCTGTTCTTAATAAAAGAGTTGTTCCATTTCCATTTTGCTCTTCTCTGAACTTTTTCTAGCACTACTATATTCTTCCTGAGACTGGGCAATCTTTTACTATTCCTCTGGAACCCCAACATATACTGAAAATTTGTTGTCGATTGGATGCTAAATAAAATTTACTAGGGGAACAGAGGAACTTATCCATGGTCATCTTGAAAACTAAGAAACCAAAATGACATACTTTGAAGACTGACAGATTGCATTTATTAAAAAAAAAAACCAATTAGAATCAATGTTTTTTTCAATCCACATGTTAGATTCGCTGTGGAATTATATTTCCTGAATTCTTGTTGAAATGCAAAAACTGAATTCATCACCCAAATACCTGCTGTTCGAGTCCCCGGTTCTTACATCTGATACAAAGAGTCCTGTTCCTTCTATGATCCATGGGCATTTTTAATTGAATTCCATGAACAAGCATTTCAATTAAACTAAAAAAGAAATTACCTTACTCTTGGCAGCCAATGATTAAAACTACAAAACTAAATTATAGTATGGCAAATTTCACAAACAGCACAGAGATGCAGGACAACCAACAGCCTGAATAAAGTTTTGTACTGCTAATAAAAGTATTGTTTTATACTTTCTTTTTTTGTTGTTTGCATATATCTCTTTTTAACCTTGCACCACCTTGCCAAGCTTTCCTGTTGTGAGTGATAAATGGATTCTATTTTGATTAAAGTTTAATGAAGAGCAATAGAAAGAAAAAAGAGTAAAGAGTAAAGAGTTGACAAATGTTCTTCCAATATAACAGCTAGGCTAAAAACCTAGGGGCCATTGGCTGAGATCTCTTTCAGCCTCTACTGCTGCTGTTCAAACCAAAGTTAAATATTAGGATGGAGTAGGGAGAAAGGGGGGAGCTCCTTTAAGGCCTGATTACAAAGGCTGTTTCCTCATTCCGGCGTGCCATTTTATAACAGATCACCTTGGCTAAGAAGGCAAGAATGCACCTTTTTTTAGCCTATTTGATAATGGCACAAGTCACCTTCAGGCATAATTTTATAAGGAGGTTTTGGACCTATGTAGCCACGTATGGCATTAATGGCCTCATGCTGACCAGTGCAAACGTATGTATTGTCTCAACCCCATCCCTTTAGCAACGTGCTTAAAGGTCAGGGTGGACATTATTGTTGTATTGAAGGTAGAAACTTTTGTTAGCCCAGAAGCAGTCCCTTTCTTCATAATGAATAGTTGTGTAAGCCATGTTTATTTATTTATTTAACAACTATTTCTATACCGCTCTTTCACAAGTATCAAGTGCGGTTTACAATGAACAGTGTGTTGTATGGTATGGATAGTATCATACCAAGTCGTTTTACATAGAACAGATGAACTAGCGAATGGTAAAGTGAACATGTGAATGGTAAAGTATAGGGTTTTATTCCCTTAATGCACAAAAGGTTCAAACGAAGACAACAGGATTTTCACCTTGTTCAGGATTTTCACATAAGGTATTTACATAGGTCAAAAACTTAGATATGCTTCACAGTCTTTGTTAGTTATGCAGGGTTCAAACAAAACAGGTTATACAAACAAAAGCAATGCTTCTTCTTCCAGCTTGTCAAACAAAACTGTGTTTCAAAAGTATATCCTGCATGCTATATTTCTCTCAAGGATTCTAAACTCCCAGTACAACAAAACGTACAGTCCATAGGGCATTCAGTTAGCAAAGGGTCAGGTTCAGCAGGGTCTATCTGCATAGCCTCTTGTTCTGCTGAGATATCTGTTGTCCCTGAGCTTTCCCCATATATTCCTGGTTTTACTTCAGAACTTCTTTCTAAGGCTCTCTAGCCTGGTTGTACCCGGTCTGGCAAATATGCAACAGGACTTTTGGTAAGCACTCTTTCTATAGGTTCCCAAACCTTTCTCCAGCTGCCTTGGCTGCTTTTACGGCTCCCTGGTTTCCAGGCTCCTCTGTGACCTGGCCTCAGTTCCTGGTTCAGATCTGTGTCTCTTAGACTCCTGGGCTGAGTCTGGTTCACCCACCTCTGAACTCCTTGTGGCTCACATACAGGGGAAGAAGCATGAAGGTACCTCTGAACTCTTGGGTCTGTGTTTCTGGTATTCTCCCTACCAGGCACTCTCCCGGTTCTCCTTCTGTCCTTCCTGAAGACTTCCTTCTGGAGCTTCCCAGCCTGAAACTGGCTCTCCTGGAACTTGTTCCTTTCCTGTAAGGGCTGCAAGTCCAACTGCCTTTTCTCCTCTCTTTGGAGCCGTCTCCTTTCTCTTTCTTCTCTATCAGCAGCTGCTGCGGCTCGTGCCACTTCTCTCCTCTCTGGTTTGTCTATGCTTTGCTTATAAAGCTGTTTCTTAGGTAAGGATTCTGTCCCTCTGACCAGGTGTCTCTGATTATGCTTTGAATTAGTTCTTGCATCATCCCAACCTGGGCGTGTCAGCCTACCTTCAGAATCTCCGTGCATGCTCCCTCTAGCTGCACTTCTCACTAACTGCACTTTATGTATATCATTTCCTTTAAAGAGATCAGTGTTTTCCTCTACCTCCATGGGTTTACTGGAGTCTGCTTCATCACAGTATATTGACATCAAGGTGTAGCTGAGGGGGGGGGGGGAGGGGACATGATCTGAGCAGAGCACGGACAGAGTCTCATATTGCTTACAAAATACCTTAATTTGCACATTTACTTGTGTAGTTTATGCTCAATTACACTTACTATAGAGCAGGTGTAAATATTTGTGCCTGCTTTTAAGGTATGATCTCTGCCACTTATGCTAGTATTCAATAAAGAGAAACAGGCACATATGTGACTTTATAAAATAGGTATCAGCTAACCCTCTTTTCCTTGGTGCCCTGTTATAGAATTACCATGTGTGGGGGTAATTTTATAAGGAACTGTGGGGAACTACACACCATCAGCATGCATAAAGTACGGATTTTTAATGATTCATCTGCATTAATAGACCTTTACGCACATACTTTAGACAATTGCTAATCTATAAGTACATGCATAAGGCCAATTGTATGTTCTTTTGCTGTGGGTGTTCAAATAGGAACAGCATGCCTAAGAAAATAAGAATATAAGAACATAAGAAATGTCATACTGGGTCATACCAAGGTCCATCAAGCCCGGTATCTTGTTTCCAACAGTGGCCAATCCAGGTCACAAGTACCTGGCAGGTTCCCAAAAAGATACATAGGTTCCACAATGCTCGTCCTAGAGTAAGCAGTGGATTTCCCAGGTCCTTTTTTTAATAATGGTTTATGGACCTTTCCTCTAGGAACTTGTCCAAACCTTTTATAAACCCAGCTATACCAACTTTTACTACATACTCCGGTAACGAATTCCAGAGTCTGATTACGCGTTCAGTGAAAAAATATTTTTGATTATTAGTCTTAAATGGGTTATGTTGTAGCTTCATTGCGTGTCTCCTAGTATTTCTACTTTTTGATGGCATAAACAACCGATGTATACATACCCGTTCCATTACATTCATTAATTTATAGATCTCTATCCTATCTCCTCTGGGTGAAGGGTTTCAACATATTATCCATAATGACACCTAAATCTTTTTCCTGGGTGATGGTTCCTAATGTGGAACCTTGCTTCATGTAACCATAGTTCGGGTTGTTCTTTTCTAGGAGCATTACTTTGCATTTGTCCACATTCAATTTCATCTGCCATTTGAACATCCAGTCTTCCAATTTATCAAGCTCCTCTTGCAATTTTTCACAATCCTCTTGCATTTTAACAACTTAAAATAATAATAACTTTGTGTCATCTGTAAATTTGATCACTTCACTCATTATTCCCATTTTGAGGTCATTTATGAGTATGTTAAAAAGCAGTGGGCCGAGAACGGATCCCTGGAGTACTCCACTATTCCCCTTTCTCCACTGAACCAGGTATCACAGAGTCCCACTGGTTGTCCTCCTCCTACTAGGTCTCTGAGATGCCAATCATATCTAACCTTTCATTTAGTGCCATATATTCTAGCTCTCCCTTCTTATTTTTTTAGACTTCTAACATTTTCATACAGGCTTTTTAGAAGTTGTATTTTATTCATATTCATATAATTATCAGTTGATAGGGATAATTTTGAATATTTCAGCTCTGTACTCAATGGCATCTGGTTTACTTTTATTTTTATTGGAACCTCTCTGTTGGGATGCACTAAATTCCCTCTTTTGCTAGTATCCTTCATGGATACATCCTTCCAAACCATGCGGTCTTGGACAACTGTTGGCTTTCCCCTATTATCTTGTTTAAACCTGCCCTATCTCCTTTTTAAAGTTACACGTGCATTTTATAAAATGCAGGCTTAATTGTGTTAGTGCAAACATTTACTCCTGCCATAGGGCTAGTATAAATGCTGGCACCTAGATTTATCTTGCATTTTCAACCATCTACTCCCCTATTTTATAAAGTACCCTGTGCTTTATTTTTCAAAATTGGTGCAAAATGCATGCATTAAAATGTGCATTAACCTAGGCATCCCTTCTATAAAAGCCCTCTATGGGACATGTTTTCTAAGTCCCATGTTAGCAATGCACATGTGGGCCATGATACCAGCAGTTACTGTGCTTCAGTGTGACAAAATGGAAGTAGGCACAAATAATACTCCCCAATGAGGTGGCGTTCATTGCATCCATGCTGCTTGGACTAAGCACATGTGGCATGGGCTAAACATAACCACACTAGCTTCGCTGTCCCGGGAATGCCCCATTCTTCCTGGTCACCACCCTGACGTGTACTACCAAGGTAGCATGGGGTTTTTGGATGTGTCCCTGTGCTACCTTTTAGTGTGGCACAGAAACCACATGTTAAACCCCATGCTATTGGGTGGTGCGCTTTAGTAAACATGCCTCTTTGTGTTTTTATAAAATACTAGAGTAAACCAGCAGAAATCAAGGCTAGTTTGAAACTACAGACAGCTCAGAGATGGTGTAAATGTATGTATGTGCAATGTGCATGATCGTGTGTAGTTTATAAAGAATGTGATTACTTTGTGACTCTGCCCACTCTCTGTCCCAGAACACACCTATAGCTGTGTCACATACACGTTTGTGCCTTCCCGTCACTGTGCACACATTTTTTTAAGCTCCAAATTGTATTTAATGTTATTAATGCAAACAATCAGAACAAACAAAACTACAGTGTTCTATAGGACAAAAAAGATACCTTTGACATATAGGGGCATGTTTACTAAACACCGTTGCTGTGCGGGTTCCCGTTAGTGTGCTGGTGCCATATAAGGAGTGGGCGGGCCAGGCAGAAAAAAGCAAAAAACTGGACTGTACGTGTGTGCGTCGCGCTAATGTGCGGGGCCCACATTAGCGCGTGGGAAGGCTAAGTTGTGCGCTGTTGCAAAACCAAACAATAGAGCTGTAGTACAACAGTGAAGACACCAACCAAAGGCGTAGGGGCCAGGGGTTCAAACCCCCATTGTGCTCAACAAAAAAGACCAGCTGAGGCATCAACATTTATGGGCAAAAGTGGTTTAGGAGGCATATTAATTTTGGGCGGCAGAAGGCGGCGCACTGTTATTTTTATTACAGCATGAGGCGGCGCACTGTTTAGTGTGGGCGGCACGTCACCCCACAGACAGTCTGCTGTTGTAGACAGGATAGGGTTAGGCCACCCGTACCCATGATGCACTGCACATGCAAATCAGCTGTCCACAGATGCACACAAGATGGGGAATGCACCCCAACAGCTACCCGGCCTGGTAGGGGGAATTGTCCATGTGCACCCACACAGCACCTCAGCCTGGTAGGGGGTCCTGAGCGGGTGGACTACCAGCAAAGAGTAGCTAAACACCGTCACATTGTGCGGGTACTGTGCTCACCCTGAGGGTGTGATGTGGCACCCAGGACCAGGTCCACAACACCAGCCATGGCTGGATGAGGCCATGACAGAGCTCCACAACAGTACTAACCTGTGAGTTAGGAAGGTGCTGCAGAAACATGTTGGATATTTCTGTCTGTTTCAGTTAGTGGAAACCCCTATGGACCCCTAGGTGGTCAAAGCAAACACCCCCCCCCACCAACAGATCCCCATTCTCTCCCCCCTGCACCAATGGCAGTAGAGTGGACCATCAAACCCCAGTCCTGCTGGGGAACAGACACCCTACACAGCAGGCCAAGCAGCTTCTCACACATCCATTACACAATATCAGACAGACTTTAGGCCTGGATATCCAATGATGCACCCCAGCACTATCTGATATTCACCTGCAGCAAGTCATCAGCCGCTGCACCCTGCAAGGCACTCCATCAAGACACATACCAGCTGTGAACAGTCTGCTGGTTAGCCCTGATGGAAATGCATGCACCCAAAACTGGGGTGGCAGCACACACAAGAAGAGAGTTCTGTGAGGAGGCCCCAACAGAAAACCTATATATATCACAAGAGAGAAACACAATACAGCACTATGGGGGTGCCTAGCCATGCTGTCATCACTGCACACTCAGGGTGAGAGTGCTCCCCAGCAGCACATACAGAGGTCACCCTGTCTGTGTAGGTGGTGGCCTGGCACTACAATGTCACAGCCAGTGCCCTATGCCCTGTGCAGATGCATCCTGGCCAGCCCACCATGTCTGACCTATACCCATGGTACCTTGCTGCTCATTATGCACATTGGCAGGCCAATACTGGCAGTAGTGCTGGCAGTGTGGGTTGGGGAAGGTGTTTGCAGCCAACACACACTGTATAGACAGACACACACTCCCACACCTATGCCAGCATTGTGCTACTATTGAGGGGGTGATTAGCCTTGGCCACCACACCGGTCCTGGGCACGGCACAGGCATGGATATGGTACGCAGTACTGCTGGGGGTCACTCCCCAGGGTGGTGAACACCGTCAGAGGCCAGGCCTGGAGCACGCACCGCAGACACCAAACAGATTGTTCGGATGGGGTCAACTAGCAGTATGTGCGTAACGTAGGGATATCTATCAGCCTGTACTCTTAGCAAACCTTTCAGAGCTGTGTACCTCAGGTGTAGGGTGACATTGCTAAGGTATGCAGGTGCTGGTATTGGGAGATGCTCGCAGGGTCCAATGTTCTGCCTCTACAGGAGACATTGGCCAATGGGGCCTGTGGGTGTGGGTGTGGGTGTGTCTGCCCCTGTTGGCTGCTGCTTTACGGCAGCGCTTCCCCACTCCAGTCCAGTTTTGCATCACACTGTTCGGGTCTTCCTGCTGTCCCTCATGAATATGCATGAGCTACATCTACATGCCGTGGGGGTGGTGCATAGATATACAGCACAGGCATTTGTATGAGTGGCAGCATGGAACCTGACTGGTGTGTGGTCCACCAGGACTGCATTTGGGGGATTCTGCTGTACGTTCTGCCCCTGTTCATGGTGTCTGTGCTCAGTGGGGTAAAAGATAGACGTATTACCATTGCATATGTCCTCGTCAGGAAAGGTGTGTCCTTACTGTCACTGTTTATTTGTGGGGAAAATATGTGTGCAGGATTGCTGGTAGCCCCAGCTGGTCTTTGAACCTGTGACCTTCTGTTTTTGCATGCACTGTCTGTGTGCACTGCACCACTGTGTAGCCACAGATTGGCTGAATTCCCTGGATAGTCCATGACTGTGGATCCGGATGGGGCCTGTCTGTTGCTGTGGACTGTGCCAGCCTGCACATGGCTAGGCCTCTGTCTTCTGTTGCTAGCAGCCACTGCCCCCTGCACCACATGTACTCGTCTGCCAACATGCTGGCATGAGCTTCTCCCATAAAAAGCAGGTGACCTGATTGGAATGTGGCAGTACGGGACTGCATTTGGGGTACTTGGCTGTGGGTAATGCCCATTGTTGTGGTGTGTGTAAAATATGGGTGTTTTCCCCATGCTTATGTCCCCTGCAATACAGGGGTGTCTGCGCTATCTGTGTTTAGTGGTGGGTAAAATATAGGGACTGTGCTGGCAAGTGCCCCAGCTGGGCTTTGAACCTCTAAACCTCTGGTCTTAGAGGTACTGACTCTGGCTGCTGCACCACACTATGGCCACATAGACAGTGCTGCCCCTGGAGGTAGTAAGCCTGGCAGGATGGAGTCACAAACCCTGCTCTACGCAAATTTACTGTGGGCATATGCACCCTGTCTGGTGACAAACGTGCACATAAACCCCGGAAATAACCACGGGAAATTGGGGACAAAATATCACCACGCTGGGCAACAGTGATATTAATGGGCAACCATAGCAAACACTCCCAGGAAAGCTCCACAAAAGATAATGTTTTTTGGAAGAGTCTCCGCTCCGTAAACCCTTCCAAAATTCATTTCTTTTTTCTGGAGCTTTGCTGGGTGTGTTTTCTGTATTTGCCCATCACTATAACTGTTCCCCAGCTGAATTACTATTTTTAATAGTTCTGTTGTGGTCATTTTCTATTTTTATTTGCACTTTTGTGCTGTGCACATGTATCACACTGCTCACGTTTTTCTGGTTTCCCCGGTTTTCCTGTACATTGCTGACGGAAATGGTTTCTCTTCCCTTTAAATGCTTTCTACCGCGAGTGTTTCACTGGCGGTATTTTTTCCTTGTAAATTCGGGCGCGCTCCTGTGCGAGGAGTCTCTCCCCTCCCACATTCCACCCATTGACCCCGTCTCTCTGCCCCTCGGGGGCCTTCCTCCGCCCTCATTTCGCCTTTCCACGCCTCTATCGCACATGAGCGCCCCGCAAACGTGCGCGTTTTCAGCGCACGCGTGCGGGACCCGTTAATGTGCCATGCACGCGTATGGGGTGCTTAAGAGCACTTAAATGCATCATTTTAGGGCGCTCAGGTGCGCCCCGCACAAGTGCCCCGTTTAGTAAACATACCCCATAGTTTATGTTCATCTGATACTCCCCAGCTTGTCCAGGGATATCCATATATGTTTTTACATGAAATAGGGTTCTGGCCACGTCATCTCACACATGGATTATAGACACAGGTTCCTTTTTTCTGTGCTGCCAATATCTTCTTTTTGGCTTCTGAAATGGGTCTCCCCTACCTCTTCATTTCACCCCAATTGATTTCCTGCCTTTTATTGTATTTTTAATTTTGTTTTAATTAGGTTTTACCTCTCAGGCTTTATCACAGTGTATTTAATTTTTAAAGCTCCTTGGCCTTGGTGGTTTTATTATTCATCCTTGATTTTGGCCTCCAACCTATTGTATTATTCAGTTAATCTTGAAGCTTGTTTCCTATATTTTTTTGTTGGTTTTAGTGTTTATTCTTAATTGTCACCCCCTCATGTGTCCTTTTTCCTATGGGTTCTTTCAATAATATGTTTGGATCAAATTTAATTTTAACCTTATATCTTCCTCTCATATAGATAGATAGATAGATAGATAAGTGCCTAAGGTTCTCAGCATCTGTGCTCAGACCCCTTTAACTGACAAAGCCTTTACTGCAAACAGGTAAGTCCTCTGTGGTTGCTGTATTCTTTTCTTTCAACCTCCTATGACTCATGGCTATGCATTGGTTGATAATCATCTCACCTAACCGCAGAGGAGGTGACACATTCATCCTATCAAAAACAGAGCTCCAATATCAACAGATCAAATCCAGCAGCACAACACACCTCGATACACTCACCATAACCAACAGCCACAGCACCATCATCCTAATCTACAGATCACCATCCTCCTCCCCTGACGACCTTGCAACCATAATTGACCTTGCCTGTAACCCCAAGAACACTCACAAGCCAAACTGGATATTGGGAGACTTTAACCTTCCAGCTTTTCAAGATACCCACTCCAAAGCTTTATCGACTATAGCAAAGCTTTTGACTGTGTAAACCATGAGAAACTCTGGGCCACATTAAGAAGCATGAGTATACCAGAACACCTGATCGTACTCTTGCACAATCTGTACATTGATCAAGAAGCAACAGTTCAAACGGAACAAGGAGAAACAGAATGGTTTAAAATAAGCAAAGGTGTAAGACAAGGCTGTATACTTCCCCCCTACCTGTTTAATTTATATGCAGAACAAATCATCAGAGAAGCAGGATTGTATGAAGACAACAGAGGTGTGAAGATTGGTGGAAGACTCATCAACAACCTTCGCTATGCTGATGATACCACATTATTGGCTGAAAGTGAAGATGATCTGAAACATTTGCTTCCCACAATCAAAGAACATAGTCTGAAAATGGGCCTGCACCTTAGGGGTATGTTTACTAAACTGCGGTAATGTCATTCCCGTTAGGTTCGGCGGTAATAGTACAGATGCCCATATAAAGGCGTGGGCGGGGCAGCATTATGGCAAGCATGTCAGGTAACATGCGTTATAAGGTGCATTACAAGGCAAGTTACAAGGCAGCTCATTAAGCACAGTACAAGGCACATAATAAGGTGCCTTGTAACGTGCCTTATAACGTGTCTTGTACTGTACCTAATAAGGTGCCCTGTAATGTGCCTCATACTGTGCCTAATAAGGTGCCCTATAATGCCTTATAAGGATTGTTGGCAACTGTGGTGAGGGTAGTATGGGCTGGCAGCACAGATCCACAGAGATATGACTGTCCAAAGGAATGACAAGTTGTTGTATAGGACAGGCATAAAAAACGGGAACAAACAGAAATCAAACCCATGACCAGTGGGCAGAAAGTCAGTGAACAAACCAGCAGGCTACACCACAATGCTCTAAGACAGATGACATCCAACTGTACAGGCACATGGGAGCGATGAATGTACCTGTGTTAAAATGGAATATGTATGTGGCCATCAGTGAAACCATCTGTGCGTAGGAATGCAGCAGCAGAATGTCTAATACACTACACACATGTTGTGTATGATAGAACACACACATTGGGCAACACAGGCTGCCCAGTGGGCCACAGAATGTCCAGCAGTGTTGGTGCACACAGATCCCACAGAGGTCCATGACAAAACAAACAGCCCATAAGAAACATTTGAAGTGCGATGCGAGTCAAAACAGATCAAATGTGCAACGTACCGTCTGTGTGCAGCAGGTATCCAATAGAGGCTGTCTGAGGAAGGCAAAGGCCACAAGAGGTCACAGTAAAGGTAGGATGTGTCACTGGAATGCATGGATTCACCATGGCTGCATGTCGAGCAGGCAATGCCACATGTTCAAGGTCTGGCGAGATCTATGAAACAGAAGTACTGATGCATAGTGGACTGGCAGCAAACAGGAGACAGGTCAGTAGAAAACATAGAAGACATGCGTAAATACGTGTGCACAATGTACACAAGGGCACCAGCACAGGGTTAGAGATAGAGCAGTGAGCACCACCACACAGGTGTCCAGGCACAACCCATCACCAGACAATGCACAAAGGTAGCAGAGAGCGTGCCATCACATAGACATGTCCCAAACACACAGACACACACACACACAGTGAGATGGAGAGAGCATATCGCCAGTAGCATACAGCCCCTGTGAGCCCAAGCTGAGACCAGTGGAGGCAAGCATCACAGTCCATGCAAGGAGACACTGATGTATAATGACACAATGCTAGGGAAGGGGTGTATGGGCCACCCGCCACCATCACACACTGCGCCTGCGGACACACACAGCTCCATCACAGTTGCCACAAATACAGTTATGAAAACTAAGAACCTGACCTGAACTAATGGCCATATGGGTGTCAAACCGAACATGTGTGGTAGGGAGGCACAGGCCAAACTGGTGCACAACAACATGTGTGCAGTGGACAGAGAACAACAGAAATGTGCTATGTCGCAGTGCACCCACAGTACATATACTGTTGTGTTCACCCAACACAGTTACCTGCATGTTGATGGACGTACTGTGGCCTCCTACCCCTGCCTAGGCAGTTGCCTATAGGGGGGAGTATGCCTTTCAATGTCCCTTTATATGGGTTCCTAGAGCTGGGGCTTCTGGGAGTTGTAGTTGCTGAACAATGAGTTGTAGTTGTGAACAAATTTATGATTGAGCCGAGGGTTTTTTTGAAAGCAGCACATGAATTTATTTTCTTCCTTTGTTCAAAGGAACCTCCGTAGAAGCTCAGCACAACGTATAAGGTGGATATTTTTCCCCTCAAAAGAAAGATAACTTCTCTACAAAAACTCTTCACAGTGTCACTAATTACACTTGCTTCCCTCAGCAATGCAATTCTTTCTTCATCAAACAAACATATCACTTCACAGCCTTTTGCTGACTTTATGAACAGTGGCTTTTTAACTGCACTACACGTACATTAAAACTTCCTCTTTACTTTGGTTATCACAGGATTTAGTTGCTCCAGCCACATTCAAAACCAGCCTTTGAATGTCTCATGCACTTTTAAAATGGCAGCAACTTCATTTTCAAACATTCTTAGCCTTCTCAACTGCAGACATTCAGGTACAATAACTTCTGGGTTTTCTTCAGGCTTAAAACCTATAGCCTTTCATTCTACCCTCACAGATAGAGAACAATCCATCTCACATTCTGAGAAATCATTTTCAGTATCATAATTGTCTACTTGCATGCATTCATCGTCAGGCTCTGCAGTCTCCTGACTGGCAACAGCTTGGGACAGCGTGGGCTTGATTTCTTCCAATAACTTAACAACCCTTTCCCAACGAGACCTCCCTCTTGACTCAGGGGTGTTAGCAGGGCACTGGAGATCCTTATCTTGCAGCAAACTGTTTAAAACCTCTAAAGGGTTCATCTCCCTTCTATTGACAGCTCTTCTTACCGGCCTTCCCCGAGGTAAAACTCTTTGACCCAGTTCTTCCTGGAAAGTCCCTGTACCTGGGTTATAGACAGCAGTCTCCTTAGGATAAAGCCTCCTGTTTCCTGGGCCAGCTGTAGTCTCTCTACAGCACTGGCTTTGTTCAGGACTGTGGTGCTGGCTATGAGGGGAATCCTTCCTTAGGCTGTCCCTGGAGCACCTCTCTCTCCCGGTCTCTCTGAAAGAATCCCTTCTTTCTGTATCTCTCGGGATCTCTTCAGCTTCTGTTTCTCTGCTGGTCTCCCTGCAGTGCTCTCTGAAATAATCCTTGCTGTTCTCCTGGCTGTGCCTGCTTCTGGTCTACTATCGTTCCCGTTCCTGTTCCTGTTCCCGTACCTGTCCCCGTCTCTCTTACTTCCTGTTCTCTGGGGCTTAAATGAGTGGGGCTGCCCTACAACTTTCCACTCTTCCCCCAGCTGTCTCTCGTTACCTCCCTTAGTTGCTATGGAGCTTGGGCGTGGCCTACAGACATCAGCTTTGGGTATGTTTTTTTCCTCTCTAGCTGAAGTTTTAAAGTCACGGCTCCCTGCACTTCCCTTCTGCTTGGAGGTAAATGTTTGTGTTTTCTCTATTTTCAAGGGCTCTGGAGCAGTTTCGTCACCACAGTACTCACAGGTACCATTGCACCGCCGTGATGGCAATGAACAGTGGCTACTCATGGGTATGTAAAGACAGAAGGGAAACATACATATGTGCAGTGAGAGGCCAGAAACATACATAGCAGCATGTACATGTAGACAAATATGCATATCACCACATATGCAGGACTTACATGAGAACAGCTCCTCAATCAGACATTGCCTGACCACCGTCCCTGCACGTGTGTCATCACGGCAACCTGCAGGAGGGCACAGTGGATCCTCCTCAAGATCCTCATTAATGTCGACCCAGATATTGTGCCTGAGTGCAATGTTGTGTAGGATGCAACAGGCCAGAATGATCTGTGCCACAGTCATGGGTTTGTATTGTAAGGCCCCACAGGTCCTATCCAGATACCTGAAGCGACTCTTCAAAATGCCAAAGGTGCGCTCGATGACTGAGTGGCTGAAGGCATGGGCCTCATTATTTATTTATTTATTTATTTACATCCTCTTATATACCGCACTATTCAGCATCAGCGCGGTTTGCATGGAACAAAAATGCTCAGTACAGTTAACACGTATGAGTTTACAGATAACAGGGCAAAAAACTTGGATAACAGGGGTAAACTATTTACAAAACTTGCTACATAGAGTCATATGAACAGGAGGGTTTCATAGAATCATATGCACCACTAAGGGTTAAAGTATCTGTCTTGGCGTGTTGTTGAGATTCCATATATTTGCTTAGCGAATCCTCTCTACATGTGTCCGTGGAAGACGCACAGGGGTCAGCAGCCAGGCACAACAGCCATATCCCGCATCACCTGCAGACAGAAATGTGATAAGGTCAATCATGAACTGGTGGTCACACAAGTGTGCACAAGCATTTACATGCGAAAGGTCAACAGATACATAATGACACATACAGATGACATCTCATAATGGCACACGGCAGCTATGCACCAGCGTTTGGGGGTGTGAAATACATGACATGGGGGTGGGGCAATGAGGGCAGCACACACCAACAGTAACCAGACCAATCACATCACCAACCACCGGCAGCCCACACCCATGAGTAGCATCTCTGAACACAGCAGGTGGATACATGGCAGTGCCCCAGGAATGGGACAGAGACCAGCATGTGTGCAATAATGTGACAGCCATGGTACAGTGCACACATACATGCTGGCACAGTAACATATACAGTAGGGGTGTAGCCAAGATGGGTGAAACCACACACCAACGCTGCCCAACACAGAGCAGACATGTGGGATGCAACATCACACCACAATGCCAGCCACGTGATGCTACAGACAAGTTAAATGGGGATGGGCCCCCAACACACAGCACAGCATAAAAATGAATATGTGAACCAACCCAGCCCCCCCCCCCTTCGGTAGCACACACACACACCTTGCAGACAGAGTCATCTAGGAACACACAACCTAGACTGACACATGTACACTGGCATATGTGTGTGAGTCCAGGCTGTGCACAGAAGATGATGGCAAACAATCTGTGTGTCCACCAACATGGAGGACCACACCAAAAGACATGTGCAGTACAGCAGCGACACCTGGAAACAGTATAACCTGCATGTATACCGGGACACACAAATGAGCAGTGACACACATATGGCCAACATAGTTACATCTGGAAACTCACAAACATATGTGTCCATGTCCCCTTTGACAATGACATGGCATGCTGGAGGACGCCGTCCCACACAATGTCGGTGATGCACAACCACAATGCAGGGAGAGGCATGCAGGGGTCATAGTCAGCAATGGGACCACATATAAGAGACATCAGATGGGCAGTGATATGCCATAGCGTGACAGACTGTGTCTGTAATGTGTTCTTCAAACATGTCTGAGGTGCAGCATGCCATGTCATGTGTGTCAAAGGGGATATGCAGTCAGAAGGCCCAAGTGGAACCCCAAAAGTGACCCTGTCCCACGTGTGTGAGGTGAAGTGCCCACAGGACACAGAGACAACATAAGCATGTTAGAGATGGCTAATACCCTCCCAGCAGGACACAGTCCCCATATTGTCTGGCCTCAAATTGCCTGAATAGTGCCGAGTGTTGCAGGATATGGGAGTCATGGGTGGACCCTGGAAACCGGGGAACCACATTCAGAATATGCATAGTTGCATCACAAACAACCTGAACATTCAGGGAATGGAGTTTTTGCGGTTGCGGAACACCACCTCCCTGTCTCTGGGCAGGATCAGGGCAACATGTGTGCAATCAATAGCTCCCATCATGTGTGGTATCCTCGCAATCTGCTGGAATGCCTGGCCCAGGGCCCCCCACTGTTGCCCACTGTTAGGAATTGTAATGTAATTCCTAACTCAGCTAACCATGGCCCGCAGTACCTGATGGAGACAGCGTGAGAAGGTGGGCCTGTTCATCCCTCCCACTGCAGCCACTGAGGATTGGAAGCAGCCAGAGCCAAAGAAATGTAGGGCAGACAGGTGCTTGGCCAATCCCGGTATGGCATGTGACCGGGCAGTCCAGGGCTCGAGGTCAGGTCTCAGATCCTCATAGAGCTCCCTAATAGCCCCTGTGCTCAGATGGTAGAGGGAGATGACTTGGTCCTCACGAATGTCCTGGAGCGGGGCCTGGGCCTGTATAGGCGAGGCAGGCGAGGGCATGCCTCAGCATGCCTATGGTGCCATGCTGGACATACCTCTGCCTGTGGAGCCTCCACAGCGGCAGGTCGGTGTTGCAGCAGGACTGCACCCATGCCCAGTTACACATCCCCAAGGACACTATCTCCCTCATCAGGCAACCAGAGCTCTTCGACTCCCAGCAACGCCACCACTGCACAACCCGCATGGTCAGTGTGAGCCATCATGGACAGAGGCCTTGAGCGATGTGGGGAGCTAAATACATTGTAGGGTGTGGCAACTAATCAGAACCAACATAGTGCACACAAGCAACTGGCTTGCAAACCGCACAGTACGGAACGTCATAGCACACGCACTAGCGCGCGTACCACAACACACAAGTACACCTCATGATTGGATCATGTGCAGCACGCGTAGGAAGGGCGGAGCATGCGTAGAAAGGGGAGGGGCATGTGGCATGTCCGCATGCATGTGCACGTGCACAACGTACATGTAGATGCAACACGTTGGGTACCTACGCATGGCAGAGCATGCCGTAGTGACAGCATAGCACACTGAGTAAAACTACATACCAGAAATGAAAGATGTGTGGCACCAAATACGGAACAGGACACAGCACCCGCGGATGTAGGGGCAGACAATGAAAAGGTCCAAACATACAGAACGTAAAGCGCACAGGTGTGTAATGGAATAGAGTGCATACGAACGCGTGTTATGCTCAACACGCACATTGCGCATGTGCATACCATAGAGCAACACTGAAGGGGGGGAAGGGCCCATATAGCATGTCATGACACATGCACGAGACGTGACCTACGCCACCCCCTGTAGGCTTAGGAACAGGCGTTGCACAGACTACATGTCAGATGAACCACACACTGCATATTTTAAAAGAGGCACAGCAGGTCAGCAATGGTGGCACACGATGGCACAGAGTGGAGCACCAGAAATGACTGAGAGCGACCCGAGCAGCCACCAGGCAGCAGTGTACCCTACAGAGGAGGAGCCTGAGGGGGCTGAGGCAGGCCCATCCAGCCATAGCCAGGGGGTGCAGCAACAGCGTGGAGGTGTGGCAGGCGCCATCACAGGCTAGTGCCGGATGATGCCAGGAGGAGGGAAGCCCGCTACAACCAAGAGGAGAATGAGCTCCTCCTGGCAGCCATCCTGGAGCACTACGAGGTGCTATTTGGGTGGCTCATCAGCACCACCACCATTATCCAGAGAAATGATGGATGGGAGGAGGTCACGACAGCAGTGGCCATAGCAGGGGGACCCACCCATGATACCGAGAGTATTAGGAAATGCTTCCACGACATCAAGCGCTCTGTCCGGGCTCGTGCCATCATTGAGAGGCACCATGCCCATGCAACAGGAGGGAGTGCACCACACAGAGCCACACTGTTGCTGCTGGGAACAGCAACTGGCCAAAAGACTGGGGCCCAACTACCTCCACGGCCTGCTGCCGGAGCTGGATACAGGTGGGACATTGGAATGTGTTCTAGGGTGTGCCAACACAAAGGGGTTGGGGGAGGCCAGGCACAGATCACAGCCATAGGACCATGCACGGAGAGGGTACTAAGAGGGATAATGTGGCCACCAGTGACAGGTGCAGCAGAGCGGCCATGGGTGATGGTGGCAGTGAAGGCCCATGTGGCATGTCATAGACATCTCACTGGAGACCTGTGACAGTGATACAGCAGCTGAGGGTGGCTGGCACAGGCTGGGAAACAGTGGGATCAGGGGGCCATGGGAAGGTGACATGATGACGGTGCACATGGGTGAGGGTCGGTGGGTGTGAGGCAGTAGGCACAGAGGGGGACAGGCAGGGGCAGGGATTGATGACCACCTATGTGCAGTGGAGCCACACTGGAGGGGGAAGGGGGGCAGCATAGCCCCCGGTGATGCAGGGTGTGTTGGTGATGGTTTCCCCTTGCACCCACGTGTGCAGTTGTGGTGGTGGTGGTATGGCTGTGATGTGTGATGGCAAACAATGGGGTGGGTGTCCTGAGGTGGGTAGGGCAGGGGGCAAGGGGGATATGAGGGCAGTCCCAGATTCTGGACACAGGGCAGGCCACCGTTCAGGGGGTGGCATGGGTAGGGTGGCTGGTGTGGCAAGGCCAGACCCATGTGGCACACATGCATCCATGCACCTGTGCTGCACAGCCACCCAATGTGGAATGCCGGTTGTACCGACATAGCCCCACACTGCCACAGGGCATGCACCCCTGCTCACAGATCCCTGCCACCACAGGGCATACCTGTCCCAGGCAATCATGGCTTACCAACCCAAGCAGTACTCCAGCAGTCACAGCAGTGCACATGGCCTGTATCCAGTTGCACCCATACACATCCACCAGTGAGGCACCGCTGACACTGGGGACACATACAACTGACGGTGCACCACACGACCCTGCCCCGGAACAGTCCCTGGCCACATATACACAGCTGGGGATGGCCCCAATTGCCCCATGTATCCCGTGGCCCACCCCACACCATGATGGGACAGGTACATGTAAGTGGCTGGCCAGGCACGGCACAACTGAGCTGTGTACCCTCACCCCCCACAGGTGACATACATGCCATGGAGGCAGCTGTGGAGGTGGAGCCCCCTGGGCCCGGACCATGTCCACTGTCTGAGGTGGGCATGGATGTGGAGGTGCCCAAGGAGGACAAGGCAGCGCTGGAGGCGGAGGGGGATGCAGCAGTATACCACCTCTCAGAGGACGGTGCAGCAGAAGACAAGGCAGGTGACAGCAATGTCACAGCAGGGGCTGCAGCTGGTGGCACAGCTGGACCACCCATCCCCAGATACAGCACAACGGCCCGCATAGGCAGCCATCCACCAGGTCATCGGGGAGACGTGTTCCCACTCCAAGGCAGCACATGAGGATGCAGAGGGTGAGTGACTGATCCATATGGCCAGCCATTTCATGTGTACAGGTGGAATGTGCAACCCATGTCTCGCGGCTTCCACCGTGTCTCACCCAAAGGCATACAGATGGAATTGCGTGAGATGGCGGCGGGACAGGACCATCTGTGGTGTGAGGTGCAACGCGAATAACTGGTGCTGGGCAGCCTCCTCCATGAGGTGTGGACACTGAGCAACACAGCAGGGTCAATGGCAGCCAGCATGGCCAGGATGGTGGCGGTGCACGAGGCCATGTTGACACATACATGGGCCAGCCAGTTGTAGCACCACCAATGGCAGACACAGCACCCACCCCATGTGGTGCTCAGGGATGTGGCAAACGCGGAAGAGGAAGCAGGGGGTATGTAGGTGGGGGGTTCCATTTGCACAATAAATAATGTCATCACAGGTGTATCTTGTAGCCACGTGTCCATGCCGTCAGCTGAATGGCCCATGTCCCTCTGTCACACATGTGGCTGCCCTGGGCACATGTACCTCGCACTTTCATGCTCAGGGTGTCCCCTCCCCTACCAATTCCTGCTGGTCACGACCTGGGCCTCTCCTACCTCCCTGCCACCCCCACACACATGGCCATCACCCAGAATGGCCATATCTGCCCCCATACCCTCCCCTGTGCCTGCCCCCCCAGCCCCCCTGGAACACAGCCCTGTTGTGCACATCCTACCCTCCCCCACCATATCTGTGCCACAACCCACACACAGGTCCCTACCCCGGGTGCCCTGTGACCCGCCCACATGTTTTTGCATCCCCTGCCACTGGCAACATATCCAGGCCATGGCACAGCCCCACCCCCTGGTGCCCAAGTGCCACCTACCGTTGCCTCTGCCACCACCCCCAGCATAATTGTCACCCCTGGGTTCATGCAGGCCCATTCTGTCCCCATGGATAGCCCAGCCAGATGGGGCATCTGTGGCGGCACCACCCCTGTCTGTCTGATCTGCCCCATGCCCACCAGCACCACCGTCGCTACCATACCTGCACGCACCATACTGAGCAGGACTCATGACCATCCTGCAACACCTCCGCTGCTGGCACTCCATGCACATTGCACCCTGCCTACTAGTCTGTCACTGCCCCACAGTCGCCCCACCCACTTCCGTCCTCGCCCTCCACCCCTGCCCCTGCGCCGCTGGCATACAGTACAGCATACGGGTCCCCTGCCGTTGCCCCCTCCCCCTCATGGCCCCCCACCACTCTCTCCACCGACCCCCCACCCCGCTCCTACCCAACAGTGATCCACACCGGGTCGCGGCCCCATCTATGCCCTCTGGGGTCTCTGCTCCCAAACACAGGTCCACCCACACCGCTGACCCTACCCCTGCCCACTGATGTTTGGGCTGTCCCCTGGGCCTGTCCTCAGCAGACATTACCCCCTCACCGCCATGATACCTCCTGGTATCGGTACACCCTGGAGGAGACACAGGGACATGCACACATCTGGCAATCACACCCCACATGCCATGTTGCAAAATGAGACACTGGGACACTTTGACCATGGCAACAGCAGAGGTTTATTTACATTTGGGGAGGTTACAAATGCATGCTGTGTGATTCCAAGGGCCCTGGCCCTGCCGCGCCCTACCCCACCGGTGTTGTCAGCCCTGGAGCACAGGGCGCCAGAGGGCAGGGGTGACGTTGGTCCGGCTGGCACTCACACACCCTGGGTCTGAGCGCATGCGCCGGCGTTTTTTTGAAGTGCGAGCAGTTCCCTCGAAGTGTGAGCAGTCTATAGTGTATTAATTGCACAATGTGAGTAAATGATACATTTGTTTCATCCCTTATTTTTATCATCAATTGAGAGTATTTCTAAAATTGTTTAGTATACTACTATTTGCAAAATAGTAGTAATAAATAGTTCAATGTTTTAATTTTTAATCTTTTCACAAGTTTATGGCCTAAGAGTACCACTGCACATTTTAAATTAGATTACAATATAAATGTTAATAGAAATCAGTTTTATTCGCTTCTTGAATTCAACATTAAAATGTTTTATACTTCAATGTGATTTTTATAGTGAATGAGGACTTGACATGATCAGTGTAAAAATAAACGTATGATATATAAACAACGTGGGCCTTGAATCTACACACATTTATGCGCTCTCGGTCATACCATCACTGCACGTTTTAAATGTTAATAGAAATCAGTTTTATTCGCTTCTTGAGTTCAACATTAAAATGTTTTATTCTTTAATGTGATTTTTACAGTGAACGATTTCTTGACGCGATCGGTGCAAATATAAATGCATGATATATAAACAATGTGGGACTTGAATCTACACATATTTATGTGCTCTCGGTCATACGGGCATTATTTCAGTCTGCTTTTTCAACAATCCATCAGTACGGGGTTTTGAGGTTTGTTGTAATATTTTAAATTTACTTCAAGATATTGGTGCTATAAAGTACAGTTAGGGAATTTATACATTTTAATTAATTTATTCATGAACGATCCTCATGTCAAAGGGGATGAATACATATAACATATACATACATGTGTATAATAGGAATAATTTATTCTTTTATACTACATCGGGCAGCTTTTACAGCTCCAAATCACATTACACAGTTCACTATATTCCACCGATTCCAGTATTTGTGTTGTTTTTAAAACTTTTATTACATTTATAATATAATTTTTTAAATGATATAAGTAACTTCCTCCTCCCCCCCCCCCTTTTTTAGAAACATAAAAATGTTATGGTTTTCCAACCACGGTATACATATTCATATATATATATGTCTTCTTCTTTTTTGTCTCCATAAAAGACATAGAAGGTAATAAAAGTACAAGAGCACACAGAGGTATGTTCTTTATAGTTTTCAATAGTTTTTATGCTTGTTACAGCTTATATTTATGTTTTATTTTTATGTCCATATTTGTGGCATGTTGATTTTTAGGTTTCATATTTACTTATCATTTATATATTTATTTATATTATTTATGTATTTATTCATAAATTGGTTCTGAATTCTAATATAGTTTAGGTGTTTGAATATAGTTTTATGATTATATATGATATTAATAAGTTTCTGGTATCACTTATCATTTTGAGGTTTAATTAGTGTGTGGTGTTTGTGCTTTAGCGTTGGACTGCATCCTGGGGGTAGGGCAGAGCTATGTAACTGCAACAGGAGCCACCACTGTACCACCGGGATGGATAACACACCTCTATGTTGAGGCCTGGAGCATCCTGGGGGTAGGGCAGAGCTATGTAACTGCAACAGGAGCCACCACCGTAACACCAGGATGGATAACAGTCCTCTATAGGGAGGCCTGGAGCATCCTGGGGGTAGGGCAGAGCTATGTAACTGTAACAGGAGCCAAGACCATAACATCAGGATGGATAACACACCTCTATGTTGAGGCCTGGAGCATCCTGAGGGTAGGACAGAGCTATGTAACTGCAACAGGAGTCAAGACCATAACACCAGGATGGATAACACACCTCTATGTTGAGGCCTGGAGCATCCTGGGGATAGGGCAGAGCTATGTAACTGTAACAAGAGCCACCACCGTAACCCCAGGATGGATAACACTCCTCTATAGGGAGGCCTGGAGCATCCTGGGGATAGGGAAGGGCTATGGAACTGCAACAGAAGCCAAGACCATAACACCAGGATGGATAAAACACCTCTATGTTGAGGCCTGGAGCATCCTGGGGATAGGGAAGGGCTATTGAACTGCAACAGGAGCCAAGACCATAACACCAGGATGGGTGACACTCCTCTATAAGGAGGCCTGGAGCATCCTGGGGGTGGTGCAGGGCTATGGAACTGCAACAGGAGCCAAGACCATAACACCAGGATGGGTGACACTCCTCTATAGGGAGGCCTGGAGCATCCTGGGGGTAGGGCAGAGCTATGTAACTGCAACAGGAGCCAAAACCATAACACCAGGATGTATAACACACCTCTATAAGGAGGCCTGGAACATCCTGGGGTAGGGCAGACCTGCAAGCATCAGCTGTGCATACTACATTGCTCCTGGTTTTACCCCAAAGAAATGTCCTTTCCACTTGTTGTGCGTGTTTGATATTTGATGTGGTTGCTGGCTACTGTGTTGCACTCCTTGCTTGGTGTAACTGTCCCCATGCACTTACCTCACGTGGGTAGTCTGTGACCATATTGTAGCACCTTGTGAGGTGCACCCAGGCCCTCCTCACCCTGCTGAGGTTCTGCCGGCGGGAGGAGCCGGGGAACAGGCACCCTGGCGGCTGCAGATCTGCTCCGCAAGCAGATATAGGTCCGCATGGGAAAATGCAGGCTTTCTGGATCTGGCAGCCATCTTGTATGCCTCATGTGGTCAGTTCACCCGTGATGCACTGGAAGCACGCATGAGCAGTGCAGGTGCTGCTACGTGCCTTGTCACACGCCTCCCTTGCTCAGGTTTTGTGTTATTTCCTGGTGTGCTGTGCCATATTCCTATCTGTTTGGACATGTGATCCCCTCTACTGGGATTTGAACCCACATTACATTGTTATAAGACATATTTCCTCCCACTGCGCTACACACACACCATTATGCTGCTCTGTCAGACCATGATCTTGTGGGCATTGCGGCTTAATGTCACAGCGTGTCAGGCTTATCATGCATGCTTTAGGCATACTTTGGTTACAGTGCCTTGCAGCATGCCTTGCAGCGTGTCTTGCCCTCGATACACTACCAAGCGCGTCATGGCCTCGATACACTACCAAGCGCGTCATGCCCTCGATACACTACCAAGCGCGTCTCCATAGGGCATAGGCATGTCATACGGCACCCTGACCCATGCTCCTGGACATGGCATCTTCTAGGGCTCTTGTGGTTTCTTCGCTGTACATGGTGTCTTAGTATGCGCCTTGGTGGCTGCCATATTGTACGGCACCGTATTGCTTCCTAGGTACTTTGTGAGGTGCCATACAGGGCACCTTCTCTGGGTCTCAAGGCATGGCATGTGACTAGGCACCCCTGGACAGGTCACCTTTGGGGGAACTCTGGGATATGACGCTAATGGTTACAGTGTCCTGACAAGGGTAGGGTGCCCTCGGTTAGTGTGCCCTATGAGCTGCAAGGTGCCTCAGCTTGACATGCATCACCTAGGGGCATTGGGACAGCTGTCACCCTGTCACTGGGTGGCCACGGGGGGTAGCACTGCATAGGTGACTGACAGGAGGGGCTGCAGGTGCCATATCTGCAGTCAGCCCATGTTGCTGTCAGTATGGTAGACCAACATGTTGTGGGCAACTGTTCCACAGCACAGGGCTCTGTCAATGTGACATGCTTGTGTGACAGTGGGTGGCAATTGATGGGTGCACGTATCTTCCAGTGAGGGCGGTGGTGGCAACATAGTTGAAATGGTGGGTCGACAGCAGGGTGATGGTATCATGCAGATCGGGCACAGGCGGGGACGCACACAGAGGCACAATGCAGGACAGGGTACTGGCACATGCTATGGGGTGGCAGTCTGCACAGGCAGACAGGACTATGTACAGTTAACACACGCAGATGGATGGGCAGCGGGACTGTGTTTCAACTGTGGCATAGCTGTTGGGGGCTGGCAGTCCTGATCCACGAGGGTACAACTATTGGTGGCAATGCAAATTATACTGGTCGCTACAGCATGAGAGGAGGTAACAATGGTGAATCCGACCCATGACCACTGTTTGTAGCCTCATTGTACTGGCCAGAGTTCTTTTCCTCTCTGCCCTTTTGGACTAGCTGGGTAAAGGGGGACTGCAGTTCAGCGCACAGCCATCAGCTGTGTGCACAAGGATAGGGTAGCTGCACCAGCACCCATGATGCATTGCACATGCAGAACAGCACTATACATCTGATCTCCACATGGTGTCTGCACCTCTCTGTTTCCCCAGCTTGGTGTACCAGCCTGCCAGGGTGTGATACTGCCACAGAGTAGCTACAGACCCTGCCATTTGGCAGGTTCTGTGTTCACCCTGATGGTACAGGTGGGCGCACAGTACTGGGTATGCAGTACACATACTGCCAAAGGAAAGTCCTGCTACACATCCCCATCCCTACCAGTGGGTGACAGGTGTTCGTAACAGTGCATCTGAGAGTGGTTCTGTGCCCATCTGTGTTCTACAATCACATGTGGTCTGCTGGCACCAGACCTCAACCATGTCACTTCATTCACAGTGCTAGGATCTGGCTGCCATGGACACCTGTTAGTTGAGGGGTGGGTTTGGATCACATGGGGGCTATGTAGCAGTTTCCCCACCAGTCAGAGTGGTCTATACTATGTGTTCCCAAGAACCCTCTCTCACTCATATTGTCAGAGCAGCCATGGAGTTACAGGTGCCTGGGGATTGGATGTGGCACCAGTGACCTTTGTTCATAATGATGATAGACAGCCTTCAAGGGCTAGTGCACAGGGTCTATACATGTGACTGCAGCAGTGGCAGACCAGGCATGATGTGGTGGTGGGCCTGTGCATCCTCCCTGGACACATACCACCATCTGGTATTTACCAACAAACAGCCCTTTTGGACTGCACCTACAGCAGCATACAAGGTGTTCCTACCATGCAAAAACTAGCTGCAGACAATCCACTTGCCAGTCCCTAGTGCAGGCTCACAGAGAACACACCTGTACACCCCAGACATGGTATGTGGAACACATACACCAGGCAGGCATGTTAGCGACTGGAACCCAGAACTGGGATCACACATGCATCACTAGTGATAGATGGCATAGAGCAGTGTGGGGGGACCTAGACATACTATGGTCACTGAACAATCAGGGTGGATTGGCCTCACAGCATTACATACTTTGGCCCCCGTGTCCATGCAGGTTGTGTTTTGCCACTACAGTGACAGAGCCATTGCCCTACTCCCTGTGCAGCTGCCGCCTGCCCAATATGCCCTGTCCTGACCATACCCACAAAACCTTGCAAATTTTAATGCTGTTAACATCGGCACATTGGGGGCCCAGGACAGGGTGGGCAGCCACAATACAATGGATAGACATACACCCACACACACTCCTAACGCGTCACTGTGCACTAATAGGAGTGTTTGGCAAACCTGCCCGCCATCCTGCCCTGCTCACAGTGTTGATGTTTCCGGCCTGTGCAGGAGGTGGTGTGGTGCTGGTATGCTACCTGCAGCTCCGTGATGGGGGCCAACAGCCTGATTCTACATGTGGATTTGGATAGTGGAGCCTGGCTGAGTGGGTGTTTATGCCCCTGTTGGCCACTGCCGTGGGAATTGCATGTTTTGATGGTGTATCTACATGGTGGGGTAAAATATTTGGTTGTGCCTGTGGTTGGGACTTGAACCTGCGAACTCTCAATTCCAGGTCACACTGACTGTGTGTGCTGCATCACAGAGTTGCCACAGAGTTACAATGGGCCCTGGGGCTACCTGTATGTCTGCTCAGCCAGACCTTTTCTGGTGTTGTGTTTTATCTACATAGTGGGATCAATTATCATGGTGTACCTTTACTTCTCCTCAGCCACACCATTTCTGGTTTTCTGTTCTATCTATGTGGTGGGGTATATTATTGGGATGGACATTTCCCTCTCCTCAGCCCGAGCTTTTCTGTTATTCTGGTCTCTGTACATGGTGGGGAAAAATTAGTGGAATGTACCTTTCCTTCTCATCAGCAGGACCTCCTCTGGTTTCTGAGTCATCTACATAGTGGGGTAAAATATTTGGATGTGCTGTGCTGGGCCTGCAGCTGGGAACTGAACCTGTGAACCACTGCTTAGGGACACACTGGCTGTGTATATTGCGCTACAGTGTTGCCACAGGGTCACATTGGTCCCCTGGGCTAGCTGTATGTCTCCTCAGACAGAACTTTTATATTGCACTGCACACCACATACTGGTGCAGGGCATGGCCTGTGGCCACTGCAGGCATGTGCCACTGCCCCCTCCAGCACGGACACCCCCCTCTCTGTCATGCTGACATGTGCATATGTTGTTGGTGCACCATCACAGGTCATACACTGCATGGGTAGGCGGGTGCCTGGTGTGGGGTGTCAGGGGGGAGGGGCATACATGGCCTTCCGCACGCCTCCCACCCCCATCACAGTCTAACAACATTTTGCACCTTCCACATGGAAGACTGGTGGCTGGGAGGGTGTCCGGTGTGTGCCCTGGCAACTATTGGCTAGGGTGATCAGGCTATTTGTGGTTTGTGTTTTGCTTTGGTCAGCGGCTATCTCGCTAATTTCTCATGTCTATGTTCCTATGTGTCACCTAGGCTTCCGCCTGGTCATCCCTGTGCCCCAGCTGCCCCCACTACATGCCCTACCTGAAGCACCCTATGCCCCATTCGCACTGTCACCATAGTGGCCTTTCATACTTGTCCGATATGCTCTTGGTGCAAATGTATCACTACTATCACTTTTCTGGGGCTCCTTGGCTATGCTGTACATTGCTGACACAGAACTGGTTTCTCTCTCTTGCAAATATGTTCTAATGCCAGGTTTTCAATTGCGTTAGGATTCAGTCCTTCATTTCTCCACGTTATTGTGAAAGGGGCCTCTCCCAGCCCATTGACCCCTTCACTCCGCCCTCTCTCCACCCTTTTCTGGACTTACCGCGGCCGGGAAGTTAAGGCACGTTATGTAACATTAAGGCGCCTTAATGTTACAGAATGTAACGTTAAGGCGCCTTAATGTTACAGAATGTAACGTTAAGGCGCCTTAATGTTACAGAATGTAACGCTAAGGCACCTTAACATTACATAATGCGCCTTAATGTAGCCATTGCTACATTACCGCAGTTTAGTAAACATACCCCTTAATGTAAAGAAGACAAAGACCATTACAACTGGCATAATCAACAGGTTCATCGTTGAAAGAGAAGAAATTTAAATCATGAACAACTTTAACCTACTTGGATCAAGTATCAATAAAGAAGCAACAAGCAGTCAAGAAATCAGACGACGCATTGCTCTTGGCAGAATGCTATGAAAGACCTAGATAAGATTCTCAAGAGCAGAGATGTCTCTCTCCATACAAAGATTCGACTTGTTCAAGCCATGGTATTTGCAATAACATCATATGGATGTGAAAGCTGGACAGTGAAAAAGATAGACAGGAATGAAATTGATGCCTTTGAATTATGGTGCTGGCGGCGAATACTGTGTATACCATGGACTGCCCGAAGAACAAACCAGTCGGTACTAGAGAAGATCAAACCTAATCTTTCTTTAGAAGCTCAGATGACAAGACTTCGACTTTCTTACTTTGGACACATCATGCGAAGAGAGAGATCATTAAAGAAAGACATCATGCTTGGCAAGATAGAAGGTCAACGCCAAAGAGGAAGGCCAGCAATGAGATGGATCGATACAATAACAGCAGCTATGAGTACCAGTCTGTCAACAATGAGCCCCCTGACTTAAGACAATTTAGGATAGCTATCCAGAGGGTCGCCATGAGTCGACTCCTGCTTGACGACACTTAACAACAACAGACTTATTGCTTTCTTCCAAAACAATCTTCTTGATGTCATCCCATAACATAGAGGGAGGAGTGTCTCAGTGGTTGGGACATGTTACCTCAGGCCAGAAGGCCAGGGGTTCAATTCCCACATGGGGGCAAGCAACATCAGGCCAGAGGGACTGGGGTCTCTAGTCCCATGGCCACTCCTTTTGGCCTTGGGCAAGCCACTCAACCCTCCATTGCCTCAGGTACACTTAGATTGTGAGCCCTTCAGGGACAAGGGAATAAAAAGTACATGTTAGTATACATGTAAACCACACTGATTCTAAAGAGCACAGTATAAATAAATAAATAAATAAACTCTTCTGGAACTCTGTCATTTGTATCTAAACAGCAAATCTTGCTTTTTTTCAACTTTAGCATGAGTTTGCATACTAGTAATTGGTGATCTGTACCACAGTTAGCTCCAGGTTTTGCCTTTGTGGATGTTATCGAGATTTTCCATCGTTATCTTCCACAGATGTAGTCAATTTGATTTCTTTACAATCCATTGGGTGAAGTCCACATGTACAGTCAGCACTTGTATTGCTGGAAGAAGGTGTTTGAGATGAATAGATATTTGATCTTTCAGAATTCTATCAGTCTTTTTCCAGCTTTGTTTCTGTTGCCAAGTCTATATTTTCCAACCACTTTGCCTTCTTCTTTGTTGCCAACTTTTGCATTCCAGTCACCCATGACTATCAGGATATCCTGTTTGCATGTTCTGTCAATTTCAGCTTGTACTTGTTCATAGAACTCAACAATACCTTCCTCTTTTGCAGCCGTTGTTTGGACATATACCTTAATTATAGTTGTGTTGATGGGCTTTCCTTGTAGATGAATAGAAATTAAGCAATCACTGACTGCATTGTATTTCATTACCATTCTTGTCTTTCATTTCCAGAATATTTAACCATATGCTCATCAGATGCAAAGTGCCCAAAGCCAGTCCATTTCAGTTCACTGGCACCCAACAGATCGAGTTGTACACGTTCCATTTCATTCTTGACCACATCCTACTTCCCTTGGCTCATGCTTCATAAGTTCCATGTCCCAATATGTAAGATATCTTTGCAACTTCTGACTTTCTTTTCATGCTCAGCTACATCAGCAGATACAACCACATCATAAATTCTGGCTTTACTCTGAGAAGTCTTCAGCTCATCCCCAGTAGCCATTTGAGTGCCTTCCAACCTGGGGGTCTCATCTTCCAGCACTACAGTGCAATTTGTTTTGTGACTATCCATTGGGTTTTCAATGCAAGATACAGAAGTAGATTTGCCAATCCTTTCTTCCGTGCAGTTAATTCCAGTGTTGTTGCATTTTTCAGAGAAATATGTTCCTCCACTTACAATGATGTCCCACTCTGCTGCTGCCAAGATGGGTTATTTGTCTTAGTCTGACATCTCAGCTGAGATCTGTCTATCTTGAGAGACCCTGCCAGTAGCTAAGCTACTGATAGCTTAGCTCTCAGCATCACTGATGCATACAAGCTGTCATAGCACAAGCAGCTATATTTTATACCATAAAATGAGCTATAAGAAACTGATGTACATTTTGGAAACTCCTACAGTAGGTATTTGTGACCTTGTCTGGCTATTGTCAGAGACAGAATGATGGGCTCGATGGCTCTTGACCTGATTCGCAAATTCATGTATGTTCTGGAATGTATGTATCATTAATTCTATGTGGAACTTCTTGTTTTTGTGATGTTCTAATTTTAAAACATCTTTTTTTTTTTTTTTTGCTTTCTGTTTCTGTCTGGTTTTAAGATAGACTTCAGGCTGAAGGGCAATATAGCTTCCATTGACACAGTGACTGACTTGAACACATGTGCTATTCTTTTTTCTCCTTGCTTCTTCTCCCTTTAGAATAAAAACAGTTTAAACATCCCATGGGAAAGACTGCATCATGTGAAAAGTGGGAGAAAGAGGCATGGAGAGCAAACAATTTTATAACCAAGGCCACACTGTTGGAGCCATATCTGCCCACAAAAGCAAGCAGTGGAGTGGGGAGTGGAGTAGAGGAGCAGCAGCCTAGTGGTTAGAACACCAGGTTGGAATCAGGGAAGCCAGGATTTAAATCTCACTGCTACCCTTTGTGTAGTGAGCAAGCCACTTAACTCTCCATTAACTCAGGTACACACTTAGAAGCACATTTAATAAAGTGCACTACCAAGTAGTGCAGGGTTCAGCATGTACCAAGTATGCAGTGGTAAAATGTACTGTGTGCTAAAAATGTAGCTAAACTAAATATCCCATGCTACCTGAGTATCATGCACTGGGGCAGAAACTGGATGGTTTGAGGTGAGGTGTGCACATCATGGGTAGTTGGGCATCTTTGACATGCTCTCACAGGTAATGTTGCACTTAGTGGAAGTTCACCTAACCACCAATTCAATGGATGGTGTTAAGTGCACCTGTGCTAATCATGCCAAATGGATTGAGCATTGGGGTGTCCCAAAACACATGCTAGCAACATGAGGGCATGCTGGGCACCTTCCATTTTATAGCACAGGTGAAGCGCAATCTCCACACTCATTTTTGGAGCCAAACATATGCTACTGGTGTGAATCTTAGTAAACATGTTCATTAGATTATAAGCCCTCTGGGCACAGGGAAATAACTTTCATACCTGAATGTAACTCGCCTTGGTCTATTACTGGAAAAGCATGACCTAAATGAAATAAATAAGGTGTCATTATTGAAATGAACACAATTCCCTTCTGCTAGCAGCTGGGTGCACAACTGATTGGAGTGGAGAAGTAGTCTAGTGGTTAGAGAGGGAACCAGAAAGACCAGGTTTTGAATCCCACTAACAATCCTTGTGGCTTTGGACAAATCACTCAATTCTCCATTCCCTAGGGTACAAATTTAAATTGCAAGCCTTCCAGGAAGAGGAAAATACCAATTGTACTTGAAAGTAATTTGACTTGAACTACTACTGGAATGGTGTGAGCTAAATACCGACAAGCACTTCTTTTTAAGACAGTACCCAAATACCAACAGTACCAGAATATAACTCACTTTGAGCTATTCTTGAAAAAGGTGTAAACTTCAAATTACATTAAAATAATGCCTCATCCCCGGGAACACATTTTTTAAAGGAAATGGAGATTAACATGATCACGAAGACCAGAGATAATCCTGGTAAATTCAGTAGAAATTGAAAGAAAAAATAAATGGAGGTGCAGACTGATGCAGAGCCAGAATATCAGTAGGCAGTGAATCAATGTCTGAGAACAAATTGAGATTAAACCTAGCATGCCATGGTCCCAGCTGACCCCAGCAAGCTTAATAGAATGTCTACCAAGTCAGGGAGTGGTGCGCGACATCACCAGATCATGATGTATCCACATAAAGGAGGGCACCTCAAAGTAACGACAACGTATGTTGGTGCTTCAACCAAAGAACATGATGTTCCGACTATGCAGCTGCTCATTCAGTCAAACAAAGTGAATCCTCCCCCCACCCCTAGGAAAACAGCCACTCTTTCCAAAAGAGCAACAATTATGTTCAACCCCTGTCAAAATAGGAGCTGTGCACATTTGGGAAGCACAAATATTACTATGAGGATTCACCTTAGGATTCATTGCGCTTTTCACCAGAACATTAAATGACCACATCAGCACAACTGCACATCTATTTTTTGTTTAGTAGACACTACCAAGTTAAAGAAAAAAATGAGAATTCATTGGGATGCTTAGCAGATCCCTTCACAGCAGAGTCATTCCCTGAAAGATATATATCACTACTTAACAGCCATACCTAAAAATAGCCAGGCAAGTACAGGCTCTCTCTTAACCTCTCTTACACTGAGAAAACCTCAGTGAAGTATTTCATTGCCTAAAAGAAATGTGCAGTGCAGTATGCCTCATTTGAGAAGGCAATGGACATGGTCAAAATAGTGGGACAGAATACCCTATTAGCCAATTACTTTTTATTCAGATTATTACCCATAACAACATAAGAACATATGTAAAATCATGCTGAGTCACACTAAAGTCTATCGAGCCCAGTATCCTTTTTCCAACAGTGGTCCATGTGGACCACAAGTACCCAGCAGACCCTCAAAATAGATGCACTTCTCATACTTCTACCCACAATGATCTCCATTATTAGGATTCACATATAAAGGTGAATTTATTTTGACAAATGCATGCCATGGACTGTGCTTAATATTCAGAATCTTCAGCTTGTTTCTGCACTGGGTGGGCAATAGGTGGTACCTATTCTACACTTAGGCTGGGAATATCCAGAGGCTGAAGCCACTGTTCAAGAAGAGAAGAGGAGGAAAAGGATTGGGAAGAATCAATGTCACTGTAATATGCAGCTGAAACAGTAACAATTTGGAGAACTTGTGGACAATATCTCTCCGTTTATTATTAACTCTTACTACAGCTTTATTACTCTTTGTTTCTTGAGTTATCAAGCTAATTCTTTTATGGGCTTGTCCAAGTTTTAAAAACACTGATAGCTTGTCAGAACTCTATTAGCATTAATTTCATGGTTTCATTTTAATAAACTATACAAGAGGTCTGGATCATTTGAATTTTTATGCAATGTCTCTAATTCCAGAAATCTTCAATCAATTGATTTGACTTAGCTTGCCTTTGTCACATTGCAGTAGCTACTTGGAAAATAAAACTACCTCTCATGACTTCTTTAACAGCATTCTAGAAAGTATATGAATCTGCTTCCACATAGAGTTGCAATCAAGATTGTCCAGGATTCTAGCAACCCCTTCACAAAAGATGGGTCATCTAACCAATGTCAAATTAATAGAAACATAGAAACATAGAAATATGACGACAGAAAAAGACCACATGGCCTATCTAGTCTGTCCTTCCATAACAACTACAGCAGTCCACTTTTTGCCTTTAGAGATCCTCTGTGTTGGTCCCATGCTTTCTTGAATTCAGTTACTGTCCTCATCTCTACCACCTCCACTGGGAGACTATTCCACGGATCCACTACTCTTTCCGTAAAGAAATATTTCCGCATATCACTCCTGAATCTATCTCCCTTCACCCTCATCCCATGTCCCCTCGTAGCAGAACTTGCTTTCAATTGAAAGAGGCTCTCTCCCTGAACATTTATGCCACGGAGGTATTTAAACATCTCAATCAGGGGGGGCGGAGCCTGATGTCCAGCGGGTAAGACGCTTCGCGCTGAAGCTCCCGAGAGGCCTACTCAGAATCCTGACTTAATACCTACATAAACTTCATATTCTGCTCTGAACTTACCGGGGTACCTCGGGGGGGATGGCGGCCCATAAACCAGCGCGCTTGGACTTCGGGTCTCCTTCTTCTTCACACGGAAAACGCTCCAAAACAGAGGTGTCTTCCCCACAGAAGATGGTTCCACTTCGGGAAAACCCCGAAATGCACCAGGAGATCTTAGAGGAAATACGCGGCGTGAAGGAACTGGTGCAGTCCAACGGAGAAGCGCTTCGAGCCATGCGAGAAGACTTCGGTGTGCTCCAGGACCGACTTGAAAGTCTTTCATTACGGCAGGACAACATGGCGGGGGTCCTCGACTCGCACGCGGTGCGCCTGGTCAAACTGGACAAGGCTGAGCGCCAGATACAGAATCTTCAAAAAGAGTTAGAAGATAGCAATAATCGAGCCCGTCGCAACAATGTGAGGCTCATTGGCATACCGGAGGGGGCGGAAGCGGGAGATATAAGAGAATTCCTGCTCAAAACTCTTCCCTCCTTGCTGAAGATCACTTTTCACAGAGATCTGGAAATTGATCGAGCACATCGTGTTCCTACCCATATGGCGCTCAATCGAACGACCCCCCGGCCTATTATCTTTCGATTACTACGATTCCAACAAGTGGAACAAATTCTAAATGCTGCCCGGGCGAATCATCATCTGGAGTTTGAAAGTCATAGAGTCTCCTTCTTCCCTGACTTGGCAAAGCCCACAGTTGACCGTCGGAAGAGGCTCCTTGCTTTTCGCCCTCGTCTTCAACAGCTACAGGCTCGCTTTGGCCTGTTGTATCCAGCGAAGCTCCGAGTGACTCTCCACAACCAAACTAGGACATTCGAAGATCCTGATCTACTATCAACATTTTTAGACTCCAAAGAAGCAGAGCAGATGCGCTAATCCAACAACTTGGACTTATTATCCGCCGGCTCTGTCCGCCATTTTGAAGGGCCCGACGCGGTGGTCATGGCCCAGCACAGAGACTGCCTGGACTTTTCTTTCTCTCTCTATCTGACTTTCTTGGTCTCCCATCCCTCCATGATGTGTGCCTCGGTTGGATTCGGAGCACGCACAGTTATACAGGTTATATGTTTTCAATTGCGGCCTTCTCTGGGGTTTCTCCCCGCAGACACATGGTCGCCAGTAATTTTCGGGGTTTTGCTTCTTCTCTACCGCACAGTGGTTCTTCTTCTTTAATGTGGGGCGCTTCATTGTATTACATTAGCTTATTTTCTATCATGTCATATGTACAGCTAGATACAGTTAATTTGAGGGACATTGTGAAACTATGTGTGTTATCATGCTCAGAATTTTTAACCTTTTTGAATGGCCTTATGTAAGATCTTATCACTTAACGTAAAAGGCATCAATAGCCCAATCAAAAGAAAGAAAATCCTTAGCTATCTTAACCATGAGCATGCTGATTTAGTGTTTCTTCAGGAAACGCATCTGAACTCCGCTGAAACACTGAAACTCAATGCTAAGCCTTACATGGTGGCTGCCTATTCTCCCGCCGTTTCCAAACGGTGTGGGGTAGCCATTTTGGTTAAGAAGTCTTTGCAAGCTACTGTACTGGATACTAGCTCTGATAAGGAGGGTAGATGGGCCCGTGCACACCTTAAGGTTGGAGATAGTGAATTCACGTGTATTTGTATTTATGCCCCGAATGTGGATAACCCTGCTTACTTTGCAAGTATTGCGCAGTTGGCACAGGCCTCTGCCAATACTCCATTAATACTTGGTGGCGATTTCAACCAAGTGCTAGACCCTTTGATAGATAGACAACCGCCTAGAACGAGTAGTCCACCCAAGAGTCTTGCTACCCTTACAGCTCTGATGCAAGATCTTGCGCTAGTAGATATATGGAGGCTGCTTCACCCCTCCGACTTAGAATTCACCTTTTTTTCTGCCCCCCATCACTCACAATCTAGAATAGATTTCTTTCTCATTTCCAAAGCACTGATTTCTCAAGTGGACACGGCTAGGACTCATCCTCTCCATATTTCAGATCATGCTGCTATATCTTTTTCATTACATGTCACTACGCGAGATGATCCTCCCCGAGCTTGGTTTTTTGATAGATCCCTACTAGATCAAAAAGATTTTCAGGTCGAAATAAAGGCCGCTATCCAAGATTATTTTCATTTTAACTCACCCCATGACACAGCGAGCTGGGCTTGGTGGGAGGGTTTTAAGGCATCTATCCGTGCAACTATAACCAGTTATCAAATTCGACAGGGGAAACAAAGAAAGCAACACTTACTGATTCTAGAGCAACAGATACAAGCTGGGGAGCGCCTCCTCACGTCCCGTACTGACCCCTGTATTTTACTCCGTTTACAACGCCTTCGTTTTCAATACAATCAGCTTTTGTATACTGCTGCTGCTAAAAATATTGAATCACAACAAGGGATATATTACCGGGAAAATAACCGCGCTGGCAAATTGTTAGCTAATGCCCTGAAGGGTCAAAAAGAAGCCAAGCGTGTTACCGCTCTTCGTAATCCGTCGGGGGGGGGGGGGGGGCTTGGTCACTAAAGATACAGAAATCTTAGAACTCTTTCGTGAATTTTATACTCGGCTTTATCAATCTGAATGTGATTTTGAGCCAGAAGTATTTGAACGATTACTCTCAGGGGTACAACGACCGACCCTATCTGACGAAGATAGAGAGGCCATGGACAAACCATTCACTTTATCAGAAATTCATTCTGCTATCAAAAGATGTGCCACAGGTCGAGCTGCAGGCCCGGACGGTCTCCCTGCTGAATTCTACAAAACCTTTAACGCTGACTTAGCTCCAGTTTTGAAACTTTATTTTTCTGCTCTGGCCGAGGAGGGATCTCCTTCTGGGTCCTTTTCAATGGCAAATGTAGTAGTTTTTGAGAAAGAGGGGAGAGATCCGCAACTAGCAGCTAATTATCGTCCAATTTCCCTCCTAAACGCGGACTATAAAATCTTTGCCACCATTCTCTCCACCCGGCTCTCTGATAGGATGTCTACTTTAATACACCCAGATCAATGCGGTTTCATTCCCGGTAGATCAACTGCTGACAATGCTCGGACTCTATGTCATGTACTGACTACCGCAGTTAATCTTGATCGACCATTGGTTGGCCTCTCACTTGATGCTGAGAAGGCCTTTGATCGCTTAGAATGGCCCTTCCTGTTTGCAACTCTCCGCTGGTACGGATTCGGAGAAGGTTTTCTCCGTTGTCTCCGCACCATGTATGCACAGCCTACAGCCAGTATCTGTGCTAATGCTTTAAAGTCTCAGCCATTTCCCCTTCAACGCGGTACCCGCCAGGGATGCCCACTGTCTCCACTTCTTTTCGATCTTGCACTTGAACCCTTAGCTTTACTAATCCGGCAATCGGAGGAGATTCATGGAGTCCCCTTCTCTCATAGGGAAATCAAAATTTCAGCATATGCCGATGACCTTATGCTCTTTGTCTCTCTAGACTCAGTGCCGGCTGTCCTAGAGCAAATTGGTAAATATTCACAACTTTCGGGTTATAAGATAAATTGGACCAAGTCGGTAGCCTTTCCACTAAATCCTCTGATTCATCAGGCAGATATGCAATCCTTTCCCTTTTTATGGCAACCTCGTATGGTCAAATACCTTGGGGTTCACTACTGCTCTCCTTTGGAAGACGCTATCTCCTTCAATGCCAAAGACTTAACCTCTAAAGTCCGGGCGCTTACTCACCGTTGGACTCCTTTAACACTTACTTGGTGGGGTCGCCTAGAAACCATAAAAATGATGATTGTTCCTAAAGTGAATTACATTTTAGAAATGTTGCCCTGTCTCCTACCTCGACGTACATATAAAGATTTAGAGGGCCTTCTGACTAGATACTTATGGCAAAATAAGACACCTAGGATAGCGAAGCATAAATTGCAAGCCGATAAGGAAAATGGGGGTGTCAGATTCCCTGATTTTCTGAAATATCACCACTCTTTTCTTCTCAAGCAAGGCGCTCGTTGGCTGGAAGATCTAGCACCGAGTAGACCTGTGTGGCTAGACATAGAGGAGGACCTTTGCAAACCGATTCCTCTTACTTATCTCCCTGGTATGACTCTCCCACCAGACTCCCACTATCCACCAATGCTTTTAGACACTTTAGCTGCCTTTAATACTCTTATGCAATCTCTAGACTCCCGATTCTGTCCGTTAGACAGACTCCCGCTTTGGTACAATACTCGATTTCAAATACAAAATAAACCGATGGCGTGGAGCCCCTGGTACACTAGGGGCATTTGGATCCCTAACCAGTTGTTCCATGATGGTCGCTGGAAAACTTTTAGCGAATTGCAAATTGAATTTGGTCTCCCAGCGAAACACTACTTTCAGTTGGTGCAACTACAGCATTGTCTTCGGAGTGCTAAGGTGCTCCCGCCATCGGAATCTCATACCCAGGGATTGTCGGAGACTATCCGCTCTATCGGGAGTTCACCGGGTGTAGCATCTAACTTTTACAAAACCTTATGTAATGCTGTAAATAGAGGTACCCCTATAGCGCAGAAAGCATGGGAGCGGGAACTGCATGTAACTTTGACCCCGGAGCAATGGAGCCTCGTCTGGAGTAGAGTGACACGGGTCTCCCGATCCGCCTCACTCACTCAGACACTCTTCTTTCTAGCCCACCGGTGTTTCTATACTCCTGACAGATTAGCCAAATGGAACACCTCCCAGAGCAATAGATGCTGGACATGCCATGCGGCCATTGGTTCACTAACTCATGTTATGTATGAATGTCCCGCACTACAGTATTACTGGCGTCGGGTCTGGGGTCGTATCCAATCTATTTTGCACTTTCAAGAGCCCCTTTCTTGGAGGATAGTGGGACTCCGCTCAGCTGCGGGGATCCCCTCTCTTCCAAAATCGGCTTACTTCCTTTTAGACTTTATGCTGGGCATCGCTATCTCCCTAATTACGAAATACTGGAAAATAGCTCCCAACTGAGCCCCAATGAATGGTGGAATCATGTTTGTCTCTATAGTAAATATGAACAAATACCTCGTATGTTTGCTTCTTCCGTTCAGACCCCCCATCATCTGTCTAAATGGAAGATGCTCAATGACTATGTTCACAATGCTAAATGCTCTCATCTGACTGTTTAAATTTGTATAAATCTCTGTTACGTGATCATTCTGTATCGCAGATACTATTTATGTTCGTTTTGATGTATGATCACTGCTGTTTGGAAGCGCTCACATGCTGATACTGTCGGTTCAGAGAAGAAGCATGGGGGTGGGGGGTAATAGGGTTTGCTTTTTCTTTATTGTATACTTGTTTTGTCTCCTTTGGTGTGTTGTTTCTTTTGTTTGTTGCAAAATGAAAATAAAAGTTTCAAAAAAAAAAAAAACATCTCAATCATATCACCTCTATCCCGCCTTTCCTCTAAGGTGTACATATTAAGATCCTTAAGTCTGTCCTCATATGCTTTATAATGAAGCCCATTAATCATTTTGGTAGCAACCCTCTGCACCGACTCCATCCTGTTCACATCATTTTGAAGGTGCGGTCTCCAGAATTGCACACCATACTCCAAATGAGGTTGCACCAAAGACTTATACAGAGGCATTATCACCTCCTTTTTTCTGCTAGCCATTCCTCTCCGTATGCACCCAAGCATCCTTCTAGCTTTTGCTGTCGCCTTTTCCACCTGTTTAGCTACTTTAAGATCATCAGACAAAACCACGCCTAGGTCCCGCTCTTCTTTAGTGGACAAAAGTACTTCACCTCCTATACTGTATTGCTCCCTTGGATTGCTGCAGCCCAAATGCATGACCTTACATTTTTTAACATTAAATCCCAGCTGCCAAATTCTAGACCATTCTTCAAGCTTAGCTAGATCCCTCCTCATGTTATCTACCCCTTCCTGGGTGTCTACTCTATTGCAGATTTTGGTATCATCCGCAAAGAGGCAAACCTTACCCGACAGCCCTTCCGCTATATCACTAACAAAGATGTTAAAAAGAATCGGACCAAGGACAGATCCCTGGGGCACACCACTGGTAACATCCTTCTCCTCAGAGTGAGCTCCATTTACTTGTAATCTTTGTCGCCTCCCACCCAACCAATTTCTAACCCAAGCAGTAACTTTAGGGTCCATCCCTAGGGTGCTCAGTTTGTTTATAAGTCGCCTGTGAGGAACAGTGTCAAAGGCTTTACGGAAATCTAAATACACCACATCTAGAGCTCTCCCTCGGTCCAACTCCCTGGTCACCCAGTCAAAAAAATCAATCAGATTTGTCTGACAAGACCTGCCTCTGGTGAATCCATGCTGCCTCGGATCCTGTAATCCGCTGGACTCCAGAAACCTCACTATTTTCTCTTTCAGCAGCGTTTCCAATAATTTACTCACCACCGAAGTTAAACTAACCGGCCTGTAGTTTTCAACCACATCCTTACTTCCGCTTTTGTGTAAAGGCACCACATGAGCCTCTCTCCAGTCCTTTGGCACCACTCCTGACTCCAACGAGGCATTGAAAAGGTCAGTCAGTGGAGTTGCTAGAACGTCCCCAAGTTCCCTCAGTATTCTAGGGTGTATCCCATCCGGTCCCATCGCTTTGTCTACTTTAAGTTGAGCTAGTTTCTCACGAACACAGTCTTCTGAAAATAGTTCAAGATGTCCCTCGCTTCTGTTCTTATTTGTGGGTGTTTTCTGAGGTCCTGCTCCTGGTTCTTCATCTGTGAACACAGAACAAAAATATTTGTTAAGCAATTCCGCTTTATCCTTATCAGCTTCTACATATTCCCCCCCTGCACCCTTGAGTCTGACAATACCACTTTTGCTCTTCCTCTTCTCACTAATATATCTGAAAAATGTCTTATCCCCCCATTTTATTGCATTGGCTATTTCCTCCTCCTTTTGAATCTTTGCCTTCTTGACTACTTTGCTAGCTTCTCTAAGTTTTTCCAAATACAGATGCCTGTCTTCTGCTCTCTGTGATCTCTTGTATTTCATGAAGGCCTCCCTCTTTTTCTTCACTTTTTCAGCTACTTCCTTCGAAAACCATAGCGGTCTCCTGTTCCTTTTGCCTTTATTTACCATTTTAACAAAAAGGTTGGTTGCCCTTAAAATACCCCCTTTCAGTTTTGCCCACTGTTTTTCTACATCTCCCAGCTGTTCCCATCCCACTAACGACCCACTAATATAAGAGGGATGACCGTCTAAGTGCTCTAAGGGGACACCAACCAAGACATGATCAGACCAAACATGAGGAGTTTGTACAGTAGTTGTTCTAGAAGAAACCGTGAAATATACCACCCATGAAAATGAGAAATTTACATGTGAATAAAAGGTGTGAAGGCACATTTTAGATAGGAAGTGGAGATCACGATTGAAATATCGAGGCGATGAACAGCCCTGCTAAATGTGGAGCTCTTTCTAAAATTTACATCTGCATGAAGCTGGAGGAACCATTTCAGAAATATACATGTGGAGGCACATTCAGGTTTGCGCATCCCCGGGCCATCCGAATGTCTAGACATCTGGACAACCATGGGATGCACCTGATTCTGCTCCCGCAGGGGCTAGATGTCCCCGCAGAAGCAGAATCACTTCACAGTGGCTAGACATACAGGAGGTGCCCCGATTCAGACACCCCGGACATCCAGTCACTTGCCCAGCTAACTCAGTCAGGTTCTCTCATGGAGCTGCAGTGCCATGACGTTTCATTGCCATGGCATCACGGCTCCATGACGGAGTCATAATCACTGGTGGCATCAGTTGTAGGCCTGTTCCCTGCAGCCCAACCCCCGATCTGGCCTCCAACAGTTGGGGTCGGGCTGCGGGGATCCCCCGGCAACACCTCACCCCATGTTTGGCCCTCTGCGCTGCTGTTCCCCAACGTCCAGGGGGACATATTCCACCTCAGGGGTAGAATAAGGCCGCTGTCTAACTGTATGACCCAGGACATACAGGGCTGGCCTCAGAATCGAGGCTCTCCTCTTGTGCATTTATGCCGCAGAGGTTTGTAACGTCTCTATCATACCACCTCTATCCTGCCTTTCTTCTAAAGTATACATATTAACATCTTTAATTCTGTCCCCATATGGTTTACAATGAAGACCACTGACCATTTTAGTAGCCACCCTCTGCACTAATTCTATCCCGTTTATATCCTTTTGAAGATATGATTTCCAGAATTACACACAATAATCCAAATGAGGTTGCACCAAAAACGTATACAGAGGCACTATCACCTCCTTTTTTCTTTGGCCATTCCTCCCCCTATCACCCAAGCATCCTTCTGGCTTTCACGGTCACCTTTTCTACTTATTTAGTGACTTTAACATCATCAGAAACAATCACACCCAGGCCCCGCTCTTCTTTCAAGGACAGAAGTACTTTGTCCCCTACACTGTACCGCTCCCTTTGATTATTGCAGTCTAAATGCATGACCCTGCATTTTTTAGCATTAAATCTCAGCTGCCAAATTCTTGACCATTCTTCAAGATAAGCTAGATCCCTCCTCATGCTATGTATTTCTTCCTGGGTATCTACTCTATTGCAGATTTCAGTATCATCCGCAAAGAGGCAAGCCTTACCCGACAGCCCTACTGCAATATCACTAACAAAGATGTTAAAAAGAATCAGACTAAGGACAGATTCCTATGGCATACCACTGGTAACATCTTTCTACTAGGAGTGAGCTCCATTTAACTGTACTCTTTGTCACCTCCCACTCATCCAATTTCTAACCCAGTGCTCAATTTATTTATAAGTTGCCTATGCAGAACAGTGTCAAAACTTTACTGAAATCTAAGTATACCACATCTAGAGCTTTACCTCAGTCCAATGCTCTGGTCACCCATTCAAAGAAATTAATTAGATTTTTCTGACAAGACCTGCCTCTGGTAAACCCTTGCTGCCTCCAATCCTGCTATCCATTGGACTCCAGAAACCTCATTATCCTCTGTTTTAGCAGTGTTTCCATTAATTTACTCACCACAGAGGTGAGTAAATTAACTGGCCAGTAGTTCTCAACCTCATCCTCACTTCTGGTTTTTTTTGCATTTCTCCAATCCGCTTGGACCACTCTGTCTCTAAAGAAGCATTAAAAATGTCAGTCTATGGAACCGCTAGAACGTCCCCAACTTCCTTCAATATTTTCAGATGTATCCTATCCATCCCCATTGCTTTGTATATTTTTGGTTTAGCTAGTTCCTTATGAACACAGTCTTCTGAAAACTTTTCAAGATCCCCTTCTCTTTTGATCCTATTTGTGGGTCTTTTGTGAGATTCTGGTCCTGTGAACACTAAAGAAAAATACTTGTCCAGCAATTCCACTTTGGCTATTTCTTCTTCTTTTTGTATCTTTGCTTTCCTGACTACTTTTCTAGTTTCTCTAAGTTTTTCTAAATATTGATGCTGGTCATCCTCTTTTTCTTCATCTTTTTCAGCTATTTCTTTTGAAAACCACAGTGGCCTCAGTTTCCTTTTACATTTATTTACCTTTCTAACAAAAAGATTTGCTGCCCTTAAAATATCCCTTTTCAGTTTTGCCTATTGCTCTTCTACAGCCCCCAGCTGTTCCCATCTCGCTAATTATTCCTTGAGGTATTATCCCATCTTAAAAAACATTCGTTTTCCTAAAGTCAAAGACCCTCACATTTGGATGGACTTTTTCTGCCCTAGTCCTAATGCTGAATCACACCATCTGGTGCTCACTGGATGTGAGATGATCTCCCACTATAACATCAGAAACACTTTCCCCATTGGTAAGCACCAAGTCCAGTATGGCTCCTTCACATATGGCTCTGTTACCAGTTTATGGAATAGTTCTCCCTGTACAGAATCTAGGATGCCCTTACTTCTAGATGACACCATGTCAGGGATGTGCCAACCAACATCCGGCATAATGAAATCATCTGTCAGTAGCACATCTCCTTTCATGGCAATACTATGTATGCCTTCTATTCAATCTCTGTCCAATTCTTCTCCCTATGAAGGAGATTTGTATTTCACACCAATGCAAATGGATTTCCCTTTGCATCTTTTTTTTTTTTTAATTTTTTATTTATGCAATTTTCAATACATAACAAGAAAGGCACAACACCACTTCTTGAAGAAATAGAAAGGCAAACAGAAAATCATCCCATTTAACCGGGATACAAAAGAAATCAGCATTAACATAAAACAAATATTGCCTATTCTCTCCAGCCCCCAAAAAAGGGGGATTCCATAAGTAAATTTACCTAATACAAGAAGAAATTGACATGCAGTCTTAACAAGGGGCTAAGAATCTATGAGCCAGAGGGCCTCTCCTGACTTTTAGCATTGATGAAAGCCAACAACTGGGAGGGCTCAAAAAACACATAAGAAAAAGCTTGGAATTTCACCAAGCATTTGCATGGATGTTTGAGAAAAAACAGCCCCCCCAGTTGCAATACCCCTGACCTGAGCAATAGAAACTCTCTACGTCGCTTCTGCGTTTCTCTTGATAAATCAGGATATATACGAACTGAGAATCCACGGAACTGAAGATTCCGTTTTTGAAAAAACAATTTAAGCAACCATTCCTTATCAGACAATAAGGCAAATGTGATAAGCAGTGTAGATGAAACCTGTGACTCTAAGCCAGAATTTTCTAAAATATCTGTGACATTTAATACATCCCCCTGATTTTGGCTCTCCCCCAATACTCTTGGAGCCGAAGCTCGTTTAGCAGTAGGCAAATAGTAAACTTTAAACCAAAGGGGGTACCAACTCGGGGGAAACCCCCAAAGTCTCCACAAGATATTTTACAAACATGTCTCTAGGAGAAATAGAGGACACTTTGGGAAAATTAATAATTCTCAGGTTATTCGCCCGAGACATATTATCCAAATGCTCAGTTTTTAATTGCAAAGATAGAATGTTCTTCCTGTGTCCATCTGAAAGATCCTCCAAGCTTTCAACTTTACTGGAGACAGTTATATGCTCCGTTTGGAGCGTAGAAACTTTTCCTTCTAATTCAGTCAAACAAACTGCAGATGTAGCTACCTTATTAGCTAAAGAAGAAACTTGTGGAAGAAGTGCCTCACCAAGGGAAATTATCGCGTTCCATATGGATTCCAATGTGAAGTTTTGTGGCTTCTGCAACACAAAGACCTCCCCTGAGCCAGGAAGGGGGTCTAACAGCTCCATCGATGCCGCAGGACGATCACCCCTCACGGAGAGAGACTGCTGCTCCGGCAGCACCTTTCCGAGCACTTCTGTAGATCTTCGGGAGCCCAGATCACCTGAGGGCTCCGACCCAGACGCAGACACAGCCCAACCTGACCCTCGCGAGCACTTCACCAACCCCCCCGCCGAGGGAGAAGAGGAGAGCTCCAGGAAGCCAGAAGGCAAGGGCTGAGTGCGAGTTAACAGAGGTGCAGGGCTCAATACGGGGGAGACAGATGAAAGCGACGCAGACGCCGGGCACTCCGACTCCGCCGAACCTGCTAGCCGCACAGCTCCTCCCAGTCGCTCCGAGTCCCGAGGGGTGCGCAAAAGAAAAGGATCCAAAGGACCCACAACTGAAGGTAAATTAGGCGTAGAGGTACTAATGGGCTGGGAGGGCAACGGCCCAGTTTTCCCTTTACGCTTTCTCCCCATTAAACACACCCGACAGCACAGACTGCATCCGCGGCCATTTTGGAAATCCCCTCCTTCCCTTTGCATCTTTCTAGTTTAACCACAGTGCCTCCTTACTCATTTTTAAGCCCTGTAATTCTATAGCTTTAATATTATTTTTTACATATAGTGTATGACCCACTAGCATGCCCAGAGGCTTAAGAGGGCTTGGGTTGCTTGATGGGGCAGTATTTTGCTGGCTGTTAAGTTCCTATGAAGGCTTTTGCAAAGCCTTCTGGTTCCTGAAGTTTGTACCTTTAGCCAATAAGTGTAGTTGAGGCAGAAGGTAAGGTTTAAACTCAGGCTTTATTCCCCGTCCGGGGCGGATTCAAAACCATGGAACATAAAGGCAAAACAGACCATACGTCTGGTAACACAATTAAAGAAAACACTGTGAACAAAAATCAGCTTTCTTCAGCATTAAATAACAGCACCAGAAAATAACAGAAAAACAGTTCCTTTCACTCACGTGCTTCTTGCACCTGTTTCTTCTTTCAAACAGTTCTGGCTGCTTTAACACAAAGACGTTACACAATCGGGCAAAGTGTACATGCAAGCCATTGCAGTTCCCTCTAAAACATCCTCAGGGAATTCAACCTGCATTTCCTCCTCGTCAGATTGAACTTCTGGCTCCCAAATGCCCTTAAAGTTAAAATGTCTCTGCCGGGGAGTTAAAACATTATCTTCCTCCACTATACTAGTGGCCTGTGGGAAATTACCATATTGCTTGTATTTAGAGTCTTGAGAGCTACAGAGTTCTTTGTAAGAACAGAGAAAGTCAGGGTATTTCAAGTCCCTCTTACTAGGGAGAATACGCCTACCTCTAGGCTCTGCTGCTTCCTGCTTTCTCTGACGAACACAGCTCTGCTCTGACACCCTTTTTCCACGGCGTTTATCTGTCTCCAGCCAATGTGCTTCAGGGTAAAAACTTTCCCCTTCTGCTTTCCTGGAGTTAGACAATTTGTAGCCTCTAACCTTGGCTGTTGGACTGCCTTTTCTATTTGCCTCACAGCAATGCTCCTGAGGATACTGGGAGGCTGTGCACTGCTGTTCCCAACAGCTTCTTTGGAAGTCACCAACCTCGGGTTCCTCGGAGATTCTCCTTGGCTCTGTCCTCACAGCTCTGTGGACACTGCTTTCCAGCTCAGCAGTTCCAGACACTTCCGTTCTTCTCCCACTCAAGAACTCCAACTCCGTTCCTCTCTTTCTACCTGCTGGTAAGTGAGTCTTAAATATATTGCCATTGGTGTTAGCCTGGGCTCCGCCCCCATGCAGGTGCTCTTTATTTTCTAATGGGTTCTGAGCTCCCTCTCTGCTCGGGCGTTCCCTAACACCTTGTGGCTTTGTTTTCCACTGTTGCTCATAGCAACCTTTTCCCATATGTGAAGGTGAGCTGTCAGTTTCCCTTCTGTTTTGCTCACTCTCCCCTACTTCTATGGGTTCTGCTGGTGTTACCTCATGACAAGTGTCACTCCTCCTCTCCTTCTACCTTCCCTGTCCTTCCAGAATAAAGTATAGCCCAATATAATTACTTCCCAGTGATGACTCATAGCAAATCACTGTTGGGAAGGGAACATTCGCTGTTGAGGATCTTATACAAATAGTGTGATATACTCTCTTCAAGCTTAAATTTTTCAGATCATCTTTACCAATAAATGCAATGTATACCTTTGAGTCAATACTGACTCCTGGCGACCCAGCAACTTCTGGGTTTCAGTGTAACCAGAAGTCTGGAGTTCACAGTGACAGAGGAGTGGACTTCCCAAGGAGGAGTGTAGAGGGATTTAAGAGAGGAAAGGAAGTGAGGAATTTCAGAATGAATGCACTTGTACTGAAGGTAAGTAGGAGAAGTTTGAACTGGATGAGGAAATGGATAGGGTGCCAGTGAAGTGACTTGAGAAGAGGGGTTACATGAGCATAGGGACAATAATTGAAGATAAGCCTAAATAATGCAATGTGTGCTGGCAAAATTGTATTTACTCTTGATAAATCTATACTGGCTCTTCCACATGAAGTCATATTTATTCTTATCCTTAAAAATCTTAAAAAATATAGAGGCATGTTTACTAAACCATGCTAATTGTTAGCACAGGCTGTACCAGGTGCTAAAAGCACAGTGCTAACTGTATAGGACACTGCGGTTAAATCCTGTGCTAACTGGTTAGTGTGTGATGGAGCAGGGGCTGGATAGGTTAGAGGCAGAACATGAGTGTTGGTGGCACATTGCAGATAGCGTGGGTGTCACTGGTATGTGCTAACTGTAAATTTAGTTGATAGCGTGTGTGCACTAACCACCTCTTCCAGGGTTGGAGGTAGGAGCACCTGTACACCATTTAGCATGGTAAAGTGTGACTCCAAAATGCTAACAATAGAGGAACATTCAAACAAGCCCACAATAGTCAGAGAATGGTTTCTGTTCTAATTCTTGTTCATTAATGCACGTTAACATTACTCCTTAGTATATGATTTTTTCAGAAAGGTGGTTTACAAGTGTTTTTATAAATAAATATATTGTTTTCTCTCACTTGGTTTGCAGCTTGTCGTGCTGTGAGGGCTTGCGTGTATCAGTGATGCTGAGAGCTAAACTATCGGTAGTTTAACTACTGGCAGGGTCTCCCAAGATGGACAGGTCTCAGCTGAGGTGCCAGACCAAGACAAACCACCCATCTGGGCAGCAGCAGAATGGGACAATGTTGACGGCGGAGGATCACATTTTTGTGACAACGGCAACAACACCAAACTTAAACTGCGCGGAAGAAAGGCCCGGCAATCTACTTCTGTATCTTGCCATGAAAACCCAATGGATAGTTACAACAAAACAAATTGGCAGAATCGAGGCAAAGGGCTTGGACATGCCCCAATTCTGGTCCACTTTTACATATGACTCCCTCCCTGTCTAATCCTCCCAATGCTCCTGCATGGGACCAGGTGCTGTGGCGTCCCATTGCCATGGCACCGGGACACCATACAGGAGCCCCGATCCCCCGCAGACATTAACAGATGCTGTTCCCCACCACCCGACCTCTGAAGGGGCCTGTCAGGGCTTGGTTCGGGCTGTGGGGAAAATCCTGGTGCTCCTCACCTGTTCGGGAGGGTCCTCCATGGCTAGCTGCCAAAGTCTTTCTCTTCCAGCCCAGACATACAAGGCCATGACCGTAATCAGCCCTGTACATCTGGGGTCATGGTCCCACCTCTGCCCTCCCTACCCCCATCCAGAACACCCCACACACCTCCTCTGTATATGTGGGGAAGTTTGGGAACAGAAGCGAAAAACCGGGGTTGGATGTCCAAGCCGGACATCCATCCCCGCTATTCATGGTTCGAAATTACTCCCTACCCTCATACACCAGGTAATTTATACATGCACCCCTCAATATCTTGCCGACCTCCTCCATTCTCATACCCCCAGTCGCACTTTACGGTCACTTCATATCAATCGCCTCCATCTCCCATCCACTGCCCGGGCCCATCTACAATCTACTCGCACCTCTGCTTTTTTCTTTATTGGACCCACACTCTGGAATTCACTACCTACTTCCCTCAGGCTTGAACAAGATTATTGTACCTTTAAATCCCAGCTGAAAAGCCACTTATTTTCCTCTGCTTTTAACCTTCCCTCCCTTTCTGCATGACCCCTTGTCCTCTTGTGTGTTCCCCCCTTCTGTCTGGTATGCCTGACCTTCTCTTTGCTGTCCTTTTGATACTGTAATTTCTTTTCCTTTTCCAGACCATCGGCCATCTAATTTGATTTTTTTTTTTTTAAACTTTTATTTTCATTTTACAACAAGCAAAAGAAACAACACACCAAAGGAAACAAATACAAGCATACAATAAGGAAAAAACAACCCCAATTACCCCCCACCCCTATGCTTCTTCTCTAAGCTGATAAGTATCATCATATAAGCGCTTACAAACAACAGTAATTGTACATCAAAACAAACAGAAATAGTATCTGCGATACAGTATGATCATGTGACAGAGATTAACACAGAGTTAAACAGTCAGATGAGAGCATTTAGCAGTTTGAACATAGTCGTTGAGCATCTTCCATTTAGACAAGTGGTGGGGGGTCTGAGCGGAAGAGGCTAACATACGAGGTATTTGCTCATTTTTACTGTAGAGACAGACATGATTCCACCATTCATTGGGGCTCAGATGGGAGCTATTTTCCAGTATTTCGTAATTAGGGAAATAGCTATGCCCAGCATAAAGTCTAAGAGGAAGTAAGCCGATTTGGGAAGAGAGGGGATCCCCGCAGCTGAGCGGAGTCCCACTATCTTCCAAGAGAGGGGCTCCTGAAAGTGCAAAAGAGATTGAATACGACCCCAGACCCGACTCCAGTAATACTGTAATGCGGGGCATTCATACATAACATGAGTTAGTGAACCAATGGCCACATGGCATGTCCAGCATCTATTGCTCTGGGTGGCGTTCCAGTTGGCTAACCTGTCAGGAGTATAGAAACATCGGTGGGCTAGAAAGAAGAGTCTGAGTGAGGCGGATCGAGAGACCCGTGTCACCTTGCTCCAGACTAAGCTCCATTGCTCCGGGGTCAAAGCTACATGCATTTCCCGCTCCCAGGATTTCTGTGCAGTAGGAGTGCCTCTATTTACAGTATTACATAAAGTTTTGTAAAAGTTAGATGCCACACCCGATGAGCTCCCGATAGATCGGATTATCTCCGACAATCCTTGGGTATGGGTTTCCGATGGCGGGAGCACCTTAGCACTCCGAAGACAATGCTGAAGTTGCACCAACTGAATATTTTAGCAGCAGCGATATATAAAAGCTGATTGTATTGAAAACGAAGGCGTTGTAAGCGAAGTAAAATACATGGGTCAGTACGGGACGTGAGGAGACGCTCTCCAGCTTGTATCTGTTGTTCTAGAATCAGTAAATGTTGCTTTCTTTGTTTCCCCTGTCGAATTTGATAGCTAGTTATAGTTGCACGGATAGACGCCTTGAAACCCTCCCACCAAGCCCAGCTCGCAGTGTCATGGGGTGAATTAAAATGAAAGTAGTCTTGGATAGCGGCCTTTATGTCAACCTGAAAATCTTTTTGGTCTAGTAGGGATCTATCAAAAAACCAAGCACGGGGATGTTCACCTTGCGTAGTGACATGTAATGAGAAAGATATGGCAGCATGATCTGAAATATGGAGAGGATGAATCCTAGCCATGTCCACTTGGGATATCAGTGCTTCGGAGATAAGAAAAAAAAAAAATCTAGTCTAAATTGTGAGTGATGGGGGGCTGAGAAAAAGGTGAACTCTAAGTCGAAGGGGTGAAGCAGCCTCCATATATCTACTAACGCAAGATCTTTCATCAGAGCTGTAAGGGTATCAAGACTCTTGGGTGGACCACTCGTTCTAGGCGGCAGTCTATCTATCAAAGGATCAAGTACTTGGTTGAAATCGCCACCAAGTATCAATGGAGTATTGGCAGAGGCCTGTGCCAACTGCGCAATACTTGCATAGTAAACAGGATTATCCACATTCGGAACATAAATACAAATACACGTGAATTCACTATCTCCAACCTTAAGGTGTGCACGGACCCATCTACCCTCCTTATCAGAGCTAGTATCCATTACAGTAGCTTGCAAAGACTTCTTAACCAAGATGGCTACCCCACACCGTTTGGAAACGGCGGGAGAATAGGCAGCCACCATGTTAGGCTTAGCGTTAAGTTTCAGTGTTTCAACGGAGTTTAAATGCGTTTCCTGAAGAAACATTAAATCAGCATGTTCATGATTAAGATAGCTAAGGATTTTCTTTCTTTTGATTGGACTATTAATGCCTTTTACATTCAGTGATAAGATCTTGCATAAGGCCATTCAGAAGGGTTAAAAATTCTGAGAAAGAACATGATAACGCACAGAATTTCACTATGTCCCTCATAGTAACTGTATATGGCTGTACACATGACATGATAGAAAGAAGCTTATGAAAAACAATGAAGCGCCCCATATACAAAAAATAAGCACCGAAGTGCATTAGAGAAGAAGCAGAACCCCAGAAATTACTGGCGACCATATGTCTGCGGGGAGAAACCCCAGAGAAGGCCTATATTGAAACATATAACCTGTATAGCTGTGCGTGCTCCGAATCCAACCGAGGTGCACATCATGGAGGGAAAGGAGACCAAGAGAGTTATATATAGAAAGAAAGAAAAGTCCAGGCAGTCTCTGTTCCAGGCTGTGATCACCGCGTCGGGCCATTCAAAATGGCGGGCAGATCCGGTGGATTACAGATCCAAGTTGTTGGATTAGCGCATCTGGTCTGCTTCTTTGGAATCTAAAAATGTTGCTAGCAGATCAGGATCTTCGAAGGTTCTAGTTTGGTTATGGAGAGTCACTCTGAGCTTCGCTGGATACAATAGGCCAAAGCGAGCCTGTAGCTGTTGAAGTCTAGGTCGAAAAGCAAGGAGTCTCTTCCGACGGTCAACTGTGGGCTTTGCCAGGTCAGGGAAAAAGGAGACTTTATGACTTTCAAACTCCAGATGATGATTCGCCCGGGCAGCATTTAGAATTTGCTCAACTTGCTGATATCTCAGTAAGCGAAAGATGATAGGCCGGGGGGTCGTCCGATTGAGCGCCATGTTGGTGGGAACACGATGTGCTCGGTCAATTTCCAGATCTCTGTGAAAAGTGATCTTCAGCAAGGAGGGAAGAGTTTTGACCAGGAATTCTCTTATATCTCCTGCTTCCGCCCCCTCCAGTACTCCAATGAGCCTTACATTGTTGCGACGGGCTCGATTATTGCTATCCTCTAACTCTTTTTGAAGATTCTGTATCTGACGCTCAGCCTTGTCCAGTTTCACCAAGCGCACCGCGTGCGAGTCGAGGACCCCCGCCATGTTGTCCTGCCGTAGTGAAAGACCTTCAAGCCGGTCCTGAAGCATACCGAAATCTTCTCGCATGGCTCGGAGCGCTTCTCCGTTGGACTGTACCAGTTCCTTCACACCGCGTATTTCCTCCAAGATCTCCTGTTGCATTTCGGGGTTTTCCCGAAGTGGAACCATCTTTTGTGGGGAAGACAACTCTGTTTTGGAGCGTTTTCCGTGTGAAGAAGAGGGAGACCCGAAGTCTAAGCGCGCTGGTTTGTGGGCCGCCATCCCCCCCGAGGCACCCCGGTAAGTTCGGAGCAAAATATTAAGTTTATGTAGGTATTAAGTCAGGATTCTGAGTAGGCCTCTCGGGAGCTTCAGCGCGAAGCGTCTAACCCGCTGGACATCAGGCTCCGCCCCCATCTAATTTGATTTTTGACTATTGTACACCGCTTTGCTTTTGAATTGAAAGATGGTATATCAAATTCAATAAAAATAAACATAAACAACATAATTGTTTTCTTTCTCATTTCCATACCTCCACTCTTCTGTTATCTGACCATCACCTGTTAAGTTTCACTCTTCATTACTCCCTCCCCCCAATCTCCTCCTACATTTTTAGGAATCTTCATGATCCACAGCTAACTCATTTCTTCTCTCTTCCACTTTGTCCTCTAAGTCTGTTGATGAAGCCATAACTTCCTATAATACTGCTCTCTCCTCTACTCTGGATACCTTTGCTCTGCCCATCCTGTGAGGCACACCTCACCTCAGCCCTGGTTATCTTCAACTACCCGCTACCTACATTCCTGTGCCTGCTCAGTTGAGTGAACTTGACTCAAATCCTGCTCTCTTCTCTGAATTTCTTCACTTCAAATTCATGCTTTCTTCTGCCCAAACTTTAGCAGACTATTTCCATTAAAAAGTGCATAAGATTACTCTTCAATTCTCCACTAAATCTTCTTCAACCCTTCTTCCCCCTCTCGATTACCAGCTTTTCTCCTCAACCTCTATCACCCTTTCATCCTTTTCTAAAATCTCTATTGAGAAAACCTCTCTTCTTCGTTCCTCCTCTAAACTCACTAACTGTTCTTCTGATCCTATCCCTGCCCTTCTCCTCAGCTTCATCTCCTCCTTTTGTCATCCCTTTCATCTCATATATATTCAATCTCTCGCTTTCCACTCCAATCATCCCTACAACCTTCAAGCATGTTGTAATCACTCCTCTCCTCAAAAAACCCTCACTTGACCCTACTTGCCCTTCTAATTTATCGACCCATCTCCCTTTCTCCATTCATTTCAAAAATTCTTGAATGTGCAGTCCTCCACTGCTGTCTCAAATTTCTCTCCTCTCAAGCTCTCCTTGATCCATTTCAATCTGGTTTTCATCCATTTCATTCTACTGAAACAACTCTTGCCAAAGTCTCCAGTGATCTGTTCCTCACTAAGTCTAAAAGCTTTTACTCATTTCTCATTCTTCTCAATATTTCTGCTGCTTTTGATGCTGTTGACTACCTCCTCCTCTGTGACACTTTATCCTCACTTGGTTTTAGAGTCCCTGTACTGTCTTGGTTCTCTTCTTATCTCTTCTTATCTCTCCAATCACTCTTTCAGTGTTTGTTCTGGAGGTTCCTCCTCTACTGTCATCCCTCTCTCAGTTGGTGTCCCTTAAGGGTGTGCTCTAGGCATTCACCTTTTCTCTCTCTATACCCAGTCCCTTCATGCCCTCATCTCTTACCATGGCTTGGCTTTCAGTATCATTTTTATGCTGATGACTCTCAAAGTTATTTATCTACACCTGAGATGTCTCCTTCGCTCCAAACTTCTATCTCTAATTACTTATGTGACATCTCTGCCTGGCTGTCTCACTGCTGTCTAAAATTGAATATGGTTAAAATCGAACTTCTTATTTTTCCCCTACCCCCCCCCCCCACTTCCTCATTTCTCTATCACTGTTGACAACACTCTTTGTCTTCCTGTTTCCTCAGCCCCCATCCTTGACTCCTCCCTTTCTTTCTCCACACATATTCAACATGTAGCTAAAACCTGTATTTCCTTCTCTACAACATCAACAACATTTGTCCCTTCCTCTCTGAACACACTACTAAGGCTCTTGTCCACTCTTTGGTCACCTTCTGTCTTGACTATTGCAACCTTCTCCTTACAGGTCTCCCTCGGTGTCATCTCTCACCTCTTCAATCAATCCAGAATTCTGCTGCATAACTAATCTTCCACTAGCCCTGATACACTCATACAGTATAGCTGTGCCTGTGCTGTCTGCATATCTGATAGTTACCATGTACTGTTGAGGCCCACAGTAATTGCTGGTTTCAGACACACCCAAACTCAACCCTAATCCTGTCCACCGATACAGAGAATGAGCTTTCTGCAAATAGCACAGAAATTTGCTACATTATCTGCAGTTGCTCCACATTAACTGCTACTTGCAGTAGCAGATAACATTGTTTAGTAAACATGGCCCCTAGTTTCTTACAATAGCTTCTACCTTTTTGACTGGTAGGGACTGGGGCACTGGACAGGGCCGTACCAAGCCAGAATCATGCCCTGTAAGATTTGCACATTGGGTGCGTGCCCCCATACCTCCGATCAGCCACTGCCTGCTTCTGCCCTGCTGCTGCTGCCTTCTGTTTTCTCCATGGCGGTGCTGGCAGCAGGGCAAGAGCAGACATCGCATCAGAGCAGGGAGGGATCAGACTTTCAGAAGGACCCGCAAAAAGGCTTAGGGGGTACATTTTGACTGCCTGCTGTTCCCTGCCGCCGCTGAGAGGACAAAAAGTGGTGGCAACAGGGAAACAGCAGGCAGCTGAAATGCGCCCCCTAAGCCTTTGCGCCCGGTGCGGCTGCACTGCTCGCACAGGGCTAGGTATGGTACTGGCACTGGAACACTGTTTTCCTTGGGGGGAAGCCAAGCTCTAACCCTAGGCCAATCAAATTCCATGAGACTGTGATCGCCAGCCTTCCCCTCCTGTCTGCCCATGGCGATCCAATCCCCCGTGGGCAGACAGGTGGAATCTTTGCCACAATTTCAAAACTCTTCTGCCCGTGAGGGATGGGATTCCTGGAGGCCTTCCCCTACTTCTGCCTGCGGGAATTCTGATCCTCATGGGCCAAAGCATGAGAAGGCCGTGATTGCAGCAGCAAAGTATTGGTGGAGTCAGGGCAAGTATTGCCCACCCCTTTCTGACACCTATGGGTAGAGATGTCAGTATTTTCCAGGATTCCCCCAAAATCCTTTTTAAAAATTGCTGTTATGACATTGGCTATCCCCTCCGCACACTGGAAGTTTTTCAATGATGGGATACATTTAGGGTTGCCAACTGGCCGGTTTTCAGCCGGCCTGGCCGGTTTTCCAATGGCCAGGCCGCCTGCCGGCGCAGAGGCAAAACCGGCCCTTCAAAAGCCGGTTTTTTTGCTCTGGCTGCAAGATCGATAGCGGCCAGAGCAAAAAAAACGGCTTTTCTCCCAACCCGGAGGGCTTCAGAGGGAGCCGGGGAAGCCCGTGCGAGGCCCCGGCTCCCTCTGAACAGCCGCCAGCGTGAAGAGCCTTTACCTTCACGCTGGCGGCTGTTCCTGTGAAGCTGCGATTGGTGGGAAAGGTTAAAGGCAATGCCCTTTAACCTTTCCCAGCATTCGCGGCTTCACAGGAACAGCCGCCAGCGTGAAGGAAAAGGCTCTTCACGCTGGCGGCTGTTCAGAGAGAGCCGGGGCCTCGCGCGGGCTTCCCTGGCTCCCTCTAAAGCCTCAGACAGCCGCGGTTTGGGGGGGGGGGAGGCCAAGGACTGCCTGGGCTGTGATGGGGGGTGGGGGCCTGGACTGGAAAATGGCTAGGAGGGGGGAATTTGACTGGAAATGGGGTTGTGATGGGTGGGGGGGGGACCTGGACCGGAAAAGGGCTATGGGGGGGGGGGACTTGACCTGGAAAGAAATGGGCTGTGATGGGAGGGGACCTGGACTGTAAAAGGGCTATAGGGGGGGACATGGACTGGAAATGGGTTTTGATGGGGAGGGGGACCTGGACTGGAAAAGGGCTGGGGGGGGGGGACATGGACTGGAAATGGGTTGTGATGGGGAGGGGGACCTGGACTGGAAAAGGGCTATGGGGGGGGGAACTTGGACTGGAAAAGGGCTATGGGGGGGGGGAACCTGGACTGGAAAAGGGCTATGGGGGGGAACTTGGACTGGAAGAGGGCTATGGGGGGGGAACTTGGACTGGAAAAGGGCTATGGGGAGGGAACGTGGACTGGAAATGGGCTATGGCGGAGGGAGGGGGAACTTGGACTGGAAATAGGCTGTGATTAGGGGGACTTGGACTGGAAATGGGTTGTGAAAGGGGGGGACCTGGACTGGAAAAGGGCTATGGGGGGGGCATTGGACTGGAAAGAAATGGGCTGTGATGGGGAGGGGGACCTGGACTGTAAAAGGGCTATGTGGGGGGGGGGCATGGACTGGAAATGGGTTTTGATGGGGAGGGGGACCTGGACAGGAAAATGGCTATGGGGGGGGGACATGGACTGGAAATTGGTTGTGATTGGGAGGGGGACAGGGACAGGGAAAGGGCTATGGGGGGGGGGGGAACCTGGACTGGAAATGGGCTTTGGTGGAGGGAGGGGGAACTTGGACTGGAAATAGGCTGTGATTAGGGGGGCTAGGACTGCAAATGGACTGTGATGGTGGGGGGGTAGGACTGCAAATGGGCTGTGATGGTGCGGGGGGACTCCGACTGCAAATGGGATGTGATGGGGGGGGGGCCTAGGACTGGAAATAGGCTGTGATGGGGGACTTGGACTGGAAATGGGCTGTGATTGGGGGGGGGCTAGGACTGGAATTGGTCTGTGATGTGAGGGCTAGCACTGGAAATGGGCTGATGAAGAGCTGGAATAGGACTGGAAATGGGCTGATGTGGGGCATGGGAGAATGGGATTAGAAGGGAGTGGATGCTGGGTGGGTCTAGAACTATAAGGGAACTGATTTTGGGGGAGGACTAGAATAGATGGGGAATGAGTGGAGAGGGGAAAAATATTTTGTGTGGAAGAAAAGTCTATGATGGGCTGGGTATTGGGAGAGTAAGAGGGGCTTGAGAATGGAAGGGTGAAATTTAAATGGATGATAAAGGAATAAGGAAAGAATTGGGGGAAAGAGCAAAAGGGAAACAATCAGTATGTTAAAGCAGAAATAGAGAGAGAATGGAAAACATCTAAAAGAGAAGAAAGGACAAATGTATAGCTCGCAGAAGACACGAAGAAACCAGAAGAAAGTGACTGGAGCAATTGCAACTGAAAAATAAAACGCCCAAACAGAAGGTAGAAAAATACTTTTTATTTTGAATTTATTAGCTGGAATATGTTTGGTCTGGGAAGTGTGTATTGATAACATCTTTGCGTTTTTGTTTAGTGCAAGAGGAAATTACTTTATAGTTTTATTTCTCCAGTGTTGTACATTTCATGTTTGGATTTTGGGGTTCCCAGTTTAATTATTATCTGACCAAGGAAGTTAGCCTACATGTATCCTCGGTAATTTTTGTGGGTGGGGCTGGGGGCGGGGAAGGGGTGGGACTAGGGGCGGAGAATGGGTGGAGCATGGCGAGCCACAGGTGTCGGGTTTTTCTCGTTGAAAAAGTTGGTAACCCTAGATACATTACTCTGAATGAACATACTTAAATCATGAAGACTTGAAGCTGTATGTTTGAAATGCATAATTTTACACAATAATGGAAGTAAGGATGAGGTTGAATACTACAGGCCAGTTAGTCTAATCTCTGTGATGAGTAAATTATTGGAAACACTGCTAAAAGAGAGCATAGTGAGGTTTCTAGAGTCCAGTGGATTGCAGGATCTGAAGCAGCATTGGTTTACCAGAGGAAGGTCTTGTCAGACAAATATGATTGATTTCTGTGACTGGGTGACCAGGGAGTTGGACCAAGGGCTAGCCCTAGATGTGGTATACTTGGATTTGACTAAAGCATTTGACATCGATCCACACAGGAAACTTACAAATTGAGCACCCTAGGGTTGGGCCCTAAAGTGACTGACTGGGTTAGAAATTGGTTGAGTGGAAAGCGACAAAGGGAGGAGAAATCTAGCTAAGCTTGAAGAATGGTCAAGAATTTGACAGCTGAGATTTAATGTTAAAAAAATGCAGGGCCATGCATTTAGGCTGCAAAAATCCAAGGGAACGGTACAGTGTAGGGGACAAAGTACTTCTGTCCATGAAAGAAGAGCGGGGCCTGGGCATGATTGTCTCTGATGATCTTAAAGTGGCTAAACAGGTAGAAAAGGCAACGGTGAAAGCCAGAAGGATGCTTGGATGCATAGGGAGAGGAATGGCCAGCAGAAAAAAGGAGGTGATAGTGCCTTTGCATAAGTCTCTGGTGTGACCTCATTTGGAGTATTGTGTGCAATTCTGGAGACCACATCTTCAAAAGGATATAAACAAGATGGAGCCAGTGCAGAGGGTGGATACTAAAATGGTTAGTGGTCTTCATTATAAAGCATATGAGGACGGACTTAAAGATTTTAATATGTATACATTAGAGAACAGATTGGATAGAGGAGATATGATAGAGACGTTTAAATACCTCCATGTCATAAATGCACAAGAGAAGAGCCTCTTTTGATTGAAAGCAAGATCTGCTACGAGGGGACATAGGATGAGAGTGAAAGGGGATAGACTCAGGAATAATATGCAGAAATATTTCTTTATGTAAAGAGTGGTAGATGCGTAGAATAGTCTCCCAGTGGAGGTAATAGAGAAGAGGACAGTATCTGAATTCTAAAAAGCATGGAACAAACACAGAAGATCGCTAAAGGAAAAAAAGGGACTATTGTAATTGATATGGAAGGACAGACTAGATAGGCCATGTGGTCTTTTTATGCCATCATGCTTCTATGTTTCTATAATTATTGAACAATTCACATAAAATCAGCATGTACCATAAAACACAGAGAGTATCCAGCTAATAAAAGTTTTAAATGTGAAAGCTCCACTACACTCATTTACGCAATAAAACATTTTCTATTTCTGTCATAAATCATGATGTAATCTCCACTGTAATTTCACTTTAATGAAATTCTAGTTCAACAGTCTTGATATTTAGTGTTATCTTGAATTGCTTATTAAACGTTTTATTTGGTAAGAAAAAAATTGTCAGCATTTTAGACTTTTACAGTTTAAAATAATAGTTGGGAAAAAAGAAAAGCATCAATATAGTTCAATGAGTCCCAAAGGTCCCATTTTCAGAACTTCTACTCCGGTTTGTGGGCCTAGGGAAAACTGTATTTTTTAGCAGCCTATATTAAATTATGGAGCTTCATATAGAAGGGGTGATTTTCATCTATCCATACTGGGACAGTTCTTGATTACTACTAACCAGCAGATTCTGCACAAATTTCCTTAGCAGGAGTATGCATGTTCTTTCATTGTGAATTTTGCTCAGATACAAAATATCCATGGGCATTTGTGCCTGGCTTTTCTGCAGGTGATTTTTCATGGAAATAACATGCATGGAGTTGAAAAAGCAAGTATTATTTCCCTTTTCTGACCTAAACAACCCCCCAGGAAAATTTTCTTTTGATGGGCTCCCTCCACATTACTCTTGTTTACTCTTGGAGCCTCTTTTACTATCATTTAGCTCAAGCTATCTGCTCTGTGCCCTATTTTATTCCTATGGATGATGTCACAGATAACTCGAGCTACGTCTTGTGCCAACATCTGTAAGTGATATCGAAAACATTGGTGGGAGCATTGCTGATATTGCTAGATAAAAGGATTTTTTTTTTTAATGCTGTCAATTCAGTGTTGACTCTTGGTGACCCAGATGCCTCTTGGCAATGTATCACCAGAAATAGATTGCAGGGCCTTTTCTTCCGAGGCAGTGGAGAGTAAAGTGACTTGGATTTCATGTATGTTAAATGCTGAATTTGGTATTACCACGGGTTTGGTAAATAAGCCCCTAGGAGAGGATGGAACAGACATCAAGGGGCATGTTTACTAAACTGCGGTAATGCCATTTGCGTTAGGTTCCATGTTGATGATACAGATGCCCATATAAAAGAGTGGGCGGGGCAGCATTAAAGCTGTGTCAGATAAGGCGCATTATAAGGCGCATTAGAAGGCACGTTAGAAGGCACCTTATTAGGCACAGTACAAGGCACAAGGTGCCTTCTAACGTGCCTTGTACTGCGCCTCATAAGGTGCCTTCTAATGTGCCTTGTACTGCGTCTAATAAGGTGCCTTCTAACGTCTAATGTGCCTTGTACTGCACCTCATAAGGTGCCTTCTAACGTGCCTTGTACTGTGCCTCATAAGGTGCCTTATAACGCGCCTTGTACTGTGCCTAATTAGGAGCCTTGAACCCCTTATAAGGATTGTTGCCAACTGTGGTGAGGGTACTATGAGCTGGCAGCACAGATCTTCAAAGATATGACTGTCACAGGCAAGCAAAATATCTGCTTTGGACAGGAGGGAACAACAAGGAATCAAACCCATGACCTCTGCCTAGAACGTCAGCATACTAACCAGTAGGCTATACCTCAATGGCTTGCTGCATAGTAATGGCTGGGTACGGAAGGACTGCAGGTCACGGCACAAACTGTCTGCTCCGTGTGCCAGGATAGGGTAACCCCACCAGCACCCATGATGCATTGCAAATGCAGAACAGCGGCCTACAGCTGACCACAAAATGGGGTCTACACCTCTCCGGGACTGCAGCGTGGTAAGATGCACTGACAGTATGTGATACTGGCACAGAGTAGCTACAGACCATGCCATTGTGCAGGTTCGTGTTCACCCTGAGGGATTGGATGGGCGCCCAGCACTAGGTCCACAGTACATGTGGTGCTAAAGATAGGTTTTGCTGTACATCCCCAGCAGTGCTAGTGTGTGACAGGTGTTATCAGCAGTGCAGTCAAAAGTACATCTGTTCCAGCTGTGTGCTGCAATCATATGTGGGACTGGACACCACCCAGATTAGTGTGTACCTGGTGTTAAGGTCTGGTTGCCGTGGATATCTGTTATCAGGGCAGTGGGGAGTCTAGACTCACATGAGGGTGATGTAGCATTGCCTCTATGGGTCTAAGTAGTATGCCCTATATACCCCCAAGGGGCCTCAATCACCCTGTTTGTAGATGAGGGTGTGGTGGGACAGGTGGCTGCATGCTTCAGAATGGCTGTAGTACTAGCAACCACAGTCCTGCTGACGGATGACAGCCCTCCAGGGCTGCTGGGCCAGTGCCATACCTGTGTTGGGGCTTTTCTGGGCTTCCCCAAAATTATTGTTAGACAGTCCCCATAATAATTTTGGAGAAGCCCAGAAAAGCCCCAACACCTGTGACCATTACAGACCAGCAATGATGCTTGGGGTAGGTTCAACTGCCCCACGCCACAGTCAGACTGCACCTGCAGCATCCTATAAGGTGCTCCCACCATGCACAGTCAACTTACAGACAGCCCACTAACCAATCCATAGTGCATGCTCACAGGGAAACACTATGCACCCAAAAGTGGGATGCACAGTACAGACACCAAGCAGGTATCTCCAGGATTAGGCCCCAAAACCAGAAACACACAAACATCACTGGAAACAAACAATGTGTGCCACTATGTTGGAACATAGACATGTCATGGTCACTGCTTGGTCAGAGTGAGAGTGACACCTCCTCCCCCCCCCCCCCCCCAGCATGACATGTTGTGGTCACCCTGTCCATGCAGGTGGTGGTCAGCCAAAACATTGTCCCAGCCATTGCCCTCCACCCTGTGCAGATGCATCCTGGCCAGTCTGCCCTGTCTTGGCCATACCCACAATACCTTGCTGCTCATTATGCACATTTGCAGGCTAACTCTGGAAGCAGTGTGAGCAATGTCGGCTCTGTGAGGTGTTGGCAGACACAAAACAATGGAGAGACATATGCACACTCCCACACCTATCTCGGCATTGTGCAGAGATGGTGGTGGTTGCCAACCCTACCACCTGCACTGTTCCTGATCACAGTGCCGACATTGCTAATCTGTGCAGTGGGTAGTAGTAGTGCTCCGATGATAACTGCAGCTCTGTGCTGGGGCCAACAGCCTGAAGTTGTGGATAGTGGAGCCCTTGTGAGTGAGTGTCCGTATCCCTGTGCACCACTGCATTGGGGTTTGTCCATGTTGTTGTTGTGGCTGCATTGTGGGCAAAAAACTATGGTGAGATGCTCTGCAGGATCCACTAATGGGACCTGAACCTCTGACTCTCTGCTCTTGGACATGCTGGCTGAGTGTACTGCACCACACTGTTGCCACAGCAGCACAGTGGTCCCTGGGGCTACCCTTATGTTCCTCGGCCAGACCTCTTCAGTTGCACTGCACACCACGTACTGGTACAGGGCATGGCCTAGGTCCAATGCAATAAATATTTAGTCGTTGAACTTTCTGAATGATTACCACTGGTATTCAAAAACAGTCCAATTCGTTCAATAATCTAAACTCTGCAACTTGAAATCATCTAATGTTATCACTCAATAGAGATCAGGTCTCAGATAAAACTAATTGCACTTAACCATGGACTAACAGCCCTCTGTATGTGCTAGTTTTCACATCAATGACCATTCTCTATAATTTTTTAATGTGCTCTTGCTGTTGTATATAAATGAAATGTTTCACTTAACTTAAAAAATATATATCGATCAATCCCGATGCCTTCTTTCAGGCACCTCAAGCGTTTCACTGTTGTCAGTTTCTTCAGGGAATTGCCCATCAAATTTAACGTATTCAATTACCAAAAAAGATAAAAATAAAAATAAAAATAAAAGTGACATCATCCTTGTGCTTCATATTGCTATCTAAAATACATCAGTGGAAACTTTAAAAATTCATTTTACTGTATATTTAGAGGCTGCCCACATATCCTTCAACACCGAAGGCCATTCCCAAAGGTTAACACTATTATTTTCTGACGGAAAAACGCCGCGCATGCGGAGTACAAGCTGGTTCAGAATATTTAAAGTGTCTTGCTTGATGAGTCCTATTGGAACCCCAGGAGGCTCGTTGGTTTCTGAGGTTACTGCCATTTAGCCCTAATAAACTATACTAAACATTGGCTCATTTATCATTATAACAAACCTTTTTTGGCCCAAACACTTCCATAAACTTAAAGGCTATAGCCATTTAGCCCCAAGAAAACCTTAATGCATTTTGGCTTGTTCATCACTGTAACAAACCATTATTATTCAGCACGAAGACTACCATGATGGATGTTCACTCTTTCTCTTCCCATTATGCAATTAGTATGGCTCCTATGGAATCACAAACAGACTGCCCAATCGAGCTTAACGTTTAACCCATGTGGGGCTACCGAATTCAAGGTAAATATCCATTTTTGTTCCTTCAATAGTAATGTTTTCTCAATCGTCTTACCCTTTATACCAGAGTGAACCTGTTCTATGCAGAAGCACCTAAATTGTTCAAAAATATGGTGCTTATCTGTACAATGTTGTACTAATGGCGCTTCCAATGTTCTGTACTTCAACCAACTGCAATGTTCTCTCATCCTTATTTTAAACAATCGGGTCGTCTTTCCAACGTATAATAAACCACAAGGGCAGACAATCGCATATACTACATTGGATGATGTACATGTCGTGTGTTGTTTCAATTTATAAGTTGACCCCTTATGCATAAATTGTTGAATCTGCATTGTAATATCGCAAAAGTTGCAATTACTGCATTTTTGATGACCCGCGGATTTTTCTTGCGTTGTCGAAACCATGGAAATCTCTGGAGGTAATATCGACGGACATAGTTGTTCTTTCAAATTACTATTTCTAATTTCTAAATATACGGTAAAATGAATTTTTAAAGTTTCCACTGATGTATTTTAGATAGCAATATGAAACACAAGGATGATGTCACTTTTATTTTTATTTTTATTTTTATTTTTATCTTTTTGGTAGTTGAATACGTTAAATTTGATGGGCAATTCCCTGAAGAAACTGACAACAGTGAAACGCTTGGGGTGCCTGAAAGAAGGTGTCGGGATTGATCGATACATATTTTTTAAGTTAAGTGAAACATTTCATTTATATACAACAGCAAGAGCATGTTAAAAAATTATAGAGAATGGTCATTGATGTGAAAACTAGCACATACAGAGGGCCGTTAGTCCATGGTTAAGTGCAATTAGTTTTATCTGAGACCTGATCTCTATTGAGTGATAACATTAGAAGATTTCAAGTTGCAGAGTTTAGATTATTGAACGAATTGGACTAGGTCCAATGCAAGCAAGTGCCACTGCTCCCTTCAGCACAATCACCCACCCCCTATGCCATGCTGCCATGACCATATGCTGTTGGTGCTGGTGGTGTGCCATCCCAGGCCATCCAGGGGGCAGGTAGGCAGCTGCCTAAGATGTGGGATCTGGGGTAGGGGTGCCTACATAGATATCCATGCTTCCCCCGGCACCTCCTGTCAATGTTATGCACCCCTTGGGGTGCCTGATGGGTGATGTCCCCTGGATGGGACACTGTGGGACACAGACTCATGAACATGTCTGACCCTGGCCAGTTGCTGTCTTGCTGGTTTCCATTTTCTGCGTTCCTATGTTATTTATATTCTTTTATATACCGCGCTATTCTGCATCAGTGCAGTTTACATTGAACAAACTGAAATTACATTGAACAGGGCATTATAACTTGGAGATAACTATTTTACAGGGAACATGGGCTATGGAGGGTTAAGTGGCTTGCCCAAAACCACAAGGAGCACCTGTGGGACTAGAAACCTCAGTCCTTCCGGCCCAAAATTGCTGTCCTCTAGTGGGATTTGAACCCCCAACCTTCCAGCCTGAAGTACCTTGCCCCAACCACTAGGCCACTCCTCCACTCCACTCCACCTTGGCAACTGCCTAGTCCACCCTATGCCCCAGTATCCCCCACTGTAGGTCCCGCCTGCAGCCCCCATGCCCCATTTGCGCCATCACCATAGTGGCCTTTCATACCAGGGCACTATGCTGTTGCTGCAAATGAAGCACTACTATCACCTATGCTGTACATTGCTGACACTGAAATGGTTTCTCTCTGTTGCAAATGTGTGCTAACGCCAGGTTTTCAGTTGCGTTAGGATTCAGCCCTTAATTTCTGCGTTCCTATGTGCCACCTCGGCAACCGCCTAGTGCACCCTGTGCCCCAGTAGCCCCCACTACATGTTCCGCCTTCAGCCCCCTGTGCCCCATTTGCAGCCTCACCGTCATGTCCACTCGTACTTGCTGCTGCTGCACATGTATCACTACTATCACTTTTATTGGTTTCCCTGTCTTTGCTGTACATTGCTGACTGAAATGGTTTCTCTCTCCTGCTAACGCCTGGTTTTCAGTTACGTTAGGATTCAGCCCTTAATTCCTCCATGTTAGTGTGAAAGGGGCCTCTCCCCGCCCACTCCCTGCCTATTGACCCCTTCTCCCCACCCTCTCTCCACCCTTTTGTGCACTTAACGTGGCCAGGAACGTTAAGGCGCCTTAAGGCCGCTGCTACATTAACGCAGTTTAGTAAACACGCCCCCTGGTTTTAGCACACATTTGTAAGAGAGAGAAACTATTTCAGTATCAGCAATGTATAGCATAGGCAGGGAGCCCAAGAAAGGTGATAGTAGTGCTCCATTTGCAGCAACAGCATAGTGCCCAGGTATGAAAGGCCACTATGGTGATGGTGAAAATGGGGCATGTGGGCTGCAGGCGGGACATGCAGTGGGGGCTACTGGGGCACAGGGTGGACTAGGCGGTTGCCTAGGTGGCACATAGGAATGCAGAAAATGGGAACCAGCAAGACAGCAACTGGCCAGGGTCAGACATGCCCATGAGTCTGTGTCCCACAGTGTCCCATCCAGGGGACATCATCCAGCAGGCACCCCAAGATGTGCATAACATTGACAGGCGGTGCCAGGGGAAGCATGGACATCTATGTAGGCACCCTACCCCAGAACCCACACCTTAGGCAGACACCTACCTGCCCCTTGGATGTCCTGGGATGGCACATCACCAGCGCCCACAGCATATGGTCATGGCGGCATGGCAGAGGGGGTGGGTGATTGTGATGGAGAGAGCAGTGGCACTTGCCTGCAATGGGCCTAGGCCATGTCCTGTACCAGTACGTGGTGTGCAGTGCAACTGAAGAGGTCTGGCCGAGGAACATAAGGGTAGCCCCAGGGACCACTGTGCTGCTGTGACAACAGTGTGGTGCAGTACACCCAGCCAGCATGTCCAAGAGAAGAGGGTCAGAGGTTCAGGTCCCATCTGTGGATCCTGCAGAGCATCTCCTCATAGTTTTAGCCCACAATGCATCCACAACAACAACATGGGCAAACCCCAATGCAGTGGTGCACAGGGGTATGGACACTCACTCACAAGGGCTCCACTAACCACAGCTTCATGGAGTGTCAGACTGTTGGCCGCAGCAAAGAGCTGCAGTTATCACCAGAGCACTACTACTACCCCCTGCACAGATTAGCAATGTCAGCACTGTGATCAGGACCAGTGCAGGGGGTAGGGTTGGCAACCACCACCATCTCTGCACAATGCTGAGATAGATGTGAGAGTGTGCGTATGTCTCTCCATTGTTTTGTGTCTGCCAACACTTCACTGAGCCCACATTATGCACACTTCTTCCAGCGTTAGCCTGCAAATGTGCATAATGAGCAGCAAGGTATTGTGGGTATGGCCAAGGCAGGGCGAACTGGCCAGGATGCATCTCCACAGGGTGGAGGGCAATGGCTGGGACACTGCTGTGCTCGACCACCACCTGCATGGACAGGGTGGCCACAGCATGTCATGCTGAGGGGGGGGGGGGGGGAAGAAATCACTCTCACTCTGACCAAGTAATGACCATGGCATGTCTATTTTCCCACATAGTGTCACATTCTATTTGTTTCCAGTGATGCCTGTGTGTTTCTGGTTTTGGGGCCCAATCACCAAGATACCTGCTTGGTGTCTGTGCTGTGCATCCCATTTCTGGGTGCAATGGTCACAGTTATGGCACTGGCCCAACAGCCCTGTCATCTGCCATCAGGACTGTGGTTGCTGGTACTGCAGCCATTCTGTAGGGTGCAGGCACTTGTCACACCACACTCTCATCTACAAAAGGGGTGATTGAGGCCCCCTGGGGTATGCAGCACATACCACTTAGACCCATAGGGTCAATGATACATCACCCTCATGCTAGTTTAGACACCCCATTGCCCTAATAGCAGGTACTCATGGCAGCCAGACCATAACACCAGGGTACACAGTAATCTAGGTGGTGCCTGGTCCCACAGGGCCACATGTGACTGCAGAACACAGCTGGAACAGATGTACCTCCAGTTGCAGTGCTGGGAACACCTGTCACACATTGGCAGTGCTGGGGATGTACAGCAGGACCTATTTCTAGCACCACACGTACTGTGGACCTAGTGCTGGGTGCCCATCCTATCCCTTAGGGTGAACACGGAGCCTGCACAATGGCATGGTCTGTAGCTACTCTGTGCCAGTATCACGCACTGTCAGTCCGTCTTACCACGCTGCAGTACCGGAGAGGTGCAGACCCCTTTTGGTGGTCAGCTGTAGGCTGCTGTTCTGCATGTGCAATGCATCATGGGTTCTGGTGGGGTTACCTTATCTTGGCACACAGAGCAGACGGTTTGTGCAGTGACCTGCAGTTCTTCTGTACCCAGCCATTGCTGTGTAACAGGCCATAGAGGTATAGCCTACTGGTTAGTGCACAAACCTTTTAGGTGGAGGTCATGGGTTCAATTCCTCATTGTTCCCTCCTGTCCAAGGCAGATATTTTGCTTGCCTGTGACAGTCATATCTTTGCAGATCCATGCTGCCAGCCCATAATACCCTCACCACAGATTAGTGTGTACCCTGGTGTTATGGTCTGGCTGCAATGAGTACCTGTTATTAGGGCAGTGGGGTGTCTAAACTAGCATGAGGGTGATACAGCATTGACCTTATGGGTCTAAGTGGTATGTGCTATATCCTTTAAGGCGTTATAAGGCTCCTAATTAGGCACATTACAAGATATGTTACAAGGCACCTTATTGGGCACGTTATAGGTCGCGTTATAAGGCCCGTTGCAAGACTCCTTATTGGGCACAGTACAAGGCATGTTATAAGGCACGTTGCAAGGCACCTTATTGGGCACAGTACAAGGCACGTTACAAGGCACCTTATTAGGCACAGTACAAGGCACGTTAAGGCATGTGCCTTGCACTATGTCTAATAAGGTGCCATATAATGTGCCTTATAACGTGCCTTATAACGCACGTTACCTGACATGCTTGCCATAATGATGCCCCGCCCATGCATTTATATGGGAATCTGTACTTTTACAGCGGAACCTAACGCGAATGACATTTCTGCAGTTTAGTAAACATACCCCTATATGGCAAAAGTGGAAGTGCATGCAACTGATATTCTACAGATTAGCCATTATCTGCTTATTGAAAGCAATGATTTTTCGCTCCTTCCCTGTCTGCTTATATTCTCTCATCAAAATTCAGAAGTGCTCCAAGGCTTCTTCCTAGACCTCTTGAACTTGACTTTTGGTGATGGGGATTGCTGTAACAACATCTTTGAAACATTTGAATGGTGATCATAGAAGGGCTTGTGGGAAAAATCCAGCAAGATATCTTCAAAGATGTCTCACTTGTTGGTTTCTGCCTCCTCTGATGAAGGATCATAGCACATTGTCTCTGCCTCCTCCTGCTCCTTTTTGGCTGCTATCTCAAGGTCCTTTGCATAATTCTTCCCTGGAATTATCTCCTGAAGGAAGGAAAGGTATATGTATTTTGGTTCATTTCCTCAACTACTTTAAGAGTGCACATTTTGCTATGTCTCAGAAGCTTTATCTTCTAGAGAAGAAGAAAAGCATAGGAGACTTAGCATTTTGGAGTCTCAGAAAGAATATTTTCAATGAATTGGCAAGCATGTGGAAGATCCACAGATCCTGAGATGAAGGACAAGGACACAGACAGTCAGTCTAGAAAACAGGCCATCCATGGAAGAAGGAAGGACAGGAAAGCCAGTGTGCCAGTGAAGATGGTGTATAGTAAGGTAGAAACAGAATTCTAAGGGATAGGGAATATGCAAAAGAGAGGTCATTCCCCAGATGATAGGAAGATAATGGGTGAGATCCATAAGCCATTTATTCAAACCAGGAGCATCTTAACCATTAGTCAGACAAAATGGTTTCTAAGGGCAGTAGATTCTAGGGAGAAGCAAAGTGCCGCTACACCTATCACTACAACTCACAGAATCATTATCATTACCTCTAACCCCAAAGTGGGCAGTTTTTCAAGCAACCTCCCAGTTATGGCTATGGACATTATTCACCTTTTTTGGTGATGGTCGGCCACATTTCCTGTTTTTCATAGGTCTTATAATAACACTGGACAATGAAGATTTTGCTTCCTGAACACTTAAGGGATTTTGTGCTGCTGATCATGAAAATGACCTTGAAATTTTCCTATCATGCACATTTTTTTGTAAGTGCCTATTTTTGTGATTTCCTCCTATATTTTATGTCTACTCAAATGTTGCCTAGAAAGTAAGCTGTTTTGTTTAGTCCAGGCATGGCTGGGCTTGCACTCAGTGAAGACTCACAACGTGCATGGAAATGCTACTGCTCAGGAATGTGTGGGCATGCTTAGTCAGGATGGATGCTGGCAGTACAGGCTATAAAAGCAGCTTTCATACACAGATGCTATGCATGATGTTGATATCAGTTTGTGTACTTAACAATAGCATTTACATGTAAGCTTCTTGTCTAAACAATGATTCCTTACAGCAGAAATGGCTCATCAATGTCACAATTTCTGTGATACATTCTGTTATATTTGTGGTGAATATACGCTAAAGCCTCAAAGATGCAGCATGACTGCATTTATTAAAAAAGCGTATCAACTCTACTTCAGTTGTAAAGTTGGTGATCAAGACCATTCCTGGACTCCTCACATTTGCTGTGCAATATGTATAGTCCATCTCAGATCATGGCTCAGAGGTACTCGAAAGTCAATGCCATTGAAGTCCAGATAATATGGCAAGAACAGAAGGATCACATGACAGATTGATACTTTTGTCTGACCAATATATCTGATTTCTCTGCTAAAAATTATGTGGTACTGATGTCTGCCTTCAGCCATAACATCAGCACTGTATGACAACAGTGTGCCAGCACTGAAACCACCAGAGATATGGAGCCTAGATGAGGCAGAAGAAGATGCCACAATACATGGGCCATACGTGGAAAACAACATGGATTCAAATTTTGAACTGTTTGTGTCTGGTGTGCCTCATCTGATAACAAAGTTAGAATTGAATGACCTGGTGAGGGACTTAAATTTGTCAAAAACAAAAGCTGAACTACTTGGTTCAAGATTGCAAGGATGGGTGTTTGCTGTCACCAGGTTCGAAAATTTCAGTCTTTTGAACCCGCCAAGAAGATATGAAAGATTTCTTTGCACAGTGTGCAGAGGCGCCAATAAAACAAATATAATGCTAGGAATCAAAAGGAAAGGAATGGAGAACAAAACAAAAGATACTATAATGCCTCTATATCGTTCTATGGCGCAACCCCATCTTGAATATTTTGTGCAATTCTGGACACCATATCTTAAAAAAGATATAGCTGAATTAGAAAAGGTACAAAGAAGAACAACAAAAATGGTAAAGGGAATGGAAGGATATCCCTATGAGGAGAGGCTTAAAAGGTTGGGGCTCTTCAACTTGGAAGAGGGGGGATATGATAAAGGTCTATAAATTAAAGAAAGGAGTGGAATGGGTAAACATAGATTGGTTGTTTACGCCATCAAAAGTAGAAAGACTAGAGGACACACAATGAAGCTACAATGCAACCCATTTATGACTAATAAGAGAAAATATTTTTTTACTCAACACGTAATCAAACTCTAGAATTTGTTACCAGAGGATGTAGTTAAAGCTGTTAATGTAGCTGGGCTTAAAAAACGTTTGGACTGAATCGTAGTCCTGGTCTGCACGTACAGTGCTGTTCATGATTCTGATCCCGTGGGGTTAAACGTGCCCTGTGTGATCAGAATCACGATCTCCTTTGTACGTCTGGGTTTGCCCGGACATACAAAGGAGATCTATGTCTTGAATGGAATCAGGCCCATATTGTACAACAACTACAAATGGAACATCTGTGGTGATCTAAAAGTAGTGGTACTGCTACTAGGAATTCAGCTCAGGAATACAGTTGTTTCATTTGCAAATGAAAACATTTGTTTTCAGGACAGAAAAATGTGGCACATGATCCACTTGTCAACACAAGTAAAATATTTTTGCCTCCTCTTCATATAAAACTCGAACTGATAAAAAAAACTCCGTAAAAGCGATAAACAAGGAAGGTGAAGGAATTTGATATTTGAGACAGATGTTTCCAGGAATAACTGATGGCATTTTTGTGGGTCCACAAGTCAGACAAATCATCAATGACAAGCAGTTCAAAGATCTGCTTGTGGGGCCTGAAATTGCATGGAAGGCATTCAGGGATGTTGTTGAGAATTTTCTTGGTAATTACATGGCATCAAACTACATCCAACTGGTTGACAACATGTTTCAAGAATAGAAAACAATGAAATGCAACATGTTGCTGAAGATTCATTTTCTGCATTCACACTTGGATTTTTTCCCTGCTAATCTTGATGCAGTCAGCAATAAACATGGTGAAAGGTTCACTGGGAAATTGCAACAATGGAAAAGTGGTATCAGGGCAACTGGAACCCATCAATGCTGGCCGCTGTTGTTGGGCACTGAGATGAGAAGCATCAGATGCTGAGTACAAATGAAAATCAGGAGCAAAACATTTTTAGCTTAGGTGAACTAGTGCAATATGTCAGCATCATTGTGTGATTAAACATGCTAATTCAGCCAAAATTGTATTTCATGTTTCTCCAAATTCCTATATGATACAGTCAATCTGAAATTACATCTGTGTTCAGCTTGAAGCTCTCTATCATAATCACCAAAGATTTTTCAGGAAGCAAAACTTTTTAACAAATTTTGCTGTCCCGTGTAAATGGATAAAGACCCAAACCAAGCCATCTCATTCTTTTGGATATCCTAGGTCACGAGCTGTACCTCCAGTGGGAAGAAATTGGATTTGAAAAGTAGAAGGTCTCAAGTGAAGACATCCTGCAAGTCAAATCCAAAAATGCTAGCAGCTGATAGGAATGTGTGCATTTTGAAAGTTTGGTAGAATGCATAACAGATTAAACAATGCAAGCATTTATTGGTAAACTAAGGGGTATGTTTACTAAACTGCATTAGTGTAATTCGCGTTAGGAGCCGCGTTAGTAGAAGAAATGCCAAAAAAGGACATGGGCGGTACATCGTTACCGATAACGCGCGTTATAAGGCGCCACGCAGCAACGATCGTTACAGGGCGCGTTACTGCACGTTAAGCTTAAGAAGGCGCGCTGACACCCAAATACAGAAACAGAGCTGTAGTACAATGGTTACTACACAGACTGATGGTACAAAGGTCATGGGTTTGATTCCCCAGTGTGCCTAATGAATAAGGCTGGCTGAGGTGTCATGTGTAAACCTTTGAAGGCATACTATAATATTTTATTCCACATTCTGCAGCCGGGTTAAAGTTTGCATATGTCAGGAAAATTGTACCCGTCTTTTTCAATATGTTCCAATAGTGACGTTCCCTCTGCCATGGTCATGTATTATATACCATTTGATAGGAATATTTAGGCAGAAATTTGGATCCCGAAAGTGTTGGGCTTGGCCTGGAAAGGGTTAAGTATTGGGCTGTGAGGAAGTTTAGTTGTACTTTAATAGTGCTGCCAGCAAACACACCCTCACAGTGGCGTAACCTAAGGTGCCACATAAGGCACCCTAGAAGGCACTCCATAGGGCAAATTATAAAGTGCACTGTCTGCCAAGGCACCCTATAATGTCCCCTATAGGACACCATATAAGGCACCTTATAAGGCGCTTTATAGGGCACCGTATGAGGCACCCTATAGGGCACCGTTTGAGGGGCCCTATAGGGCACCGTATAAGGTGCCTTATAGGGCGCCTTATGAGCCACCCTAAGGTGACAGTACCCTGTGGTTCTGCTGGCAGCACTAATATACAATAAAAATAGACCATGCCTAAGACAGCCCTATCAATGAACCCCAATGTGGGTTTTGAACCCATGACCTGTGGCTCCATGGGCAGTGAAATAACCAGTGGGCTAGAGCTGCTAATAAACACCTGGCTGGGTACAGGAGGACTGCATGGCACCACACCCACATTCTGCTGTGGTTACCAGGATAGGGTCAACCCATCCGTACCCAGGATGCACAGCACATGTAAATCAGCAGTCTACACATGATCACAAGATGGGGTATGCACCCCACAGCACCTCAGCCTGGTAGGGGGTGCCGACGGTGTGTGTTAGTGGCACAGAGTAGCTACAGACCGCCACAGTGTGCGGGTCCTGTGCTCATCCTGAGGGAGAGGTATGGTGCCCAGCATCATTCGCACAGCACCTGGCTGTGCTGAGATAGGCTATGCTGCAGGTCCCCATCAGTGCCAATGTGTGATAGGTAGTCCTTGCAAACACCCCTAGGATATGCCTGTGTTCATCTGTATGTCACATCTAGCCCTCGTGGACTATGATGCACCCAGAAAAGTACATACCCTGTGTGGGTGCCGTGGTCACATGATGTAAGTGAAGGGGGGTGTTGGGACCCACAGGGAGATTACATACCACCACCCAATGCACCCTCTGGGGCTCAGGGTGGGGGAGAGGATCTCCCGCCAACAGATCCACTTTTTATCCCCCTGCAATGGTGGCAGTAGAGGGGACCATCACCCCAGTCCTGCTAGAGATCAAACACCCTACAGGGCAGGCAATGCAGAGCAGTACACATCCATAATGCAATAGCAGACAGACAGCAGGTCTGGAAAAGCTCAGCTGCCCCCCACCATTAACTGACATTCTCCAGCAGCAAGTCTACAGCCGCTGCACCCTGCAAGGTGTTCCATTAAGATACATACTAGCTGCAGACAGTCCGCCAACTAGTCCATAGTGCATGGTCCTGGAGGAGATGCATGTACCCAGAACAGGGATATCAGCATACACACCAAGCAGATAGGTCAGTGACTAGGCCCCAAAAGAGAACCCATAAATATCACATGAAAAAAAAAAATAGATAGCACTATGGGGCAACCTAGCCATGCCATGGTCACTGCTCAGTCAGGGTGAGAGTGACCTCCCAGCAGGACATGCTATGGCCACCCAGTCCATGCAGGTGGTACCAGGCACTACAATGTCCGAGCCATTGCCCTATGCCCTGTGCAGATGCAGCCAGGCCAGGCCACCCTATCCAGGCTATTCCCACGGTACCTTGCTCCTCATTATGCACATTGGCAGGCCAATACTGGCAACAGTGCTAGCAGTGTGGGCTGTGGAGGGTGTTGGCAGCCACCACACACTGGATAGACAGACACACACTCCCCACACCTATGCCAGCATTGTGCAACTATAGAGGTGTTGGGCAGCCCAGGCCACCACACCAGTCCTGGGCACAGTGCAGGCATGGCTATGGTACGCAATACTGTAGGAGTCACTCCCCAGATTGGTAAACACTGTCAGACACAAGACCTGTAGCACACTCCACAGACATCAGAAAGGTTGCTATGATGCAGCTCACTCCGAAAATTGTACTTAACCTAGGAATTGCTATCTGCCAGTAATCATAGCAACCTTTTGATAGATGTGTACCATATTCCCAGGTTTAGGGTGGCATTACTAAGGTATGCAAGTGCTAGTATTGGGAGATGCATGCAGAGCCCAAAGTCAAGCCTCTCCAGGAGGCTTTGGATAATGGGGCCTGTGGGTGCGGGTGTGTCTGTCCCTGTTGGCTTCTGCTTTACGGCAGAGGTTCCCAACTCCAGTCCTGCGGTGCAAAACACTGTTCGGGTTCTCATGCTGTCCCTCATGAATATGCATGAGATACATCTGCATACCATGGGGGTGGCACATAGAAATGCAGCACAGGCATCTTTATCAGAGGCAGCATGGAACCTGAATGGTGTTTTGGCCCTCCAGGACTGCATTTGGGAGGCTCTGCTCTAGGTAATGTGCATGTTTATGGTGTCTGTGCTCTGTAGGGTAAAATGTAGGTGTTTTGGACATGTTTACGTCATCTGCAAGAAAGGTTCTGTCTGTATTAGCACGTTATAGTAGTGGGTAAAATATGAGGACTGGGTTGGTGGAAACCACAGCTGGGACTTGAACCTATGATTTTCTGCTTCTGAATACACTGGTTTTGTGCACGGCACCACCATGTTATCACAGAGATGCTGTATTCCCTGGTGATACCATGACTATTGGTCAGACAGGGCCTGTCTGTTGCAGTGCATGGCACCCACCTACACAGGGCTAGATCACGGTCTGCTCTGGGCAGCTGCCACTGCCCCCTCCACCACCAGTATCCCTCAGCCACCATGCTGACATGCCCTTCTGCTGGTGGAGCTGGTGGTGCGCAGTCTCAGGCCATCCAGTGTGCAGGTAGGTGGCTGCCTATGGTGCGGTTTCTGGGGTAGGGGTGCCTGCATAGACGTCCACGCTCCCTCCCAGCCCCGCCTTCCAATGTCCCGTGCCCTTGGGGGTAGCTGTTGGGTACTATCCCCTGTGAAACTTTGGGAAACACACTCGTGCCCATTTTGGGCCTTCAGCAGTTGCTGTCTGGCTGCTCCGCTGTTTCAGCATTCTTATAGGCCACCTAGGCATCACCCTAGTCCACACTGTGGCCCAGCTCCACCATAGCATGTGCCGCCTGCGGCCCTCTGTATCCCCCTCTCCGGCATCTGTCCAGTTGCCATTACGACATGCCCGCCCTGATGTTGCGGGACATGTGCACACCATAGGAACCCTGTCCGATGGTGGGGAAAACCCTGAGCAGCGCTATTTCACTGTGGGCTCATTCACCTTGTATGGGGACGGCGTATAGACCCTTCCACTATTTATATATGTTCTATGGAGCTTACTCGGGGGGGGGAGGGGTTGATGTTTCTCATTGATTCCACTATTGGCCAGCTTGGTTATTGTTTTTTTCCAGTTTGTTGGGGTCATTTTCAGTGTTTCTGTGCCCTTTTGTTCTGTGCACATGTATCACACTTGTCACTGTTTTTTTGTTTCCCTGCCTGGGCTGTACATTGCTGACACTGAAATGGTTTCTCGCCGCTGTAATGTGCATTTAACGGCAGGTTTTCATTCGCGTTGGAATTCAGCTCTGAAAATCAGCACGTTAGTGTGAGGGGAGCCTCTCCCCGCCCACTCTCTGCCCACTGACCCCTTCTCTCCGCCCTCTCTCCACCTTCTGGGCTGTTTTTCCGCGCCGCGGAGCATTACGATCGTTAGCACATCATAACGCGCGTTATTCACGATTACCGCAGTTTAGTAAACATACCCCTAAGGCACAATCTTTCTACACATGGACTTTCTGGTATTAACGATAGAATAATGCACATTAGGAGTTTAGCAATGACTATGGGTGATGTATTGCACAGATTATGTTAGCAGCTTTAAAGTTGCTCCGCCAGCAATAGCCTCTACAGAAATCAGGTCCCTTGATTGAGGACATGCTGTGGGATGGGGGAAGTGTTGATCTAGTTACCATCACCTGAATGATTTGGCTAGGACAGTGGAAAGTCCATTACTGAGGTGATAAGAAGATGGAAAATGCCATACATCTGTCAATGGAAAGCCTTACCTCTCATGGCCCCACAAGTGACACATCTTCAGCCTGGCACATGGCTACATGTAAATGTAGGTCTATCTTTTTAAATGCAGTGCCCATATACAGTACATAAATATTTGTATGGGATTTTTAGAAACCTTTCAGAAATAAAAGTAAATGTTGATCTCTCATGCTTATAAAATTGTATACATGTTTAATAATATTAGTAATACTAATGTGTGGCATTTCCAGTTTAATGTTTTTTTCTCAACTTGTCAAGAGAGATGTTTTCTCTAGTCAGACTCAAAGCTGAGATTGGTTATGCACAGTACAAGTGAAAAGAGTGGAACCTGTGATTATCCCTGAACTATCCCTGTGTTTCAGAAATAAGGACTGAGGCTGAAGATTAAAATGAAAATATTTAACATGTGGAATTTCAGGACTGCGTAGGTACTTCCTGACTCCCGTGTGTGTGCAGGGAGGCGAGGACAAGATCTTCATTGTCTTCCTGCACACCCTCTTTCTCCTCCTTCTCCTCTTTTTCTTTCTCTCCTCCCTCATTCTTCTTGTCTCCTTTTTCACCCTCATATTCCCGCCTTCTCTTCAGCGACAGTCTCAAAAATGCTGCTAGAAGAGAAAGACATGGAGGTAGAGGAGCTGAATTGTGTCTAGGTTAACAAATATTTTGGACAATAAGGGGTATGTTTACTAAACTGCGCTCATTTGCGCGGCGCGCATTAGTATGCGCTAAGGTACCTTAGTGCACGCTAATGATGCATTTTGGGGCCCAAATGTGCCCGCACATGTGCGCAGCGCGCCAATGTGCGATGAAGGCGGGGAAAGGCTCCCGGAGGGCGGAGGAAAGCCCCCAGGGGGTGGAGAGACGGGGTCAATGGGTGGAGAGTGGGAGGGGAGAGGATCCCCGCACATGAGTGAGGCTGAAATCCGAGTTAAAAAATACCGCGAGTGAAAACCTCGCGGTAGAGCTGATTTAAAGGGAAGAGAAATCATTTATGTCAGCAATGTACAGCAAAACCAGGGGAACCTACAAAAAGTGATAAGTGTGATACATGTGCATGGTACAAAAGGGCAAATAAACAGTGAAAATGACCCCAACAAAATGTAAAAAAATCAGAATAAAGCCGGGCAATAGTGATAGTAATGGGAAACAGCAAAAATCACTCCCAAGAAAGCCCCAAAAAATAAATATGAATTTTGGAAGGGTCTACGCTCCGTCCCCATAAAAGGTGAATGATCCCACAGTGAAATAGCACTGATCAGGGTTTCCCTCTCCTTTGGACAGGTTACCTATGGCATGAACATGTTCCACAACAGCAGGGCGGGCATGTCGGAATGGGCAACTGGACAGATGATGGGAAAGGGGATACAGAGGGCTGCAGGCGGAACATGCTGTGGTGCAGCTGGGGCACAGTGCGGACTAGGCAGATGCCTAAGTGGCACTTTGGAATGCTGAAACTGAACAGCAGCCAGACAGCAACTGATGAGGGCCCAACATAGGCACGAGAGTGTTTATCACAGTGTCACAGGGGATAGTACCCAGCAGGTACACCCAAGGGCACAGAACATTGGCAGGCGGTGTTGGGGGGAAGCGTGGATGCCTATGCAGGCACCCCTACCCCAGAACACGCACCATAGGCAGCCGCCTACCTGCACACTGGATGGCTTGAGACTGAACACCACCAGCAGAAGGGCATGTCAGCATGGTGGCACAGAGGTACTGGAGGTGGAGGGGAGCAGTGGCAGCTGCCCAGAGCCGACCATGACCTAGCCCTGTGTAGGTGGGTGCCATGCACTGCAACAGACAGGCTCTGTCTGACAAACAACCATGGTATCTCCAGGGACTGCACTGTCTCTGTGAGTACAGTGTGGTGCGGTGAACACAGCCAGTGCATTCATGAGCAGAAAGTCACAAGTTCAAGTCCCCACTGGGTCTACTGCAAGTCCAGACCCCATATTTTACCCGCTACTAAACCGTGATAGTAAGGACAAACCTTTATTGAAGAGAACATATGCATGGTTCAAAAGCCTATATTTTACCCCACCGAGCACAAACATCAGAAACATGCGCATTACCTAGAGCAGAGTCCCCCAAAAGCAGGCCTGGAGGGCCACAAATCATTCAGGTTTTATGCTGTCTCCAATATAAGGCCATGTCAGCATGGTGGCAGAGGGGTACTGGTGGTGGAGGGGGCAGTGGCAGCTGCCCACAACAGTCCAGGCACAGTCCTGTGTAGGTGGGTGCTGCCCACTGCAACAGACACGCCCTGTTGGATGTACAGTCATGGGCACTCCAGGGAACGCACCATGTCTGTGGGAACACAGTGGCCCATTGCACACAGACAGTGTATCCAAAAGCAGAAGGTCACAGGTTCAAATCCCCTCTGTGGCTCTTGCCAACCCAGTCCCCTTATTTTACTCATGAAGACAACATGGTTGTAAAGACCGAACCTGTATTGCTGAGAACATAAAAAATGCCCCATATGCATATATTTTACCCCATAGAGCACAAACACCATAAACATGTGCAGTACCTAAATCAGAGTCCCCCAAAGGCAGTCCTGGAGTGCCAAGCACCATTCAGGTTCCATGCTGTTTCCAATGCATATGTCTGTGCTGCATCTCCATGCACCGCCCCCATGGTATGCAGATGTATCTCATGCATATTCATTATGGATATCATGAAAACCTGAGCAGTGTTTGGCCCACCAGGACCGGAGTTGGGAACCTCTGCCCCAGCGCAGAGGACAACAGGGGCAGACACGCCTGCACTCACAGGCCCCATTTTCCAAAGCCACCTGGAGAGGCAGGGCTTCGGGCCCTGATTCCTACCCCGAATACTAGCACTTGCATAACCTAGCAATGCCACCCCACACCTGGGAATACGGTACACATCTATCAAACGTTTGCCATGGGTAATGGTGGATAGCAAGTCCTACGTTAAGCACAATTTGCTGAGTGAGCTGCATCATAGCAATCGTTCAGATGTCTGTGGAGTGTGATACAGGTCCTGTGTCTGACAGTGTTTAACACCCTGGGGGGTGGCTCCTACAGTATTGCGTGCCATAGCCATGCCTGCACTGTGCCCAGGACTGGTGTCGTGGCCAGGGCTGTCAAACACCTCTATGGTAGCACAATTCTGGCATAGGTGTCGGAGTGTGTGTACAGCCCACACTGCCAGCACTGTTGCCAGTATTGGCCTGCCAATGTGCATAATGAGGAGCAAGGTACCATGGGTATAGCCCTGACAGGGTGGCCTGGCCAGGATGCATCTGCACAGGGCATAGGGCAATGGCTGGGACATTGTAGTGCCTGGCCACCACCTGCACAGACAGGGTGGCCACAGCATGTCGTGTTGGGAGATCACTCTCACCCTGACTGAGCAGTGACCACGGCATGGCTAGGTTCCCCCATAGGGCTATATAGCATTTTTTTTGGGTGATATTTAGGGGTTCCCTTTTCGGGCCTAATCACTGACATCTCTGCTTGGTGTGTATGCTGGCAGCCCAATTCTGGGTGCACGCATTTTCTCCAGAAGCATGCACTATTTACTAGCTTGCAGACTGTATGTGTTTTGCTGGAACACCTTGCAGGGTGCAGCAGCTGGCAGCCTGCTGCTGGTGAATGTCAGATAGTGGTGGGGGGCAGCTGGGCATTTCAAGGCCTACTGTCTGTCTGCTATTGCTTTATGGGTGGGTACAGATATGTATTGCCTGCCCTGTAGGTTGTCTGTTCCCCAGCAGGACTGGGGTTGATGGTCCCCTCTACTGCCAATGTTTTAGGGAGGTAGAATGTGTATCTGTTGGTGGGAGACCATGTTTCCCACCCTCAGCCCCAGGGGGTGGGGTGGTGGTACATAATCTGCCTATGGGTCCATAAGGGCTAAACCTGACTGGGAAATACAGATGTATCCAAGGTGTGTCTGCAGGAACTACCTATCTCATACACTAGCCCTGCTGGGGACCTGCAGCATGGCCTATTTCTGCCATGGGAGGTGCTGTGGACCAGGTGCTGGTTGCCCCACCGCACCTTCAGAGCGAGCACAGTACCCGCACAATGTGACGGTGTGTAGCTACTCTGTGCCAGTACCACACACGGTCAGTTCCCCCTACCAGGCCTAGGTGCTGTGGGGGTGCATACCCCATCTGCAGATCACCTGTAGACTGCTGCTTTGCATGTGCAGTGCATCATGGGTGTGAGAGGACTAACTCTACCCTGGTAACTGCAGCACACAGTCTGCAGACGTTATTTTGTAGCCAGCCAGACATCACTTTATAGTTATAGAGCTGTAGCCCACTGGTGACTGCACTGCCTGTGGAGCCAGAGGTTGGTGGTTTGAATCCACAGTGGGTTTATGTATTTTATTTACCTTAATTATTTAAATTCCCCCATATACTGTGCTATTCTGCACCATTGCGGTTTACATTGCACAAACTGGACATACATTGAACAGGGCATTATAACTTGGGGATATGTATATTACAGGGTACATGGGGGGCTGTCTGGGCCAGTTTGTGTGTACTTTCAAGTAGTATGGCCAGCAGAAACACCCTCACAGTGCTGTGACCTTAAGGTGCCTTATAAGGTACCTTATGGGGCACCGGAAGATTACAGCACTGTGAGGGTGTTTCTCCTGGCAGCACTGCTGTAACATAGAAAGGAGACTGCCTCAGGTAACACTGTTGTAACGTAAGAAGAAATATGCCTCACGCAGCACTGATGTACATTAAAAGCACTATGCCTCACTCAGCACTGCTGTATAATAATGTGTAATGCCTGAGACAGGTAATAATTGACTCCACTGGGGGATTGAACTTATGACCCCTGGTTCAGCAATCCATGTATTAACCATTGTGCTACACCTCTGTTGCAATGTTTATAGGTCAGCGCACCTACTTCAGGTTTCCATGCGTTCACATGCACAGTGCTGCCAGCACAAGCAGTACTGTAACCTATCGGTGCCTCATAGGGCGCCCCATACAGCACCTTCTAAGGCTTCCTATGGGCAACATTATAGGGTGCCTTGGCAGACAGTGCACTCTAAAATGTGGCCTCTGGGGTACCTTAGGAGGCGCCTTATGCAGCACCTTATGTTACCATACTTTGAGGGTGTGTTTGCTGGCAGCACTAATTAATATAAAAAATAAAATTCCTCCTAGGTAATGCCTCAGCCAGCCTTATTCATTGGGCACAGTGGAGGATTGAACCCATGACCCCTGCACCATCAGTCAGTGTCTTAACCATTGTGCTACACTGCTGTTGCTGTTTGCATGTCAGCACACCTATGTCAGCTTACCACACCTTAACATGTGCAGTGCTGCCATCACAGTAGCCTTGCCGTGCCTCATTGGGCACCCTATATGCTCCCCTTTGGCCACCCTTTCAGCAACATTGTAGGGTGCCTTGGTGGACAGTGCACTTTAAAATGTGCCTTATGGGGCACCTTATGTTAACACGCTTTGAGAGTGCGTTTGCTAGTAGAAGTAATTAAAATATAAATAAAATGCCTCCTAAAGCAATCTTACCCATAACAGGTAATGCCTCAGCCAGCCTTATTCATTGGGCACAGTGGGAGATTAAACCCATGATCTCTGCACCATTTGTCAGTGTCTTAACCATTGTACTGTGGCTCTGCTCCTTTGCTTGCACATCAGCGTGCCTGCTTATGCTTCCCGCGTGCGTTTCTCATGCGCTAATGTGCGTGGCACACATTAGGGCGCCGCGCACATTAGCGCATTATTACTCCCGGTTTGCTGATGCGCCCACTCCTTATATGGCATCCCGCACACTAGCGCGCCGCGCACCTAACGGGGTTTTAGTGAGCATACCCCTAAGTTCAATGTGTTTTTCAAAAGAACTTAAATAAATCAATAAAAGTTTATTAAACCCAACATGAGCCAGTGGAAGGACTAGGCAGGCACCTAGAGCACCATAGTTTAGGGAGCAGCAGTAGGATTGGCTACCCTTTAGATTAATTCAGAGCCCACTGCCTAACTCCCTGACCAGTGTCGTGAGTGCCCTGAGTGCCTACTTACTGTAGGCCACAGCTGGCTGGCCATAGGGAACACGTTGCACCTTTATTGGCAGCTTTCCTCTCCTATCATCATGCTGCCTTGCCTGCAAAGTGTCAGAATGAGGGAGTCACATGCTGGAGGCACAGAAAAACGTGACTGGCTGCTAGGGTGTTTGCAGCAGCTGCAGCCTGCAGCCTCCCATCCCAAAACTCTGTTGATCTTATTGTGTTCTGGTGTCATGCCACTGACCATGGTGCATATCAGTGAAGCAAGTGGAAGCCAGCAGCATGAGCAAATCAGCAGCTAGCTTGGCTGCCCTGTAAGCTTTACCCATTTAATCAAGGACATGGCAATGGCACACTCTATCCAGTAGGGTCCCATAACCAAGGGTAAGGCAAGCAAAGCACCGAAGCAGAGCAAAAGGCACAGAAGCAACAAGATCCCAGAGGTGAAGGACTCACTTTCCAGTTCTATGCCCAGCCCAGCTGAGATGAAAATGGAGGAAGATGTGGGGACAAGAGAGTTTATTAAGCTGAACCAACCTGCCTGCAGTGTTCTCAAGGGAAAGGTAGAGGAGAGAATGCTTCTGCCAGGGAGGGTCTGGGAAGAGAGAGGGGAATGCTCCTGGAAGGGGGGGGGGGTGGCTTGGTAAAGGTCCACCTAGGGTGTTAAATACCCTTGAACCATCACTGCCAACTTGCATTTATTTTGTTTATTTAATAAGGTTTATATACCACATTATTGTTTAGTCAAAGCGGTTTACATATAACATTAATAGAATTAGGCTAGAGAGAACTAGAGGATCTCATAACTTGAGTTAAACATAGTAGTGGAAGGAACAAAAACAGTAACTTATATGGGAAGGAGAGAGGCTTAAACATGGAGGTTAAAGTAACATATGACATTAGGTAGTGAGTATGTGGGGAGCCATGGTTAACCTATTTTGTTGGATCTAAAGAACTTGGTGAAAAGGTGAGGTTTGAGTTCTTTTCATACATCTGGTACAGTTTCAGCAGTCCGAACAATTTCTGGGAGAGCATTCCATATTGTGGGCGCAATCAGGGTGAAGGCTCGGTAGCATGCTTGTTAAGTGCTTTTTCTTTTGAGGGTTGGTGTAATGAGTAGGTTCTGCTGGTTCCCTCATCTTAGCCTTATGTCTGGGGTTTTTTTTATGTAATAAATTTTATTGAGCAGTTTCAGATAGCATACAGTAAAACTCAACAGACTGGAACATTGATATAAATACAGTATAACATTGATATAAATACAGTATAACATTTCCAGCAACCTGATCCGCCTGCCGAGAAGAGACAGGCAAGAATAACAACAACAACAGCATTGGGGCAGTTAACTTATACGAATAACAATGCATATAAGTTGAATCCTGCAGAATGAAGCTAGACAAAAACAAAAACAAAACAATACACCACCAGTACCCCCCATACAAGAACCTCCAACATCAGGACACAAAAAACATAGTAATAAATTGTAAATCGGTGCAATGCAATACATTTCAAGACAATGCAATACAAAACAGTGCCATATAGTCTAATTTAGATCCCTCCCAAGTAAGTGTACTGATAACAGCACCTAGCAGTGAAACTAAGGCCCTACAACTCCCCTAACTCTCATATCCATCTTCTCCCAGCATTTTCCCCTCTTCTCGGCATTACATTAGAGAACTAACAGCTGAAAACTTAAAAGCAGAAAATGTATTATGAGTCCCGTAAGGGGACTAAGACAACCCAACCCTGCTCAACCTACCCCCACACCCACTTAAATTAAATTAAATTAAATTAAATTAACCCCACCCCATTCTACCCCCACATAGCTCCCCCCCCCCGTTCTGATCCTTCCAATCCCTAAGCACATTAAGAAGACAAGAGAAAAGACAAGAAAAGGAAAGAATATCCAACTGCATTAAAAGTAGTTAAGAAAGATAAGAGTGTCAATCACGAGAACAACTGGGAAGCTCTCGCACTTTAGCGTCCTCCTGAAAGACTAAACTCCATAAATCTTCTCCATGAAATGGACGACCTCTTACTAAAGCAGTAATTTTTTCCAATCGATAAATTTTCCAGTTTGTAGAATGCCATTCTGAAAGAGACGGAGCCCTGCTACGCTTCCAAAAACGAGCGATCACCGATCTTACTGCTAGGAGCAGTGGTTGAACCACTCTTCTTAAAGGCCCGCTACTGGAGGACTCAAGCAAGACTCCCAGCAGACAAGTCTCCATATCAAAAGGGAGAGATATCGCTAGCCGCCCATTAAGTTGTTCCTCCACCATCCTCCAGTATCTTTGAATGTGAGGACAATATCACCACATATGATCAAAAGTACCTTGACAACCACACAACCGCCAGCAGAGTGCATCATCGGCTCTCTTCCAGTGATAGAGATCAGATGGCATTATAGAGAGACAAAAAAGGATCCTAAGTTGAGTATGAATTAACCCAAGCGAAAGAGAGCATGAATGCGTATAGTGATAAACTTCCAGCCAGAAATCTTGCTCCTTTCCAGGTAGAATCACCTCCCATCTCTGCTGCGGAAGTTTCAGAGTAGAAAGAGCGGGTGAATCTTCAGCTAGATTCTGATACAGTTTTGCTACAAAGGCGGGGAGTTTCCTAGACTCAAACAAATCTAGCTCCCAACGTCTGGGGCACCTAACTACATCAGACTCCGAAAGTTGGGTTACCAGATAATGAAACAATTGAATATATTGAAACTGGGAAAGGGAGAAACCCAAGCGCTCCTCCAACCACCTCTTAGGTAGAGGACGCAAGCCCTCATATAAAGAAGAGAGTTTTGTCAAGGCAACCTCTGAAGCCAAGCCTGGTTTCAAGCATCGGAGAAACCCCAGGGCCCCTAAAATATTAAAGGGTGAATGGGAAGCTGGTATCCCCAACTGTTTACAGATTTTCCTCCACGCGACCCAACAGGGGCCAATAAACAAGTGTACCTTCACCTTAGCTACCTCATGGGCGTCCCTGAGGAAGGGTACCGCTGCCAACGGAATTGGTTTCAACCAATCCTTTTCCAAAGAGACCCAGTCTGCCCCGGAGTTAATTCTCCACAACAGCAATGATCTCAAACAGATACAGGAGTAATATAACTCAGGGTCAGAAAGTCCCAGCCCTCCAGACCATTTTGGAAGTATCATAATCGGCCAACAGATTAATGGACGCTTCCCCATCCATAAAAAACGCAAAACGGCCTGACGGAGAGTCTTGAAGAAAGCTTCCGGTAGAGAAATAGGTAGCTGCATAAACAAAAAAAGTAGCTTAGGCAAAATCAACATCTTGTAAGCATTAATACGGCCTAACCAAGAAATTGAGCTAGAACTCCATTGGTCCATATCGCGTTTGAGCGAGGTTAAGAGAGGGAGATAATTCAGACTGTGCAACTGTGAAATATCCCTATGTATTACTATGCCTAAGTACCAAAAGCGGTCCACCAACGGGAACTCCCCCTCACTGAAGCAAGAACCCATCACGGAGCGGGATATGCAACGAAGTAATGTTGACTTCTGCCGATTTATAGTAAAAAGCCGGAAATGAACGAAAATCGATCTAAGATAGTGATCACTAAGGGAAGTGATTTAGATGGATCATTCAATTAAATCAGCATATCATCCACATACAATGAGATAGAATGCCATTTAGAGCCCAAACAGATGCCTATGTCCTCAACTCTCACCCTAATATGAGCCGCTAGGGGCTCCATCGCGAGAGCAAACAGTAAAGGAGAAAGTAGACAACCTTGTCTTGTGCCTCTACCTAAAAAAAAGAGAGACGAATCAAAACCATTTATAGATACCGAGGCTTGGGGATTGGTATATAGCAAAGCAATCCACACACAGAATGAATCCCCAAATCCAAACTCCTTGAGGACTTGTAGAAGATAAGGCTATTTGAGCTTGTCGAAAGCTTTCTCAGCATCAAGCAAAAGAATACCAAAAGACCCAACTTTCCCTTTTAGACCCTGTAAGACATTAATTAGTCTTCGCACATTCTCAAAACCATATCTATTTTTGATAAACCCCGTTTGATTAGGATGAATAATGTCTGGAATTAAAGTTGCTAACCGATTCGCGAGGAGCGTGGTGAAAATTTTATAATCCAAATTCAACAAGGAAATCGGATGATAATTAGAACACTGCATTGCCTCTCTGTCAGCTTTAGGAATCACCACAATGGTCGCCTGATAAAATGAATCCGGAAGCGATAATTTGGAAAGAATTTCATTAAACACTGTCAACAGAGTCAGAGCAGATAAATCTGGGAACACCTTGTAAATTTTTTCCGGTAAAAAATCAGGGCCCGCCGCTTTAGCTGATTTAAGATTCTTCATCACTTGTTGAACCTCCTGGAGAGTAAAAGGGCGGTCTAAGAAGTCCCTGTCTTTGGCAGAGAATTGTGGGAGGGAAGCCTCCCTTAACCAGTCGTGAAGGTCCGTATCTGCCGCCGACGTCTCACTAGCATAGAGTTGCTCATAAAATCTAGCAAAGTTGTTCGCCATATCCCTGGACCCGTATATAACTTGACCCTGTGGAGATTTGATTGCAACTATTCTATGACGCTGCCGCTGGCGTTTTAATTGCCACATCAACAGCTTCCCAGCCTTATTTCCCTGTTCATAAAAACATTGTTTTTTTTGCAGGAAAATTGAAGCCACACGATCAGCTTCTAGGGCAGCTAGCTCCCCTCTGCGGCTGGTCAATAAACTCCACACTCTCTTACCCTCACCCCTCCTATGTTGTTTTTCCAAATCCTCGATCTCTCTCCTCAACTCCTCCTGCTTGGCTCCTAGGCATTTTTTGAAAGCACTCGACAAAGATATAAGATGCCCTCGTAAAACCGCCTTCCCAGTGTCCCATAACAGAGCTCTGGATATCTCTGAAGAGTCATTAAAATTCAAAAATTCCAATCATCCTTTCCGTACTGCGGAGGCAAACTCTGGGTTGAGCAGTAACCCGTGATGCAAAGACCACCGACGTGGCGAAGATTCAGAGTCCCCCAAATCAATACCAATAGAAATGATTGTGTGATCTGAAGGGCCCATGGTACCAATAGTAGCCCGAGTCAACCATGAAAGTCCTGATCTAGACAAAAACCACATGTCAATACGAGAGTGACAATTGTGTACCTTAGAATAAAAAGTATGATCTCTTTCCAAAGCATGTAGATGTCTCCAAACATCACACAAATCAAAATGTAAAACCCAGTCCTCCAATAGAATCCCCTGACTGTTCCCAACTATCCGACTCCCAGAGCGGTCCAATATGGAGCGAGCACAATTAAAGTCCCCTCCTACCAGCAATTCACCCTGACTAAGCTTTTGAAGAGACTTTGAGAGGTCAATTAAAGAGCTCCCCACTAAGAGTCAAAATGATCCCTTGAATAGATCCCACTAAAATCAAAAAATGTCCCTCCGGAACCGTAAATTTATTAATAAGCTGAAAGGGGCAGTTGGAGGGAAAGAGAATAGCAACCCCTCTCTTTCTGGAGGAGAAATTCGCTAGATGTATCTGCGGGAACCAACTTCTAGCAGATTCAAAGTGATCACGCTTGGCAAAGTGAGTTTCCTGCAGAGAGACAATCTCTGCTTTCTCCCGACTTAATTGGTCTAGAACTCTTCTTCGCTTGCATGGGTTATTTAAGCCATGCACATTCCATGAAATAGCTTTAACCATTCCCAGTACTTGAGTGAAGCCACTTATACATTGACCACTTGAAATTGAGCCATTTACCTACTATCCCTGAACTATGCGTAATAGTGTCCGTTCCCCGACACCCGCTAATAAAGCTGCTCCCCACACACAACTGAACACAGCGCCTTCCACAAATTCTTAAAATAAGCTGACCGAATTCAGGATCAGAAAAGCCCCTACTCTCCCCACCCACCACCCACCCCCTCCCTCCAAACATCCCTATGTGTGCAGGAAATATATCAAACCAATAAGAATCTCAAAAGTGAGGACACCACCCGTGTCCCCAAAGAAGGCAGTGTGAATGAAGTTATACCAACCACCTCCACTACTCCTTCCCTGCAGGCATCCCTGTAGGAAAAATACTCATGTCCCTATAACAAGCTCCCTTATGATCGAAACATCCCAATTGTAAAATTGTAAAATATCCTCTCAACAGCTATCCACCATCCACACTCTTCAACACCCACTCTAACCACCCCTCCCCCATCCCCTTACTCTTATTTCCCACTCCCCAGCCTCTATACCCATGCACTGGTGTTAAGGCCCCCCGCAAAAATTATAAGAATATGTTAACTATCCCCATTATAATCTCACTGCATACAGAAATAAGCACAATGTAATCAAGTAGGAGCAGGCGTGTCCATCTCCTTCTGAAGATTGGTTTCCACTTCCGAGCTGGATGACTTGCGAGATCTAGGCACTTTACGTCTCTTCGGCAAGGACATCTCCCACTCGCCATTCATGCCTCTCTGGTGTGAAGGCTTCTCACCATGCTGCATCAGATCTAAAAATTCCATTGTCGCTGACAGATCCACAATTTTCTGAGCACAGTTATTCCATTCAAACAATAAAGCAAAGGAAAGCCGCATCTGTAAGGAATAGCACGCTTCTGTAATACTTGTGTTAAGGGTTTGAAACTTCTGCGTCGTTCCAAAGTATATTGAGAAAGGTCCTGGTATATCTGAACCTCTTGACCTTTAAATACCACCGATCGTTTGCCTCATAAACTTCTCATAAGGGTGACTTTATCTTCAAAGAAGCTGAAACAAATGATTACTGCACGAGGTTGAACATTAAGAGACCTACGGGTTCCCTGGGAATGGTGCACTCTCTCTAACCGCACAGGCTTAGGGGCATTTGGGACACAGAAGGCATAAAGTTCTTGAAATAGAGCCGCAACGTCTTCTGTCCCACCAGATTTTCGCTGAGCCCAAAAACTCTGATATTATTACGCCTTTGTCTGTTCTCAAGCTCATCTTGTCTCTCCTTGAGATCCTTCGTGAGTTGATCCAATTTTATCATTTTAGACTGGAATGCCACAGATGAGTCCATTTGTTCCCTTATATTGATTTTGGTTTGTGTTACTCTGTCATCTAAAGACTTCAGATCAGTGCGGATATCACTCACCGCCTTGGTGAAGTCCTGACGGAAGAGCTTAAGCTCTTTTAAAATTTCCAAAAAGTCTGCTTTCGTGACCGGAGACTGAGGACCCGACGAGTTGGATTTGGAGGAGGGAACACCTTCTATAGTAGATGACGAGTGTATTGCAGGGGAATCCGAAGATCTAGCAAACTTAGATAAGGAAGATGCGTAGGATTTAGAAATAGCCATGCTTCTTCAATTGTAGCATCAGCTTTCTCGAACCTGTAGAATCTTATGCCCTATGCTTGCCTCAGTGCATAAATCAAGAGGAACCACCGCACCCAAGGGCCAGCAATCGTCTCCCACAAGCAGGGAACTGCAGAGGCCAGAGAGGCTTCAATCCACTGGTTGCCACACTAGATAAGGTAGACACTATAAGGCACCCCGTCCCATTGTGCTGCTTAAGAGGATCAGGTGCTGATGCTGAAAGGCCACACTATCTCCTCCTGGACGGACGAAGGTTGCAGATCAGATGTGGAATTAGCAATCCATGCCTGCTACAGTTTATCCAAAAGCATTTGGACTCCTATAATTGCCGCAAAACAACTCCTGGCACAGGAAATCTCAAAGACCATTTGCTAGGGAAAATGATTCTACTCATCCAGCTTACTTCATGATGGGAAAGAAGAAGGGCTAGACCAGAGGAGGATAAAAGAGAACTGTTCTTCTTCACCTGCAGTTCTCAAAAAAAAAAAAAAAAACTGGAGGAAGCTCCTGGATAAGGCATAAAGCAAAGCAATGGAAAGAGCAGCTGGATTGCAGATTTACCTCCCTTAGAAACGGATTGAGGCAAATTGTAACTTTGGCAACACCATAAATTTGAGCTATTAATATTGTAAGGCCTCCACCTACATCTTTCACCTCAGATCAAGCTGTCTCCTTCATTCTTCAACGGAACCGGGTCATCAGCTGGGCTTTTTAAAATATGGCGGCTATCTTGCCCATCATCTTATGTGTTCCAACTATGCGTTCCACGGGTCAGCGGCCATCTTACACTTCAGAGACAGACTGCAGCTAAGCGCTCCAGCAGAACATCGTGGACTTCGTCAGCACATCTATGCGTTCCAGGCAAAGCACAACCTCGGTTTCCCGCCAACAACGGAGCCCCCATCTGTGTTTCATTGAGCAGCCCTCAGGTATGCTAGTAATGGCGGCAGAGATGTATTTACTTGGTTTTTCACACACTAGCAATCACTTCTTTTGTAAATTGTAACCCGACAATTATCTTTGGTAGTTGTTCACACATGTCGACGGTCATACGCTCCCAGCATTAAGCCCAGAATTTAAAACAGTTAGATTCCACAAAGTAACTTACTGTGCCAGGCTTCATCAAAGGAATTTATATTAGGCAGAGAAGTGGAGGCAAGATACTGGTAAAGATAGTCGTGGGTAGAACCGGAGGGCATATTCATGCAGATCTTCAGCCTTTCATGCTTGGCTCTCCGTGGTCTTCAAATCTCATTGGGGTGACAGAGAAGCAGAATAAAGAATTCTGAGGCATCTGTTAGGAGGATATTAAATCTGAAAACATCATTATGTGGGGCTATTGAAGCTTAACTTGTAGGCACATTTTTGATCCAATACCACCAATTTTATGGTAAAATAGCAGGGGATAGAGAGAGGCAGCTGAGGAGCTTCATGGGTTCATGGCCATCTTAGTTGGGCTCACGAGCGCCCCTGTGTCTGGGGTTTTGTTGATTAGTATTTGAAGGTTGGGTGTTGTTTGGTTATGTAGTAGCTTAAATATGTTGAGGATTGCTTTATACTTGATTCTTTGTATTATTGGCAGCCAGTGGAGAGTTTTTAGAATGGATGTGAAGTGGTCCTGTCTGAATGAGCAGTTTATGATTCTGGCAGCAGTGTTCTGGGCCATTTGAAGTGGGTAAAGTGCTTGTTTTGTTAGTCCTTGGTATAGGATATTACAGTAATCTAGATGAAGGGTTAATGATAGCTTGCCATACTGTTCTGAAACCACTCATATTAAGGAGTGGGCATAGGTTCTGCAGAATTCTCAGCTTGTTCTTTGCAGAGCTGGTAGTCTTTTTGATGTGTGAGTGCATGTTCAGATTTTGGTTGAGTGCAACTCTTAGATATTTGACCTCCTGCTTAATGTCAAGAGTTGCGGTATCTATTGTACGTTTAGCTGGGTAGGCGAAGGTTGTGTGGAGGACTTCCGGCTTGTTGTAGTTCACTGACAAGTTGAGCTATGAAAGGAGTTGTGTGAGGGCTTTGAAGAATGATGTTATATTTGAATAGTCAAGGTTCTTCATTGAGAAGGGGATATATATCATTATGTCATCTGCGTAGATGTCAAAGGGCTATGTTTACTAAATCGCGTTAGTGCAGTTCGCGGTAGGAGCCGCGGTAGTGAAAGAAACCCCAAATAAGGACATGGGCGGTACATCGTTACCACTACCGCGCGTTAGCAAAATTAACGAGCACTACCGGGCGCCGTGCCACGTTACTGCGCGTCAATCATAAGAAGACGTACAGACACAAAGCACTGAAACAGAGCTGTAGCACAATGGTTACGGTACTGACCGCTGTTACAGGCAGCATGGGTTCGAGCCCCCAGTGTGCCTAACACAGAAGACTATCTCAGGCATCACCCTGTACATTACAGAAGGAAAGAGGAGGCATGCTTTTCGTTACGCTGAGTATTGGTGTCAGAAAAACACCCTCGGAATGTGCCTAGCCACGTACGTTGGTACGTGCGTAGCGACGCGCGTACATTCGTGCGTGGGTACGTGTTTGCTTACGTGCGTGGGTACGTGTGTTTTTACCAGTGTGGGCATCTTATATTACAGACTTTGTAGGGCGTCCTGCACCTATGCAGTATGCTAACAGATGTACGTGTGATGGCCTATGGCTTATCAGAGCCTGTGAGCAGGTGCTGGTGTTTCACAGGGTTGGATTGGGCCAGTCACACCCATGATGCACTGCACATGCAAAGCAGCTGTCCACAGATACACACCATGGGGAATGCACCCCCACAGCACCTCGGCCTGGTAGGGGGTACCGACTGTGTGTTGTACTGGCACAGAGCAGCTACACACCGTCACATTGTGCGGGTACTGTGCTCACCCTGAGGGTGCAGTGAGGCGCCCAGCACTAGGTCCACAGCACCGGCCATGGCGCAGGTCCAAAGCAGTGTTACTGTGTGAGATAGGTAGTTTCTGCAGGAACACCTTGGACATCTCTGTCTGTTTCAGTCAGGTACAGCCCCCATGCACCACCACCACACCCCTCCCCCAGGGCTGAGGGAGGCAAACGGTCTCCTATCAAAAGATCCACAGTCTACCGTGCTGCAACGGTGGCAGTAGAGGGGAACATGAACCCCAGTCCTGCTGGGGAACAGACACCCCACAGGGCAGTCAATGCAGCTCTGTACACAGCCATAACACAATAGCAGACAGACATTAGGCCTGGATATGGTATGCTGCACCCCACCACTATCTGATATTCCCCTGGTGCAAGCCATCAGCCACTGCACGCCACTCCATCACAACACCTACCAGCTGCAAACAGTCTGCTAGTGCCCAGTGGAGATGCCTGCACCCAGAACTGGGATGTCAGCATACACAGCAGGCAAATACATCAGTGACTGGGCCCCAGAAGGAAACCCATATGTATCACATGAGAGAAATACTAGATAGCACTATGGGAGTGCCTAGCCATGCTGTGGTCACTGCACAGTCAGGGTGAGAGTGATCTCTCAGCAGGATATACTGAGGTCACCCTGTCTGTGTAGTTGGTGGCCGGGCACTACAATGTGCCTGTCACTGCCCTATGCCCTGTGCAGATGCACCCTGGCCAGGCCACCCTGTCCGGCCTATACCCATGGTACCTTGCTCCTCATTATGCACATTGGCAGCCCAATACTGGCAACAGTGCTGGCAGTGTGGGCTGTTGAAGGTGTTTGCAGCCACCACACACTGGATAGACAGACAGCCACCCCCACACCTATGCCAGCATTGTGCTACTATAGAGGTGGTCAGCAGCCATACCACCACACCAGTCCTGGGCATAGTACAGGCATGGATATGGTACACAAGAGTGTTGGGGGGTCACTCCCCAGGGTTGTGAACACTGTCAGAGACCAGACCTGCAGCACACACCGCAGACATCAGAATGATTGTTATGGTGGAGCTCAATGAGCAAAATGTGCTTAACGTAGGAATTGATATCTGCCAGTTATCAGAGGAAACGTTTGATAGCTGTGTACCATATACCCAGGTGTAGGGTGGCATTGCTAAGGTATGCAACTGCTAGTATTGGGAGATACAGGCAGGGCCCAATGTCTTGCCTCTCCAGCTGGCATTGGCCAATGGGGCCTGTGGGTGGGTGTGTGGCCCTGTTGGCTGCTGCTTTACGGCAGAGCTCCCCAACTCCAGTCCTGGTGTTCCACACACTGTTCGGGTTTTCATGCTGTCTCTCATAGATATGCATGAGCTACATCTGCATACCATGGGGGTGGTGCATAGCTATGCAGCACAGGCATCTTTATTAGAGGCAGCATGACACCGGAATGTTGTGGGGCCCTCCAGGACTGCATTTGCGGGACTCTGCTATAGGTAATGTGCCTGTTTCTGGTGTCTGTGTTTGGTGTGGTAAAATATAGGCCATGCGTATGTTCTCTGCACTACAGGAGTGTCTTTACTATCACTGTTTAGTGGTGGGTAAAACTATGGGGACTGGGTTGGCAGGAGCCCCAACTGGGATTTGAACCTGTGACCCTCTGGTCTTACAGGCACTGGCTGTGTCTGTTGCACCACACTGTGGCCACAGAGACTGTGCAGTCCCTGGAGTTAGTTAAACCGGCCTGACGAGTCAGAAACCCTGCTCTGCAACAGGTTTACTGTGGCCTCATTTACCTTGTATGCAGACAAAGGTGCACATAAACCGCAGAAATGACCTCACAAAAGGGGCACACACCCATAACCAAGCTGGGCAACAATGATATCATTGGGAAACATTACACCACACACCCAGGACAGCTCCTTTACAATGTAATGCTCTTTGCAAGGGTCTGCGGAGCGTAGACCCTTCCACACATCATTTCCTTTTAGTTTGGTGCTTTCCAGGGAGTGTTGTTCCTTGTTTCCCATTGCTATCACTGTTGCCCAGCTGAATTCTGCTTTTTAAAATGTTTCTTGTGGTCATTTTTAACGTTTTATGTGATATTTTGTTCTGTGCACATGTATCACACTGCTCACGTTTTGTGGGTTTCCCCGGTTTTCTGTACATTGCTGACGTAAATGGTTTCTCTTCCCTTTAAATGCCTTTAACGACAGGTTTTCATTTGCGTTGGAGGTGAGCTCTGACACTCCGCGCGTTAGTATGAGGGGAGTCTCTCTCCGCCCACTCTCCGCCCATTGACCCCTTCTCTCCGCCCACTCTCCACCTTCTGCGCTGTTTTAACGCGCCGCGGAGCTTTACGATCGTTAACTACGGTTACCGCGCGTAGTATAACGTTAACGGTCGTTAGCGCGTCGGTACGCGCGTTATACGGCACTTACGGTCGTTAACGTCATACTACGCGCGTTATTCACGTTTAGTAAACATAGCCCAAAGAGTATGTAGTAGCTTCTGATGAGAATGCAGATTAGTTGGATGCAGAAGTTGAATAGTAGGGAAGAGAGAGCTGATCTGTGTGATACATCATTGTGTTGTGCACAAGGTTTTGAAGCTTGTGTGCCTATTTTGACTTGTTGCTGCCAGTCAGACAAGAATGATTTAAACCAGGATAGGGTTGTGTTGCGGAGGCCTATCTCTTGTAGTCAGGATAGTAGGATATTGTGATTTATGGAGTCGAATGCTGCAGTTATGTTTAGGAATATCATAATGAATCCTTGTTCAGCTTTGTCTGTACCTCTGTTTAGGGTGTAAAATAAAGATGTGAGGAGGGTTTCAACCCTATGTGAGGGGTGAAAGCTGTGCTTTTGGGGATCTAGAGATGCATGCGTGACGATGTATTCCTGGAGTTGTACTTGTGCTACTTTTTCAACTCTGCATGTTTCAGCAAACAAATACCTGAGTCAAGGGTATGTCATTAACAATTTTAAAAACAAAAACCATGTAAACAAACATATATACAAAAAATAAAAGGTTTCACAAATACAATAAGATATAACATTAGAGCAATAATAAAATTATAATACAAAGAGAGTAAAATAAAAATGACATATATATTTACATTTATAATGAACAAAGAAACATAAGAATAAGCCAGATTGCACCATAAAATAAAATAAAAGCAGTGATAAAGAATTAATGTTGTATAAAATGGAAGAAAAAAGAAAGAAAAAAAGACCTAATAAGAAACCAAAAATCTAGATTCTCCTTGAAACTTCAAAATAACAAGTAATTAAAAACTGGTAATAAACACATATATGTAAAAACTGTGGGGGAGATATTTAACATGATTAACATGGTTAACAAAACTTCTTACCAGGTTAATCGCAGTCTCTGGAATATGCAGTGGGATTAAAATGGTTAGTGCTGCTGAATATTCCTGGGTGCCACTGCTGTACGCCCCAATGCTAGCCGGCTATCATTGGGGCATTCTATGGGTAGAATGGATGTGGCACCCAGCAATAACTGGGATATGACCCGCATTGAATATCCAGATGTAAGTTTCAACGAAGATAGCTAGCTGCTGTAATCGCGTTAACTGCTGTTGTGAATATCCACACCCAGATATATAAAAAAATATTTGTTTTATAATATGGGTCAATTTGCTATTTGAACCTCAATTAGAAATAAGAAAATTGCTCCACTCTTTAACCAACAAAACATACTCCACTTACTGGTGAACAGGTCTCAGACTAAATCGGGGGGGATTATATGAGGTGGAATACCTCTAATCACTATACCCCTGTGTTGCATCAAGGACCTGAAATTTCACCTTTCAATCTCAAAGGGGTATGTTTACTAAGCAGTCTTAGGGGTATGTTTACTAAACCGTCTTAACGTGCGCTCTGTAATGTTATCACGCGATAAGGTACCTTATCGCACGATAATGGTGCTTTGCAAGGCGCACAGGTACCTTATCACGCGATAACGCGCACTGCGGCGCAAAAGAGCGCTGAAGGCTGGGAAAGGCTCCCGGAGGGCGGAGGAAGGCTCCCCAGGGGCGTAGAGAAGGGGTCAATGGGTGGAGAGTGGGAGGGGAGAGGCTCCCTGCACACTAACGCTGTGAAATCCGAGGCTCAAAACTAACGCCAGTGAAACCCTGGCGTTAGAGCAGATTTAAAGGGAAAAGAAACCATTTCCGTCAGCAATGTACAGCAAAACCAGGGAAACCTACAAAAAGTGATAAGTGTGATACATGTGCACGGAACAAAAGGGCAAATAAACCTTGAAAATGTACAGCAGAAAATGTAAAAATAAAATAACCAAGCTGGCCAATAGTGATATCAATGGGAAACATAAAAAAACACTCCCAAGAAAGGTCCAAAAAAAAGATATGAATTTTGGAAGGGTCTATTATCCGTCCGCATACAAGGTGAATGAGCCCACAGTGTAAATGCGCTGAGCAGGGTTTCCAACTCCATCGGCCAGGTTTCCTATGGCATGCACATGTTCCACAACAGCAGGGCGGGCATGTCGGAACGGGCAACTGGACAGATGCTGGGAAAGGGGACACAGAGGGCTGCAGGCGGCACATGCTGTGGTGCAGCTGGCCCACAGTGCGGACTAGGGTGATGCCTAGCTGGCCCATAGGAATGCTGAAACAGTAAAGCAGCCAGACAGCAACTTCTGAGGGCCCAACATGGGCACAAGTGTGCTTCCCACAGTGTCACAGGGGATAGTACCCAGCAGGTACCCCGAAGGGCACGGAACATTGGCATGCGGTGCTGGGGGGAAGCGTGGACAGCTATGCAGGCACCCCTACCCCAGAACCCGCACCATAGGCAGCCACCTACCACCACACTGGATGGCCTGAGACTGCGCTCCACCAGCACCACCAGCAGAAGGGCATGTCAGCATGGTGGCAGAGGGCTACTGGTGGTGGAGGGGGCAGTGGCAGCTGCACAGAGCAGACCGTGGCCTAGCCCTGTGTAGGTGGGTGCCATGCACTGCAGCAGACAGGCCCTGTCTGGCGAACAGTCATGGCATCACCAGGGAATGCACTGTCTCTGTGGCAACACAGTGGTGCAGTGCACACAGCCAGTGTGTTCAGAAGCAGAAGGTCACAGTTTCAAGTCCCAGCTGTGGTTCCTGCCAACTCAGTCCCCATATTTTACCCACTACTAAAACGTTCTTATACAGACAGAACCTTTATCGCAGATGACGTAAACATGCCCAAAACACCTACATTTTACCCTACAGAGCACAGATACCATAAACATGTGCATACCCTAGAGCAGAGTCTCCCAAATGCAGTCCTGGAGGGCCAAACACCATTCAGGTTCCATGCTGCCTCTAATAAAGATGCCTGTGCTGCATTTCTATGCGCCGCCCCCATGGAATGCAGATGCCTCTCATGCATATTCATGAGGGACAGCATGAAAACCTGAACAGTGTTTGGCACACCAGGACTGGAGTTGGGAACCTCTGCCGTAAAGCAGCAGCCAACAGGGGCAGACACACCTGCACCCACAGGCTCCATTATCCAATGCCTCCTGGAGAGGGAGGACATTGGACCCTGCATGCATTTCCCAATACTAGCACTTGCATACCTTAGCAATGCCACCCTAAACCCGGGAATACGGTACACAGCTATCAAAAGGTTGCTATGATTACTGGCAGATAGCAATTTTGATGTTAAGTACAATTTTCTGATTGAGCTGCACAATGGCGACCTTTCTGATGTCTGTGGAGTGTGCTACAGGTCTTGTGTCTGACAGTGTTTACCACCCTGAGGAGTGACCCCAACAGTATTGTGTACCATAGTCATGCCTGTACTGTGCCCAGGACTGGAGAGGTGGCCAGGGCTGCAAAACACCTCTATAGTTGTACAATGAGGAGCAAGGTACCATGGGTATAGCCAGGACAGGGTGTCCTGGCCAAGATGCATCTGCACAGGGCATAGGGCAATGGCTGGGACATTGTAGTGCCCGGCCACCACCTGCACAGACAGGGTGGCCACAGCATGTCCTGCTGGGAGATCACTCTCACCCTGACTGAGCAGTGACCACGGCATGGCTAGGTTACCCCATAGTGCCCTATAATGTTTTTGTCATGTGATATTTATGGGTTCCCTTTTGGGGCCCAATCATTGACTTATCTGCTTGGTGTGTATGCTGACATTCTAGTTCTGGGTGCATGCATCACCTCCAGGAACATGCACTATGGACTAGCTAGCAGACTGTCTGCAGCTAATATGTGTCTTGCTGGAACACCTTGCAAAGTGCAGCAGCTAGAGGCTTGCTGCAGGAGAATATCAGATAGTAGTGGGGTGCAGCTGAGCATTTCTGGGCTTAATGTCTGTCTGCTATTGTTTTATAGAAGTGTAGAGAGCTGCATTGACTGCCCTGTAGGGTGTCTATTCCCCAGCAGGACTGTGGTTGATGGTCCCCTCTACTGCTGCTATTGCAGGGAGGTGAAATGTGGATCTGTTAGTGGGAGACCCTGTTTCCCACCCTCAACCACAGAGAGTGGGGTGGTGGTACATAAGGGTTACACCTGACTGAGACATACAGATGTATCCAAGGTGTGCCTGCAGAAACTACCTATCTCACACACTAGCACTGCTGGGGACCTGCAGCATGGCCTATTTCTGCCATGGAAGGTGCTGTGGACCTGGTGCTGGGTGCCCCACCTCACCCTCAGGTTGAGCACAGTACCCGCACAATGTGATGGTGTGTAGCTACTCTGTGCCAGTAACACACACGGTCAGTTACCCCTATCAGGCAAGGTGCTGTGGGGGTGCATACCCCATCTTGTGTTCATCTGTAGACTGCTGATTTGCATGTGCAGTGCATCATGGGTACGGGTGGTTTAACCCTATCCTGGTGATCACAGCAGACTGTTTGTGTGATGACATGCAGTCCTTCTGCAGCCAGTCAGGGGTTTGTCTGTAGATATAGAGCTGTAGCCCACTGGTTACTTCACTGCCTGTGGAGCCAGAGGTCATGGGTTCAAACCCACAGTGGGGTTATTTGATAGGGCTGTCTAAAGCATTATCTATTTTTAATGTACATTATTGCTGCCAGCAAAAACACCCTCAGCATACTGTAACCATAAGGTGCCTCAGGAGGCGCTTTATAGGGTGCCCTATAAAGCGCTTTCTGAGGCACCTTATGGTTACCGTCTATATAAGGTGCCTTATAAGGTATCCTATGGAGTGCCTTATAGGGTGCCTTATGCTGCACCTTAGGTTACGGCACGTGAGGGTGTGTTTGCTGGCAGCAATAATTAAAATACAAATAAACTGCCTCAAGAAACAACACTTACATATCAAAGCTGATGTCTCAGCCAGCCTTATGCATTAGGCACATTGGGGGATTGAACTCATGACCCCTATATTATCAGTCAGTGTATTAAACATTGTGCTACACCTCTGTTTCTATGGTTGAATGTCTGGGCGCCTACTTAAGATTACCGCGTGTTAACGTGCTTTGCGGCGCTTCGCCCAATAATGTGCGCAGCAGCGCGCGTTATAGCGCGATACTCCCATTTTGCTGCTTTAAGACTGAAACGCCCACTCCTTTTATGGCAACCTGCACACTATCGCCGGGCGCACATTAGGACGGTTTAGTAAACATACCACTTAATGTGCAGCCGTCGTTAGTGTGCAGGATGCCATATAAGGAGTGGGCGTGTCGGTCCTAACGTAGCATTTCTGTTTATGGTGCGATAAAGGGAGCCATGGCACGTCATTGCACGTTAGCCTGAAGTAGGCATGCTGACCAACAACCACAGCAAGAGAGAGGTAGCATAATGGTTAATACATTGTTTGCTAAACCAGGGACCATGAGTTCAATCCCCCAGTGGGGTTAATGAGTAAGGCTGTCTTAGGCATTACCCTTTACTATAAAGCAGTGCTGCTAGAGGCATTTTCCTTTTTACTTTAAAGCAGTGCTGTTGGAGGCATTTTCCTTTTTACTTTAAAGCAGTGCTGCCAGCAAAAACACCCTCACAGTGCTGTAATCTTCATGTGCAGTGCATCATGGGTACGAGTGGATTAATCCCATCCTGGAAACCACAGCAGACAGTTCATGTGGTGACCTGCAGTCCTTCTGTAGCCAGCCAGGGGTTTGTTTAGAGCTATAGCCCACTGGTTACTTCACTACCTGTAGAGCCAAAGGTTGTGGGTTTGATCCCACAGTGGGGTTATTTATTGGAGCTGTCTGGGGCAGTTCCTTTTTTAATTTAAATTAGTACTGCCAGCAAAAACACCCTCACAGTGCTGTAACCCTCAGGTGCCCCATAAGGCGCCTTATAAGGCACCTTAAGGTTATAGCACTGTGAGGGTGTTTTTGCTGGCAGTACTAATTTAGATTAAAAAAGGAACTGCCCCAGACAGCTCCAATAAATAACCCCACTGTGGGATCAAACCCACAACCTTTGGCACTAAAGGTAGTGAAGTAACCAGTGGGCTACAGCTCTAAACAAGCACCTAGCTGGCTACAGAAGGACTGCAGGTCACCACATGAACTGTCTGCTGTGGTTTCCAGGATGGGGTTAATCCACTCGTACCCATGATGCACTGCACATGAAGATTACAGCACTGTGAGGGTGTTTTTGCTGGCAGCACTGCTTTAAAGTAAAAAGGAAAATGCCTCCAACAGCACTGCTGTCTGCTGTTGTTACCAGGATAGAGTTAAGCCACTCATACCCATGATGCACTGCACATGCAAAGCAGCAGTCTACAGATGAGCACAAGATGGGGTATGCACCCCCACAGCACCTAGGCCTGGTAGGGGGTACTGACCGTGCGCATTACTGGCAAAGAGTAGCTACAGACCGTCACATTGTGCGGGTACTGTGCTCACCCTGAGGGTTAGGTGGGGCACCCAGCACCAGGTCCATAGCACCTGCCTTCCCTGAGATAAACTATGCTGCAGGTCCTCATTAGTGCCAGTGTGTGATAGGTAGTTCTTTCAGACACACCTATGATACATCTGTGCCCATATGTATATCCCAGTAACGTCTAGCCCTTGTGGACTATGATGCACCAGAATAGTGTATATTCTCTGTGGGTGCCATGGCCACATGATTCAAGAGGGGGGTGGTGCTGTTTGGACCCATAGGCGGATTAAGTAGTACCACCGAACTTGCTCTCTGGAGATCAGGGTGGGGGACAGGATCTCCCCCGAACAGATCCACATTCTACAGCCCTGCCATGGTGGCAGTAGAGGGGACCAACAACCCCAGTCCTGCTGGGAAATCGATGCGCTACAGCACAGTCAGTGCAGATCTGTAGCATTCCATAAGACAATAGCAGATAGAAGGCCTGGACATGCTCAGCTGCCCCCCACCACTGTCTGACATTCTCCAGCTGCTGCACTCTGCAGGGAGTTCCAGCCATACACATACTAACTGCAGACAGTCTGCTAGTTAGTCCACAGTGCATGTTCCTGGAGAAGATGTGAGAACACCCACCAAGCAGATAAATCAGCAATGGGGCCCCCCCCCCAAAAAAA